>JARYZH020000004.1:870000-1470000 GCA_030021035.2 Notholithocarpus densiflorus
TGAAAAATATAAAATAACAATCTAAATCAAACCGATCAAATTCAATTAAAGAAGAAGAAGAAAAAATTAGAGAGAGACAAATAGAGGAGAGACTCTTACAGGAGTGGCATTCTTTGATATTTTGAGGAGACAATGATCCTAAACATGAAGTTATTTGAATCAATTGGGACTCAAATTTAAGAAATTAAATAATAGAATTCAAATTAACAAAAAACAAAAAAAATACTAGTGATTAGAAAAAAATTCAGATCTTGATAAACTTAGTTGACATGGCCATAGCCGTGCTTGTTGTGTCCACCATTCATGCACTTGGTTCTACAAATGAGTTAGAAAAATTAGAAAGAAAAAAAAAAAAAAAAAACCCTTTATTTAATATATATTTTTCATGTTTTTCACCAAAAAGAAAAGTGAAACATGCAATTTACAGTGTTCCAATTGTGTAGCTTGAAGAGACATTCGTCAGATCCCCTTGGAGAGTCTTATGAGTATTTTTGGCAAATAGAAGAAAACTTTTATGGAGAAATTGTATCAAAGTTGTGCAGGAAATTAAATTGTCAGAGAAAGGAAGAGAAAGAAAAATATAGAAAAAAGAAAAAGAAAAGAAAAGAATGAAGTGTATTTTTTGAGTGGGAAGGAATATGAAAGGTGCGGAATTTGTAACTACCTAGAAGCCAGAAAGATTGAATTTTCATAGTAGTTTAGTGGGAAGCTTGTATTCTGTAGTGGTATTGTATGTAATTTGTGGGAGGAGTTTTTGTTTTGTAGTGGGAAGTTGAAGAGTGAAGAAAGGAAGTTATTCAAAAGTAGTTTTCGTTTTGTAGATAGTGTTTTACGTGGGAGTTAAAGAAGCATTTTTACCAAGTTTTGCCCCTACTTGAACGTAGGTTGTAGGAGTATTTTGGAATAAAAAAAAAAATCTGGTCCAAACAAGAGAAGCCCTTTAAATAGTACTATATATATATATATATATATAGATTAATTGCTAACCCGTGCTACGCATGAAACCTATCTATTTGTGTGGTAGACTAAAATAATTTAATAAAATATCAAATTGACTATGAAACTATATCATTGCATGAATTGTACTGTCTAACTTTAGTTTGTGTTACAATTTGATGAATAAGTCATTGCTTGAGCATTAGGAAGCATTGCAATCTCAAGTGAGTAGTAAAAAATGCAGAGGTTACCAAAATCATATTGGCCCTAATAATCACAAGATCTTTAGGATTTTTCAAAATCACTTTATGAAATTCCTATTAATTGAGGGCGAAAATGACCCACTACCACTATTTAGCAAAAAAATTAGCAATCTACCATTGTTTTGGAAATATGTAGGGATCTACCACCTTTTTGAAACTCGAGTTTATGAAACTTGAGTTTTTCGTGAAACTCGAGTTTCAAAAACTCGAGTTCTTTGAAAAATTATACTTCAAATTTGCCGGAAAATATTTCCACGGTACTCGAGTACCATGGAAAACTCGTTTTTGCCAAACTCGAGTACCTAAAAAGTAGTAGATCTTTACATATTTCCGAAACAGTGGTAGATTGCAACATAATTTGCAAAACGGTGCTATTTGGCTATTTTTGCCATTAATTGAGTGCCTATAAGTACCAACAAAGGAATAATCAAAATATAAAATAAATCAAATTAATATGCAAGCAATATATGGTAGCTTTCTAAAACAAATATGATAATTGAAATAATCTTCAAGATGTTATGTCAAAGTTGTTAATATTCTTCATAACAATCACACCTATCAATGTAGGCTATTCCAAGTTCTCTCTTTATTTCTTTTAGATCCTTGATTTAAAAAAAAAAAAAAAAAAAAAAGTCAATGAAAAAGAGGCATAAAAAATGTTGAAATTGATTAAGTAACTCACAATTTTTTTCATTTCTCCAAAACCATTTGATGCTGCACAGAATCAGTAGGCTGAATGCTCCGGCTTCAGTGGGCTACTGGTGGTTGCGAAGGCCTACAAAGATGAACACACTATCAAAGGGGACCGGTGTGGACCGGCCAAACACCCTCCGATGGCTAAGTTAGTTTCTTCCTAGGAAAGAGTTTCAACTTTTAGAAGGAAAATCTCAGAATACACTTGCCTCATTTTGATTCAGACTGGTCCTTTATATAGAGGACTTTAGAGCGGTTATTGGCTAGGTAACTTCCCCAAGATTTGTGGAATTCAGTGAGTCCAGACATAACTTCCTCAACAGCTATAGGAGTTACAACCGTTGATGGAAGTTATGTACTTAAGAGGAATCCATGGCGATGAATTCGGGTTGAGTAACCGTTTCAAGGTTTTGCCCCCTCGTCCAAAGACATTATTGGGATTTAATGTTTATCTTTGTGGTTCTGAAATTTTTTTTTTTTGCCACGTGTCACGACTTCATTGGTTGACCTGTTACGTCGATTGCATTTTCCGAAGAAATTGCCACGTGTCTTCTTCTGAATGGCCGGCGTCGTTTCGTTGACCCCATTTCTGGGCCCTATAAATAGGTGCATTCTCTTTCTTACCCCTCACATCTCTCATAATTTTCCTTCTGCCATCTCGTCCAAAAGCCTCGTCTAGCATTCTTTCCTAGTTCTCAGGTATTTTCTTTTCCTTCTTAGGTTTTCATCTTATCTATCTTCATTTAAGTCATGTCTTCGTCTAGTGGTAGTTTAGAGAAGGAGATAGACGAGTACCAGGACATTTCTTCTAGAAGCGGGCATAGTTAGAGAGTAGTGAAAGTAGTACAGCTAGTAGTAATTCCTCGGACGAGCATTATTCGTCTGGGGTTCCTGGTATTCATTTGGAGGAATTCCAGGAATTATAATGTAGGATGGCTTCTGGATCTAGGGCTAGCTCGTCCAGACAGCCACCTAGCCCTCCTCAAGACGAGGAGGAGGAGGACATCATTTATAGTTGTGCCCCTGAAGTAGCGTCCATTTTAGATGCTGCTAAGTTAAAAACCCTTGTAGATAGGTACCAAATTCCTAATGAGTTTAATCCTCGTCTACCCATGGACGGAGAATGGTGTTGTTCTCCTTCTTCTGGTTTAGGAATATACACCTTTTACCTCTTAGCTGGCCTTAGATTTCCTCTAAACTCTTTTTGTAGAGGTTTTCTCCATAGGTTGGGTATTGGACCTAACCAGCTCAACCCCAATGGATGGAGGACGGTAATTGCCATGCAAGTGCTGTGGCATGAGGCATTGGAAGGGAACTGTCCTATCACAGTGGACAAGTTCCTTTACTGCTATAAGCCCTCTGAAATAAAGAAGTCTGCTGGTTTTTACCAATTCTCGTCCAGAGGCTCTTACTATAGTTTAATTAAGGGCCGTAGCTCGTCTGACAGACTTTGGAAAAAAGAATTTTTTATTATTTCTGGAAATTGGGTTGGGGACCCAATTGATGTAGGTAATGCCCCCTTTCCACCCTTTACCAGTCCTCTAGGTCGTCTTCGTCCTAAGGGTATGTTTCCTTTCCATTTCTATTTTGTTTCTCTACACATTTTACCATTTTCAGTCGTCTAACCCTTTTTTCTTTGTTGACGCAGCTGTTGTTCGTCCACGCTTGGACAAACTTTAATTGGATCGAATTGACCAAGTACGTGCCTTCCCTGGGAGGAATTTTCACGATCTAGTGACTCTCAGTCGTCTAGCTACGTGGGGACTCGGCCCAGTACCTACTGCTGAGAATCTTGGTCACGAGGAGACCACTCGTCGAAGTAAGCATCGTCCGTCTTTTTCTTTTCTTTTTTTTTTTTTTTTTTTTACTTAGAGTTTCCTCGTCGCAGGGATGGCTACAATGAGAGAGAACAGAGAAAAGAACATTACTAGTGGGGACGAGGATGTTACTACACCTCCAGTCGTCCAGAAATCTTCCGTCTAGACTGGGAAGAGAAAATCCAAGTCTATATCTAGTGCTGTGGATTTGGACGACCTTCCAAGTCGTCGAGGTCCTAAGAAGCAAAAACCTGCCAAGGCTTCTGTTCCTAAGGTTCCCAAGTTTTTACACCTCCGACGGTGGAGCTGGACGACCCTCCAATCGATGTAGAGCTCGTCCAAACAATTCATCCCGTCCAGACTGATCCTACTCCCCCTCCAAACAAGATTCCTCGTAAGCCTCATCCGTCAGAGCCATCTGAGCGTCCTTCTAACCTAGTGTTGGACGAGAACCACGCATGGAGGACGTTCAAAGGAATAATCACTGATAATGAAGTCAATGAATGCTACAATATGTCAGTGAGGGAGTTTGAACGTTCTAGTATCCATGACCTTTTTAAGGCTTTCAGTAAATTTTCAAAATGAAATATCTAACTTTCTTTCGTCCATACACAGGCTATGTCAAAATTTTACACAGTAACTTGCCAGGCTAAGGAGCTTGCCTCAGAGGCCAAAGCTGCTAAGGAGAAGGCTAAGGAGCTGAACAATGAAATTCTGCTAAAAAAGGGGGAGGTACTCAGGTTGACTGAAGACTTCAATCGTCTGCAAGGAAGTGAGACGAAGCTTAAAAACGAGGTGGAAGAACTTAAGGCCGATAATATCGAAAAAGATACTCGCATCGTCCATCTCGAAGGACAAGTTTCTGGATTTGCCTCGTCCTTGGAGAAAGCACGTGAGGAAGCCATAGCAGCCTTCAAGAGGTCTGACAAGTACAAGAATCGTCTAGACAGTCACTATGTAGCTGGCTATGAGGATTTTCGTGCTGATGCCAAGGAAGCATTTCCTGACTTGGACTTTGATTCTTTCAAGCTTCCCCTTGCTACTGAGAGCTCCTTACTGCAGACGAGTTCTGAGGACGTCAACATTATGGACGATGTTAATACCGAAGTGACCCAGGACGATCCTAAGTCTGGGGGCAATGCCCCCAGTGGTTTATCCAAGTGATTTTTATATTTTCCTTAGAAAGTTCATTTTATCTTTATTTAGGGTGCCCGTTGTTTTGGGCTTTATTGTAGTACAATTATCTCGTCTAAGCTTATGGACGAGCCTTATATACAATCAGTTATATTGTAACTCAAGGGTTGTTTTGGACGTTGGTCGTCCACCCTTCTTTTTAAATTCTATGACTGTTTTCCATTTTCAGCTTTTTATAATATTTGAATGTTTGAATCTTTATGTACGAACTTTATTTACATCGTCCATTTGTCAAATCATTTTACCTCGTCTTGAGTATATGGTGAATTTCTTCTTACATCACCGAATTTGGACAACCAATTTGGGACGATCATTTACTCGTCCTTAACTAAATTGTCCTCAGTAAAGGCTCGTCCTTGTACTGGATTGTTAGGCTGGTTGGATTTGCCTATGGGCTTGAGTCCTTACACCATCCTTCGTTCGTCCATGGTTTAGACGACGCCTTAGGTTCTATCTTGTTTTAAGCTTTAGACGGACATACCTTGGTTTATTCTTATTACTTTATCCTTCAAGGAAAGCTTATGGACGAACTTCCTTGCGTCCAAGGATCTTGTTCGTCCTTTATCCTTTAAGGAAAGCTTATGGACGATACATCCTTGCGTCCAAGGATTTTATCCGTCCTTGATTGTTTGCCTTTCGTGGATCACTTCTGAATGAATTTACAACAAACGTAAGATTCCCATACAATTACGTATAGATTTAAAAATACACTATATATTTGGAAATCCAAACTATGCAAAACATTCGTCCACAGGCATGGCACATGCTTGAGAGCTAGTGCCTTTAGGGAATTAAAAATACTTAATACAACATAACTTCGTCCATGAGCAGCACTAAATACTTGTACATATGAAACACATAGTAGTAGTAGTAAGCAAATATGAGAAAACAACACTAGGCAACACATTACTTCAAACGTCTAAAAAGCTCGTCCGTGACAATACTCGTCCATGATCACCCTATTGATAATATCTTCTTAGGTGTTCAACATTCCAAGGGTGTTCTAGCTTCCTTCCGTCCAGGGCTTCCAAGTAGTAGGATCCTTGCCTCTTGCAGTTGATGACCCTATAAGGTCCTTCCCAATTTGGTCCAAGCTTCCCGTGGGCCGGGTTTTTGGTGGCCAAAGAAACCCTTTTAAGGATGAGATCCCCAATGTTGAAACGACTGGGTTTCACCATGGCATCATGTTGCTTTGCCATAAGATTTTTGTACCTTGCTGTTCTCTACTCCGCATCCATCCTCACCTCGTCTATAAGATCGAGGTTTAGATGAAGCTGTTCTTCATTTTCTTCTTCTTGATACTTCATCACCCTGTGGTTGGTCATGTGCACTTCTGCAGGTATAACTGCTTCACTTCCATAGGCTAGTTTAAAAGGAGTCTCCCCAGTGGGGGTTCTCACAGTTGTTCTATAAGCCCACAAAACACCTGGTAATTCGTCTGGCCATACTCCTTTTGCCCCTTCAAGCCGAGTCTTGATGATTTTCAACAAGGATCGGTTTGCTACTTCTGCTTGTCCGTTGGCTTGTGGGTGGGAGGGTGAGGAGTAATGATTCTTGATTCCCAATTGCTCACAAAAATCCCTGAAAGGTGTGTTGTCAAACTGTCGTCCATTGTCAGACACTAGTACCCTAGGTACCCCAAACCTGCATACAATGTTCTTCTAGACGAAGTTCTTGACATTCTGTTGTGTAATAGTTGCCAAGGGTTCAACTTCCACCCACTTAGTGAAATAATCTATTCCCACCACTAAAAACTTCATTTGCCTAATTCCGGTCGGAAAGGGGCCCAAAATATCCAATCCCCATTGTGTAAAAGGCCAAGGGGCCATCATTGGGGTAAGATACTCTAATGGCTGTCTAGGAATATTACTGAAACGTTGACATTGATCACATACCTTAACATATGCTTTAGCATCAGCTTGGATGGTTGGCCAGTAATATCCTGCACGGACGATTTTGTGGACAAGTGATCTAGCTCCTGAGTGATTACCTCATGCTCCTTCATAAACCTCCCTCAATACGTAGTTCGCCTCGTCTGGAGCCAAACACCTTAAGAAGGGCTGGGAGAAGCCTCTTTTGTATAACACTTCGTCCATGAGGGTGTACCTGGCTGATTTAACCCTAAGCTTTCTGGCTGCGTCCTTCCCCTCTAG
This sequence comes from Notholithocarpus densiflorus, assembly GCA_030021035.2. Taxonomy (NCBI): domain Eukaryota; kingdom Viridiplantae; phylum Streptophyta; class Magnoliopsida; order Fagales; family Fagaceae; genus Notholithocarpus; species Notholithocarpus densiflorus. Next base: position 877,057 of record JARYZH020000004.1, read on the forward strand.
GAGCCTTCCGTCCTTCAGGTACGATACTATTGGAGTCATCCAATTTTCCTCACCTTCTATCTGCAACATTTCTGGAAAGTCTATGCTTGCCATGTATTGTATTTCATCGACCTCGTCCATTGCTTCATTCGCGGAGGCTTCCTTCGCCAGAGTATCAGCTTCTATGTTCTTTTCCCTTGGGATTTGAATGAAATCAGCTTCTTTGAATTTCTTCACAAGGCGTACCACCTTCTTTAAATACTTCTTCATTCTGTCTTCCTTGGCTTCATATGTTTCATTTACTTGGCCTATGACTAGCTGAGAGTCTCCCAAGACGAGTATTGGTTCTGCATCTACAGATTTAGCCAACTCCAAGCCTTTAAGGAGGGCTTCATACTCCACTTCATTGTTAGTTGTTTGGTACTACAAGCGAACCTTGTGCTTTAATTTGTCTCCTCCTGGTGACTCTAGAACAACTCCTATACCTCCAGCATGCAACGTAGACGATCCATCTACATGGACAATCCATTTTTGATTATCTTCTCTTCCGCCTAAGTCCTCATAACTTGGAGTAAACTCTGCTATGAAATCTGCCAAGGCTTGAGCCTTTATTGCATTTCTCAGTTGGTACCGAATGTCAAATTCGCTAAGCTCGACTACCTATTGAATCAGTCATCCTGCAGCTTCCATTTTGTTCATTGCCTTCTTGAGCGGATGGTCCGTCATGACATTGATGACATGATCTTGGAAGTAATGTCTTAACTTCCTAGAAGCTATTATTAGTGCAAAAGCTAGCTTCTCTATCAGTGGATATCTTCCTTCTGCTCCTCTGAGTGCTCGGCTTGTGTAATACACAGGCTTTTGCACCTTATCTTCCTCCCTGATCAACGCTGAACTCACGGCATGTAGGGACACTACTAAGTACAGATACAGTTCTTCTCCTTGGACGGACGGACTAAACAATGGAGCCGTGGTGAGATATTCCTTTAGATCTTGGAAGGCCTTTTGACACTCGTCCGTCCATTCGAATGCCTTCTTGAGGACTTTGAAGAAAGGTAAACATTTGTCTATGGCTTTCGAAACAAACCTGTTCAGAGCTGCAACTCGCCCAGTGAGGGATTGGACTTCCTTGATGTTCTTCGGTGATTCCATGCTCAGTATGGCTTGGATCTTGTCTGGATTTTCTTCAATTCCTCTTTGTGAAACCATGAATCCTAGAAACTTCCCTGACAATACTCCGAATGCACATTTACTTGGGTTCAGTTTCATCTTATATCCCCTAAGTGTCTCAAAGGTTTCCTGTAGATCGTCCAAGTGGCTTCCCTCGTCTAGGCTCTTCACAAGCATATCGTCAACGTACACCTCCACATTCCATCCTATCTGTGGACGGAACATGTGATTCACCAACCTTTGATAAGTTGCCCCTGCGTTTTTTAGATCGAAGGGCATCACCTTATAGCAAAATAAACCTTGACTGGTAATAAAGGAGGTTTTTTCTTGGTCTGCCTCATCCATCTTTATCTGATTATATCCTGAGAAGGCGTCCATGAAGCTCAACAACTGATGACCAGCTGTAGAATCCACTAGTTGGTCGATGTGTGGCAAAGGATAACTATCCTTAGGGTAAGCCTTGTTTAAGTCAGTGAAGTCTACGCACATCCTCCACTTTCCATTTGCCTTCTTCACCATCACCACGTTGGCTAACCAATCCGGGTAATAGACTTCTCGGATAAACTCTGCTGTGGTCAATTTCTGAACCTCTTCCTTGATAGCCTTATCTCGTTCATGAGCAAACACCCTCTTTTTCTGACGAACAGGCTTAGATGAGGGGTATACATTCAATCGATGAGTAATTATACTTGGATCGATTCCTGGCATATCATCGTGACTTCATGCGAAAACATCAATACTCTTCCTCAGGAACTGGACGAGGTCTTTTTTTGTCTTCTCCTTCATACTTGTTCCAATTCTGGTGAATTTTTCAAGATCATCTTCTTGCAAAAGAACATCTTCCAATACTTCAATGGGCTCCACAACAAACCTTCTTTCCTCAATACTCATTGTCTGCACCTGCTCGTCCAAAGCCATCATGGCTAAATAGCATTCTCTAGCTGCCAACTGATCTCCTTATGCTTGTCCTATCCCGCACTCCGTAGGGAACTTGACTAATAAGTGGTAGGTAGACGTTACTGCCTTCCAACTGTTCAGAGTCGGTCTTCCAATAATAGCATTGTATGAGGACGAACAATCCACCACGAGGAAACTGACTTCCTTGGTTATCTGCTGGGGGTATGATCCCACCACTACAGGTAGCGTAATGGTACCAATAGGTTGCACCCTCATTCCTCCAAACCCTATCAATGGTGAACATACTAGACGAAGTTGATCTCGTCCAAGCCTTATCTGTTGGAAGGCAGGGTAGTACAATATATCTGCTGAACTTCCATTATCCACCAACACTCTCCTGGTTGTATAATCTGCGATGAGTAAAGTTATAACAATGGCATCGTCATGCGGATGATGGATCCTTTCAGCTTCTTCGTCGGTGAATGAGATGGTAGATTCGTCGGTCCTTCTTGTCCTTGGTGATCGTCCAGAGAGTTGGACGTTTTGCACCACTTTGAGATATATTTTTCTTGACTTGGAAGACTGTCCTGCTGAAGTCCCTCCTATGATAACCCTTATTTCTCCAAGCGGGGGCCGTGATGATTCTTCCACCTTTCCCTTCAACTTTTCATCTTTTTGATCTCTTCCAACGAAATGCCTTAACTTTCCTTGTCTAATAAGATTCTCAATCTGCTGCTTCAAGTCGTAACACTCATCCGTGTCATGGCCATGATCTCTATGGAAGCGACAGTATTTATTCTTATTGTGCTTGTTAGGATCTCCTTTCATCTTCTCTAGCCATTTCAAGGAAGGATCATCCTTGATCTGCATGAGCACTTGATCGAGAGGGGCGTTTAAGGGTGTATAATTCTGATTCCTGATTGGAGGGCCCTGCTTCTTGTTATCCCGGTCCTTTCTATCTTCCGTTTGTCCCTTCTTTGGACGAGAACCCTGCTCAGAGTGTCGCACGGGGTTTGCTTCCATCCTTTCAGCTCTCTTCCTCTTCTTAGCTATGATTGCATCTTCTGCATTCATAAAGTTTTGGGCTGAATGGACGAGTTCAGCCATGGATTGAGGTTCTTTCTCATAAAGCTTGTGGATGAATAGATCTGAGTTAACCCCATTGTGGAAGGCCGCCAAGAGTAGCTTGTCATCTACCTCGTCCATGGTCAGTGCTTCCCTGTTAAAACGAGAGATGAAAGAGCACAGGCTTTCATTCTCCCCTTGTTCTATAGTCAACAGGCTGGACAAAGAACGTTTATGTCTTTGCCCTCCAATAAAGTTATTGACAAACAACTTACTCAACTCTTCAAAAGAATTGACTGTGCTTGGAGGTATCTTGCTGAACCACACTCGTGCTGGGCCTTTAAGGGTAGTAGGGAAGGCTCTGCACATAATCTCGTCCGGAACCCCTTGGAGATGCATCGTAGTCTTGAAAGTAGCGATATGATCGAAAGGATCACGCGTCCCGTCATATGAATCCAAAGAAGGCATTTTAAACTTTGGGGGCAAAAGATGACCATTGATGGAAGCCGTGAAAGGGGAATCTGTTCGATGAACCAAATCTTCAACGGGATTTGCCCTTCTCATGCTTTCCCTCATCTCATCCATCACCTTTTTCATCTGATCCATCTCCTTCTCCAAGTGTGGCATCCTTCGCGAAGTGGTGCCCCTTGATTGACTTTCGGGCTCAGCATTTCTCCCCCTATCTTCTTGACTTTGGGCTTGTCCTTCAGCATATTCTTCACGATGTTGCCTCAGATTGATCTCCCTAGTCAACTCTTGGTTTTGATGAGTTAACTCCGCCACGGCGGCTGCCATGGATTGTATATGTTGGATGGAAGGCGGCTGTGCGACAGGCGCTGATTGGCGATCTCGATGGGGATTGCTAGAAGCATCCCTACTCTCTTGGTGGCCTGGCCTAGTAGCCCTTGATCTTGTCCGAACCATACAGCCTTTGGTCGGAAAAGGATAGAATTGCGAAAACTCGACGTTTCTCCTTCCCACAGACGGCGCCAACTGATGCTGCACAGAATCAGTAGGCTGAATGCTCCGGCTTCGGTGGGCTACTGGTGGTTGCGAAGGCCTACAAAGATGAACACACTATCAAAGGGGACCAATGTGGACCGGCCAAACACCCTCTGATGGCTAAGTTAGTTTCTTCCTAGAAAAGAGTTTCAACTTTTAGAAGAAAAATCTCATAATACACTTGCCTCATTTTGATTCAGACTGGTCCTTTATATAGAGGACCTTAGAGCGGTTATTGGCTTGGTAACTTCCCCAAGATTTGTGGAATTCAATGAGTCCAGACATAACTTCCTCAACGTCTATAGGAGTTACAACCGTTGATGGAAGTTATGTACTTAAGAGGAATCCATGGCGATGAATTCGGGTTGAGTAACCGTTTCAAGGTTTTGGGGCTCGAATCTTCCATACTCCCAAGTGAATTTACACTTGAGAGTTTCTAAGTGTCGCGTGGTCGTCCATGCACTTCGTGCATGGAAGACTGGTTTTCTGACGGTGTTATGTGAGTCGTCCATGTGCTTTGCCCATGGACGACCCTATTCCTCAGATGCTGTGTGAGTCGTCCATGGGCTTTGCCCATGGACAACCCTAATGTTCTGACATTGTGTGAGTCGTCCATGCGCTTTGCCCATGGACGACCCCACTGCTTAGACGATCAACTAAAATACTTGGCTCAAGATCATGGACGATCCATATGGACGACTATGAGTTGTAATTTTTACTATCCCATCACCATTATTAAGGAAAGCTATAAATAGCATCAATCTTTAATTACTGTTTCATTTTTTTTTTTTTTTTTGATACAAGATATGATGCAGGACACAATTTACTATTTAATTATTGCAATTTATTATTTTTGGTATTTTTATGTAAAAAACGTTATTTTAGGTTTAGGTGATTTATTTCCTTGTTTTTAGATGCATTTAATGCTTTTTAGAACAAATTTGATTCCTGTTGTGGTTAGGTATCAATTAGGAGTTATTTTAGATTATATTTTCTTGTTTGTCAAGTTTTAAGGAGCCCTTAAATAGGCCCCTAAGTCTGTAAACATTTTTCATAGTTTTATCAATAAAAATTCAGACTTTTGTCTACTGTGTTCTCTGGTGGATTCCAGACCTATCACCTTGTGGATTCAAGGAACCCCTCTTGGAGTAAAGGTTTACTACCCAAGAACTAACAGTTTAGTTTTTGTCCTTCAAAGAGAGTATCGTGTGTGTTTCTCTTTAGGCTTCCGCGACATCAGTTGGTATCAGAGCCTTGACTTACCCTGGTTTGATTGTTAACCGGCGAGACGGTAACCACCACCACAACAACAACGAATAACTTAGCGAGTATTACGTGATGTACAACAAGCACTCACAAATATCTATGCTAGGATGGTGCCGTTGAAGAAAGGAAACAATAGGGATAACTGCAGCGGAGACATAATTCACGGGCAACCTATTGGTAAGCAAATTTTATATAGACCTTCTAAGAGAATTGCAAGTTTTAATGGTTATTTTTTAAAAGAAGATTTTCTTGATTGGTTACTTGATCTAGAGGATTTATTTGACTATGAGAATATTTGTTATGAGAGAAAAGTTGGACTTGCTTTGTATAAACTTAGTAAGTATGCCTTATGTTGGTGGGAACGAGTACAATCTGATAGAATCCGACAAGGTAAAGACAAAATTCGATCATGGCCAAGGATGAAAAAGGTGCTTGCTATCAAATTTTATCCTTTGGATTGTGAAGAAATCTTGTCGTATACAATACAAGATTATTATTGGCCAAGAAGTTCATACTTGAATTATTTTGAAGAGCCAAATATTCCACCGTTAAAGGAAGAATTACATGTTGAAGAAAATATTGTTCTTGAAGATTATGGAGAAGTCAAAGAAGAAAATATAGAGATTTATGAGGAAATTAATGAAGGCCATGTTATAGAAAAACTTAAAATCAAGATTGTGGAGGAGATTAACGAAGACCCTATTATAGAGAAAGATCTTGAGGTTGAGATAGTAGAGACCATTAAAGAAGAAATTATAGAGGAAGTTGTCAACGATCTCGATGAAATCAAGTTAGATGATTGCATCATTCAAACTCCTATTATTTTATTGGGAGACACCGAAACAAAGTTTATTGATTTTATTGGGGTGGAAAGATTTGATTTGATCATTGACTCTTATTTGGTGAATATTGTCAATTACATGAAGATCAAGGGAGAAGAAGTTCAAGTTGCCCAATTAATGACTTTTAAGTTTGGCAAGAAGATGAAGTATTCAAAGTATTTGTTCTCTTGGCATGGGAGATTTCAGATTTCAAAGATGAACTCGAGGACGAGTTTGTTTCAAGTGGAGGGGTGTGATGTAGGAAACAATTTACTATTTAATTATTGTAATTTATTATTTTTGGTATTTTTATGTAAAAAACGTTATTTTATGTTTAGGTGATTTATTTCCTTGTTTTTAGGTGCATTTAATGCTTTTTAGGCCAAATTTGATTCCTATTATGGTTAGGTATCAATTAGGAGTTATTTTAGATTATATTTTCTTGTCTGTCAAGTTTTAAGGAGCCCTTAAATAGGCCCCTAAGTCTATAAATGTTTTTCATAGTTTTATCAATAAAAATTGTGTCCTCTGGTGGATTCCAGACCTATCACCTTGTGGATTCAAGGAACCCTTCGTGCATTCGAGGTTTACTACCCAGGAACTAACAGTTTAGTTTCTGTCCATCAAAGAGAGTATCATGTGTGTTTCTCTTCAGGCTTCCGTGACATCAAGATAGAATTTCTACTCTAGCCTAATCTAAGTGTATATGTGTGTGAAGTTCCCTCCTGGAGACTTGAACCTCGACCCTTGCCCTCCACACTTCACAAGCACTTATACTTGTGGAGTGACAAACGCACCAAGGGTGTGCGGTGGTAATTACTGTTTCATTAAACTTGAAGATTTTGTTGTAATAGAGTTAAGCTCTCAGATCAAATCTGGTCCGTAGCCTAAACATAGTCCATAATAGATATTCAAAACCCATGTTCAGAACATAAATCAACAATCATAATGTATATGTGATAAAAAAAAATTCACAAAACCAAATTGAGTTCAGAACTTCAAATACACAGGGCAAAGCAAAAAGGAAAAAACCAATTTAATTAAGTATCCTAAAACCCAAAAATTCATATATAAGTTGATGATGCACAGAAAATCAATAGGCTAAATGCTCTGAGCTTCAATGGTCTGGTGGTTACTTGGAAGGCCTGAAAAGAAAAAGAAACAAGTTCAAAGGTGACCGGGGTGGACTGGCCAAGAACCCTCCGATGCTTAAGTTAGTTTTTTGTTATTTGGAAACTCAGGAATTCCCAACTTTTTGGAATAGTGAAAACTTAACCTTATTTTGTTTGGATGAATCCTTATATAGTAGGCCTTATAGCGGTTACTTGTTTAGTAACCGCCCCATTATTTGTGGAGGTTCCGAAGGTTCAGACTTAATTCCCACAATTGCTATAGAAGTTAGAATAATAAATCTAATCTTCTACAACTGCCATAGCGATGAATAAGGGTTTTTCTCATGCTTTAAAACAGTAACACGTGATCCGATTTACAAGCTGTTGTAGACAAATCCATCTCTAGAAATTTCCTAAGTGTCGGGGGGTTTTCCGTGTTTTTCTCAGATTGACGACCCTTAAGTCCATGGACGACCTTCTTATCATGGACGATCTTCTTATGTTGGGCTAATACTTAGCTCTGGACGACTCTTATGGACAAATTAGAGATGGTTAGATTTTTAGCTCCCCATTAGTTACCCCCTTGTCCAGGAGTCGTCTAGATCACTGTAGATTTTACTATTGACTTCGACACATGCCACTATTTTAGTGGCTGAATATTGTGCCATGTGTCATCATTCTCCTCGCCGAAATGGATTGTTCCAGGTTGTGCCACGTGTCACAATCTCATTGGTGGCTTGTCGCGTCGATTCCATTTTTCAAAGAGAACGCCACGTGTCATTTTCTGGATGGTCTGTGTCGTTTCGATGACGTCACCTCTGGGCCCTATAAATATGTGAATTCTCTCTCTTACCCCTCACCTTTCTCATAATTTCTTCCCTGCCATCTCGTCTAAGAGCCTCGTCTAGTCTTCATCATCTAGTCTCGTCAGGTATTTCCTCTTCGTCTTGAAGAAGGCTAAGTGGTCTTCTGGACGAGCTTGCCCCCATCCCAGAAGCCGTCCTACGTTGCATTTCTTGGAATTCCTCAAAAGAAAAACCAAGAATCCCAAACGAATAATGCTCGTTTGAGGAGCTACTACTATTACCACTTGTACTACCCTCACTGCTCTCATAACTACTTCCATTTCTAGAAGAAACGTCTTGATACTCGTCTATCACTCTCTCTAGGCTATTACTAGACTCAGACATAATTGTTTGGAAAAAGGTCAACTGATGATGCATAGAAAATCAGTAGGCTGAATGCTCTAGGCTTCAATAGGATGATGGTTGCTTGGAAGGTCTGAAAAGAAAAACACGATCAAAAGGTGACTGGGGTGGACTGGCCAAGAACCCTCTGATGCTCAAGTTATTTTTTTCTCTGGAAACTCAGGAATTCCTAAGTTTTGGAGTAGTCAGAAAACTTACTTTCATTTGAAGTGGATTAGTCTTTATATAGTAAGCTTGGGAACAGTTATTTGTTTAGTAACTTCCCCAATATTTATGGAAGTTAGAAGGTTCAGACTTAATTTCCATAACTGCTATAGAAGTTGGAATGTTCAATCTTATCCTCTACAACTGCCATTGGAAGTTAAGTATTTGGCCGAAAGTTATAGCGATGAACAATGATTTTGCTCATGTTTCAAAATGGTAACACTTGGTCTGAATTGCAAGCTGTTGTAGACAAATCCATCTCTAGAAATTTCCTAAGTGTTGAGGGGTCATCCGTGTACTTTACTGACGGACAACCCTTACATCTATGGACAACCTTTTAATCATGGACGACCTTATGCTGGGTTGATCTTTAGCTCTGGACGACTCCTATGGACGAATTGGAGATGGTTCGATTTTCAGTTCCCCATCAGTTGCCCCCTTGTTCAAGGGTCGTCTAGAGTGCTGTAGAATTTACCTCTAACTTTTGCCATGTGCCATTATTTTAGTGGCTTAATATTGTGCCAAGTGACATCATTATCTTCATTGAGATAGACTGTGCCACGCGTCATAATCTCATTAGTTGACTTGTCGTGTCGATTCCATTTTTCAAAGAAAATGCCACGTGTCATCCCCTGAATCGTCCGCGTCGCTTCCCTGACCTCACCTCTAGGTCTTATAAATATGTGCATTCTCTCTCTTACCCCTCACGTTTCTCATAATTTCTCTTCTGCCATCTCGTCCAAGAGCCTCGTCTAGTCTCCATCTTCTAGTTTCTCGTCAGGTATTTCCTCTTCTCATCCTTAGGTTTTCGTCTTAATCTTTCTTCCCAACAATTATGTTCGCATCTAGTAGTAGCCTAGAGAGAGCGATAGACGAGTACCAGGACGTTTCTTCTGGAAGTGGAGGTAGTTATGAGAGTGGTGAGGGTAGCACAAGCAATAGTAGTAGCTCTTCAGACGAGCATTATTCATCTGGGGTACCTGGTTTTTCTTTAGAGGAATTCCAAGAGATGCAGCGTAGGACGGCTTCAAGGACGGGAGCTAGCTCGTCCAACAGGCCACCCAGTCCTCCTCAAGACGAGGAGGAGGAAGATAATATAATTTATAGTTGTGCCCCTGAGGTAGCGTCTACTTTAGGCGAGCTCAAGTTGAAAACTCTTATAGATAGGTACCAAATTCCTAAGGAGCTTAAGCCTCGTCTACCTGATGAAGGGGAATGGTGCTGTTTTCCTTCTTCTGGCTTAGGTGTATATACATCCTATCTTTTAGCAGGTCTTAGGTTCCCCTTAAATTCTTTTTGTAGAGACCTCCTCCATAAGTTGGGTATTGGACCAAACTAGCTCAACCCCAATGGTTGGAGGATGGTAGTTGCCATTCAAGTATTATGGCGTGAGGCACTGGCAGGGAATCGTCCAATCACAGTGGACAAGTTCCTTTACTGTTATAAGCCCTCGGAGATAAAAAAAATCTGCTAGTTTTTACCAGTTTTCATCTAGGGGCCCTCATTTTAGTTTGATAAAGGGCCGTAGTTCTTCTGATAGGCTTTGGAAGAATGAGTTTTTTATTATTTCTGGAAATTGGGCTGGGGACCCAGTTGATGTGAATAATGCCCCCTTCCCTCATTTTACCAGCCCCCTAGGTAGTCTTCGTCCTGAGGGTATGTCTTTCTTACATTTTTCTCATTTATTTTCTCTAACTCCTTTTTTTTTATTCGTCTAACCCTTTCTTCTCTTAATCTGCCTCGTCTATCTTTATCTGATTATACCCTGAGAAGGCGTCCATGAAGCTCAGCAACTGATGACCCGCTATTAAGTCCACCAGCTGATCAATGCGTGGCAAAGGGTAACTATCCTTAGGGCAAGCTTTATTCAAATCAGTGAAGTCTACACACATCCTCCACTTGCCATTTGCCTTTTTAACCATTACCACATTAGCTAACCAATCCGGATAATAGACTTCTCGAATAAATTGCGCTGTGGTTAAACTTTTGGACCTCTTCCTTGATAGCATTGTCTCGCTCAGGAGCAAAGACCCTTTTCTTCAAACGAACAGGCTAGGAAGATGGGTGCACATTCAAACGATGAGTGATAAAACTTGGGTCGATTCCAGGCATGTCTTTATGACTTCATGCAAAAATATCAATGCTCTTTCTTAAGAATTGGACGAAGTCTTGCTTCGTCTTCTCTTTCATACTTGTTCCGATTCTGGTAAACTTCCCGGGATTACCCTCTTCCAGAGGGATGTCTTCCAGTACTTCGGTGGGCTCTGCCACAACCCTTCTTTCGTTAATGCTCATTGTCTGCATGTGCTCATCCATAGCCAACATGGCTAAATAATACTCTCTTACTACTAACTGATTTCTTCGCACTTGTCCTCTCTCGTACTCTGTAGGGAATTTGACTGATAGGTGATAGGTAGATGTTACTGCCTTCCAACTGTTCAAAGTTGGCCTTCCAATGATGGCGTTATAAGAAGATGAACAATCCGCCACAAGGAAATTCACTTCCTTGGTTATCTGCGGTGGGTAGGATCCCACCACTACAAGTAGTGTAATGGTGCCTACAAGTTGCACTTTCATTCCTCCAAATCCCACTAAAGGTGAACATACTGGACGAAGTTGATCTCGTCCGAGCCTCATTTGTTGGAAGAAGGGGCAATACAATATGTCTGCCGAGCTTCCATTATCCACCAACACCCTTGTAGTTGTATAGTCTGCGATGAGTAAAGTGATGACGATTGCATCGTCATGTGGGTGATGGATTCTTTCATCATCCTCGTCCGTGAACGTTATGGCTGGCTCGTCTGCCCCCCTCGTCCTTGGTGATTGTCCAGAGAGTTGGATGTTTTGCACCACTTTGAGATACGTCTTCCTTGACTTAGAAGAATGCACTGCTGAAGTGCCTCCTATAATAACCCTTATTTCTCCAAGTAGGGGCCGCGATGACTCTTCTACCTTCCCTTTCAACTTCACGTCTTTGTGATCTCTTCCAATGAAATGTCTCAACTTTCCCTGTCTAATAAGATTCTCTATCTGCTGCTTTAAGTCATAGCACTCGTCCGTGTCATGCCCATGATCTCTATGGAAGCGGCAATATTTGTTCTTATTACGCTTATTGGGATCTCCCTTCATCTTCTCTGGCCACTTCAAGGATGGGTCATCCTTGATTTTCATAAGTACTTGATCAAGTGGAGCATTCAAGGGCGTGGAGTGCTGACTCCATCCTGAAGACGAGCCTGCCTTCCTGTTGTCTCAATCCTTCTTTTCTCCTGTCTGGGCCTTTTTTAGACGAGGACCCTGTTCAGGATGACGTGGGGGGTCTGCTTCCATACGCTCTGCTCTCTTCCTCTTCTTGGCAATGATTGCATCCTCTGCATTCATAAAATTCTAGGCTGAATGGACGAGTTCAGCCATGGTTTGAGGCTCTTGCTCGTAGAGCTTATGAATGAATAAATCGGAATTAACTCTATTATGGAACGCAGCTAATAACAGCTTGTCATCCATCTCGTCTACAGTGAGGGCTTCTCTATTGAAATGAGTAATGAAGGACCGTAAGCTTTCATTTTCCCCTTGCTCTATGGTTGACAGGCTAGACGAAGAATGCTTGTGTATTTGTCCCCCAATAAAATTGTTGACAAACAACTTTCTCAATTCTTCAAAAAAACCTACAGTGTTGGGAGATATCTTGCTGAACCAAACTTGCGCTGGTCCTTTAAGGGTTGTAGGGAAGGCCCTACACATGATTTCATCTGGAACCCCTTGAAGATGCATTGTAGTCTTAAAGGTTGTAATATGATCACACGGGTCACGCGTTCCATCATATGAATCCAAGGAAGGCATTTTAAACTTATGAGGCAAGGGGTGACTATTGATGGAAGCCATGAAAGGGGAGCCTGTTCGATGAACTAAGTCATCTACAGGATTTTCCTTTCTCATGTTCTCCTTCATCTCGTCCATAGCCTTCCTCATCTAATCCATCTCCTTCTCCAAATGTGGCACCCTCCGTGAAGCAGTACCCCTTGACTGGCTCGTGGGCTCAGCATTTTCTACTCTATCTTCTTGACTTTGGGCTGGCCCTTCTACATATCTTTCATGGTGTTGCCTTCTAAGACCAATCTCCCTAGTCAACTCTTAGTTTTGACGGGTTAACTCCGCCATGGCGGCTGCCATGGATTGTATGTGTTAGATGGAAGGCGGATGCGTGACAGGTGCTGACTGACGGTCACGGTGGGGATTACTAGAAGCATCCCTACTCTCCTGGTAGCCTGGGCTAGTGGCCCTTGATCTTGCCCGAACCATACAGCCTTTTGTCTGAGAAAGATGAATTGCAAAACACAAAATCTCATTCCCACAGACGGCGCCAACTGATGATGCACAGAAAATCAGTAGGCTGAATGCTCCGGGCTACAATAGGATGATGGTTGCTTGGAAAGCCTGAAAAGAAAAACACGATCAAAAGGTGACCGGGGTGGACCGGCTAAGAACCCTCCGATGCTCAAGTTAGTTTTTTCTCTGGAAACTCAAGAATTCCTAACTTTTTGGAGTAGTCAAAAAACTTACTTTCATTTGAAGTGGATGAGTCTTTATATAGTAAGCTTGGGAGCAGTTATTTGTTTAGTAACTTCCCCAATATTTGTGGAAGTTAGAAGGTTCAAACTTAACTTCCATAACTGCTATAGAAGTTGGAATGTTCAATCTTATCCTCTACAACTGCCATTGGAAGTTAAATACTTGGCCGGAAGTTATAGCGATGAACAAGGATTTTTCTCACGTTTCAAAGTGGTAACACTTGGTCCGAATTACAAGCTGTTGTAGACAAATCCATCTCTGGAAATTTCCTAAGTGTTGAGGGGTCATCCGTGTACTTTATTGACGAACGACCCTTACATCTATGGACAACCTTCTAATCAGGGATGACCTTATGCTAGGTTGATCTTTAGCTCTGGATGACTTCTATGGACGAATTAGAGATGGTTTGATTTTCAGTTCCCCATCAGTTGCCCCCTTGTTCAAGGGTCGTCTAGAGTGCTGTAGAATTTACCTCTGACTTTTGCCATGTGCCATTATTTTAGTGGCTTAATATTGTGCCACGTGTCATCATTATCTTCATCGAGATAGACTGTGCCACATGTCATAATCTCATTAGTTGACTTGTCACTTTGATTCCATTTTTCAAAGAAAATGCCACGTGTCATCCCCTGAATCGTCTGCGTCACTTCGCTGACCTCACCTCTAGGCCCTATAAATATGTGCATTCTCTCTCTTACCCCTCACCTTTCTCATAATTTCTCTTCTGCCATCTCGTCCAAGAGCCTCGTCTAGTCTCCATCTTCTAGTTTCTCGTCAGGTATTTCCTCTTCTCATCCTTAGGTTTTCGTCTTAATCTTTCTTCCCAACAATTATGTTCGCGTCTAGTAGTAGCCTATCGAGAGCGATAAACGAGTACCAGGACGTTTCTTTTGGAAGTGGAGGTAGTTATGAGAGTGGTGAGGGTAGCACAAGCAATAGTAGTAGCTCTTCAGACGAGCATTATTCATCTGGGGTACCTGGTTTTTCTTTAGAGGAATTCCAGGAGATGCAGCGTAGGACGGCTTCAAGGACGGGAGCTAGCTCGTCCAACAGGCCACCCAGTCCTCCTCAAGACGAGGAGGAGGAAGAGAATATAATTTATAGTTGTGCCCCTGAGGTAGCATCTACTTTAGACGAGCTCAAGTTGAAAACTCTTGTAGATAGGTACCAAATTCCTAAGGAGCTTAAGCCTCGTCTAACTGATGAAGGGGAATGGTGTTGTTTTCCTTTTTCTGGCTTAGGTGTATATACATCCTATCTTTTAGCAAGTCTTAACCTGTAGGCACCATTACACTACCTGTAGTGGTGGGATCATACCCGCAGCAGATAACCAAGGACGTGAATTTCCTTGTTGTGGATTGTTCATCTTCTTATAACACCATCATTGGAAGGCCAACTTTGAACAGTTGGAAGATAGTAACATCTACCTATCACCTATCAGTCAAATTCCCTATAGAGTACGGGATAGGACAAGTGCAAGGAGATCAGTTAGCAGCAAGAGAGTGTTATTTAGCCATGTTGGCCATGGATGAGCACATGTAGACAATTAGCATTGACGAGAGAAGGGTTGTAGCAGAGCCCACCGAAGTACTGGAAGACATCCCACTGGAAGAGGGTAATCCCGAGAAGTTTACCAGAATTGGAACAACTATGAAAGAGAAGACGAAGCAAGACCTCGTCCAATTCTTAAAAAAGAGCATCGATGCTTTTGCATAAAGTCATGAAGACATGCCTGGAATCGACCCAAGTGTTATCACTCATCATTTGAATGTGTACCCATCTTCCAAGCTTGTTCGTCAGAAGAAAAGGGTCTTTGCTCCTGAGCGAGACAATGCTATCAAGGAAGAGGTCCAATTGTTAACCACAGTGCAATTTATTTGGGAAGTCTATTATCTGAATTGGTTAGCTAATGTGGTAATGGTCAAGAAGGCAAATGGCAAGTGAAGGATGTGTGTAGACTTCATTGATTTGAACAAAGCTTGCCCTAAGGATAGTTATCCTTTGCCACACATTAATTAGCTGGTGGACTCAACAGCGGGTCATCAGTTGCTGAGCTTCTTCATGAACGCCTTCTCAGGGTATAATCAGATAAAGATGGACGAGACAGATTAAGAGAAGACATCCTTCATTACCAGTCAAGGTTTATTTTGTTATAAAGTAATGCCCTTTGGTTTGAAAAATGCGGGGGCAACTTATCAGAGGTTAGTTAATCACATGTTCCGTCCACAAATAGGACGGAATGTAGAGGTGTATGTTGATGACATTCTGGTAATGAGCTTGGATGAGGAGAGACATCTGGACGACCTACAGGAGACCTTTGATACACTTAGACAATACCAAATGAAGCTAAATCCTAGTAAATGTGCATTCAGAGTTTCGTCTAGAAAGTTTTTAGGATTCATGGTTTCACAAAGGGGAATTGAAGCAAATCCAGATAAGATCCAAGCCATATTGAACATGGAACCACCAAAAAATATCAAGGAAGTCCAGTCCCTCACTGGACGGGTTGCAGCTCTAAACAGGTTTGTTTCAAAAGCTACAAATAAATGTTTACCTTTCTTCAAAGTTCTTAGGAAGGCGTTCAAATGGATGGATGAATGCCAAAAGGCCTTCTAGGATCTTAAAGTCTACCTTACCATAGCTCTGCTGCTAAGTCCATCCATACTCAGTGAGGAGTTATACTTATACTTAGCAGTATCCCCGCATGTGGTAAGTTCAGCATTGATCAGGGAAGAAGGGAAGGTGCAGAAGCCTGTATATTATTATACAAGCCGGGCATTGAGGGGAGCAGAAGGGCGATATCCATAAATGGAAAAAATTGGCTTTTGCATTAATAACGGCTTCCAGGAAGCTGAGGCATTACTTTCACGCTCACGTCACCAATGTTATGACAGACCATCCGCTCAAGAAGGCAATGAACAAGTTGGAAGCCTCAGGACGATTGATCCAATGGGCTGTCGAGCTTAGTGAGTTTGATATTAAATACCAACCAAGAAATGCAATAAAAGCTTAAGCTCTAGCAGATTTCATTGCAGAAATTCACTCCAAGCCATGGTGACTTAGACAAGATAGAAGACGATAAAACATAGGTTGTCCATGTGGATGGGTTATCTACACTACATGCAGAAGGAATATGAGTTGTTTTGAAGTCCCCAGAAGGAGATAAGTTGAAGCATAAGGTTTGTCTACAGTATCAAAAATGGACAATGAAGCCAAATATGAAGCCCTCCTTAAAGGGCTAGAGTTGGCTAAGCCCTTAGGGGCAGAGTCAATACTTGTCTAAGGAGATTCTCAATTAGTTATAGGTCAAGTGAATGGAGCATATGAAGCTAAAGAAGAACGGATGAAGAAATATCTTAATAAGGTGAGATGCCTTGTAAAGAAATTAAATGAAGCTGACTTCGTTCAAGTCCCAAGGGAAGAGAACATGGAAGCAGATACTTTAACAAAAGAAGTATCAGTGAATGAACTGGCGGACGAGTTTGAGGAAGTCCAGTACATGCCAAGCATAGATCTTCCAAAAGTACAGCAGATAGGGGGTGAAGAAAATTGGATGACCCCAATAGTCAGCTATCTAAAAGAAGGAAGGCTTCTTGAAGGAAGAGACGAGGCCAGAAAGCTAAGGATCAAATCAGCCAAGTACATCCTTATGGATGAGGTGTTATACAAGAGAGACTTTTCCCAGCCTTACCTAGGGTGTTTAGCTTCAAATGAAGCAAATTATGTATTAAGAGAAGTTCATGAAGGAGCATTTGGCAACCATTCAGAAGCTAGATCACTCGTCCACAAGGTCGTTCGTGCAAGTTACTACTGGCCAACCATTCAAGCTAATGCTAAAGCATATGTCAAGGTATGCGATCAATGTTAACGATTTAGTAACGTCCCTAGACAGCCGTCGGAGTACCTTACCCCAATGATGGGCCCGTGGCCCTTTGCACAATGGGGGTTGGATATTTTGGGTCCCTTTCCAATTGGAACAAGACAGATGAAGTTTTTGGTGGTGGGGATTGATTACTTCACCAAATGGGTGGAAGCTGAACCCTTGGCGAAAATTTCACAACAGAATGTCTAGACCTTCGTCTGGAAGAACATTGTGTGTAGGTTTGGGGTACTTAGGGAACTAGTGTCTGACAATGGACGACAATTTGATAACACGCTTTTCAGGGATTTTTGTAAACAACTTGGAATCAACAATCATTACTCATCACCCTCCCACCCACAAGCCAATGGACAAGTAGAAGTAGCAAACCGATTCTTGCTAAAAATCATCAAGACTCAGCTTGAGGGGGCAAAAGGAGTTTGGCCAGATGAGCTATCAGGTGTTCTATGGGCTTACAGGACAATTGTGAGGACCCCCACAGGGGAAACTCCCTTCAAACTAACCTATGGAAGTGAAGCAGTCATACCTGCAGAAGTGCACATGGCTAACCACAGGGTGATGAAGTATCAGGACGAGGAGAATGAAGAACAACTCCGTCTTAACCTTGATCTTATTGACGAGGTAAGGATGGATGCGTTGTAGAGAACAGCAAGATACAAAAGTCTTATGGCTAGGCAATATGATGCAATGGTGAAACCCAGGCGCTTCAACATTGGAGACCTCATCCTTAAAAGGGTCTCCTTGGCAACTAGAAACCCGGCTCATGGAAAACTAGGGCCTAATACCTTATAGGGTTATCAACTGCAAAAGGCAGGGGTCATACTACTTGGAAGCTCTAGATGGACGGAAACTAGAGCACCCTTGGAATGTTGAGCACCTAAGGAGATATTACCAATACAGGGTCAACCTGGACGAGCATCACCATGGACGAGCATTATGGACGAAGTTGAAGTTACGTGTTGTTTTTCTCATGTTTGCTTATATTTATTACTACTACTGTGTGTTTTAAATATTTTAAGTCCTTAAAAGAAAGCGCATTAGTTTCTAACTTTTGCACTATCTATGGACGAAGTTGTGATGGATGAAGTTATATACTGAGTTTGTGTATGTATTTTTTAATTCCCTAAGGCACTAGCTTTTAGGCATGTGCCATGCTTGTGGACGATGTTTACGTTATGTACATCTAGTTTGGATTTTCAATGTATTTTATGTTGTGAGAATCTCTTATTTTGTGTGATTTCATTCAAACTAATCTACAAGAAGGCAAAAGGCCAAAGACGAATAAAATCTCTGGACGCAGGGATATAACGTCTATAAGCTTTCCTTAAAATAAGGATAAAGCAAGGAAAAATAAACCTAAGGTATATCCGTCTAAGAGCTTGATGAGGTAAAACCTAAGGTACATTCGTTTAACCAATGGACGAGAAAGAGCGTGCACGCAAAAGTGTTAAGTCCATGGATGAATTTAACCAGCCAAACAATCTGATCCACGGACGAGCAAGTGCTGAAAATATCTTTTACCAAAGTCGAATAAATGACCATCCCACGCTTGGACGAATAATAATACAAGCTAAGTCAAACGTATAAACGGATCAAGCTAGCAAAAAAAACGCCATTCATAGACGAACTGTACTAGTGAATGATAGATGTTAAACATGAAGGGTTTGTTTTAACATGGACGATGTAAATAAAAATTCGTTCATGTACTCTAGACGAGGTAAAATGTCCTCATAAGTGGACTGACCACACCACCACAGAAATAATATGGATGAATATGAACAAATCTTGTTCATAAAACCTATAACATGTTCAAAGACTAAAAAATGAAAGTGAAAACAGATATTCGTTCATAAAAATTAAAGAAGGGTAGACGACCACCGTCTAAAAACCCTTGAGTTATGAAAAGCCAATAAAGGCAATTGTATATGTAACTCGTCCATAAACTTGGACAAGAGAATTGTACTCTAATAAATCCAAAAAAACAAAAGTAAAGCCCAAAACAATGGGCATTTCCAATAAACTAAAGTAATAAAATTTTTACTGAGATAAACTGCCCAACTTTGGTACGTCCCCGCTGGCAATAGTGGCATCCTGGGTGACTTCATTGGTAGCATCGTCCAGTATGTTGACGTCCTCAGAACTCGTCAGAAGCAAGGAACTTTCTGTAGCAAAAGGAATTTTAAGGGAATCAAAATCCAGGTCAGGATAAGCCTCCTTGGCATTAGCACGGAAGTCCTCATAGCCATCTGCGTAATGACTGTCTAGATGATTCTTGTACTCGTCTGACTTCTTGAAAGCTGTAACGGCTTCTTCACAAGCTTTCTCCAAGGACGAGTTGAACGCTGAATTTTGTCCTTCCAAATGAGCAATGCGTGTTTCCTTTTCAATGGAATCTGCTCTAAGTTCCTCAACCTCATTTTTCAACTTCGTCTCTATTCCTTGCAAACAATTGAGATCCTCAGTCAATCTGATCACTTCCTCACAGACGGCGCCAATTGATGATGCACAGAAAATCAGTAGGCTGAATGCTCCGGGCTTCAATGGTCTGGTGGTTGCTTGGAAGGCCTGAAAAGAAAAAGAAACAAGATCAAAGGTGACCGGGGTGGACTGGCCAAGAACCCTTCGATGCTTAAGTTAGTTTTTTGTTCTCTAGAAACTCAGGAATTCCCAACTTTTTGGAATAGTGAAAACTTAACCTTATTTTGTCTGGATGAGTCCTTATATAGTAGGCCTTATAGCGGTTACTTGTTTAGTAACTGCCCCATTATTTGTGGAGGTTCCGAAGGTTTAGACTTAACTCCCACAATTGCTATAGAAGTTAGAATAATAAATCTTATCTTCTACAATTGCCATAGCGATGAATAAGGGTTTTGCTCATGCTTTAAAACAGTAACACGTGGTCCGATTTACAAGTTGTTGTAGACAAATCCATCTCTGGAAATTTCCCAAGTGTTGGGGGGTTGTTTGTGTTTTTTCCCAAACGGACGACCCTTAAGTCCATGGACGACCTTCTTATCATGGACGATCTTCTTATGTTGGGCTGATACTTAGCTCTGGACGACTCTTATGGACGAATTGGAGATGGTTAGATTTTTAGCTCCCCATCATAAGTATATAAGTATAACCCATTTAGGCTCTTATAAAATCAAAATCCCATAACCTTGCTAGCAAGAAGAGTATTAATATGATATATACAAACATATATAAGAACTGTATACAGATATAAAAAAAAAACAAAAAAAACAAAAAACAAAAAACCAACTTGAACTAATTGATCCTAAAACCCAAAAATTCATATATAACCCAATTGGCAAATTATGGTCTTTTAAGAGAAAAAACTAGAAAATTTGCAGCAACCACTGAGCCAAAATGGCCGAATACCACTGTTGGCCAAAATTTTTAACAATCTACCACTGTTTGCAAAATAATTAGCAATATACTACTTTTTAAAACTTGAGTTTCTAAAACTCGAGTTTACTATAACTCGAGTTCCATAAAAATAGCCACCATGGCACTTGCTCAGGTGGAATTTTTATTTAAAAAAAGCCACGTGGAAACTCGAGTTCTGTAAAATCAAATTCCTTGTAAGGCATGGTAACGCAGCACTAACTGACTGTAAAGCATAAAAAACTGACAGTAAAGCATAAAATAATGGGCATTTTACAAAAAGAACGAAATGCCCAATTTTCCTCTTCCTTCCTTTACTAATATTTTCTATCAGTGAGATGAGAAGAAAAGATTCTTAACCCATATTTTTTTTTTCTTTCCGATGTATCCTAGAATGTAATTGAATTACTGGCTATTCCTTATTTTTCTCAAAAAAGAATCGAAGTGATCAATAGGGTGTGGTCTAGACTAGTTTCAGTGCTAGTAATATGGATGACTTTCCAAAGGTTTTGTGTGGGTGGAGCTGGGAGGAAAACAAGTTGTTTAAGCTGGCTTTGGCAGTGGCAGATGAAGAGGACCCAGATCGGTGGGAAATGTTTGCAGCCATTGTTGGAGGCAAGAAGAGTGCAGAGGATATGCAGAAGTGGCTCCAGTACTTTTTGAAGAATAAAATAGCCAATATGATGGTTTAGTACTTTTTGAAGATAAAGCAATATGATTCCAGTACTTCAAGAGCTGCAGTTTTGTATACAAGGAACTCGAGTTTATAAAACTCGATTTCCACACGGGCTTTTTTAATTAAAAAAATCCATCTCAGCGAGTGCCATGATGGCTATTTTTATGGAACTCGAGTTCTACAGTAAAGTTGAGTTTCACAAACTCAAGTTCCAAAAGAGTGGTGCTTAACTATATATTTTCAAAACAGTGGTAAATTACTAAAATTAAATTCTAAAAATTTTAGCCAACCATGGTAATTGGCCATTGTTGCCACAACCACAGTTTCAATATTTCAGGATAGCCAACCTACGTACCTGTTTTCAAATTCCCGACCACATCCCTATGACATAACGTTTACTACTGGGTTAGGGTTGCTGTTGACAAAGCTGCACCGTTAGCTTGCCAATTATTTGGGCTTGTCCGTTAGCCAGATTGCCCCAAATGCGTGGAAGATCTTTATGTTAGGATTAGTACCCTTAAATCCTATTGTAAGATGCCATGTATGATATTATGTATGACGTTATGTGTGAAATGATGTATGACTTAATATTGTGTTTAATAAAGTTATTTTATTATTATCTAAAATAATGGTAACATGAATATTCGGACATTATCATATAGTCCATGAGATGCATAGTATGTGATTTATGTGATTTAGTCACAGAAGATATAAGTCACAAGTTCTTTGTAAACTTAGAATTGTAGTTCGTAGTTGGTGATGAAATTTGGCATTTCATCTGCGAAGACTATAACATATCAACTAAGATGATTTGTCTTGATCATGGAAGTGGAGACTTCTAGTTGATGTGTTGATATGTTTTAAGAGTTAAAACATATTGAACTGGACCGTTGTGAGATTTATTATCCTCCTAACGACTGTCAAATGAATAATAAATCTCACGACTTCTATTTACATGAACTCTTAATCCTGAGAGAATAATGGACCTGATCATGATGTGTAGGTTGCTTTGATATATCAGGAGTGAGATCTAATATTACGATCAAAACCTCAGTATGTTGGGCAGCCACATTTAGTGTTGATGGAACATATATTCTCAAGATGGAATTCGTAGTCTCTTAATGGAGATACAAAATATTCCCTTGAGATAAGTTTAATGGGTTTGTTATTCAGAGAGTTAGGCCTAACCACTTTAGTAAGATTTAAGTATATATGGTGAATAACTTCAAAGGATTAAACCGGGTACTCAAGGATTAAAATGTAGTAATTCATAAAGTGGCATTCTTCATTCATGACTTTGTGTTACTACGAATATTTTATGAAGGGGTTGCATGCACAATAAAGTCTTGGGATATAATTTATTAATAAGGCCTAGAGTGTAATTATATTTATATAGTGGTATTAAATATAATTAATGGTAACTTTGGACTTGTCAAGAGTTGACAGAAAAACTCAAGGCCCATTAGAGCTAGAGTCTTATTTGGTCCCACTCCAAGCCACACATTAAAGCCCAATTGGAAAGGCTTAAAAGGCTAACCCAATTAGATAATCAGTTATATGGAGAGAAACATAAAGAATTTGTTAGAATATGAAATGGTATGTATGTGAGTGTTAGACACTTTTTCATTCTCTCTAGAACACATACACATAACTGATTGAGAGACCACACTTCTTGGGCATCAAATGGAATTGGAGTGAAGATTAAAAGTATTCCCAAGTACTCTTCATCTTTGGTTTTGAATTTCACCGCATCAAGGTACATTCTCTTGTTCATATATTCTGAAATTTACATAGTACATGTTATCAATTACGAATGAAGTTAATCCGTTAATTTTCCACTGCGTACATGCATATTTCCTTCACTTTATCGTGGTCAAAGTGATATGGGGCTAGTTGAGTGGGGGCAACTGTCGCTTCATACTTGAGGAGTTCTTTTACTACTACAAACCTCAGCAGATATACTCGTCAAAAGGTATTTATAATTTGTTGGCCAGGAAACTGTCGTTTAAATTGGTGTCAAACATGCCTGACTTTAACATAAACTGGAAGAGTAGGTACTTTTTTGTACAAGGGATAGACTGGCTGTGCAAACCTGAAGAGTGGGATAGCATGCCTGACGGGTTCGATAATACTTGCGGTGTTTTAGATAAGTCCGGTGAGTCGTCGGTGTCTGTTTTCTTATTCACATTGTTAGCTTTGATTATGTAACTAACCTACTGCTTTTGATTTGTTTCAGCTCAAGCCCGTTCGAAAATAGTGAAGAATAGGAGAGTTTCCTTAGGCGCATTTGGGCGATTCTGGTAGGCAGAGGAAGTGGAAGGATTTGGTTACGCTTGACACTCTCCATGCTTTTTGTGGTGGTCTGGAGCCAACGGTTAAAGCCCGACGATTGGATGCGTACGCTTGTCGACGTAAGTTTTCTTCTGTCCGTCTACTTTCTTGGTTGTCTATTTTAACCCATCAGTTTTCCTTATTCCTTTCGTTATCATTTTTTAGAGATCAACAGTGGTAGGCAAAGGGCATTGGTAAGGCAAGCCGCTGCTGCTCGCCTCAAGCAACGAGGGGAGGCGTCAGCTTCTCCTTTTAAGGTGACGCCTCCTTCTAAAGTTGCCCCTAAGAGGAAGGAGACGGGTAAGGATGAACGTCCCGCTAAAAAGGTGATGGACCAATTCGCCACAACAAATCAGGTGGATCTATCACAGAAGGCTCCCCCACCTCTTCCCCATGGGTTGGTAAGGGCCTAATGATGGCTCAAGGTCTTATCGCTTCTAGCCCTGTCCAGAGGCTTATGAGCCACAAGGAGCATGTCGTTGAGATGGTCCATTCGATCATCAAGGACACGGACATGGATGAGTGTGGCGAGCATGGCACTAAGGACTCGGGTTTGCCTCCCTTTTTCTTTTCTCTTTTTTTCTTTCTTTATTATAACTGTTTTCTTTTTATAGGCTATGGTGAGGATGAAGGCTCTTCAAGCTAGGTGTGAAGCTTAGGAGGGGGTGGTCCGTCACCAGCACACCCATCTAGAGTGTGAGGCTGACCAGCTAGAACAATATAAGGAGGCTGCTCATATTCTTAACATCGAGGTGAGCTAGAAGAAGGTTGAGCTAGTGGTAACCACCTGTCGGTGTGAAGAGCTAGCTAAGTCAAATACTAATCTAACGACGGAGCTGGCCGCCCTTCGTAAGTAAATGGAGCAGGCTAAAGTCAATGCTGTGGCAAAGTACCGGACCTCTCAACCCTTTAATGATGAATTGGGTGGCTTGTAAGGCGATGACTTCGAGGATTGCCTTAAGTAGGTCAGCACCCTTTATCTTGACTTGGACCTATCCCAAATGATGATCGACGACCCTATTCTGCCGACGCCTAGCGATGCCGACGCTATTATGAACGAAGCTGACAGTGTTGTCCACTTGGTCGAGGGAGATGTTAGGACATATGTGATTTGATGTTAGGAACATATGTCAATTTTGGAATTGGCTAATCCTTTGACAAAACGCACCTTACTTGTAATTGGGTAGATCTACGATGTGTTTAATGCTTTAAGGAACAAGGTTTCAAGATCAAGTGTTAAAGCCATGCAAATCTGTCCAAGAAACAAGTGAAGAAGTGCTGGATTTTAAAGCTCGACAGCTAGCTTGATAGCTAGTATCTATCAAGGTTTAAAAAGCTGCTGAAGCCCGTAACTTGACAGCTAGCTCGATAGATACTCTATCTGTCGAGGTTTATGGAATTTAGTTTTTCAGATCTTTTTTTCATCCAATCAGTGTGTATATGTTTGGGCTTTCTTTTCTCACAACCCTAAACATATATAAGGATTATTTTAAGGGCCGTAAAAGGTTGCGCAAGTGTGAAGCAAATTTTTGCTCATGCAAATTGTGACCGGAGACAGAATTTGCCCTAGTTCATCTTTCTCTTGAAGAAGCTGCTGTGTTTGTATACCTTAGGGTTTTGTGTCCAAGAGGCCTACTCCAGGAACAAGTTTCTTGAGCTTCAAGTGATTCAAGCTAATGCCAAAGTGGAGAGCGTTGCCTCAAAGAAACTTGACGAAGTGCTTGCACATCAAAAGCCTTTTTTTGACAAAAGTGGCTTAGGATATTCCGAAGAGAGTAGTTCAAGTGCCAATGTGTCCAAGGAGATGAAATTTTTTAAAGATAAGGAACCAATGGTAGCAACTCCAAGTGTTGAGAATGTAAAAATGGAGAAGAAGCCAAATGGAACTGCTCAAAAGGTTTTAACAAAACCTCAAAATCCATTTGTGGCCAACCTCAAGGCTAAAGGGAAGTCTCTCCCAAAGCCTCAAAAAGGTCCTTAAGTTCAACTCTTCTGCCATCATTGTGGAGTTCGTGGACACACAAGACCTAACTGCTATAAACTTCACACATTGAAGAAAGTGGATTCTCAAAGGTTAAGAGGACAAGGAAAGGGGAATTGGAACACCAAGCAGTCAAAAGGGCGAGAAGCTGATTCCGGATTTGGTGATGTGATGAAGATAATAGATACCATCACTTCTTGTTTCGCAAGCTTTAGCCAAAGGTTTGAGAATCACAGCTTTGAGCATGTTTCTTTTCAAGTTTGTTTTGTACTTGTTGTTTTTGTTGATCTTACTTTTCATATTCTGTTTTTTAGTGTGTTGAAAAATTCAAAAACTCATAAAAATTGAAAAATCTCTAAAAAGTTTGATCGCTTGTGTTGTGTATTTCACATGTGAGTTTGGCCTAGTACCTTCGTACTAATGGTGTAGTGCATTTTCGAGCTAAGCTTGTCATGTATGCACATCTATCTTTGTGAGAAAAATCTTGACATCTATGTGTGTTTGTTGTAAATCGATCTTCAAGCTTGTCATGAGTGATTAGTCAATAGTCTTGATGGTTTTGATACATGCATAGACTTGAGCCTATATATCTTCCCACTCTTTTATGTTTTTGCTTTATAGCTCAACAAATGTCAAATCTCGAAAAGCTAGTATTTGACTAGGAAAAAGGGAAAGCGACTTATATTGAAATGTATGGTGCCCAAAAAGCCAAAGGCTTACTCACAAAAATGAAATATAAAAAATTTCAGGCATCGATCTCAAAATGAGATGTACTGTTCATAAATGATCAAAAAGTTATGAGTTGAAAGAAGCTAAAAGTAAAGCTTCCAAGATATGTAATCATTTTCTTGTGGGAGGTCATATATGTTCATTTCTATAATTGAGATAGACCACTTGACTTAGTTCTAGTTGTGTATGACTTGATTGAATTGATCATTGAAGCTTCACTCTAGACTAAGGACTATTCCACATTTGATACACACACAACACACAAGACTTTTGTTCAATGAATGCTTATTTCATTTGTGTGATTGTACATGTTCAAATGTGATGTGTATACTCAATTGCTTGTCGATCAAACCCAAAAAGATTTTTGAGTATTTTATATGTTTTTGAAAGTGTTTTTTATGCTTTCGTGTTTTGAGTTTTTGTTCAAATTGCATTTTTCATAATTTTCATCAAAAACTCTTTCAGAGGCATTTTCGCGAGAATCTTGCGAGTAAGCTCTTCCCGCAAAAATGGGTTAGGAAAAGAATGAAAAAACAATATTTTAGACAGAAACTCTCATGACTGTCTCACGACTGTTTCGCGACTAAAGACTACTCGCAAAATTTTTTGTGCTTCAGAGGCATTTTTCGCGAGTAACTTCGCGAGAAGCTAACCCGCGAAAAACGCATGTTTTCAGTTTTAAAGGGTTGATGTAGACAGTTTTTCAAACACAATTGTTTTCCCTCACTTTGCCTCCCTCGAGCCTCTACCAACCCAAATCTTCTTTTTACTCAAAAACCCAATCAAAACTCAAGTGCAATCTTTTCAAAATCATCTCTAAGGTATGTTTATTCAATCTTTTCTCTTTATTTCCTTAGATTATGCAGAAAATTCTAGGTTTTGCTTGAGTTGGGTTCATTTTTGAAAAAGGGTTGGAAACTTTAATTTTTGTGAAATATTTTTCATTTTCTTGATTGGGCTTTGTCCCATTTGGTTTGTTTGTGTTTGTATTAGTCAATTGTGACATTTTAACATGTATTTAGGCAAGATTCACTCATGTTCATGCATTGCTTACATGTTAGTTTTATAAGTGCATACCAAGTGTTTGATAAAATGCCCAAATGACATTTTGATGTTGTTTTGGACTCCAACGAGTACCAAACTTTGGGGATTACCATGATTATACATGTTTACCATGTTTTGATCATTGGTTGTGAGTTTTACACACTTTGACCCAAATGTGCTTAGTCATGCCTTGCACATGCATCATATATGCACACCACATGCACACTTGATGCACACACTTGTGCACTTGTCATGTTTTCGCATCTCAATCATGCTAGTTATATGTTATTACATATTTAGCACTTATAACATGACTATGTGACATTTTTTATTTAAATTTGTGATTTACAACTATGTTTTATGTTGGCTTTATTGTAATTGCTTTAATTTTGTTCCTTGTATTTTGTGGGATTTTATTGTATTGGGTTTAGTATTAAGTTGTTGAAGACTCAAGCTTAATTGAAGATCAAGTGGATTTCGTGAGAAGCTCGCGAGAAGCTAACCTGCGAAGTAGCCACATGAGAAGCACATGACTGGAAGCTGAAGAGTCGTGTCAGGCTGTTAGTTTTGCGAGTGTCTCGTGGGTAAGGCCTTCCCGCGAGGTACTCACAAAACATTCTGCTTGGAGGATTTTTAAGTGTGATTTTCTTACCCTTCACCTATACTATATATACTTTCATTACCCACAGAAATTGTAAGGAGTCCATTCAGAGAGAAAAACCCTAGATAGGTTTTCTACAACACACACACCCATCTTTTAGAGAGAGAGCTACTCATCCATAGAGAGAAATCATTCTAGCCTCTTCTCCTTCCCTCTCCCATTTTCATACCTTGAGAGGAGATTTGTACCCAAACACAACCCACTCCTTTTCAGAGTGTAAAGAGTGTTTTGGTGCTTGGGAAGCTTGGGAAGCTTTGGGGATTTGCCAAAAGAAGCCGGTGAGGCTTGGCAGATGCAATCAGGCGTATTGCATGATCCGGAAAGTTAGAGAAGACAAGGCTTCGTTAAGTCAGTTGGCAGCAAGAGCTTGGAGGGCTCAATTACATGGGGCAGACTAGGCTTGGAGGGTCTTTTGTTATTCGTGTACTCCAACTTCATTCTCTAGTGGATCGATTACCGCTTGAAGGGCAGCAAAGAGATTTCTCGCCAAGCTCTTCGGTTTCCTCTCCGATAACATGTCTTGGTGTTATCTTGTGGTTGCATCTCTCTTCCCTTACTCTTGTGCTTTACTTTTATTGTTTGTTTGTCATGTTTATGCACTAGAGTAGTAACGGTTCTTTGCACACATTTACTCTTGTTTCTGCACTTTGATTAAGTAAGAGTAAAAGCAATCTAGTCGTAATTTTTATTTGGGGGTCTAAACAAGCTCTTGTGTTTTCACACAAATTCGAGCTTTCAATTATTTTTTTTTTTTTTTGGTTGTTGTGTTTGTTTTATGGACTAACTTGGTACTAATCAAGTTTGTGTTTTTGCATTTGTTCCTTTATGCTTTGTGTCTGTTTTTGCAGATGTCTCCATTCAATAAATCAGCTATGAAAGGAAGTTATAGCAAAGGAAAAGAACCCGTGATTGATGTTGATAACTTCTTCTTAAAGTCAAAGAAGACTCGATCATCGACAAGATTTTATGATCCCGACAAGTTCAGATCATATGCTGCATTTCAAACCTATGAGAGCTATTTCAAAGATGCTCCTTTGTTGATTGAAAGGGCTGTTGACCAAGCATCTCTCCTTGAGACAAACATCCCCAAATGGTTTGCCTCCAAGGATTGGAACTACCTTCTTACCAACATTGATGATACATACGAGAAAATGGTGAAAGAGTTCTATGCAAATGCCATTTCTAAAGGGGATGAGCTAAAATGTTGGGTTAGAGGAAAGAGTTTCACAGTGACACCTGCCTACCTTGCTGATATCTTGCGCATCAACCGGCCGATGTTTCCAAAGCCACCGGTATATGATGACTTGAATCCGGATATGGAGGTGCTTTGAGAAACTTTAGGAGACACCTTGGAGTTTTCTTCCAATGCGAAATCAGTAAGTGTTGCGTCCCTATCTCCCAAATTGAGGCTACTCACAACGATCATATTTCACAACCTCTACCCTCTATCAAGCACCGGGTACATGAATCTCGTTCGGGGTTTGTTCCTTCACAATTTGATCAATGATGAAGAGATTGATATTTACTCTCATATCTTCCACATCTTGAGCAAAACTGCTGAAAGGACTGCTTCAAGGAACTGCCTTCCTTTCTGCTGCCTTATCTCAAAAATTTTGAAGCTCAAAGGCATGTATCCTTCGGAAGATGAGTACTCGTACCCACAGCCAAGTCCAATCAACATCCGCACTCTCAATGCTAGTATCGGTCACACCCGAAAGGTCACCAAGCAAGAGAGTCATGCTCCTCATGGTAGTTCAAGCTCTAGCTCACATATCTATGATGAAAAGTTGGACAACATTATGTCATCTATCCAAGAGATCAGCACTAAGCTATCCGGACTTGCAACCATCATGCACTCCTAACACATTCGCTTTGACACAAATTTCACGTCTCTTCAGACTCAATTGGACCAAATTCAAAGGAAGCTAGAGGAAGACGAAAACTAGCTATTCCATGACAAAAAGGGGGAGATGGTTAATAATAGGGGGAGTGTAATGATAGGGGGAGAAAGAGCTAGACTGAAGGGGGAGCATTGGAGATCAAGACCAAAAGAGCAAGCAAAGCCTAACATTAGATATTATACTTCTTGTTTATATTTACATTGCTTTCTTTTAAAGTTTTTAAAGTACTTTGGTTTAAAACTTTTAGTTTATATTTAGAACTTTGTTTATGTATCCTAGCTCTGTAGCGTTATTAAGTACTTTTAGATTATGTTGCATTATCTTTAGTACTACACACTTGTGCCCTTGTTGGATCTCGTATCCTTGATGCAAATACTTTTCTTGTTTTGCATTGGTTGTGTGTTGGACATGCAATTGATTTTTACGTTGCTCTTAATTGCATTGTGTGTTCGGATGGTCATTTACTAGCTAAATGTTCATTGTAGTCATTCTTTTATGACTGCTCTTGTTTGATCAAGATATGCTTAATTGTTTATATATTGTTTATTACCTTGATTGCACTTTACTTGCTCATATACGTACCATGTATTCAACTTGTCATAAGCTTAATGAAAGTTTTGTTTGTGTGTGAGTGTTTTAGGATACAAGTGTATACATGCAAATGCTTCACAGCTTCTAGATTAGGTGTGAGTGAGTTTTACCATTTTTCCCAAACTCACATTTAAGTCTAGAGTCTGTTTTAGGGTTTTTGTTCACGGAATAGCCAAAGAGGGAGATTGTAAAGTTGTGATTTACAACTACTTTGTGTTGGCTTTAATTCCGTGCCAAATTTGATTGTAACTTTGTTCAGTCTTATGTACCTTGTATTTTATGTGGGATTTCATTGTATGGATTGTATGTGAGAGAGAGTGTAAAGACTCAAGACAAATTGAAGATCAAAGGAGTTTTTACGGGTAGCTCGCCAGAAGCCTTCTCACGAAGTGAAGCCATGTGCTCAACACATGACTGGAATGCGAAGAGTCATGACAGATGGTGACAGCTGGTTTTCGCAAGTATTTTGCGGGTAAGGCCTTCCCGTGAGATACCCGCGAAACATTTTGTTTTGCTATTTTGTCATATCTGATACACCATGTCTCTACCCACACTGTATATACCCACATTACCCACATATTTAGAGGAGTGCTTTTCAGAGAGAAAACCCTAGCCATAACCCTTAAGAGTTAGAGATTGTCATACCCACAATCCTCTACACAATCCATTGTGGTTTTCCTCAACTCCTAGCTCTCCATATCCAAATCCTTGAGAGGTTGATAGCCCAAACACTTACCACACCCATCCTGAATGTAAAGTGAGGTTTTGGTGCTGCTGGGAAGCATTGGAAGAAGCCATTTGTTTGGTGGATCAATCGGGCTAAAGTGCGTGATCCGGAGAGCTAGAGAAAACAAGACTTCGTTAAGTCAGTTGGTAGCAGGAGCTTGGAGGGCTAAAGTACTTGGGGTAGACTAGGCTTGGAGGGTCTTTTGTTATTCGTATACTTCAACTTATTCTCTAGTGGATCGATTTACCACTTAGAGGGCGGCGGAGAGGTTTTTCGCCGAGTATTTCGGTTTCCTCTTCGATAACACGTCTCGATGTTATCTGTGTTTGCATTCTTCTTCCCTACTCTTTTAGCTTTCATTTTATTGTTGATATTTGATGAATATGGCTTAGAGTAGTTTATTGTTTGTTTGCTCGCATTTACTCTATTCCGCACTTAGTTTAAGTTAGAGTAAAATTAACCGAGCCATAATTTTAATTTGGGAGTCTAAATAGCTCTTATGTTTTCACACAAATTCGAGCTTTCAAAGTTAATTCATGAGCATCTTCAAAAGCTTCATTAGTTTTCATCCATTCAGTAAACCTTATGTCTTTGATTCTTGACCTTTGTAAAATATTGTCCAGATTTGCATTTTTCGGATATATAATGGGATTTTCATTTTTCAAATAAAAGTTTAATCTTGCAACTGGTGGATTTTGAAATTGAATTGGAAATTCAAATATTCTCCAACATGCTTCAAAAGCTGAAATGTACCTACAGTCCAAATATGCTTTGGTCTCATCAACAATAATGCTTGGTTGTTGTTCGTCATTAGTAATTGGAAGATTCTCTTGTAAAATAATTGTAACTATATTTGGTCCATTATTTATATATTTAAACAAATACTTGATTGATCATGATCTATTGCACCATTCCACATTCAAATGTGATTGGTACTTTACCAGTAAGTCAACATTATATGGCACGACATATCGATTATCCAAAGTGTGAGGGATTTCACAATTCGCTCCAATACCAATGGGCTTGGTCTGCAATCGAATGCTATAAAAGATTTGTGCCCCCTCATCCTTCACCAATTGGTCGTTGGATGGATCAGTAAGGCACACGGTCCGACAAGTGGTATCAGAGCCAAGGTCATAGGTTCGAGTCGTTGGAGCCGCATTGTGAGGGAGGGATTATGAGGGATTTCACAATTCACTCCAATACCAATGGGCTTGGTCTGCGATCGAATGCTATAAAAGATTTGTGCCCCCTCATCCTTCACCAATTAGTCGTTGGATGGATCGGTAAGGCACGCGGTCCGACACAAAGTAATTCCATTTTTCACTATTATTTTCCTATCATTTCTTCTTCTATAAATGGGGAAGCCTTCTTCATCGATAGTTGCCTCTTCATGACTCTGTTTTTCTCTTTTTTGAAATACTGTTTTTGCCCATCTCGACACCTCTCGACAAAATGTTATCTATCGAGCCTCTCTTTCTTCTTGTCTCGATAGAAGTTAACGCAATCTCGATCCATCAAGCTTTCTGAACTTTTTCTCGATAGCTTCTCAACAGATTCTCAATCCATCGAGAAACTTTCTGTCTGCTCGATAGATGCTCGATAGCTGTTCGATCCATCGAGGTTGGCTTCTACTCGATAGGTTCTCGACAGCTTCTCGATCTATCGAGATCCTCTTGCATGCATTGTTTTTCACATGTTTTGCATCTTTCTATTATCTTGTCATCCATAGCATCTTGTTTCATTACATTCATGCATTTTTATGGATTCATTTTGCCCCATTGATCATCCTTGATCATCTTTATGTTTCTCGGGTGAAGCTTTATAGCTTCTTGTACCATTTGTCAATCATGACAAAAAGGGGGAGAAACTGTGGAGAATATGTGGTTTCTTTTTAAGACTCTACATGTTAGGAGGAGAAATACATGCCCTTTGTAAGGGGGAAATGTGTTTCATCTTGTTATGGGGAGTGCTTACTTCCTTCTTCTTGTACACAGGTCTTGTGACCATGTTTACTTACATTGTGCTTATCTTTGATATATATATATATATATATATATGATGTATGTCTTCTTCACCTATCTGTACATGTGTTGTTTCTCTTCATTCTTTATACACATGTTTTTTATATAATGTATGCAATCTTATATTTTTGTTTCACACTAAGATGCCGTGATGAGTTTTGATTGTAGTGTTTCAGAAATATAGGTTGTCAAAGTCTTCCATGCCATGAACTCTCTTATTGCAAAGTTTTTCAAGAGTTTGTGTTAAGATAGATTTTATTGTATTCAACAAGTGAGTATGAGTTAAGTGATTTATGATTTCTCTCATATGTTCATTTGTTTGTTGTGGTTTTGTCACGGATTGCCAAAGGGGGGAGATTGTTAGGACATATGTGATTCAATGTTAGGAACATATGTCAATATTTTATGTAATTGGCTAATCCTTTGACAAAACACACTTTACTTGTAATTGGGTAGATCTAGGATGTGTTTAATGCTTCAAGAAACAAGGTTTCAAGTTCAAGTGTTAAAGCCATGCAAGTCTGTCCAAGAAACAAATGAAGAAGTGCTGGATTTTAAAACTCAATAGCTCTCGATAGCTCGCAACAAGTGAAGAAGTGTTGATTCATTAAAACTCGATAGCTAGCTTGATAGCTCTCGATAGCTAGCTTGATAGCTCTCGATAGCTCGCAACAGATACGAAAATCAGTTTTTCAGATATGATTTTCGGCCCATGCTTATGTATTTGTGTAGGGTTTCTTTTCTCACAACCCTATACATATATAAGGCTTATTTTAAAGGCCGTCACATAAGAGAATACAAGGAGAACACATGCAAAAAGTGACCGATGCCTTATTCTCTCTGAAAGAAGCTACTGCGTCTTTTGCGCCTTAGGGTTTTGTAACCAAGTGTTTCTTAATCTTCATTATTGATGAAGTGAAGAACTTTGCAGGCAACATCTTCTTCAAGTTAGTGAGTTAGTCACGTACTGGGAGCCGTGCATCATTGGTTAGTCACGCACTGGGATCCGTGCAAAAGGGGTGGCGTTCATATATTGAAGAGTTCAGAGGTTCTAAAGCAGTGGAAGGTTTCTACTGTAAATTCATCTACAGGGATTGTATAGTCTAGGGACAAAGGTTTTGTACTAGATCTAAAACTTCTCTTAACTATAGTGGATTGCTTTTCGGGAAGGTTTCCCCCCAGGTTTTTTACTGTGAAACTAGTTTGTTTCATTGGTTTTCCTAGGTCATCATATCTTGTCTTATTTAATTTTTCGCTGTGCATGATTTTGACATGCTATTGATGTTAGTTTGTTTTAACAAAGTTTATTCATAATAAATCTAATTAACAACTTGGGTTTGAAACTTATTAATTCTATCAACCGGAGTCTAAATTTCCCAACAAGTGGTATCAAAGCGGGCACACTCTGATTGGGTTAATTTCCTGAGTGTGATCCTTGACCCCTGTTGTCATGGATCGTGAACAATTTGATTCCTCCTTTATTTGATGGCACTAATTATGCGTACCAGAAAGTTCGTATGAAAGTTTTTTTGCAGGCTCTAGGTGAACAGATATGGCAAGCTGTTGAAGTTGGTTGGATTAAGCCAAAGGAAGCACCGATGGATTGGGATGAAGCAACAATCATAGCGCAAATTTCAACAGTAGGGCCTTGAATGATTTGTTTTGTAGGGTGACCAATGAGGAATTGAAGAAAATATCATCCACGGAAGTTGCCAAGGAAGCATGGATCACTCTTGAGACCACCTATGAAGGTACTAAGGCAGTAAAAACTATGAAGCTTCAAAGACTCACTAGTAGTTTTGAAGAAATAAGGATGAAAGAGGATGAGACCTTTGATGAGTTCTATGCTAAACTCAAGGATATTGTGAATTTTACCTTCAACCTTGGAGAATCCATAGCAGAATCCATAGTCTGTAGATCTTCCAGGATCACTAGACCTCCACAGTGTTATTCACCAACTCTAAATTATATCTTGTTGACTGATGGTGGTGAGTTAGAGTGTTATGATGAAACTTTGCAAAATGAAAATTCAAGCAAATGGGAGTTAGCCATGAAGGATGAGATGAATTCCTTGTTGGGGAATCAAACATGGGAAAGAGGAACACATTTACATGAGTTAGCCAGAAGTGTTCTTTGTTCAGGGATAAGAGAGTCTAGTCTACAAATTGAGAAAGAGCTTGTATGGCCTAAAACAAGCTCCAAGATAGTGGTACAAGAAATTTGACAGTTTTATGTGTATAATTGAGTTCAATAGATGCGAAGCTGATCATTGTTGCTATGTTAAGTTCTTTGACAACTTGTATATCATTTTACTACTGTATGTGGATGATATGCTCATTGCGAGGTCTAGCACCGAGGAGATTAATAATCTGAAGAAGCAATTATCAAAACAGTTTGCAATGAAGGATTTGGGAGCTATAAAACAAATCCTTAGTATGAGAATCACTAGAGACAAGGCTAATGGTATATTGAAACTTTCACAGACAGAGTATGTGAAAAAGATTCTCAGCAAGTTCAATATGAATGAAGCTAAACCAGTGAGCACACCCTTGGGTAGTCATTTTAGACTAAGTAAAGAACAGTCACCGAAAATGAAAGAAGAAATTGACCATATGAGCAAGGTACCATATGCCTCAGCTATTGGCAGCCTGATGTATGTTATGGTGTGTACAAGGCAAGACATTGCACATGTAGTGGGAGTTGTGGGTAGATACATAAGTAGGCTAGGAAAGCAGCATTGGAAGGTAGTCAAGTGAATTCTGAGGTATCTGAGAGGTTCATCAGATACATGTCTTTACTTCACATGTGCAAGTTTGAAACTATAGGGTTTTGTAGATGATGATTTAGTTGGTGACATTGACAGTAGAAAGAGTACTACAGGTTTTGTGTTTACTCTGGGTGGTACAGCTATATCTTGGGCTTTAAATCTACAAAAGATTGTTGCTCTATTTACTACAAAAGCTGAGTATGTTGCAGCAACT
Source organism: Notholithocarpus densiflorus (assembly GCA_030021035.2). Taxonomy (NCBI): domain Eukaryota; kingdom Viridiplantae; phylum Streptophyta; class Magnoliopsida; order Fagales; family Fagaceae; genus Notholithocarpus; species Notholithocarpus densiflorus. Next base: position 913,260 of record JARYZH020000004.1, read on the forward strand.
GAAGCTGCAAAGGAGATGATTTAGCCACACAGTTTCTTGGATGAATTAGGTAAGAAGTAGGAGATAGGCATTCTACACAGTGACAGTCAAAATGAAATTTTTCTTGCTAAATTCGGCTTTTCATTCAAAGTCGAAGCATATACAGATGAAATACCATTTTATTTGTTATCATGTTGAAGATAAGCTAGTAATACTTGAGAAGATTTGTGGATCTAAGAATCCGGCAGACATGTTGACTAAGGGTATCACCATTGAGAAGCTGAAGTTGTGTGCAACTTCAATTGGTCTTCTAGCTTGAGGATAGGAGGATGAGTTGTAGTGATGAGGGATTGTTTTTGGAGGATTGCGGTTGATGTTGGTGATTGAACTAGTCTCCAAGTGGGAGATTTGTTGGGTTTTCTAGAGCCTAGTTGTATTTGATTTGGATTACGACCCGACCAAAAATAATATTGTTACGGTTTTTAATGGGAGATTTACTGAGGCTTAGTCCATGGAGCGGAGGATGGGTGGCCCATTGTGAATCTTGTGTGCAAGATAGTTAATTTTTGTGTTGGAGAGAAAACTATACGGCCGCATATTGCATTTTTCCCTAAGAATAGTGAAATCCTTGCAATTCCGTGGAGTAGGCAAATTAGCCGAACCACGTAAATATTGTCTAGTGTGATTGTTTTCTTTGGCGCATATTTTTCTCTATTTTCGCATCTCACAAATCTGGGAATTTCGTGGTTATTCCCTTCAGCATTTTATAATTGGCCGTACTTTGTGGAGTTGGTAGTATGATGTGTCAGCTTGTGATAGGTCGGGAATTTTCCCTCTCTACAATGTCCATTTGGGAATAGCTTATCTAAAGCTTTTTGCTAAAAACTTTATGCTAAAAATGTGCACTAAAGTATACTTGTACCTTAAATTTTTTTGAAAAAATAAGAAAATATGGGAAAAAGTAAGGTTTTAAAAAACTGTATATAAAAGTTAAAAGATAAAAGCTGAGCTTATAAGCTGATGCCAAACAGACACTAAGATATATAGTAGTGGGGAGATGAAAAGGTAAAATGGAGGGAAAAAGTTGGAGAAAATATAACACTAAGTTGGGAAATTAATAAGAAAAAGAAAAAGTTAAAAATAAGAGAGAGAATGTTGGAAGTACTAGAAAAAGCATATAAAGGATCCTCAAACCAGACATATGGTTGTAAAAATTACTTGGAATGCTTTTTTTTTTTTTTTTTTTTTTGAAGTACCATAAATCAAATTCAGTCCCTACTAAGGTTGGCAAAATCGGGATCTTACGTAGAATTGTGGGAGGTAGGTGGGATCGTGGATCGTAGGATCGGATCGTGGATCATAAGATCCTACATATTTTCATATTTAAAGCAAAAATATATTGATAATGACTTTGTATGTTGAATAATCACATAGGTTATGAATTCATCCATAAAAAAACTAAGATTTGCATCATATGATGTAATTTGCATGTCATACATCACTACGTCTATACTAACGAAACAAATATTTTTAAGTTTTGACCGAATATATCTAAAAAGTTCAATAAATGTCTAATTAGCAACCAAATACCAAAATATTTATCAACATATATGGAAAATATTTTCCAAGTTTAAAATCCAAAGTAAGTTAGAAAATGGAAACTAGCTAACTACAATATGAAATCCAAAAGCAAGATGAATATTAAGGTGAAATGAATATTTAATTATTCTCATTCTAAGGCTCTTATAACCACCGTCCTAAATCATCTATATAGACATTGTATATTTGTATATTAGAACGGCAAAATACATTAAGATACAACTTCACACTCAACTATTCAATTTATACCACTCAAAAGCAATTACAGAGCATGCTAAAAAAAAATCAATCAATCAATATACAAATACAAGCATAACGATAAAATTATATAATATATATATATATATTAGTAATACTAGAACACAAATTAGTATATTGATTAAACAAATTTAATAACATTATAGGGAGAAAATTGGCCTTTACCCCTTTCGTGCAAAAAATCCAGCATTTTGCCCCCTTTCCCAAACTAATTAGGAAAATGCCCCTGTTTTGAAACTCGATTTTCTCAAAATCGAGTTTCAACGTCACTATAAGCTCCTTAAAACGCCACTATAGGTATGGGGTGATCAAACTTAAAAAAAAAAAAAAAAAAAAAAAAAACTTGCATGGAACTCGAGTTCATGGAGCTCGAGTTCCAAAATGTCACTATAGGGTCCTTAAAACGCCACTATAGGGCTCCAGAATTTTTTATTTTTTATTTTTTTATTTTCAGTTTGTTATAACTCAATTGTCCAAAAATCGAGTTTTAATTTTTAGAAAATTGAGTTTCAAAATAAGGGCATTTTCCTAATTAGTTTGGGAAAGGGGGCAAAATGCTGAATTTTTTTTTAAAAAAAAGGCAAAAGCCCATTTTCTCCAATATTATAGCTTAAAAGGCAGCAAAGCCAACATTAAATTCTTCATTTAGAAATGATGAAGTATTCCTTCATTTTGAATACAAGTGAACTAGAAACTAGAAAACATTTGCTTAGTTTAACATAATTTTATTTAAAAAAAATGTCATACAATCACAACATAGAAAAATAAAAACCCTTAAAGATTTATCAAAACAAAAAATTTATCCCATAAAAAAAAAGACTAAAAATTTATGTTTTGGTAGGATCCCATACGATCCTATGATCTTATATGATCTTACACGATCCTATTTACAATCCTACCATTTTTACGATCCTAGTGCGATACTAAACGTTTTGGTGAGGTGGGATCGTAAAATTGTGCGATTCTACAATCCAGATCGTGATTTTGACAACCATGGTCCCTACAAAATCTAGAACCCCTTTCATAGACCACCAAAACCTAGTAAATAATATGAAAGTTGCAATTTTTTTTTTTTAAATTATCTAGAATAAAAACAAAAACAAAAATTGCAACAAGGAAAAGCAACTCAAGGTGACAAACACTTTATTGCGGCAAACATGTTCATGCAACTATGGTCCACCATCCACCTGGCCTGGGCTGATCATCCATAAAAGAGATTAGATTTCATGTGAGTAAAGAACAATTAAGAACTAAAACTTGAGTTCTCCTTTACTATTTTTTTTTTTTTTAAGAATTATAAGTATTTTTAACATACATACGAGAAGAAGGGAGAAGGTCTTAAAGAAACTGATAGTGGTGTATATCCAAAAAAGTCTAATTCTTGGATACACAGCACAAGCTTTAAATCTCTTTAACTCACACTCATTTTCTAATGTGGAATTAACCCACTATTTTTTCTTTTGAGAATACTAAGTATTTTTAACACACACACACATAGAGAGAGGGGTGAAGGTCTTACAGAAACTAACAATGGTGTATATTCAAAAGGGTCTAACTCTTGGATATACAACATAGACTTTTCTCCTTTACTATAAAAAGCAACAAATAATAACTAGCAGAGATAATAAATACAAGGTTTTTCCTCAACACCCACTTCTATTTTTAGCAACTATTTGAAAGATGCCAAATACCAATTCACCAAGACCAACTAGAAGAATAAATATATATATATATAAATATATTATACCCCCAAAATCAAATTATACTATAAATAAAAATTGTTAATGTTTATATTATATATTCACAAACTAGTTAGGGGGTGTACCAAATACAATGTACAGTGGGCATGTGTATGATGGATTTACCAAAGTGAATTGAGAATATCATAATCTTTGATTAACAAATGGTATTATTGAAGACATAAAAATAAAATTAAAACAAAATTAAATACCACAAATATAAAGGGAACAGATTAAAAGTAGCATATAAACCGCAAGTTTATAAGAAAACTAAAAGTAATACTTGTAGCAAAACAGGAAAATAGTTGCACATTGATGTCTAAACATTTGAAACTAAATCTTCAATAGTTGAGTCGGTACTCTGAGGAGGATATTTATCAAGTCTTGACTCTTTGTTCTATTATAGATAATGATAAATAAGGATGGGCCATTTTCTCTTGATCAAACTTATACTGATTGCTCTCCAATGACTTACTTCCAGTAAGCTACTTGAAAATCAAGCTAAACAAAAAAAAAATCACTATAAGAAGTAATTACAGAAAGCTGTACTCAAAACCAACTTATAAGACCAGCATCTATCAATTAAGAATTAAAGATCATTACCTATCTCAAATATACAACTCCTACTGCCTAACTGAGGATGTTTCCTGATCAGTAGTAAGACAATAATGACTAGTTGTAATTTACCTTCTTCCGTATATTCTGTAGCCAGATATCTGCATGAAACCAAAAGCGTCCTTATGACTTTTTATTTTAAAAACCTAAGATAAAAATTGCATAGTGTTTAACCAAATTAATCCTAACCTAGTTAATAAAATTGGTTGATTTGAAATTAAATAAACCAAGCAAATAATTAAACTAAGAAAAAATATAATATATAGCAGTAAAGAGATTGAACTGTTGTATATATAGATATATACATGGATAGGTTGTAATAATGATATTTGAGTTTGGAGAATATTGTTTCATAAAGTGAAAATTCAAGTTCTAGAATTTTCTACGTGAAATTCGAAAATAAGGATTTTCGATCGGTCAAAACTTTTGCTCAATCGATCGAAATGATGAGGAAAATAATCCTAGAGTCTTTGGATGATTCGATCACTATTCGATTCCTGTTCAATCGATCGAAATGCTCTTTCGATCGATACTCGATTTCTCTCGATCAATCGAGACTCGTAAAACTTAATTTTTTGCATAATTTTATGATAACTGTAGAACCCAACAACTTGGTTGTATCCTGGGGACAAGTTTGCGGTAACCCTTTAGCAACAAGAGTGTGGGGGCAAATATTGTCTAAGGATAACAATTTTATGCCTCCAAGTTATCTATTTCTGTTTGTCTTTTGTGTTATTCTTGTTCTTCCTTTATTACTTTGTGTATTATTCCCAACAATCTTAGACAATATTTTCTACGATGGAAGGAATAAGTGATGTTTCAGCACTGAAGATGTTGAATCATGAGTTGGTGAAACTGGATCACTTTGATGGAACCAATTTCTCTCAATGGAAAGACAAGATGAAATTCCTACTTACTGGACTGAAACTTTTCTATGTCTTGGACCCGAATTTGATGTCTTTCCCTACTGTAAGTGATGAAGACACTGATGAGATAAAGATACATAGAAAGAAACGGGAGGAAGATGAATTGATTTGTAGAGGGCACATTCTCAATACTCTTTCGGATCGTCTCTATGATCTCTACACATCAATGAAGTCACTGAAGGAGATTTGGAATGATTTGGAGGCAAAGTACAAAACTGAGAAAGTATATACAAATAAGTTTATTATTCAAAAGTACTTTGATTATAAAATGCTTGATAATATCTCAGTTTTGGATCAAGTGCATGAGTTACAGATATTGGTCAATAAACTCCGTGATTTGTCAATTAATATTCCTAAATCATTCCAAGTGGGTGCAATCATTGTGAAACTCCCACCAAGTTGGAATAATTTTAGGAAGAAGCTTCTACATATGTCAGAAGATCTCACTTTAGAACAATTCAGACAACATCTCCAAATTGAAGAGGAAAGTCGGGTTAGAGATGGGACTAACACCGATTCTAAAGTGAATGTGAGCAATGTTCAAAGTGGGAGTTCGAGTAAGACCCAACTTGAAAGTGATTAAGAGTGGGAGTGGTTTCAAGAAGAACAACTCCAAGAATCCCAACAAGGACAAGAAGAACCGAGCTTGTTTCCATTGTGGAAAGAAAGGTCATTACATTCGAGAATGTAAACTCTTAAAGAACAAGAAAAAGGATGAAGAAGGCAATGCCAATGAAACAAATTTCATTGAGGGCATTGTTGCTATAGTAAGTAGCATACATATTGATATGATCACTAAAATTCATATGGCTATGATTGCAAATCCTTTTGATTGATGATTCGATTCGGGTGCAATGGTGCATGTGTGCAACAACAAAGAGCAATTCAAGACTTATGATGAGTCTTCCATAGAACAACAAGTGCTGATGGGCAACCACAATAAAGCAAAGGTTCTTGGAAGGGCACCGTTGAAGTGAAAATGAGTTCCGGCAAGATGTTGATCTTGACCAATGTTTTTCATGTACCCAATATCAAAAAGAATCTTGTATCTGCCAATTTGTTATGTAAGAGTGGTGTAAAAGCTGTACTTGAATCGGACAAGTTAATCTTGTCCAAGAATGGAATATTTGTAGGAAAGGGATATGCTACTACTAGCATGTACAAACTAAGTATTATTAATAAAGAAGTTTCTAGTTGTGCTTATATTATTGATTCTTCATATTTATGGCATACTAGATTAGGACATTTAAATTTCAAATACTTGAAGTTTATGTCAAAGCATGGTATGATTTCATATAAGCATGATGATGAAAAGAAATGTGAAATTTGTATTCAAGCAAAGATGACAAAAAACCTTTTTCTAAGTCAGATAGAAATTCTATTTTGCTTGAATTTGTACATTTTGATGTATGTGAATTGAATGGTGTATTAACTAGAGGAGGTAAAAGATACTTCATTACATTCATTGATGGTTTCTCTAGGTTTACATATGTGTATTTAATGAGAAATAAAGATGAATCCTTTGACATGTTCAAACGCTATAAAACTGACGTAGAAAATCAAAAGGATAGGAAAATAAAGATCCTGTGAAGTGATAGAGGTGGTGAATATTTTCTTAATGAATTTTCTACATTTTGTGAGGAACATGACATAATACACCAAAGTTTAGCCCCTTATACACCCCAACAAAATGGTTTGGCTAAAAGAAAAAATAGGACTCTTGTAGACATGGTAAATGCTATGATCTTGAGTGTAGAGCTTCCTTTTAATTTATGGGGAGAGGCATTGCTTACAACATGTCATGTGCACAAGAGAGTACCTTCCAAGAAGATTAAAGTATTTCCATATGAGTTATGGAATGGAAGGAAACCTGATAGGCCACAAACTGAATTGACCACTTGTGATAGAAATTAATTAATTAATTAACCAAGTTATTAATTAATCAAATTATCATGCAAACGCGTGATAGCACAAACAAATCACCAATAAACTAATTATGCAGCGGAAAATAAATAACACGGTGATTTGTTTACGAATGGGGAAAACCTAACGGCAAAAACTCCACCGGGTGATTTTCAGGTCACCACTCCCGAAACTCCACTATTATCACAACAAGCGGTTACAAGTAAAGGAATCCCAAGTACCTTACCAACCTACAGTTGAACCCTTACCCCAATAACCAATTGGACTTGTTCTGTAGTGACAGTTCCCCTCTTTTGATGCACGGCTCCCAAGTACGTGACTAACCAATGCGCGAATCCCAATACGCGACTTCAATCACCAACTAAGAAGGTTGTTGGCTGCAAAGTTCTTCAGTTCATCCACATGATGAAGATCAAGAAGATGCTTGGTCACAAATATACAGCAACTTCTCTAAGAGAAAGAGATGAACAAGGGCAAGAACTTTGTCTCCGGTCACAATTTTCTTGAACAGAGTTTGCTCAATGATTGTGCAACTTGTGAACTCTTTAACGGCCCTTAAAAAAATCATTTTATATGTTTAGGGTTAGGAGAAAAGAAGATCCAAACACATAATCACGGATCCCAAGAAAATCATATCAGAATTCTGAAATTCATAAACCTCGACAGATAGAAATTCATAAAGTGCGTTTTGTCAAAGGATAAGCCAATTACATAAAATTATGACATATGTTCATATCATGTGAAACACATATGTCCTAACAATCTCCCCCTTTGGCAATCCGTGACAAAACCACAACAAACAAATGAACATATGAGAGAAGTCATAAATCACTCAACTCATATTCACTTGTTGAATACAATAAAATCTATCCTAACACAAACTCTTGAAAAACTTTGCAAGAAAAGAGTTTATGGCAAGTAGACTTTGGCAACCTATATTTCTGAAACACTTTAAACAAAACTCATCAAGACATCTTTGTATGAAACAGAAATGATAGATTGCATACAAATAATATGAAGCATGTGTATAAAGAGAGAAAAGAAACAACACATGAAGAGGTAGGTGAAAGAAACAACATACATCATCATATAAAGAGATAAGTCCAATGTATGTCATAAATATGGTCACAAGACCTAATTTACAAGAACAATGTATCTAAAAAAAAAAATACATAAAATAGCAAAAGATACATAATATCCTCACTACATCCCTCAAAAAGAAACAACACTCCCCCTAACAAAAAAAATTATACTAACTCTCCCCTTAAGAGTGACTACGCTCATATCCAAAACTACTTCCCCTTTTTGTCACTCGTGACAAAGGGTAAAAGTGTCAAGTAGACATCTCATCAGTAGAGCTAGCATCTCCATCATCATCATTCGAAGCATCATCGTCAATACCATCATCATCCTCAAAATCAGAAGTCACGGGAGGAGGTGGTGGAGGAGAAGCCTCAGAAGCAAAGCCACCTATTGACGCCTGTCGTCGTGCAATACAACCGACACGAGCGTTCACTTGATACAATTCCGTAGAAAGTGTATCGAGGTAAGCATCCATGCGTTGCAACTGCGCCATGATGTCTCCTAGTGACACATCGCTCGTAGAAGAGGAGGGAGTGGATGTGGATGGAGCAGATCGAGATGGAGCTGAACAGGAGGGAGGAGCTACTGAATACATCTATCGCGACCTAAATTGCGCCTCACTACGTTTTACGGTAATGGCATCTATGGCACACATAAAGGTGAAATGGTCGGAAGAGGGAAAAGGAATAGAAATGTGGAGTAGAATCCTCGTGATAGCAGAAGAAAAGATGAGCTTGTCACGGGACGCCAAATCTAGATAAACATCTACAATAGAAAGAATGAAATGAGAAGGGAAATCTATAGGAAGATGCTCAAGGAGAGACAACAAAAATCGAGCACGAGGCTCTGTGATGGAGTTGTAGTGAGAGAGTGGATAGAGTACAAAGGTCATCACCATGTTCAAGAATCTAGGACCTTTAGCAAAGGCTTTACATGGTGTAAACTGACGCTTACCCCAATCAGAAGGACGCTCACAAAAAGCAGAAATAAGCTCATCTTTGGACATAGTCCGTAGACGCTCACAACTAGGATAGTCAGGAAACACTATCCTAGGAACCCGAAGCACATCCGCAACAAGCTGCGGTGTGACAGAAATGCTAACACCCCTAACTCGAGTGAAGAAGTGAGGGATAGAACGGTCAATCCTGTGCATGTTGGAGTAGAACTCCTGAATAAGCACGATAGGACAAGTGACAAGCTCGTCACAAAGAGACTGCCATTCCCGACTGTGAATGACATCGGGAAGGTCGGTGTCGGTAAAGTCTGCCAGAATAACTTGGCGTTCCGAATGAACACCTCATTTAGAAAAGTTCTCCAAGAATGCCTTATGGGCATCATCATCACGGAACTGAAGAGATAAGGGGGAAGAATCTGAAGATGAACAAGATGCCCTAGAATGAAGAGGGTTCCGGGACGGAGCGGATTTACATTTCGGTGCCACAGACACTACTAACGTAACCAACAGTAGAGGAGACAGAAAAGGAGACAATCAGAAAAGTCTCAAAACAGTTCACAATATTAAGAATATGTGAAAAGAAGTACGTATGCATGGAGAATTCATGAGCATGTGACATGCAAAAGTAATTGCATCATGGGCTCAGCCCAATCCAATCCTACCAGCACACAAACATATTGCACACATCTAAATGCATGAAAATACTGGTATAATGCTAATGTGATGCAATGTATGAGATTTCAAAATCATATAAGTGAAAACCCATCCCAAAATTTCAACAATAACTCATTAATTTTGAAAAACCCCAAAAATCTAGGTTTCAAAACATGAAATGCATGAAAAAGAAGGAGAATAGAAGCTTACCAAGTGAAGAAAACTTGAAAAATCTTGAAGAAACCTTGAGGAAGAGATTTGGAGTGAGAGAGATGGTGTTTGGGAGATGAACAGTCAGAGCAATCGAGAGAGAGATCGACAGAAATGAGAAGCGGATCGCATGAGGTGTTTAAATAGAGCATCAGTAAATCTCAACAGATAGAGGTGTTGAGAGGTGTCGAATCATCTGTTGAGGTAGGTGTCGAGAAAATGGCCTTCGACAGAAGCAGGTGTCGATGAGGTATCGAGGAACACAACATCAGACACAAGAAGTAAGGCTCGATCTATCCACCAAGTGTCGAGAAGCTATCGAGGAGGCAGGAGCTTTCTCGATCAATCCACCAGGTGTCGAGGTGCTAGCGAGATTGCGATAAGAAAAAGCCGATGAAGCTCGATAGATAGCCAGCTATCGAAGAGGTATCGAGGAGGTGTCGAGCCAGCTTTTCAAAACAGTTTTTCAAGGAAAGAAAAACACAGATATGAATGCAATCAAGCATGCAACTCAACCAATGATCCAAACAACATAATAAGCTCTCAAAATCATCTCTCAACAATAATTTTTAAGCACATGGATCTCAAAAACACACGCACACACTAAACAAGTCTAACCGATTTTATTTAAAAAAAAAACAAGTTAAGACAGTTTAGTGTGCATACATTAACACATGTAAAACCTTGTGATGGCCAAATCACATTGTACTTGCACATGTATCAAGAGTAGCAAAGAATATTGCGTGTCGTGTGTGAAGAACATTGCAAGATTGCATAAGTGTATACATGTTATGACGATTTGAGATATGAGAAAATCACTTTAACTCACACACAATCATAACTATTTGATGGGGATTATCACTTTCAAGGTACATCCTATAACTCCCACATCTCCTAGAAAACACGCTTGCAATCATATTTAAAAGCATTTTTAATCTTTTTTCTTTTGATTTTTCTTTGCATATTTTTTTTTTTTTTAAGCATATCATGCATAGGCATACAAGAGAGAGAAAAGAAATACCTAATGATATATGACATTCCAATTTTGCTATGCCTAAGCACACAAATGTCATTGACACTGCACTTTTGCTATGCCGAAGCATACAAGTGTCATATTATGATTGGCGGGCAATAGTGGTGAGATAGTCATTTATGCCTTTCTCTTAGGATTTTCTAATCCTTCCCGTCAAAAAGAGTGATATGAGTGGTAAGTATATGAAACAATCTTAATCTTACTCATCACAAATAAGAGCCACAAAACTCACTTGCTTAGTTGTGCATAAAGATGCTCATCTAAACTACAAGAGATACAAAGTTTAGAAACCTTTGTTTAAATGGCCATCCAAGGTACACAAGTACCAATGTACACAAAACACACATTGTTTTTGTATTTTTCTGATTTTTCAATTTTCAATTTTTTTTTATTTAAAAAAAAAAAAAAAAAACAAAGTAAAACTGAAAAAATAACCAAACAAAAACATGTTAAACAAAGCAAAGCCTAAAAACTAGACTGACTCAAAACTTGAAATCAAAACACACAAGTAATGCAAACAAAAACAAGAAGAGAGAGAAGAAAGTGATAGAATCACTTGGAGCCCTTTTCCTTCCACACCCTAGAAGAACCTTTCCTTTGATTAAACCCTTGAACCGGCGGTCAGGGGGAAGAATTGAAACCATTCAAGTTCGAAAGGAACATGAGGGCTTTGAGAAGATCTCCAAGGGGAGCAAGAGAGGATTGAAGCTGATTTTGGCTTCCAGATGCTATCATGCAGTTGCTCTGTTGAGTGGCAAGCCACTTATAGCAATTTGGTCGAGTATGACCAGCAACTCCACAATGATGACAGAGATGCTGCTTCTTCTGTTTAGGCTTATGAGAGTTAGCCTTTTTAGCCCTAGGGTTCTTATCTTCTTTCTTATCTTGCTTAGGGGGTGCTCTTAATATAGATTTATTTTTGTCTAAGTTCTCACTAGCTAAAATAGTTTTAACATCATTGTTCTCAATTTCAACATTATTAGCAGGAGGAACAAAACCAGTAGAACTAGTAGAAGCAATATTAGAGGAAGAAAGATCATACCCTAAACCTGTATGATCAGAAGAAGATTTTTGAATGCTTAGCATCTCATCAAGCTTTACACTTGAAGTCCTCTCCAGTTGAGCTCTGACTTGAAACAACTCTGCTTCAAGCTTCTTAGTCTTCTCAGCCAAGAAATTGTTCTCGAATCTCAGTGCTCTAATGGTCTGATTAGCCTCATCAAACTTTGTGGAAAGCTCTTCACGATCAAGTTCCACATCACTGAGTTTCTTGGTGGCCAACCTATAAAGTTTCTCATGTTTTTTTGAAACTTTGTACAATTTTTCATAGGCTGTATGGATATCATCTTGATCATCCATCTTCTAAAAATTGGACTCCACCAAGTCCTCTTCATCCGCATCTTCTACAATCCCTTCAGTAGGATCTACAGAGGCAGTGAAGGCATTCAAGATTCCATCATCCTCATTGTCGGAATCATCCTCAGGCTCGGTGTCGCTCAAGGTAGCAGCAAGAGCCTTGCTTTTCCCAATGCTCTTGAGATATGTAGGACACTCATGTTTCATGTGACCAAAACCTTGACACCCAAAACACTTAGGTCCTGCAGGGACAGTGTACTGACCACCTTCCTTAGCATCCTTCTTCCCTTTGTCTTGGCCTTTAAACTGAGAAGAACTAGATTGCCTGCGGTCCTTGTCGAAGCCCTTTCCATTTGCGTTCTTCATAAACTTCTTAAACTGCCTGGTGATGTAAGACTTCATCTTGGAATCTTCATCATCTGAAAACTCATCTATCTCACTGTTCTTGGCCTTCAGTTCCATGCTCTTGCTTTTGCCTGACTTACCAATCCTTGTTAATCCTAGTTCGTAAGTCTGTAGATTACCAACCAGCTCTGTCAAAGGAATCTTGTCAATGTCCTTTTATTCCTCGATTTCCATGATCTTGGCATGAAATCTCTCAGGCAGAGATCTGAGCACCTTTCTAACAATCTTGGGTTCAGGAATGGTTTCCCCAAGATTAAACGCCGAGTTCACTATGTCTTTAAGCTTGGCATAGAACTCATCGAACGACTCATCCTTCTCCATCTTAATCTCTTCAAAGCTTGTAGTGAGCCTCTGTAGCTTCGAATCCTTGACAGCCTTTGTTCCCTCATAAGTTGTTTGGAGGATGGTCCATGCTTCCTTAACAGTTTCAGTGGAGGATATCTTCTTGAACCACTCATTAATGACCGCACTGAATAAGGCATTCAATGCCTTGCTGATGAAGTTTTCTACCTTGATCTTTGCATCATCCCAATCGGCCAGCGCTACTGTAGGCTTGGTCCAGCCTATGTCCACAGATTGCCACACCTTCTCATCTAAAGACTGCAATAAAGCTCTCATGCGTACTTTCCAGTATGCATAGTTAGTGCCATCAAATAAATGAGGTATAATTAACGACTATCCTCTATCCATGACAAACAGGGGTCAATGGATCAACACAGCAAAGATTAATACCTAATCAAAGTGTGCCTGCTCTGATACCACTTGATAGGCCACAAACGTATTGACCCCTTTTGATAAATAAATAAATTAATTAACCAAGTTTATTAATTAATCAAATTAACATGCAAAACGCATGGTAGCACAAACAAATCACCAAACAACTAAATACGCCGCGGAAAATAAAAGACACGATGATTTGTTTACGAATGGGGAAAACATAACAGCAAAAACCCCACCGGGTGATTTTCAGTTCACCACTCCCGAAACTCCACTATTATCACAACAAGCGGTTACAAGTAAAGGAATCCCAAGTACCTTACCAACCTACAGTTGAACCCTTACCCTAATACCCAATTGGACTTGTTCTGTAGTGACAATTCCCCTCTTTTGATGCACGGCTCCAAGTACGTGATTAACCAATGTGCGAATCCCAATACGTGACTTCAATCACCAACTAAGAAGGTTGTTGGCTGCAAAGTTCTTCAGTTCATCCACACGATGAAGATCAAGAAGATGCTTGGTCACAAAACCCTACGATGCAAATACATAGCAACTTCTCTAAGAGAAAGAGATGAACAAGGGCAAGAACTTTGTCTCCAGTCACAATTTGCTTGAACAGAGTTTGATTAATGATTGTGCAACTTGTGAACTCTTTAATGGCCCTTAAAACAATCCTTTTATATGTTTAGGGTTAGGAGAAAAGAAGGCCCAAACACATAATCACGGATCCCAAGAAAATCATATTAGAATTCTGAAATTCATAAACCTCGACAGATAGAAGGTGTCGAGAAGCTGTCGAGCAGGTGTCGAGCACACGGGGCTGAAACAGCTTTCTAAAACTCGATAGATGCAGCTGTCGAGCTTTAATGATTTTGCACTTTCAGCTTGTTTTCTTGGACAGACTTGAAGGCTTTAACACTTATTCTTGAAACACAGTTTCTTGAAGCATTAAACACATCCTAGATCTACCCAAATACAAGTAAAGTGCGTTTTGTTAAAGGATAAGCCAATTACATAAAATTATGACATATGTTCCTATCATGTGAAACACATATGTCCTAACAAAACCAAACCTTGATTATATCAAAGTGTAGGGGTGTCTAGCCTTTTATAGAGTGGTTGATCCAAAAAGAACGAAATTAGGACCAAGAGCTATGAAAAGTGTGTTTGTAGGTTATGCTGAAAATTCAAAGGCATATAGATTATTAGACTTAAGCTCCAATACAGTAGTGGAATCAAGATATGTTGAATTTATTGAGGAGAAATTCAATAAAGATTCCATGGATGCCTTGATACCTACTCAAACACAACAAGGTGAGTCTAACCCTAATACTACTTTGGGTGGTACTAAAAGTATTGAAAGTGGTTCACCAAGTGAACAAAGAAAAAGTCAAAGGATAAGAAAAGAAAAGGACTTTGGTCTAGATTTCATTTCTTATCAAGCTCTATTATACCTTGTTGAAGGTAATAGACAAGTAGTCCTAAATAAAATACCTATAATGTTTAATACGGAGGATGATCCTAAAACCTTTGAGGAAGCTATGGCTTCTAGAGATTCAGCCTTTTGGAAAGAAGCTGTGAATGATGAGATGGACTCAATATTATCCAATAATACTTGGGTCCTAGTGGATCTACCTACTGGTTCAAAACCAAGTGGTTGTAAATGGTAATTTAGAAGAAAATACAATACTAATGGGTCAATTCAAACCTTTAAAGTAAGGTTAGTGGCAAAAGGCTTTAAACAAAGGGAAGGAATAGACTACTTTGATACCTATGCACCGGTGGCTAGGATCATGTCTATTCATGTGTTGTTAGCACTTGCATCCATATACAAATTATTGTACATCAAATGGATGTAAAGATAACTTTCATAAATAGTGATCTTGATGAGGAAATTTACATGGAACAACCTGAGGGTTTTGTACTTCCTGGAAATGAAAAAAGTTCGCAAGTTAGTTAAGTCTTTGTATGGCTTGAAACAAGCTCCAAATAATGGCATGAGAAATTTGACTCAGTGATTTTGTTGGATGGCTTTGTGCACAATGGTGCTGACAAATGTATGTATTCCAAATTTACAAAGGAATATGGAGTCATTGTATGCCTTTATGTGGATGATATACTCATATTTAGTTCAAATATGAAAGGTATATGTGAAACCAAAAAGTATCTTTCTTCTATATTTCAAATGAAATATTTAAACGAAGTAAATACTATTTTGGGAATCAAAATTAAAAGACATAGTGAGGGCTTTGCTCTATGTCAATCTCATTATGTTGAGAAAGTGTTTCAAAGATTTGAACATATTTATATAAAAGAAGCAAATACACCTTTTGATCGAAGTATAAAACTGGGTGAAAACACTAAAAGAACAATAAGACAGCTCGAGTATGCTAGTGCTATTGGTAGCATGATGTATGCTATGCATTGTACAAGACCAGACATATCTTTTCAATGGGCAAACTTTCTAGATTTACAAGTAATCCAAGTGTAAATCACTGGAAAATAATTGGTAGAGTTCTTGGTTATTTAAAGAAAACCATAAATTTGGGACTCTTTTATTCCAAATTTCTAGCTGTGTTGGAAGGTTATTCGGATGCTAGTTTGATTACTAGTGTAAGTGATAACAAATCCACGTTTGGTTGGATATTCACTCTTGGTGGGGGTGCCATCTCTTGGGCATTAAAGAAACAAACGTGTATTTCTCACTTCACCATGGAATCAGAATTTATAGCCTTGGCGGCAGCAGGCAAGGAAGAGGAATGGCTAAGAAATATGTTGATAGACATAAAGTTGTGGCCACAACCAATACCAGCCATTTCGGTGTATTGCGATAGTGAAGCCACCTTAGGTAGAGCATACAGTAAAATGTATAATGGTAAGTCTAGACATATAGGTCTAAGACATGATTACATAGGAAAATTAATTGAAGCTGGTACCATTTCAATTATCTATGTAAGGTCAAATAATAATTTGGCAGACCCTTTAACCAAAGCAATATCTCGAGATATGGTTGAGGTAACATCCATTGGAATATGACTTAAACCCTTCTTTTAAAAGAATCACAAATAGTGGGAACCCAACCTCGAATTGATTTAATCTAAGAGGTTTAAAGGGTAACAACAAGCTATTGATACGTGGTTAGTAAAAGCACTAATTTTGTGTCTCATTCAGGATGGATTAGTGCAGACTTTACGATGTAGTTAAGGATAAGTTTTACACTC
This sequence comes from Notholithocarpus densiflorus, assembly GCA_030021035.2. Classification (NCBI taxonomy): domain Eukaryota; kingdom Viridiplantae; phylum Streptophyta; class Magnoliopsida; order Fagales; family Fagaceae; genus Notholithocarpus; species Notholithocarpus densiflorus. The sequence continues at coordinate 929,936 of JARYZH020000004.1, forward strand.
TTAATGAAGTTCATAAAATACAAATGTCTGTGTAACAGGAACATAAGAAGGAACTTCACCTTTGTGAACATAGAAGTGGTGCCACTTCTAGCAAGAGTAAAGGGTTTTCTCTTGTAAATGTTCACTAAACTAGGAAGAGCACAAGGCCATAATAGTACTAACAACAGTGGATTGTGTTGTGGATTTTCTCATGTGTGTGTTGTTTCCGATTTCAACACATAAGAGTTTTTGGTTTAAGCACCAAGCCACCATTAACTCTGTTGATTTCTTGAGCAATTACATTAAGGGGAGGTTTAAGTTGAAAAACACCTTCCATTATGCATGATAGAATATCAATCAAGTAGGACATATTTTTACAACCTAGTGGGGGATTGTTGTATATATAGGTATATACATGGATAGGTTGTAATAATGATGTTTGAGTTTGGAGAACATTGTTTCATAAAGTGAAAATTCAAGTTCTGGAATTTTCTAAGTGAAATTCAAATATAAGGATTTTCGATCGGTCGAAACTTTTGCTCGATCGATCGAAATGATGAGGAATATAATCCTGGAGTCTTTGGATGATTCGATCGCTATTCGATTCCTGTTCGATCGATCGAAAAGCTCTTTCGATTGTTACTCGATTTCTGCAGAATTTTCTGGTAACTGTTCTGAATATTTGAAAAGGTTTCAAGCTTTGTGAATGGTTTTATGAAATATTTTAACTCTCCATATGTGCCTTTTGATGAAATATAACCCTATGGGTATAAATAGAGGCTTATGTTCACTTGAAATCTTGTGGTCATTCTCTAGAATTGCTAAATGTAGAACCCAACAACTCGGTTGTATCCTACGGACAAGTTTGCGGTAACCCTTTAGCAACAAGAGTGTGGGGGCAAATATTGTCTAAGGATAACAATTTTGTGCCTCCAAGTTATCTATTTCTGTTTGTCTTTTGTATTATCCTTGTTCTTCTTTTACTACTTTGTATATTATTCCCAACATAAACAATATAGAGAAAGGAGTTAAGGTTTTGTAATCCACCTTATTAATTCATATCAGCATATATTTATGAGCATTAATTTTTCCCAACTACAGCATGATAATCAAGAAATTAATCTTGCTATCATAAAAAATAATATCATTAAAACATATGTTTAAAAATCTAAAGCATGCTCTTCTTCGTTTCCTAAATATAAAATCAAATCATCAATCATATCCATTGACAAACAAATCACAAGAGATATCCAATTTTAAATTCAAGAAATAATAAATCAAGCATTCAATAAATTATGATAAATCCAAGATCATGAGAAAAACATTATTAAACTCATATTAAGAATCCTATCTTAGTCAATTGAGATGAAACAATAACAACTTAAATCATTAAAGAACAACTACTGTGAGAAAAATCAAATCACATAAATAAAATTGATAATCCTTAACATGGTTTCATCCTCAAACTTAATTGAAAATTTAGCTACTCATGGTAGTTGAAAGAACGCATAAAATTAAAATACTAAATATTAAACTAAACAAATAAAACTATCATGAAGGAAAGCCATAGAGGAAGCCACCAAAAGAAAAATATTTAAGCCATTGCAAACCCATTTTAAATTATTCATATCTCATTCTACCTTAGGTCTATATAAATCTGTTTCTAAACCAATTGAAATTAATCTAAACTTTCTTACTAAAGCTGTACATTTTTAAGCATGACTTAAATATCATTACTTGTTTAAAATTGTAAACAGTCAACAAATAATAGCAAAGAAATACAAATTAAAGATTTGAAGAATAGACAAATGATCAAGGACAAAAGCATTTTCTAAAAGTCAATAATAGATTCAATATACTAAACCTTAAGGCATTCAATTGGAAATCAAGGAAGATTCAAGACAATTTTTAACATATTATACAGTTATCTAAGGCGGCTCCAAGGTTTTTTTTCTAGGGAGGTCAATAGTGTCGGAACTAGGAATAGTCCGGAGAGAAAGTTTATTTATTTATTTTGTTTAACAAAAAAGCAATTTTAACAATAATTCTACTGATGCAATACTTTCATAATAAAATCTAAGTGGCAAGTTGTTAAAGGTATGTAAAAAAGTGATGTCAATTGTGAGTTTAAATAAAAAACAATTACAACATACCACTTAACGTTTATTGTAAAATTATTGTGAAAATATTGTGAAAGTAGCACTAAGATAATTATATTTAAGCTTATTTCAGCTGCTTTCAAACAAAAATTAGGTTTAGGGTTTTCAAATTTTTAAAAAATTATATATAATGTTTTTTTTTTCTTTCTTTTTGGCCAGGTCAAGGGTTCAAATGAATCCCCTTGGCTGGTTGTAGCGCCACCCATGCGGGCTAAGGACTATGAATTTGAAAATCAGCCCATCTAGTGTGTGTGTTTATATATATAACCGAAGCCTTTGAAGCTCTCACAATTTTTCACGTCAGCACAATAAATAAAATTAAAAAATAAAAAATGAAATAAAAAACTCTTTTGACTAAAATATTAGAGAGACTCACATTAAAATTAAAAAACAAAAAAGACTCACGTAAGGATTCAAAAAAGAAGAGAGAAAGACTCATGTTATAAATCCTCTCTTCCCACCTCAAAACCCTAGCAACCTTACCCCTCTCTCAAAAGCTACTCCTCTCACGCTACTATCGCTAGTTACAATTGAAAACAAAAACCAAGCCATTCCCTAAACCCTGACGCACCCAACAGACTCACCTCCATCAACCGTCGTGATTCAAGGTCAGTCACAAAGCCATTGTGTTGTCACCGAACTGCCATGCCTTGGATTTCCTTGACTAGATTCCCACGGACCGCTCTAGCCTCCATTGACTAGCCAGTGGAAACTAGCGAACATATCAGATCAGCTCTCTCACTATTTGTGTATTGCATGCCGTGAAAATCACCAGTGAGCTACATGATCTTCGCAGCTCGAAAGAATATCTGCAGAACGAAAACAGAAGAGACCTAACAGAGAGCACCGGTGTGGTGCCGGCCAAATACCCTCCGAAGGTCAAGTTAGAATCTATTCTCACAGCTCTAGAGTACTAGAGAGGGTAAATTATGCGTACCTCGATTTGTGAAGGTATTCCTCCTTTTATAGTAGTAGAGGGTTGACCTCTTATACTTGGCGTAGAAGTCTTTTCCTTATAGGACTCTACTTGGAATAGTCCTAATCGTGACTCGCAAGATCTTTCCTTATAGAAAAGATCCGCACGTATCCTTCGAGATCCTTATCGTTTTAGAACTCTTTTCACCTTAGGATTCCACGGCGATCAAATACTTGTCTTGCAAGTATTTTCCATCAAAGGCTTTTGCTATTTCTACCCATAACGGACCTCTGGACAGGTTGGGCTTGCCCTCTATCGGCCCAGGAATATGGATCCGTCAGGCCCACTTACAGGCCTCGACAAGCTACATTCTGACCCTTATCAGTTGCCTCCTTCACCCTACAGGTCCGTCATAGTTGTGGGAAAAGACCAGTGGGGTGACGGTTAAAGGTTAAATGGGAGACGGCCTTATCATGAATGGCCAGACGGATCCAAGACCAGTGGGGTGATGGTTAAAAGTTAAATGGGAGACGGCCTTATCATGAATGGCCAGACGGATCCAAGACCAGCGGGTCGACGGTCTCAGAGCAGATGCCGTCAACTGCGCAAATGCTTGACAGGTTGTCCGGAAGCCATTATGGCGCATGACACGTGTCGACCTCCGATTGGTTTTTATCTAGGATCGAAGTGTCGCTTCGTCTTCCGTGCACTCCCTTTATAAATACAGGGGTTTATCTCCTTCATTTCTTCATTTTCAGCGGAAGTATATTTTCAGAGCGCCATCCGTCATCATTGTCAGAGACCTTCCCGTTCATCTAAATACATCCGTCATCTGCGCATTTTCTCCGTCCATTCACAAAATTGGTAAGTATCCTCTATCCGTGAATACTGTAAATATGCCGCCTTTATTTTAATTAATTTAATTCCCTGAACTATATACACCCGTCACACAATTTCTAGATCCGTCTGAGTCTTAGGTTTTGTCGTCACATGTAGGCGATGTCTAGTGCGTCAAGTAACCAGTCATTTGTCCGTGACGGGGTGGATTACGAAGGAGTATATCCGTCCGGTCATAAAGACTCAGAGAGTCCAGATGAAGAGAGGACCCCGTCTGCCTCTTCCTCGTCCTCAAAAAATGAGGATATGGAGATGGTTGACCAAGAAGAGGTTTCTGATAACGGTGAGGAGCGAACAATAAGATCCGTCGTGGGTGCTGATGGACTTAGGGAGTTCATCATGTTACCGGAGTGGACGGTGAATAATTTCATGTCTACTATCAAGGAGAATCACTTTAAAACACTTAGGGATATTTATCAAATTCCTAGTAACATCCCCATCTGTCTACCCTATAAGTCAGAGAAATGCTACTATGAATGGGTAGAAGGTGTCGGAGTGTATGAACAGATGCTGAAGGCGAGACTTAGGTTCCTTTTAAGCTCCCTCCATCGTGAGCTTCTCAAATGTTTGGGCCTATCCGTCAATCAAGTGTCACCGAATGCTTGGAGGGTCTTTATAGCAATGGAGATCCTGTATGGTGCCATGTTTGGCGGTGCCAGAAGTCTGACAGTGAGGGAATTCCTTCACTGCTACCATCCGGACGAGATTGACAGGTCAAGGGGGATGTACAGCTTTGTACCCAAGAGTCCGTTGTTGAAAGTAATATACGAAACACCCGACTCCAATAGGGATTGGAAGAGCCGATACTTCTTCTTAGAAGGTGACAACTGGATGTGTCGCCCAGGGGAGACGGAACACATGCCCGTCGACACAACTTGGGGCATATTGAACCCGTCCAGTATGAACCCGTTCTAATAATTTTTTTTTTTTTTTTTTTTTTTTTTATTTACTGCCGATCAGTTTATTACTCCCTTCCTTTTAGAAATTTTGACCGTTCTTCTTTGCAGTTAGACGGCGTCCACAAGTTAATCTTGAGGAGTTTAGTTTTCTTGAGAAGATTTTTTCAAAGACCCAGGTTGAAGAAAGGGCTTGGGCAAAACTAGTCAATCTCAACACCATTCACTGGTACTGCAACGGACCCGAGCCTACACCAGCAGCCGTTAAGTACGAAGAAAAAACACGTAAACGTGAGTCCGTCGTCTTCATTTTATTTGAACGGTCTCCATTTTTTATCAGTAATTTTACCCGTTCTCTTTTTTTTAGAAATGGACGACGCCAAGAGGAGAGCATTGATTAGGTCGCAAGCTGCAAAGAAAAAGGAGTCCGGCAACGTGGCACCAGCGGAGCTGGTCACAACTAACCCGTCCTCAAAAAGAAAACTTCCGCCTAAGGGAGACGGTCCGGCCAAGAAACACAAAGTTCTTTTGGAACCCGTCTTAGGGCTAATGGCTGATGTCGTGAAGACGGATCCCCCAGTGAAGCACGAGGCAGGCAAAGGCTTTATGAAGGCTCTGTCTAATCAAGAGAAAGTGTCCGTCCTCCTTCGTGAGGACTCTAAACATGCCTTAGAGCAGATCTCGTCCATAATTTCGGCGGAGGATTATGAGGACTTGGGGAACCACTCCACGGAGGCCATGGGGGAGTCGGGCCTTTTCGCGGTTGCCCAGGTAACCTGACCGTCATATATGGGTCCGTCTTCTTTCCCGTCCGTTTATCAGTTATGCCTTCAATCTAACCCCCTTTTTTGCACTTGCGTATTTAGGCAATGGTGATGATGAAAGGATTGATGGGACGGTGTCTCGAGCATGAGGCGACCTTGGAACGTGTACGGACTAAGTCTCAGCAGACGGAGGATGAGCTAAACCAACTACGGAGTTGGAAAACAAAAATGGAGAAAAAGTTTGAACTTTCTGAGCGGGTGAGAAAAGAACTCGAGCAGAGTATGGAGGAGGCGAAGAAGAACCTTGGGGCGAAGGACCAGGAGATTGAAGGCCTGAAGGATGGGCTCCGTCAGGCTAAGGAGTTAGCGATTCGTGAATATCGCGATTCCGACGCCCTTCTGTCTGAGTTGGGTGACTCCTTCTTAGAGGGTTTTGATGACGCACTCCGTCAAGTGAAGAAAGCCAATCCCGACCTGGATGTTTTAAACATCAAAGTGGGTGACCAAGTCCAAGCTTCTGTCATGCCCGTCGCTTCAGAGGACACTGACGAACTGTTTGCTGACGGTGGACTTATCGGCGACGGGGAGTCTGTCCAAGTTGAAATCGTTCAGTCCAAACATGTTAATGAGGGAGACCATCAGCCCGTCAACACTGCTGAACAGCCGGCGGAAACTCCAGCTGCTGAATAGTTGTATTTTTTTTTTTTTGTACTCTTTATTATTGGAAAACAGTTTGATCCGTCATAGATGTTATGTAAATACTTTTCTTCAATGGTTTATTTAATATTTATTCGTGGCTCTGCTTGTGGATCTACTCCGTTCACATTGTTTTGTTATTTGCCTGCTCATAATGGATCCGTCTACATTGTGGACGAATATTACATTTTAGGAGGTTCGTCCACTTTGTAGACTCGTGTATTCAGCTCTTTTTGTGTTGTCCGTCCACTTTGGTGACCGGAGTTTTCAGCGTTTATAGTATCCGTCCACTTTTGTGGATTTGTTAATTTTAACCATTAAGTGGTCCGTCCACTTTGTGGACTGGTGAATCTTTCACCGTCCAGGGTGTCCGTCTACTTTGTGTACTTGATAATTATAACCATTAAAGGTCCGTCCACTTTGTGGACTTGATAATTTTTAACTCTTAGTGGGTCCGTCCACTTTGTGGACTTGATAATTTTTAACTCTTAGTGGGTCCGTCCACTTTGTGGACTTGGTAATTATAACCATTAAATGGTCCGTCCACTTTGTGGACTTGCGGATTTTTCACCGTCTAGGGCGTCCGTCCACTTTGTGGACTCGGTAAATATAACCATTAAGTGGTCCGTCCACTTTATGGACTTGTGGATTTTAGTTTTCATCCAATTGTGATGATCCGTCCTTTTTGTGGACTTTAGTTTATACCCGTCCAGTTTTTTGGACTTGGTTTTCATCCGCTTGGGACGATCCGTCCATTTCGTGGACTTTAGTAGAAATTTCAAGTAGAAAAGCATAGTAGTCTGAATATTCCTCTAATTAATTAAAGAAAACAAAAACATAATTTAGTAAAAAAGTACCTGCCCCATTGGGCTTAAAAAGGTACATAAAGTATTGTAGCCAAAGAAATTGCTTAAGTAAAACTAGTAATTGTAGAAAAAACTAAATAAATTGGGGATCTGGAGATCCGTCACTGCTTTTCATTCACCAGTAGTACTTCCGAAGGTGCTCCGTGTTCCATGGGTGTTGCAGCTTTCTACCGTCGAGCGTCTCCAGGTGATAGGTGCCCTTCCGCTGCCATGATGCAATCCTGTATGGTCCTTCCCAGTTGGGGCCGAGCTTACCTTGTGAAGGATCTCTAGTAGTGCCCATTACTTTCCGTAGTACAAGATCTCCTACTTGAAAGTCTCTATGCCTGACTTTGGAGTTGTAGTGCTTTGCCATGAGATTCTGATATCGCGCCAACCTCTGTTCCGCCGTCACCCGTACTTCGTCTACTAGATCGAGCTGAAGGTGCATGGCCTCTTCGTTCTTATGCTCGTCATAGTTTTCCACACGGTAGCTTGTGAGACCTACTTCTGCTGGGATAACAGCGTCGCTTCCGTATGCTAGTCGAAATGGCGTTTCCCCTGTGGGGGTTCTTGCTGTAGTTCGGTATGCCCATAAAACGCTTGGTAGCTCTTCTGGCTAGATACCTTTTGCCCCCTCGAGCCGGGTCTTGATGATCTTGAGAAAGGATCTGTTCGTGACCTCAACTTGCCCATTGGCCTGTGGGTGTGCCGGTGAAGAATAGTGATTCTTGATCCCTAGCTCCAAGCAGAATTCCCTGAATGTGCTGTTGTCGAACTGTTTTCCGTTGTCCGAGACGAGCACTCTTGGTATCCTGTACCTGTAGATGATATTTCTCCAAACAAAGCTTCGAATGTTCTTCTCCGTGATGGTGGCAAGAGCTTCTGCCTCTACCCATTTGGTAAAATAGTCGATACCAACTACCAAGAATTTCAATTGCCTAATGGCCATCGAGAATGGGCCCATGATATCCAGTCCCCACTGCGCAAATGGCCAAGGAGCCGTCATAGGAGTTAGTTCTTCGGACGGTTGTCGGATGAGATTGCTGAACCTCTGGCACTTGTCGCAGACCTTGACATAAGCCAGCGCATCCCTCAGCATTGTGGGCCAGTAGTAACCCGCCCAGATCAACTTGTGTACTAATGATCGTGCCCCCGAGTGGTTGTCGCAGATTCCTTCGTGGATTTCTCTCATTACGTACGATGCTTCCTCATGGCTTAAACACCTTAGGTATGGTCGAGAGAATCCTCTTTTGTACAAGACGTCTTTTATTAGCACAAATTGCGAGGCTTGGACCTTCAACTTCCTAGCAGCATCTTTTTCGTCTGGTAACGTGCCAGTTCTCAGATAGGTTATCAGTGGCGTAGTCCAATTATTCTCAGAATTCACTTCCTGCACACTTGTTCCGTCATCAATAAGTGGGGAGACTTGAACAAAAGATAATACCTGTTCGGGGACATGCATAAATTCTGCTGAGGCAGCTTTTGCTAGGCGATCCGCACATTCGTTTTCCTCCCTAAGGACTTGAACGAATCTAACTTCGAGGTTGTTGATCCGACCCTTCACCTCTTCTTGGTACCTCTTCATTCTTTCGTTCTTGCATTCATAGCCACCATTAATCTGACTTGTTATCACCTGGGAGTTGCAATACAAGACTACGTTTTCAGCTCCTGCTGCCTTCGCGAGGTCTAGGCCAGCCACCAGTGCTTCATATTCAGCCTCGTTATTAGTAGTGGGGAAATCCAATCGGATCATGCACTCAATCTTGTCTCCCTCCGGGGTTTGGATGACCACACCAGCCCCTCCGGCTCGCCTGTTGGAAGATTCGTCCGTGTGGATGCTCCATTGTGCTGCGATTTCTGCCCCCTGGTCTTCCGGATGGGTAAATTCGGCGATGAAATCAGCCACGGCTTGTCCTTTTATTGCAGTTCGCGGACGGTACTGTATATCGTATTCACTCAGCTCTACCGCCCATAAAGCCATCCGTCCTGCAGCCTCAGGGCTACTCATGGCTTTTTTTAAGGGCCGATCCGTCAGGACTATGATAGTATGTGCCTGAAAGTATGGCTTGAGTTTACGTGCGGCAGTTACCAGTGCGAAGGCCATTTTCTCCATTTGGGGGTACCTCTCTTCTGCTCCTCGGAATGCACGGCTTATAAAATAGACGGGTTTTTGAGACCCATCTTCCTCCCGTACTAAGGCTGCGCTGACCGCTGCTTGCGAAACTGCCAAGTAGAGGTAGAGCTCTTCTCCTGGTTCGGACGGGCTGAGCAATGGCGGGGATGAAAGGTATTTCTTCAAATTTTTGAAGGCTTTTTGGCATTCGTCCGTCCACTCGAAGGATTTTCTTAGAGTGCGAAAGAAAGGTAGACATTTGTCCGTTGCCTTCGAGACGAACCTCTTCAGGGCTGCAATTTTGCCATTTAAACTTTGAACCTCCTTGACCGTCATCGGGGGTTTCAACTCCATTATGGCCCGTATTTTCTCTGGGTTTACTTCTATACCTATTTGGGACACCATGAAGCCCAAGAATTTCCCTGCCGTCACTCCGAAAGCGCATTTGTTCGGATTCAGCTTCATGTTATATGATCGGAGAGTGTCGAACATCTCCCGGAGGTCATCCAAGTGATCAACTTCGTGCAGGCTCTTCACCAACATGTCATCAACATAAACTTGTACGTTCCTCCCAATCTGGTGCGCGAACATTTTGTTCATCAATCTCTGGTACGTCGCTCCTGTGTTCTTGAGTCCAAACGGCATCACCTTGTAGCAAAAACGTCCTTGGCTTGTGATAAAGGAGGTTTTCTCTTGATTGGCCTCCTCCATCTTGATTTGATTGTACCCCGAAAAGGCGTCCATGAAGCTCAGGAGCCGGTGCCTTGCTGTAGAATCCACCAAGGTATCTATCCGAGAGAGCGGGTAGCTATCTTTCGGGCTCGCCTTATTGAGGTCCGTGAAGTCGACACACATTCGCCACTTTCCATTAGCTTTTTTGACCATAACCACGTTTGCTAACCAATCTGGATAGTAGACTTCTCGAATGAAATCTGCCTCCATTAGCTTCCGTACCTCTTCTGCTATTGCTTTGTCCCGCTCCTGAGCGAACACTCGCTTTTTCTGTCAGACAGGTGAGGATGCAGGGTTCACGTTCAACCTGTGGACTATGACTGAGGGATCAATCCCTGGCATGTCCTCGTGGTTCCAGGCGAACACGTCTTGGTTCATTCTGAGGAACGCTGCTAAGGCTTGACGTATTGGCAGGCTGGCCAACGTCCCCATTCTTGTCGTTCGTTCGGGTCTTGATTCGTCAAGGATTATCTTTTCTAGTTCTTCAATTGGCTCTGCTACCACCCGTTGTTCTCTTATGCACATCGTTTGTTGTTGGTCCTCCATTTCTAACTTGGCAACGTAACATTCTCTCGCTGCCACCTGATTTCCGCGCAATTCTCCTATTCCATACTCTGTAGGGAACTTGATCATTAAGTGGTAGGTTGAGGTTGCAACCTTCCAGGAGTTAAGAGTAGGTCGTCCTATAATAGCATTGTAAGCGGACGAGCAGTCGACTACGAGGAATGTTACGTCCTTGGTGATTTGTTGGGGGTAGTCGCCTATGGTTACTACCAATGTGACAGCACCAAGGGGGAACACTCTCGTCCCTCCAAAACCTACGAGAGGGGCATTTACCGGGATCAGCTGTTCTCTGTCGATTTTCATCTGCTGGAAGGCCGGGTAATACAGGATATCTGCCGAGTTACCATTGTCGACCAGAACCCAATGTATGTTGTAGTCTCCCACTTGCAAGCTGACCACAATCGCGTCGTCATGCGGATGGTGTAACCTCTGGGCATCCTCTTCTGAGAACCCAATGATTGGATTGTCGATTCGTGCTATCTTTGGTACGGATCCTGTTAATTGGACGCTCTGTACCATCCTGAGGTAAGTTTTCTTAGCCTTCTTGGACGACCCAGCGGCTGCTGTGCCCCCTACGATCATTCGTATATCTCCTATAGGTGGCCTTGGACATTCATTCTCTCGTCTGGGAGCCTGTACCTGGGGGGAGGGGGTCCGTCCTTTCCTTACGGATGAACCTTTGCAATTTTCCTTGTCGGATAAGAGCTTCAATATGCTGCTTTAGGTCATAACAGTCGACTGTGTCATGGCCGTGGTTGCGGTGGAATCGGTAATACTTGTCTCTAGACCTCTTGTTAGGATCTGACTTCAGCTTGCCTGGGAAGGTCAGGGATCCTTCATCTTTAATTTGCATTAGGACCTGGTCGACTGGGGCAGTTAATGGGGTAAAGCTTGTGAACCTGCCCAAAGGGGGTTTGGAGCGTCTATCATCCTTTTGTTCCCCTGTCCTCGCCATCTTACGTCCTCTATCCTACCGCGTATCTTCTTGTCTCTCCCTTTTCTTTGGCTTTTCTTCACGAGCCAGCAATGCATCTTCAGCATTCATATACTTGGTGGCCCTGTAAAGCACGTCCGACATGGTTTTCGGGTCATTCTTATATAAAGAGAACAGGAACTTACCCTTTCGCAACCCGTTTGTGAAGGCTGCTACAAGTATTTTGTCGTCGGCTTCGTCGATCGAGAGGGCTTCCTTATTGAAACGGGATATGTAGGATCTTAGCGTTTCGTCCTCGCGCTGCCTGATGCTCATCAAGCAAGCCGTAGACTTTTTGTACCTATGTCCCCCAATGAAGTGCGCAGTAAATTGAGCGCTCAGCTCCTTGAATGTGCTGATGGAGTTGGGCATCAAGCGGCTGAACCAAATCCTTGCCGCACCCTTCAGCGTTGTGGGGAAGGCCCTACACATGATTTCATCCACTACTCCTTGAAGGTGCATCAAGGTTTTGAAGGTCTCCAGGTGATCTAGAGGGTCCTTGACTCCGTCGTAACTGTCGATATGTGGCATGCGAAACTTATGTGGTAAAGGAAAAGAGTTGACTGCCGCAGTGAATGGCGAGTCGGTATGATTGACCAGATCATCAAGATCGCTGGACACCCGTCCCTTGAGGGCGTTCATCATAACCTCCATCTGCTCCTTCATTGCTTGCATCTCGGCGGTGATATGTGGAGGAGTGGCATCCGTGAGGGACGGCATGCTCAGATTTTGTCGCTCTAGTCTACTCGGAACGTTACTGCCCTCTGGCCCTTCTCGTTCCCTTCTATCGGCACTAGTGCCTTCTTGGTCCTGCTCTTGGGTGCCATGACCTACGTTTTTCTGGCGTAACTGCTCCTCCAGATCGTGGTTCTCCTTAGTGAGACGTTCCACTGCGGTGGCCAAGGTCTGAACCTGCCTCTCGAGGGCCGTTGTGCGAGCTTCGTCTTCCTGAATGTTGTTCGTAGTTGCCATCGAGCGAGTTAGCACCATGCAACTCTTTTATCCGGGAAGCATTTACTATGGCTTTCGAATCGATAATTCGTCAGTCAGTTTTCCCACAGACGGCGCCAACTGATGATGCTGTGAAAATCACCAGTGAGCTACACGATCTTTGCACGCTCGAAAGAATATCTGCACAACGAAAACAGAAGAGACCTAACAGAGAGCACCGGTGTGGTGCCGGCCAAATACCCTCCGAAGGTCAAGTTAGAATCTATTCTCACAGCTCTAGAGTGCTAGAGAGGGTAAATTATGCGTACCTCGATTTGTGAAGGTATTCCTCCTTTTATAGTAGTAAAGGGTTGACCTCTTATACTTGGCGTAGAAGTCTTTTCCTTATAGGACTCTACTTGGAATAGTCCTAATCGTGACTCGCAAGATTTTTCCTTATAGAAAAGATCCGCACGTATCCTTCGGGATCCTTATCGTTTTAGAACTCTTTTCACCTTAGGATTCCACGGCGATCAAATACTTGCCTTGCAAGTATTTTCCATCAAAGGCTTTTGCTATTTCTACCCATAACGGACCTCTGGACAGGTTGGGCTTGCCCTCTATCGGCCCAGGAATATGGATCCATCAGGCCCACTTACAGGCCTCGACAAGCTACATTCTGACCCTTATCATATTGCATGTTTGATGCGTGTTTGAAAGCTAAACTGTGAAAAAAATTGTATTACTAGATTTATTTTAAGTTGTTTTTGGTGTTTTCAATAAACACTTCATACTTAATTTGCATCAAATTCAGGAAAGAAAAAAAAAAGAAAAGGAAATAGATTTTAGCTTATAAAGTTCAGCTTTTGTAAGGTTAGTTTTGTTTATAGATCAATACATAATACATTGTTCAGCACTGAATACTCATATAATCAATTTCCAAGTTAGTGTTCAAGAATTAAACCAAAATTCTAATCGTGCAATCATAAAATACTATTATTAGAGCGAATTTTATGGAGTTGCAGTGTTCAAGAATCAAACCAAAATTCTTTTAAATTATCTATAATATTTTGTCCTGAGAAAATTTTCTATCTCTTTAATTTTAGTATATTGTGTTTCTTAAGCTATAGAGAGATTTTTTTATATTTTAAATTTTTTTGGGATGTAAAGAGATCTTTGATTTCGTGAAATAGTTTATACTCTCCTTTGATTTGATTTACTCACTATTTTTGGCACTTGTCATCGGCAATTACTCAGGCCACTCTTATGGACCAAATCAACTAATTCTCCGGTCACCATCATTGATAAATGAGAAATCAAATCAAGGTTATAGTTTTTCTATTTGGTCCAAAAATTTATTTGCTTATTTTTTTATTTTAAGCAAAAAAAGAAAGTATGATATTGGTTTCTGGGGTTTTCGTTCGTGATCTGATTCAATTAATCTAGGAAAAAATTTACATTATTTATCAAAAAAAATCTAGGAAAAATCTCAGATTATCTTTTTTCTCAATAAGTGTTAAAAAATTTCTATTGTCCATGAAATTGCTATTGTCTATTAAAAAATTGCACCTGTAGATCAATATTTATATTTCTTAACTTGGCATGTTGCACCTATGGCTGAAATTTGTGTGGATCTTTGGAAGCTCAGAAATCTTTTCTTCATTCACTATGGTTTTTCATTGAGTATTTTCTTTCTCTATTACTCCTCTTTTGAGTTTTGTATTTGACTAGAAGAAAGATTTTTTTGCTTTGAAGGTCATGAAGGACCTGTCTCATTTTATTTGTCCTCACCACAAGGAAAACATTCAGGTAAGACCCATAATCTATTTTAAAGTTTGAATGGAAATACCCATATCATACAAGTACAAGAGATAAATCTTTAAGGGATGAGCTTAATTGGTTCTTATTTTCAATAATAAATCATTTTACTGCAATACCGATAATTGTTTGAGAAATCTATTATGTTCATATTGCTATAGAATAGAGAATGGTAGAAGCCAACTTTATTAAAACTACTTAAATTGAGTTGACTTAATTCCATACAATTACAAAGTATAGCATGAAAGATAATGGAATTAATTGTTGTAATTTTTATTTTCTTTCCATGTTTTGAATTTTCTCTATATTATTTTTACAACGGAGCAAAGATTGAGAAAGTGATATTACTACTCTAATTTGAAGTTTGATGCGTCCCCCTCAAGTCATGGTCTTTATTAATTTATATATTTGCAGTTTATATTTTTAATAGTTGCTAAGAAATTAAGGCTTAGTTGCACAATATGTGTAAATTCTAATGATAACATAAGCCCATATTTTTGGGATTAATAGTTTATAAATCCTTTCCATGACAACAATGAGATTTGTATAGCCAATCATGTTTTTCAGAAGGCTACTTTAAATAGTAAGTCAATGCGTTTCTTACATTTGGGTATTAGTTAGAATTGTTTTCAAATGATTGTACCAATAAAAGTGAATGTGTATAAATTTTGTTTAACTATCCCGTGCATCGCACGGGTTAGCGACTAGTATATATATATAAAGCAATAGCCTCTATTGAGATTTAGGCATTTGTCAAATTTGAAACTTTTATTACTTAACACGTGGCACATAATTCACAATTTCATTTTTGAAAATGTATTTATTTTTCGTTGTATTTTTCAAGTTTTAATTCTTATATATCATCATTATTTTTAATTTCACTTGTCAATCAATTTTCCTAATTTTTAATTTTTTCCGCAACTATTTCAATGTTGTGTTAAAGATGCATTAATTTTTATCAAAGAAAAAAAATATGTATTCATGACTGTTGTATGTGTGTGTATTAAATTAATCCTAAAATCACTCATGAAAGTACATTATTTTTACATAATAATTTTTGTTGCAATCCATGCTAGAAAGAATAATTTGTTAGGACATATGTGAATCAATGTTAGGAACATATGTCAATATTGAATTGGCTAATCCTTTGACAAAACACACTTTAGTTGTAATTGGGAAAATCTAGGATGTGTTTAATGCTTCAAGGAACAAGGTTTCAAGATCAAGTGTTAAAGCCATGCAAGTCTGTCCAAGATACAAGTGAAGAAGTGCTGGATTTTAAAGTACGACAGCTAGTATCTATCGAGGTTTAAAATGCTGCTGAAGCCCGATGCTTGACAGCTAGCTCGACAGATAAGCTATCTATCGAGATTTATGAATTACAGTTTTTCATAGCTAATTTCACTCCAATCCGTGAATAGATGGTTGGGCTTTCTTCTCTCACAACCCTAAACATATATAAGGATTATTTTAAGGGCCATTAAAGGTTGCGCAAGTGTGGAGCAAAGTTGTGTTCATGCAAATTGTGACCGGAGACAGAATTTTTCCTAGTTCATCTTTCTCTTGAAAAAGCTTCTGTGTTTGTACACCGTAGGGTTTTGTAACCAAGGAGCTTCGTGATCTTTATCATGTGATGAACTGAAGAACTTTGTAGCCAACATCTTTCTCAAGTTGGTGAGTAAGCCGCATATTGGGATCCGCACATCGAATTGGTTAGTCACGTACTGGGAGCCGTGTATTAAAAGGAGAGATTGTCACTACAAAATAAGTCCAATTGGGTATTGGGGTAAGGGTTCAACTGTAGGTTGGTATAAGGTACTGGGATTCCTTTACTTGTAACCAGTTGTTGTGATAATAGTGAATTATCAGGAGTGGTGACCTTAAAATCACCCGGTGGGATTTTTGCCGTATAGGTTTTCCCCCCGTTCGTAAACAAATCACTGTGTCAATTTATTTTCTGCTGCATTTTAACTTAGTTGGTGATTTGTTTGTGCTATCACGCGTATTGCACGCTAATTGAATTAATTAATTAACTTGGCTAATTAATTTGTTAATTCATCACAAGGGGTCAATATATTCTTGGTCTATCAAGTGGTATCAGAGCAGGCACACTCTGATTAAGTTTTAATCTTTGTTGTATGATCCATTGACCCCTGTTTGTTATGGATAGAGGACAGTCTCTCATTATACCTCCATTATTTGATGGCACTAATTATGCATACTGGAAAGTACGCATGAGAGCTTTCTTACAGTCATTAAATGAGAAGGTGTGGTAAGCTGTGGTGATAGGTTGGACCAAGCCGAAGGAAGCGCTGGCCGATTGGGATGATGCTAAGACCAAGGCTAACTTCAACAGTAGGGCATTGAATGCTTTATTCAATGCAATCATGAATGAGGAGTTCAAGAAGATATACTCTACTAAAACTGCAAATGAAGCATGGACTATCCTTCAGACA
Source organism: Notholithocarpus densiflorus (assembly GCA_030021035.2). NCBI lineage: Eukaryota > Viridiplantae > Streptophyta > Magnoliopsida > Fagales > Fagaceae > Notholithocarpus > Notholithocarpus densiflorus. The sequence continues at coordinate 946,677 of JARYZH020000004.1, forward strand.
ACCTATGAAGGAACGAGGGCTGTCAAGGATTCAAAGCTTTAGAGGCTTACCACAAGATTTGAAGAGATTAAGATGGAGAAGGATGAGTCATTTGATGAGTTCTATGCCAAGCTCAAGGACATAGTGAACTCAGCCTTTAATCTTGGGAAAACCATTCCTGAAACCAAGATTGTTAGAAAGGTGCTTAGATCTCTACCCGAGAGATTTCATGCTAAGATCACCGCGATTGAGGAATCGAAAGATATTGACAAAATTCTTTTAACAGAGTTGGTTGGCAATCTGCAGCAGACCTATGAGTTGGGTTTAACAAGGATAGGGAAATCAGGTAAGGGAAAGAGCATGGCATTAAAGGCCAAGAGCAGTGACACTGATGAGTTTTTAGACGATGAAGATTCTAAGATGAAATCCTATATCACTCGGCAATTCAAAAAGTTTATGAAGAATGCCAATGCTAAAGGATTTGACAAAGACCGCATGCAGTCTAGCTCGTCTCAATTCAAGAACTAGGACAAAGGAAAGAAGGATGCTAGGGATGGCGGTCAGTACACTGTTCCCTCAGGACCAAAATGCTTTGGATGTCAAGGCTTCGAACACATGAAACAAGAGTGCCCTACATAACTCAAGACCATTGGGAAAAGCAAGGCACTTGCTGCTACCTTGAGAGACACCGAGCCTAAAGATGATTCCAACAATGAGGATGGGGGAATCCTAAATGCCTTCACTGCCACTGTAAATCCTACTGAGGGGATTGTTGAAGATGTGGATGAAGAAGAAGACTTAGTGGAGTCTAAGTTTGAAAAGATGGATGAGCAAGATGACATCCACATAGCCTATGTAAAGTTATACAAGGTCTCGGAAAAGCATGAGAAGTTGTATAGGTTGGCCACCAAGATGCTCAGTGATGTGGAGCTTGAACGGGAAGAAATCTCCACGAAGTTTGATGAAGCAAATCAGACCATTGGAGCACTAAGATTTGAGAATAATTTCTTGGCTGAGAAGACCAAAAAGCTTGAGGGAGAACTGTTCCAAGTCAGAGCCCAGTTGGAAAGGACTTCAAGTGCAAAGCTTGATGAGATGCTCAGTCTTCAGAAATCTGCTTCCGATCGAACCGGTTTAGGGTATGATTTCTCTTCTCCTAGTATTGCTTCTGCTAGTACTACTGTTTTTTTTTCCTCCTAGTAATAATGTTGAATCTGAAAACAATAATGTACAAAATGTATTAGCTAGTGAGAATATAGACAAGGGTAAATCTATCTTAGGAGCACCCCCTAAGCAGGATAAGAAAGAGATCAAAAACCTTAGGGCTAAGAAGGGAAACACTCAAAAGCCTAAATAGAAGAAGCAGCATCTCTGTCATCACTGTGGAGCAGCTGGACATACTCGACCTAATTGCTACAAGTGGTTAGCCACTCAACAAAGCAACAATATGATCTCATCGGGAAACCAGAATCAGTTTCCATCCTCCTTTGCTCCTCTTAGAGATCTTCTCAAAGCCCTCATATTCCTTTCGAACTTTAACGATTTCAATTCTTCCCCCTCACTGCCAGATCAAGGGTTTGCTAAACGAAAAGGTTCTTCCAAGGTGTGGAAGGAAAATACTCCAAGTGATTTAGTCACTTTTTCTCTCTCTCCCCTTCTCATTTTTGTTTTTTTGCATTACTTGTGTGTTTTGCTTTCGTGTTTTGAGTCATTCTAGTTTTATGCATTACCTTGTTTAACATTTTTTTTTTCGGTTTTGCTTTATTTTTTTCTTCATAAAAATAAAAATAAAAATTGGAAAAATCAGACAGTGTGTGTTTGTGTACATTGGTACTTATGTATCTTGGATGGCCATTGAAACAAAGTTTTCTAAACTTTGTATCTTTTGTAACTTAGATGAGCATCTCTATGCACAACTAAGCAAGTGAGCTTTGTGGTTCATGTTTGTCATGAGTAAGATTAAGTAATCTCTTGTACTTAACACTCGTATCACTCTTTTTGACGGGAAGGACTAGAAAGTCTTAAGAAAAAGGCATAAATAACATATCACCATTGTTGCCCGCCAATCATGAAATGACATTTGTATGCTTCGGCATAGCAAAAGTGAAATGTCAAATGCTTAACATCATTGGGTGTTGCTTTTCTATCTCTTATATGCCCATGCATGGTTTGCTTAAAAGAAAAATATGCAAAGAAAAATAAAAAGCAAAAGGAATCAAAATGCTTTATATATGATTGCAAGCGTGTATTCTAGAAGATGTGGGAATTATAGGATGTACCTCGAAGGTGGTAGTCCCCATCAAACAGTTATGATTGTGTGTGAGTTAAAGTAATTTTCTCATATCTCAAATCGTCATAACATGTAGACACTTATACAATCTTGCGATGTTTTTCACACACAAGACGCAATATTCTTTGCTACTTTTGATACATATGCAGGTACAATGTGATTTGGTCATTACAAGGAATACATGTGTTGATGTATGCTCACTAAACTGTCTTAACTTGTTTTTGAAATATAAAATTGGTGAAACTTGTTTAGTGTGTGTGTGTGTGTTTTGGATCTTTGTGCTTGACATTTTTCTTGTTGAGAGATGATTTTGAGAGCTTAAAATGTTGTTTGGATCTTTGGTTGTATAGCATGCTTAATTGCATTCATGTCTACGTTTTTCCCTTCTTGAAAAATTGTTTTTTAAGCAATCTCGATAGCTGCTGGACACCTCTCGACAGCTAGGCTATCTATTGAGCCCTTTCAGCTTCTTTTTATCGCATTCTCGATAGCTTTTCGACAGCTGCTTGATACATCGAGAAACTTTCTGGATGCTTGATAGATTCTCGATAGCTTCTCGATCCATCGAGATCCTTTTGCTGTGGACACCTCTCGACAGATCCTCGACAACTCTTCAACAGCAATTTCACTCGTTTTAAATCTCGACACCTCTCAATCTATCGAGATTTATGATTTTCTATATATACCTTTCAGCGCGATTTTCTCTCATTCTCCCCGATCTCTCTCGACAGATCCTATCTCTTCACCTCCTAAAACCTTTCTCTCTCACTCTAAACTTCATTCCCAACTGATTTTCAGCCTAGATCTTGTTCTTCTTCATTGGTAAGGGTCCTTAATCCTTCATTCTTCATGCATTTCATGCATTAGATCTAGGTTTTTGGGTTTTTGAAAAATTTTTGGGGTTTTTCAAAATTAATGAAGTTTTGGTGAAATTTTTGGGATGGGTTTTGTGTAAATGATTCTAAATGTTCATGCATTGCATCACATTTGCATTTTAACTATATGTTCATACATTTTAGATGTGTGATTACTATGTTAAATTGTTGTGTGCTGGTAGGTTTGGATTGGGCTGAGCCCATGATGTTTTTAAGTTTGCATGTCACATTTTCATGCATACGTACCTTCAATTCTTTATATTCTTTTATATTGATTTGTTTGGTGCTTTTCTGCATGTCTCTCTCTCTCCCTCTCTCTCTTTCTTGCGTTAGTCTGCTCTATGGCACCTAAATGCAAATCCACTCCGTCCTAGAACCCTCTTCGTTCTGAGGGCATCCACTTCTTCTAACTCCACTCCTTCTCACGTATGGTTCCGTGATGATAAAGCCCGAAAGGACTTTTTGGAGAACTTTTCTTGACGAGGCATTCATTCGGAACGCCAAGTCATTCTGTCGGATTTTTCTGATACTAACCTTCCCACTGTCATCTACAGTCGGGGTTGGGGGTCACTGTTGTGACATCCCGGTCACCTGTCCCTCCGTGATCATACAAGAGTTTTACTCCAATATGCACGGATTCGATACTTTTGTACCTCATTTTTTCTCTCGCATTTAAGGTACGCACATTGTAGTTACTCCGGATATTGTGTCCGAGGTACTACATGTTCCTAGGGTAGCGCATCCAGACTACCCTGGCTGCAATCGTCTAAGGACTGTGTCCAAAGACGAACTCTCGTCTCTTTTCTGCGAGGAACCTTCTTCTTGGGGTGACCGTCAAAACACTTCTTGCTCGGGCTTTGCAAAAGGTCCGAGATTCCGTAACATGGTGATGACATTCATTCTTCATCCATTGTCTCACTATAACTCTATCACAGAGCTTCATGCTCAATTTTTGTTATCCCTCTTAGAGGACATTTCTATTGACTTCCCTTCTCATTTTCTTCTATTCCTTATAGATGTCTATAGGGATACAGCGACTCGTGATAAGCTCATTTTTCCTTCCGCTATCACAAGGCTTCTTCGCCATTTTTCTATCTCCTTTCCCGAGTCTCCTCATTTTATGGTTATGAGTGCCACAGACGCTACTACCGTTAGACAGAGCGAGGCACAGCTTAGACCGAGGTGGCCTCAGACAGAGACGGCGACTCCTCCAGCTTCTTCCGCTCCATCCACCTCCGCTTCTTTGTCTTCTGCGGGTAGAGTGACTCTAGAGGCCATCATGGCACAGCTTATGCACATGGATGCTCGTCTTGACACACTCAGTGATGAGTTGTGTCAGGTGAACACCCGTGTTGGTCGTATTACATGACGACAGGTTGCCATGGGTGGTTTCACTACTTATACCTCTCCATCTCCACCAGCTTCAGAGGATGAGAGTGATGATGGCTCAGGCAGTGATGATGCTGATGAGGACGATGATGCTAGCTCGCCTAGTGATGATGAGATGTCTACTTGATGTACTTACCCTTTCTCACTCGTGACAAAAAGGGGGAGTAGTTTTGATATGAAAGTAGATATACATAGGGGGAGAGTTAACATAGGAGATTTTTGTGATAGGGGGAGTGTCTATGAGGGATGTAGTGAGGTTTTTATGTATTTTATTTTTTTTCTTTTACATTTACCTCATTTATATTGGTCTTGTGACCTTTTGACATACATTGTACTTATATTTGGGTTTATATCTATTGATGTATGTTATTCACCTATCTTTACATGTGTTGTTTCTTTTCTCTCTTTATGCACATGATTCTTATATATTGTATGCAATCGATTATTTCTGTTTCACACTAAGATGTCGTGATGAGTTTTGTTTAAAGTGTTTCAGAAATACAGGTTGTCAAAGTCTTCTTGCCATAAACTCTCTTCTTGCAAAGTTTTTAAAGAGTTTGTGTTAGGATAGATTTTATTGTATTCAACAAGTGAGTATGAGTTGAGTGATTTATGACTTCTCTCATATGTTCATTTATTTGTTGTGGTTTTGTCACAGATTGCCAAAGGGGGAGATTGTTAGGACATATGTGAATCAATGTTAGGAACATATGTCAATATTGAATTGGCTAATCCTTTGACAAAACGCACTTTAGTTGTAATTGGGCAGATCTAGGATGTGTTTAATACTTCAAGGAACAAGGTTTCAAGATCAAGAGTTAAAGCCATGCAAGTCTGTCCAACATACAAGTGAAGAAGTGCTGGATTTTAAATCTCGACAGCTATCTCGATAGCTAGTATCTATCAAGGTTTAAAAAGCTGCTAAAGCCCGATGCTCGACAGCTAGCTTGACAGATAAGCTATATATCGAGGTTTATGAAATTCAGTTTTTCAGAGCTGATTTCACTCTAATCCATGAATAGATGTTTGGGCTTTCTTCACTCACAACCCTAAACATATATAAGTATTTTTTTAAGGGCCGTCAAAGGTTGTGCAAGTGTGAAGCAAAGTTGTGTTCATGCAAATTGTGACCGGAGACAAAATTTGCCCTAGTTCATCTTTCTCTTGAAGAAGCTATTGTGTTTGTACACCGTAGGGTTTTGTAACCAAGAAGTTTCGTGATCTTCATTGTGTGATGAACTGAAGAACTTTGCAGCCAACATCTTTCTCAAGTTGGTGAGTAAGCCGCGTACTGGGATTTGCACATCGAATTGGTTAGTCACGTGCTAGGAGCCGTGTATTAAAAGGAGAGATTGTCACTATAGAACAAGTCCAATTGGATATTGGAGTAAGGGTTCAACTGTAAGTTGGTATAAGGTACTGGGATTCCTTTACTTGTAACCGCTTGTTGTGATAATAGTGAATTCTTGGGAGTGATGACCTTAAAATCACTCTGTGAGTTTTTGCCGTATAGGTTTTCCCCATTCGTAAACAAATTACTGTGTCAATTTATTTTCCGTTGCATTTTAACTTAGTTGTTGATTTGTTTATGCTACCACACGTATTGCATGCTAATTGAATTAATTAATTAACTTGACTAATTAATTTGTTAATTCATTACAAGGGGTCAATACATTCTTGGCCTATCATAATTAAAGATTTTAAAAATTCTTATAAAGTTTTAAAAAAAACTTAATTCAAAATAGAGAATATTTAAAATAATAATAAATAAAAAAAATAAAAAAATAAAAAAACTCCTAAAAAAATCCTAAACTTTTGAAACAAATTATATTATCTAGGTAATGTATCCGTGTGATGTGCAACAATTAGTAAATTATTTTATAGTAAATGGTTCAACATCATTCCAAAAATGCAATTCTCAAAAAAGAAATATACATTCTGCAAAATGATAAAATTTCTCTTGTTTGTTAGGGCACTGGTAATTGATTGTATCAGTTGGAAATAGAGGAACAAGATAGTGCATGAAGGAAGGGTGCCTTTATGAGGACCAGATTTGCACGCAACAGCCTAGGAGTTAGGACATCCTCAAAGATTAATGGTATAACGATCGAGCTCATGACTAGCACGGCTTGCTGTCTCATTTTAGCTCAATATGTCAAAGGAATTGCTAGTTATGTAACTTGGGTAGAGAAGGATCCCATTATCATTGAGTTAGCTTTGGCTTGTATTGAATTTATTTTCATCTTAATAAAGTTACAAGTCTTTTCATCAAAATAATAATAATTGCTTAATTTGAATACAATCAATATATATCTTTTCTACTTATCAATGAATTAAGTATCTTTCTAGAGGGTTTTTTTTTTTTTTTTTAATATTATATAATTATTAAGTGACAAATCCATTGTATAAATCTTTTATAATTTAGGGAGAATCAATCGACAGTAGAATCCCTTATACTTTTGGTTAGAATCAAAAGTATTAAGTCAAAGACTTAACAGAACAAAAAAAGTACAAAAAAAAGAACCAAAAAAAAAAAAAAAGATGAAAAAAAAGGTAATTTGGGCTGGTTAATTAATTTTTAGCAGTGAATCAAACAAAGATATCAATCCTACAAAAGGAGTGGTATGTTAATAGGCTAGAAGGCCCCTCACTCTTCGAGCCACGATTGTTACAATGATATATAATAATGAAACTAATATATATATATATATATATAGAAAACCGCAGCCTCTGAAACTTTCACAATTTTCCATGTCACTACTATTTTCTTTTTCTTTTTCTTTTTCTTTTTATTTTAGGTTTTATTTTAACTCAAAACTTGGGTCTTCTTTGTTAAGCAAAAGCACTTTGCGTTTGCGTAGACCAACACAGTCCCAAAGCAAAGCAAAGACTCAGAGACACAATGAGAGAGAGAATCCGAAGCACTGAAAATAACCCATCAACACAAGGAAAGGTAGGAAACCCATAAACACCACTCCATAGTAAATTATTGCTTAACATACGTGGAGAATATCATTTTGGAGAAGATTATTGCTTTATACATATCGAAATTTTAAGCCATGTTTGCACAGTTTCTTGACTATATCTATCCCCGTTTGGATTGTTCCTCCTATTTTATTATTTTTTAATTTGCTTCTTCCTTTACAGCGACCCAGCTTTCTCGCACACAAACTTCCTACACCAACGTAATCATCAAACCTACATTAGTATCTGTAGGAGCATTTAAAGGTTGTTTGTTCCAATCATGATTATAGGCAGTATTTGTACATCCCACTCTTGAAATTTAATACTATTTTAGACCAATTATTATGTGTTTCATAGGTTACAAGAGAAGAGACAGAAAAGATGATTCAGGGTAGTTTCCGGGATGAATGGGAGGATTGTGACTTTTCATGTCCCTTTGATGTCCATAGATTTATAATAGATTTAAAATATGTTATTGTAGTTAGAACTTCTTGATTAAATCATGTATGCATGCACGGATTTCATTTGGATTTTCTTCATTGATAATGTTTGCAACCTCTTAATAAAAGAAAAGTTGTTCTTAGGGAAAAATGTCAACAAAAACTTATTTCTCTCAGTAGGTTAATTACTTTTTTTTTTTTTATAAGAAGTAGGTTAATTACTTTGTTCTTCTGATTGATTTTTTGTTTTCTCTTTATATTTATTTTTTATGTACAAATTGGTCTCTACTATTGTTGCTATAGTTGGTTGCATACACTTAAATTTATTGAACATGACCTAGTTACTCCAAGTGAGTGCCTAATTTTTCTTTCTATAATGCTGAAGGGATTAAAGTTCTAGGCATTTAAGGGTTTTGATGGCATGAGTTGTTTTCAATTTAAATTCCACGCCAAAAGCATTCCAATTTTGTTGGCAAAGTTCTGCCCCCTTTACCTTTTTTACTAAAATCTTTTTTGTTGAAAAAAATATACTCAATTCTATGTAACCCACCACCTCATACAATCTAAAAAATGTTGTATGTGGTTTCTCTTACCCAGGTTTGTGTTGTGGATTCTTATTAGAGGGCACCGCTTTTGTATTCCATTGCTATTTTCAACTTGGAAAATAGAAAGGATTGAAAGGAAAAAAAAAATCATAATATGCTTTGAGCCATATTATGAATAGAAGGTGAAACATATTCGTTTTGAAACAAGTATTTACTTGAGCAAAGTAAATATATATAAATTTCATTAAATTATCCCGTGCATCGCACGAGTTAACGACTAGTGTGTATATATATATATATATTTCTTCTTCTTTTTTGTACTTTCAATTCCATCCTTTACAAAAAATACCCATTCCATTCTTTTTTTAAAGCCTCTAGTTTAAATCTAAATGATAATCGTTCAAGATATTATGCTATTATACATACTCATTTAATTTTTGACAGACCAGAGATGATTTCAAATGAAGAAGATGATACTGTTCCAATGGTCCAATCCAAAACGGTGTCGTTTGTCCAGCTTATAAAATGCAAGTCTCGCCTAAAGCAAAACGTTGTCGTTCCTCATTAAGTCTAATGGTGTCGTTTCTGTTGCATTAGAGTTTAGGCTGTTGAATTCAGTTATAACACTGTGAGAGGACCTGGCAAAGGTGGCTCTCAAAAAAAGAGATTTGCGGGTGCTTTTTCAAGACATCTCTCTTTTTGGGTAAGTGATGTGGAGTCGCCACTAATTTTTTTATACAAAAAAAAATAAGAAAAAAACTAAATACAAATTTACATGATTGAAATGCTTCATTGTTATTGATTGAATAAAAAAGTATAGATTTGATAGATTGAATATTACAAGGCTTTGGATCCTAGTTACAAACTACCAAAGATACATAGCTTTTTGTCCTAGTTACAATCTACCCAAAAAATAAAAAGAGAGATAAAGCCTAGGTCAACCTATCCAAAAGAAACTAAATTCGGAGGCTAGGTTACGGAATGGGAAGGTGTTAGACATCCATTCCACCCAGACAGAATCTGGTCTTCTAGACTCTCATGACCAATATACCCTTAATGCATGATATGAATGATATGTTGCATACATGACAAACTTAACCCTAAACTAAATCACATAAGTCTACTTCATGAATGTGTCATCTTCTTTAAAAAAATTCAGATATGTTTTTGTGAATAAAAATTTTGATTTAATTCAAAAAATAAATAAATAGAAAAAAACAAATTTGTTTTGGTATAGGTAAAATATTTGTTTTTGGTGAAGAAAAATTAGATTTGTTTTATTAAGTAAAACAAGGTTTTTTGCTTTAAAAAATATCAGATTTGCTTTGAAACAAAGTAAAAAATTTGTTTTTGGTTTGTATGTAAAAAAAAAAAAAAAAAAAAAAAAAAAAAAAAAAAACAGATCTGTTTTATAAGTAAAAAATCAAGATTTGTAGAGAAGAAAAAAAAATCAGATCTGTTTTTAATGTGAAAAAGAATAATAAATAAATAAATAAAGATTTTTTAGAGGAGGACAATACTCATTAAAATAAACCTACGCTACTTTCACAAAACAAAACAAACAAAACATCGCTACTTATGAATCAAACAAACAAAACATCACTACTTATGACTTTCTTTTTTTATTTCACAATCTGCTATGTTTAAAAAAATTCAGGTCTGCATCTAAGGAAGATACAAATCAGTTTTTATGTTAAAAAAATTCAAATCTACATCTAAGGAAGATACAGATCTATTATTTTTGTATTAGAAAAAATTCAGTATGCATCTAAGGAAGATACAGATCTATTCTTGTATTAGAAAAATTTAGATCTGCATCTAAGGAAGATACATATCTGTTTTGTATTAGAAAAAAATTCAGATCTACATCTAAGGAAGATACAGATCAGTTTTTGGTTTTGAAAAAAATGTGATAATATGCAAATTTTTGAAACTCAAAAGGTAAATCATGACAACAAAAGCATTAAGAACATATTTTAATAGAAATATTTACAACACATGGCTTGAAAATTAGAAATTGAAAAAAGAATTTCTACATCATGCATCATCAAAATAAAAGAAAACAGAAAAAAGGGTAAAGAAAAACCACCTCTTGCATGGACGTACTCTTCTTATTGAGGGAATATTTTAGGGTTCAAAGAAATTTATTCAATTATCTTTGAAACCTAAAATACCTTACTTACAAAAAAGAAATTCTTAAGGTTAGAGCCTCTAGAACATCTTTAATGTAAGAGAAAAAATAATAGAAAATGAAAGTTAGAAAGAGGGGAAATCAGAGAGCGACAAAAAATCCCCTGAATTTTGAGATGCAACCTCTCTTTATAGAGGTTGTGAGGCTCGAAAAAATAGCTAAATGATCAGGATACGAACAAGGATGCGTCCTTATCTCCAAAAAATTGAAAAGGATGATTTTTATCTCGATCTAAGTGCCCTCAGGCCGTGGCCCGTGTTTGTGCCAATCAGCACTCCAAAAGTGCCAAATGGTCCTTTCGGGTGCCGGTCCCGTGTTCGAATTTTGGTCCGTTTTGGACTCCTTTTTTTTAGATTTTTGGAGCCGAGACTTCCACTTAGACGCATTTTTAATCCATATGCTAAAAATTAAACGCTTTTTCTGATAATTCGGGTATTTTTAGCAATAATTATCTTGTAGATAAATATTCCAAATAATCTTGATTATCCACAATTTTATTGTTATCTAATTATCTCCTTTATTCCTATGCAAGCAAGCCTATTTTTGACACTCACTAGTAACCAATTACAAAATTATTTAATTAATTTTAATTTTCTAGCCAATCAGAATTAATTTAAATTAATCATGTGTGGTTAATTCTACCTAAATACAATGAATGCTGACCGAGCTTGCAATGCCCTTCATTGACAGAGCTTGCAAAGCGAATGTCAATGTAAAATAAAGACACTGATTTTAGCAGCCATGATTTAATTGAGATTGATTTTTCAAAGATTACCTAGCCCTTGAACCTAAAATCTTGGAAGATAATGTTAGGATTAGTGCCCTAAAATCCTATTGTATGATGTTATGTATGTTATTATGTATGACATTATGTATGACTTTATGTATGACTTAATGTTGTGATTAATAAATTTGTTTTATTATTATCTGAAATAATGGTAACATGAATATTCGGACATTATCATATAGTCCATGAGATGCATAGTATGTGATTTAGTCACAGAAGATATAAGTCACAAGTTCTTTGTAAACTCAGAATTTTAGTTCGCAGTCGATGATGAAATTGGGCATTTCATCTGCATAGACTATAACATATCAACTAAGATGATTTGTCTTGATCATGGATGTTTGGATAAGTGCTCTGATACCACTTGTTGGGAAATTTAGACCCCGGTTGATAGAATTAACAAGTTTTAAACTCAAGTTGTTAATTAGGTTTATTATGAATAAATCTTGTTAAAACAAACAAACATTAATATCATGTCAATAATGAATGCAGCGGAAAAATAAATAAGACAAGATATGATGACCCAGGAAAACCAATGAAACCAACCAGTTTCACAGTAAAAAAACCTGGGGGGAAACTTTCCCGAAAAGCAATCCACTATAATGAAAAGGAGTTTTAGATCTAGTACAAAACCTTTGTCCCTAGACTCTACAATCCCCGTAGATGAACTCACAGCAGAAACCTTCTACCGCTTCAGAACCTCTGAACTCTTCAATATATGAACGCCACCCTTTGATGCACGAATCCTAGTACGTGACTAACCAATTATGCGGATCCCAGTACGCAACTTCAATCACCAACTAGAAGAAGATTGTTGGCTGCAAAGTTCTTCACTTCATCAACAATGAAGATCAAGAAGCACTTGGTTACAATACCCTAAGGCGCAAAGACGCAGTAGCTTCCTTCAGAGAAAATAAGGCATCGGTCACCTTTTGAATGTATTCTCTCTCTTTTTTCTCTTATGTTACGACCTCTAAAATAAGCCTTATATAGGTCTAGGGTTGTGAAAAAAGAAACCCTACACAAATACAAAAGCCTGGCCCAAAAATCAGATTTGGAAATCTGAATTCCCGTAACCTCAATAGATAGCAGGTGTCGAGAAGGTGTCGAGCTTTAAAACATCAGACACAAGAGATGAGGCTCGATCGATCCACCAGGTGTCGAGAAGCTATCGAGAGAACAGGGGATTTCTCGATCGATCCACCAGCTATCGAGAAGGTGTCGAGATTGCGATAAAAAACACCTTAAGAGGCTCGATAGATAGCTAGCTGTCGAGAAGGTGTCGAGCTATCTGTCCAGCTTTAATGAACAGCTTTTCTTCACTTGTTTCTTGGTCCAATCTTCATGGCTTTAATACTAGACTTGAATAACATGTTCCTTGAAGTATTAAACTCATCCTAGATCTACCCAAATACAAGTAAAGTGCGTTTTGTTAAAGGATTAGCCAATTACACAAAATATGTCCTTAACAATCTCCCCCTTTGGCAATCCGTGACAAAACCACAACAAACAAATGAACATATGAGAGAAGTCATAAATCACTCAACTCATACTCACTTGTTGAATACAATAAAATCTATCCTAACACAAACTCTTGAAAAACTTTGCAAGAAGAGAGTTTATGGCAAGTAGACTTTGACAACCTGTATTTCTGAAACACTTTGAACAAAATTCATCAAGGCATCTTAGTGTGAAACAGAAATAATAGATTGCATACAAGTAATAAGAAACATGTGTATAAAGATAGAAAAGAAACAACGCATGTAGAGGTAGGTGAAGAAGACATACATCATCAAAGATAAGCACAATCTATGTAAACATGGTCACAAGACCGATGTACAAGAACAAGGAAGTAAGCACTCCCCCTAACAAGATGAAACACATCTCCCTCTTACAAAGGCATGTATTTCTCCTCCTAACATGTAGAATCTTAGAAAGAAACCACATATTCTCCACAATCTCTCCCCCTTTTTGTCATGATTGACAAAGGGTACAAGAAGCTAGAAAGTTTCACCCGAGAAACATAAAGATGATCAAGGATGATCAAGGGGGTACAAAGAAATCCATATAAATGCATAAATGTAATGAATGTAATGAAACAAGATGTTATGGATGACAAGATAATAGAATGATGCAAAACATATGAAAAACAAATCTCTCAACAGGAAAAATGTTAAGCACATAGATCCCAAAACACACACACACACTAAACAAGTCTAACCAATTTTATATTTCAAAAATAAGTCAAGACAGTTTAGTGAGCATACATTAACACATGTAAACCTTTGTGATGGCCAAATCACATTGTACCTGCATATGTATCAAGAGTAGCAAAGAATATTGCGTGTCGTGTGTGAAGAACATCGCAAGATTGCATAAGTGTATACATGTTATGACGATTTGAGATATGAGAAAATCACTTTAACTCACATACAATCATAACTGTTTGATGGGGATTATCACCTTCGAGGTACATCCTATAACTCCCACATCTCCTAGAAAACACGCTTGTAATCATATTTAAAGCATTTTTGATCTTTTTGCTTTTGATTTTTCTTTGCATATTTTTCTATTAAGCATATCATGCATGGGCATACAATAGAGAGAAAAGAAATACCCAATGATATATGACATTCCAATTTTGCTATGCCTAAGCATAAAAATGTCATTGACACTGCACTTTTGCTATGCCGAAGCATACAGGTGTCATTATGATTGGCGGGCAACAGTGGTGAGATAGTTATTTATGCCTTTCTCTTAGGATTTTCTAATCCTTCCCGTTAAAAAGAGTGATACGAGTGTTAAGTATAAGAGATAACTTAATCTTACTCATCACAAACATGAGCCACAAAGCTCACTTGCTTAGTTGTGCATAGAGATGCTCATCTAAGCTACAAGAGATACAAAGTTTAGAAAACTTTGTTTCAATGGCCATCTAAGGTACACGAGTACCAATGTACACAAACACACACTGTTTTTGTATTTTTCTAATTTTTCCTTTTTATTTTTATTTTGAAAACAAAACAAAATAAAAACTAAACAACCAAACAAAAACAAACAAACAATATGAAAGCAAAAAGAAAGATGCATATGCATGAAGGCATGATAGAAAGATGCAAATGCATGAAAGCATGATTCCAAAAGCAGATAAGAAATCAAGCAACAAGAGTCCCACTTTAGATAGAAAGAATTAAAGCAGGGGACAAACAGAAAAGACAATTAAGTCTTAGGCTCCTTTCTCACCCACACGGCACGAGTCTTTGGCCGTGAAGATGAAAATGCACGTGTCCTAGTATGTCTACTAAAGGACATAGAAGAATTAAAAATCTCCTGAAATTGAGTTAAAAAGCTCAAAACTTTTAATAACTCTCCAAACAAAGGTATAGGTCCTTGAGAGGAAACCTATGACCGTTTGGACAATTGCTTATGAGGATACAACCTAAAGCAATTAGGACGAATGTGTCCAAAAACACCACAATGGTGACAAACATGAGCAGTTTTAGGACTACTCTGCTTTCCAGAAGGAGGTCTAACCTTAGAGGTTGACAGAGACCTCAACTTAGGACAATTTGGCCTAATATGACCAACAATGTGATAATGGTGACAAATGGGGACAAATTCAGATTTTTTATTCAACCTAGGAGCAATTTTAGACATAGGTTTAGAAACATCAGTGTTAACATCAGATTGTTTACCTTTGTCTATCCTACCAATATTAGCCTTCAACTCTTCATTATTCCTTTTAAATAGGGGAATATAAAAATCTTTTTCTTTTGAGTTAGGCTCAACAACAAGTTTGGCACTAGTTAATTTTTCAATTTTAGTTTTAAAATCAACTAGTTGCTCTTCCAAACTCTTAATTTTGTCCACCTGAGATGAAATTTGATTTTTAAATTTCTCATTCAAATTATTGGCTTCATCCAATTTTGCAATCAAATCATCTTTTTCAAGCTTGACCTTTTTAAATTTAGCTTTTAATTTTGTAGAACATTCAAGAGATTTTATACAAAAATTATAAAACTTGCAATAGGCATCTTGAACATCATCATCATTATTTAACACAAGATCATGCAAATCAAAGCAATCAAGAGATTCCATGACAACGGGGGTCAAGGATCACACTCAGGAAATTAATCCAATCAAAGTGTACCCGCTCTGATACCACTTGTTGGGAAATTTAGACCCCGGTTGATAAAATTAACAAGTTTTAAACTCAAATTGTTAATTAGGTTTATTATGAATAAATCTTGTTAAAACAAACAAACATTAATATCATGTCAATAATGAATGCAGCGGAAAAATAAATAAGACAATATATGATGACCCAAGAAAACCAATGAAACCAACCAGTTTCACAGTAAAAAAACCTGGGGGGAAACCTTCCCGAAAAGCAATCCACTCTAATGAAAAGGAGTTTTAGATCTAGTACAAAACTTTTGTCCCTAGACTCTACAATCCCCGTAGATGAACTCACAGCAGAAACATTCTACCGCTTCAGAACCTCTGAACTCTTCAATATATGAACGCCACCCTTTGATACACGAATCCCAGTACGTGACTAACCAATTATGCGGATCCCAGTATGTGACTTCAATCACCAACTAGAAGAAGATTGTTGGCTGCAAAGTTCTTCACTTCATCAACAATGAAGATCAAGAAGCACTTGGTTACAAAACCCTGAGGTGCAAAGATGCAGTAGCTTCCTTCAGAGAGAATATGGAATCGGTCACCTTTTGAATGTATTCTCTCTCTTTTTTCTCTTATGTTACGGCCTCTAAAATAAGCCTTATATAGATTTAGGGTTGTGAGAAAAGAAACCCTACACAAATACAAAAGTCTGGCCCAAAAATCAGATCTGAAAATCTGAATTCCTGTATCCTCGATAGATAGCAGGTGTCGAGAAGGTGTCGAGCTTTAAAACATCAGACACAAGAGATGAGGCTCAATCGATCCACCAGGTGTCGAGAAGCTATCGAGAGAACAGGAGCTTTCTCGATCGATCCACCAGCTATCGAGAAGGTGTCGAGATTGCGATAAGAAACACCTTAAGAGGCTCAATAGATAGCTAGCTGTCGAGGAGGTGTCGAGCTATCTATCCAGCTTTAATGAACAGCTTTTCTTCACTTGTTTCTTGGTCCAATCTTCATGGCTTTAATACTAGACTTGAACAACATGTTTCTTGAAGTATTAAACCTATCTTAGATCTACCCAAATACAAGTAAAGTGCGTTTTGTCAAAGGATTAGACAATTACACAAAATATGTCTTTAACAATGGAAGTGGAGACTTCTAGTTGATGTGTTGATATGTTTTAAGAATTAATACATGTTGAACTGGACCGCTGTAGGATTTATTATTCTCCTAACGACTGTCAAATGAATAATAAATCTCACGACTTCTATTTACATGAACTCTTAATCCTGAGAAAATAATGGACCTGATCATGAAGTGTAGGTTGCTTTGATATATCAGGAGTGAGATCTAAAGTAACAGTCAAAACCTCAGTATGTTGGGCAACCACATTTAGTGTTGATGGAACATATATTCTCAAGATGGAATTCATAGTCTCTTAACGGAGATATAAAATATTTTCTTGAGATAAGTTTAATGGATTCAGTTATTCAGAGAGTTAGGCCTAACCACTTTAGTAAGAAATTACTAAAGTATATATATTTATGAAATTGGATTTCATAAATATATGATGAATAACTTAAAAGGATTAAACCGGGTACTCAAGAATTAAGATGTAGTAATCTACAAAGTGGCAGTCTTCATTCATGACTTTGTGTTACTACGAATATTTTATGAAGGGTTTGCATGTATAATAAAGTCTTGGGATATAATTTATTAATAAGGCCTAGAGTACAATTATATTTATATAGTGGTATTAAATATAATTAATGGTAACATTGGAATTGTCAAGAGTTGACAGAAAGGCCCAAGGCCCATTGGAGCTAGTGTCTTATTTGTTCCCTTTTGGTCCCACTCCAAGTCACATACTAAAACCCAATTGGAAAGGCCCAAAATGCTAGCCCAATTAGATAATCAGTTATAAGGAGAGAAACATACAGAATTTTTGTAAGAACATGAAATGGTATATATGTGAGTGTTAGACACTCTTTCATTCTTTCTTGAACATACACATATAACTGATTGAGAGACCACACTTCTTGGCATCAAGTGGAATTGGAGTGAAGATTAAAAGTGTTCCCAAGTGCTTCTAATCTTTGGTTTTGAATTTCACCGCATCAAGGTACACTCTCTTGTTCTTATATTCTAAAACTTACATAGCACATGTTATCAATTGCGAATGAAGTAGATCCATTAATTTTCCCCTGCATATGTTTTGTATGCGATCCAAACATGTATTTTTCCAACAAATGGTATGAGAGCCAGGTTTTCAATTTTGAATCTGTATAACATGTTTTATGAGTTTTGAAATTAGAGATAATAGTTTCATGATGTTAGAAGATTATATATGTATTTAATTTTCTGCATAGTTGTTGAAACTATGGTTTAATGAAAACTGATATTGATGTTATGATGTTGTTTAAATTTGAATTTAAGTATGTTAAATTGAACTTTAAGGCTATAGCATCAATGGAATTCAGTTTTGATATCAAATTCTATCTATCATGTTCATATGGTGGTTGTTTATTCATGGAAAACCATTGAAAATTGTTTAGATCTTCTCTTTAAAAACTGAAAACACGGGTTTTTCGCAGGTTACCTTCTCGCGAAGTTACTCACGAAAAATGCCTCTGAAGCACAAAACTTTTCGCGGATAAGCTTTACTCGTGAAACAGTCGCGAAAGTTTCTATCTGAATTTCGTGTTTTCACTATTTTCCCTTAACTCATTTTCACGGGAAGAGCTTAGTCGCGAGATTCTCGCGAAAATACCTCTGAAGGGAATTTTGAATTTTTTCTAAGTGTTTTCAAATGTATAAAGTGCAAGGCTGTGTGTGATTAGATTACACATGTTTATAATTAAAAACCTTTCTTTTAAAACATCTAGTGGGAGAGATATGCAAGGGTTGGATCTCACGGCCTCCATTGTCGGTTCATAGTAGTGTGAAATATATACTTTGTCTTTGCTTCAAGCTTAGCATTCCATGCGGAGAGTATTTATTTCATGGTCCTACAAGATTAAATTTCCTAGTTTATAGTGGTTTGATCAAACACCTTGTCTTAGCTTCGAGCTTTGCATTCCATGCAGAGGGTGTTTTGTATCATGGTACTACAAAATAAGCCTGTTAAGGGGATGAAATGTGGCTATACATGATTCTAGATAATGGTATACACTAGACTAAATAATATAGTATCCTCTATGCTGAGTTCTTACTATAATTATTTAAGAGGCCAAATGTATAACGGCATATTATTAGTGTTTGATAAGAGTTATCATGATAGCATTAATAATGAGAATAGTTCTCAATCAATCATAGTATTTAATGTTCACTCTTTATTGAGGGATATTAAATATGAGATTGGGTTGTCGTTGCATATTTTATATTATGGTTTTATTAAGGTTCCATACTATATGCTTATATGCTGAATTGATAATGTCCAGTTTACTTATTATATTCATGTTTATTATTTTCAAATTTGAACATGGCATCATTTAGCCCATTTGTTACTATTCTTAATAAAAACAAACTGACTGGATCCAACTATGTTGACTGGAAAAGAAATTTAGACATTGTTCTTACAGCAGAAGAGCACAAATATGTGCTTACTCAACCATGTCCTAGCTTTCCTTCATTAGATGCTCCTCCTGAGGAAAAATAGTGATATGATCGTTGGTAGAAATCTAATGAGATGGCCAAGTGCTATATCCTAGCATCTATCTCAAATGTTATACAATATCAAATGCAGGATGTAGAACTAGCTTCAGACATAATGTTAAATCTGAAGGAGATGTTTGGTGAGCAAGGCCGTTCTGCAAGGCAAGAAACCATGAGGCAAATTTATAATACCAAAATGGCTGAAGGTGGTTTAGTGAGGGAGCATTGTCTTATAATGATCTCTAATCTGAATACACTTGAGGTTTTAGGTCCTGATATTGATGGAGAATCCCAAGTGGATATGATACTTCAGTCACTACCGGAATCATTCAAGGAATTCAGACTCAATTATAATATGAACAAAAAGATTTATTCATTGTCTGAATTAATGAATGAATTGGTAGCGGCGGAGGGCATTCTTGGTACTTTTAGTGTTGATGCTAATATGGTTGAATCTTCTACTTCTCAACCTAAGTCGAAAGGCAAGGGTAAGAAGAAGAAGAAGAAGGACTTCACCAAGCAAGAATGTAAACAAATTGCCTTAGGAGTTACTGACAAAGGAAAGAAGATCAAAGGAAAGTGTTTCCATTGTAGTGAGAAAGGACATTGAAAGAGGAATTGTCCAAAGTTCAGGGCTGCCAATAATAAGGGTACGAAAAGTTCATTCCTCCTTGAAATATGTTTAGTACAAAATCCCACGGATTCCTAGTGTGTGGATTTAGGTTGTACTAATCATATCTACAATTCTTTGGAGGGGTTCCAGGAGACCAGAAAGCTTAATGAAGGGGAATTGTTTCTTACTTTGGCTGATTGGAGCAGGATTCCGGTTGTAGCTGTTGGAGTGTTTAATTTATGTTTTGAGTTTAGGGTTTTAATATTGGAAGACTATTTTTATGTACCTAATGTTCGTAGGAATTTAATTTCTGCAACTTATTTAGGAAAGCATGGGTATTGTGTTATCCTAAAAGACAATGTTGTAATAAAGAAAGATAAATTGTTTATCTGTTCTGGCAATATTGTTGATGGTCTTTATATTTTAAATCCTGATAAGCATGAATTATATAATTATGAATTAGATAATAACTCTCATGTAAAATCATTAAAGAGAAAGTTTTCTTCTACTAATTATGCATATCTTTGGCACTTGCGTTTAGGTCATATTAATCCAAACAGAATTCAAAGACTAATCAAAGATGGACTCTTAAAGCCTTTGGACTTTGATGAATTTTCAATTTGTCAATCTTGTTTGGAAGGCAAAATGACCAAACGACCTTTTAATGCAAAAGGTAAAAGAGCCCAAGAGTTGCCTGAATTAGTTCATACAGATGTTTGTGGTCTTATGTCAACCCAAGCAAAAGGAGGTTATGAGTACTTCATCACTTTTACCGATGATTACTCAAGATATGGTTATGTGTACCTAATGAGACGGAAGTCCAAAGCCTTTGAAAAGTTCAAAGAGTTTAGGGCTGAAGTTGAGAATCAATTGGGTAAACACATAAAGGTCATTCGATCTGCTCATGGGAGCGAATACATTCTTGGGGATTTCAAGGATTACTTAACTCAAAACGGGATTGTATCCCAATTGACTGCACCTGGAACTCCCCAACAGAATGGTATAGCAGAAAGAAGGAATATGACTCTTTTGGAAATGGTTAGGTCCATGATGAGTTACTCAACTTTAGCAGTTTCTTTTTGGGGATATGCACTAAAAACTGCAATGCATATTTTGAATTTAGTTCCATCAAAATCAGTTCCCAACACACCTAAGGAATTGTGGAGTGGACGTAAGCCTAGTATGAAATATCTCCACATTTGGGGATGTCCAGCACATGTGTTGAAAAGTAAGTCTGATAAGTTGGAAGCTAAAACCGAAGTATGTATGTTTTTAGGGTATTCAAAGGAAACAAAGGGTTATTTATTCTATAATCATAAAGATAACAAAGTGTTTGTTAGCACACATGCCAAATTTTTGGAGAATGATTATGTGAATAATTTTAATCCTAGAAATAAAGTTGTTTTTGCTGAAATGAATGAACCTGTAAATGAATAACCAATGGATGAAACTGGGGATGATGTGGCTGTATTAGATACACCACAAGATATTACTCATGAGATGACTAGTACACAGGTGCCTCGTCGTAGTGGGAGAATTGTTCGGCCTCCTATAAGATTTATAGGTTTGGGAGAAACTTATAAAGCTATCTCAGAAGAGGCTGAATCAGATCCCTACACTTATGAAGAGGCAATGAATGATATAGATGCATATAATTGGGTCAATGCTATGAAATATGAATTAGATTCAATGTATTCCAATCAAGTTTGGGATCTTGTAAAGGTGCCTAATGGCATTAAACCTGTTGGTTGCAAATGGGTTTACAAGAGGAAGAGAGGGATAGATGGAAATGTTAAAACCTTTAAACCAAGGCTAGTGGCGAAAGGGTATACACAAAAAGAAGGTATTGATTATGAAGAAACCTTTTCACCAGTAGCAATGCTTAAATCTATCAGAATTCTATTATCCATTATTACTCATTATGATTATGAGATTTGGCAAATGGATGTCAAGACTGCTTTTCTAAATGGCAATCTTGAAGAAGAAATCTATATGATGCAACCGGAAGGTTTTATAGCGAAGAACCAAGAGCATATGGTATGCAAGTTGAAAAGGTCCATTTATGGACTTAAGCAAGCATCTAGGTCATGGAACATCAGATTTGATCAAGCAATAAAATCATTTGGTTTTGAACAAAATCTTGATGAACCATGTGTGTACAAAAGATATCGGGATAAAGTAGTAATGTTCCTAGTTCTATATGTTGATGATATTCTACTCATTGGAAATGATGTAGGGGTAATGTCATCAGTAAAGATTTGGTTGTCAAGCCAATTTGATATGAAAGACTTGGGTGAGGCTAACTTTATTCTAGGGATCAAGATTTGGCGAGATCGCAAGAATAAGATGTTAGGCTTATCACAAGCTGGATACATAGACAAGGTTCTAGAACGGTTTAGCATGCAAAACTCCAAGAAAGGATTGCTTCCTTTCAGACATGGAGTTCCTCTGTCTGATGACCAAAGGCCTAAGACTAAAGAGGAAGAAAATATGATGAGACAAGTTCCTTATGCTTCAGCAGTGGGAAGTCATGCTTTGTACTAGACTAGATATCTGTTATTCAGTTGGCATGGTCAGTCGATATCAATCAAATCTAGGACCAAAACATTGCAAGCTGTAAAGCATATTCTCAAGTATCTACGGAGAACGAGAGATTATATGCTTGTTTACCGGTGTGAGGATTTAATTCCCATTGGCTATACAAATTCAGATTTTCAATCAGATATAGATTTCAGAAAGTTCACTTCAGGTTGTGTGTTCACCTTGGGAGATGGAGCCATAAGTTGGAGGAGTGTTAAG
The DNA here is from genome assembly GCA_030021035.2 of Notholithocarpus densiflorus. Lineage (NCBI taxonomy): Eukaryota > Viridiplantae > Streptophyta > Magnoliopsida > Fagales > Fagaceae > Notholithocarpus > Notholithocarpus densiflorus. Next base: position 969,333 of record JARYZH020000004.1, read on the forward strand.
CAATCTTGTATTGCGGACTCCACCATGGAAGCTAAATACGTTGTTGCTTGTGAAGCAGCAAAAGAAGCTGTTTGGCTCAAGAAATTCCTTTCTGATCTTGGTGTAGTGAGAATGGAGCAAGTTCCTATCACATTGTTTTGCGACAATAGTGGAACGGTTGCACAATCCAAAGATCCAAGGAATCATAAGAAAGGAAAGCACATTGAGAGAAAGTACCACATCATTCGAGACATTGTTGCTCATGGAGATGTAATAGTTGCAAAGATTGAAAGTGCAAATAATCTAGCAGATCCATTTACCAAAACCTTGCCTCAAAGGACTTTCGAGTCACATTTGGAGGGAATGGGAGTTAGATTAGTGCACAATAGTCTTTAGGGCAAGTGGGAGATTGTTAGGATTAGTGCCCTAAAATCCTATTGTATGATACTATGTATGTTATTATGTATGACATTATGTATGACTTAATGTTGTGATTAATAAATTTGTTTTATTATTATCTGAAATAATGGTAACATGAATATTTGGACATTATCATATAGTCCATGAGATGCATAGTATGTGATTTAGTCACAGAAGATATAAGTCACAAGTTCTTTGTAAACTCAGAATTTTAGTTCGTAGTCGGTGATGAAATTGGGCATTTCATCTGCGAAGACTATAACATATCAACTAAGATGATTTGTCTTGATTATGGAAGTGGAGACTTCTAGTTGATGTGTTGATATGTTTTAAGAGTTAAGACATATTGAACTTGACCGCTATGAGATTTATTATTCTCCTAACGATTGTCAAATGAATAATAAATCTCATGACTTCTATTTACATGAACTCTTAATCCTGAGAGAATAATGGACTTGATCATGAAGTATAGGTTGCTTTGATATATAAGGAGTGAGATCTAAAGTAACAGTCAAAACCTCAGTATGTTGGGCAGCCACATTTAGTATTGATGGAACATATATTCTCAAGATGAAATTCATAGTCTCTTAACGGAGATATAAAATATTCACTTGAGATAAGTTTAATGGATTCAGTTATTCAGAGAGTTAGGCCTAACCACTTTAGGTAGGAATTACTAAAGTACATATATATTTAAGAAATTGGATTTCATAAATATATGATGAATAACTTTAAAGGATTAAACCGGGTACTCAAGAATTAAGATGTAGTAATTTACAAAGTGGCAGTCTTCATTCATGACTTTGTGTTACAACGAATATTTTATGAAGAGGTTGCATGTATAATAAAGTCTTGGGATATAATTTATTAATAAGGCTTAAAGTGCAATTATATTTATATAATGGTATTAAATATAATTAATGGTAACTTTGGACTTGTCAAGAGTTGACAGAAAGGCCCAAGGCCCATTAGAGCTAGTGTCTTATTTGTTCCCTTTTGGTCCCACTCCAAGCCATATACTTAAGCCCAATTAGAAAGGCTCAAAAGGCTAGTCCAATTAGATAATCAGTTATAAGGTGAGAAACATACAGAATTTTTGTAAGAACATGAAATGGTATGTATGTGAGTGTTAGACACTCTTTCATTCTCTCTTGAACATACACATATAACTGATTGAGAGACCACACTTCTTGGGCATCAAGTGGAATTGGAGTGAAAATTAAAAGTGTTCCCAAGTGCTTCTAATCTTTGGTTTTGAATTTCACCACATCAAGGTACACTTTCTTGTTCTTATATTATGAAACTTACATAGCATATGTTATCAATTGCAAATGAAATAGATTCATTAATTTTCTGCTGCGTATGTTTTGTATACGATACAAACATGTATTTTTCCAACACATAGAACTAGTGCCTTGTCGTTTGTTTGAACTGAAAACTGTGAATACTTGGCTTACTTGATAGCTGATAAATTTGAAATAAGGTGACTGAGAGGCTTCTCTATCCCAGTCTGAATGTAGCAAGTCGATCAAGGGGCTTCTCTACCTCGATCTTGAATGTAGCGAATATCCAAGGGGCTTCTTTACCTAGGATCTTGATGGAAGATTGATCAAAGAGCTTCTCTACTCTGATTTGAACTGTTGAAATGTCAATCAAAGGGCTTCTCTACTTCGATCTGAACTGTTGAAATGTCGATCAAAGGACTTCTCTACTTTGATCTAGACTGTTGAAATGTCGATCAAATGGCTTCTCTAGTTTGACCTGATGAAAGATAACCGGCTTCTCTACCTCGGAACCGGAGCTGTGGCGACCAAGGGGCTTCTCTACCTCGATCTTGATGAAAGGTAACCAAGGTGCTTCTCTACCTCAATCTTGATGAAAGGTAACCAAGGGGCTTCTCTACCTCGGGACTGAAGCTATGATGACCAAAGGGATTCTCTACCTCGATCTTGATGAAAGGTAACCAAGGAGCTTCTCTACCTCGGGATCGGAGTTGTTGAAATGTCGATCAAAGGGCTTCTCTACTCTGATCTTAACTGAAGGTAACCAAGGGGCTTCTCTACCTCGGGACCAGAGCTGTTGAAATGTCGATCAAAGGGCTTCTCTACTCTGATCTTGACTGAAGGTAATCAAGGGGCTTCTCTACCTCGAAACCGGAGCTATGACAACCAAGGGGCTTCTCTACCTTGATCTTGATGAAAGGTAACCAAGGGGCTTCTTTACCTCGGAACTTGGAAATTTGCCTACAAAAGACCAAAATTTGGGATTAGTCTTTAAATGATGAGTGCTTTGTTGTTCCATCATTTTGAGATATGTGATTTTCATTTGTTCCTTCTTGGTTTGAATTTTATTTATTTATTTTTTTTTTTTTTGGATAGCAAGAAAAATTTGATTGATTTTTGTAGCTCTTTGAATGAGATTTTATCTTTGAAATTTGAAATTTGAAATTGAAAATTTGACATTTGGAATTGAGTGTTTGAAATTTGAAATTGAGAGTTGAAATTTGAATTTGAGAGTTGAAATTTGGAATTGAGAATTTGATACTTGAAATTTGGAATTGAAAGTTGAAACTTGAAATTGAGAGTTGAAATTTTTTATCCTTAAGAAAAATTGTATCTTTGTCCTTGATCATCTCCAAGAATTTTTCTTTCAAAATTAATCCAAAAATTTTCTTCTTGAAATTGATATCATCTATTCTTGAAATTTTGAAGAAAAATTCACTCATCCTTCATGATTTTTCTTTTTCTGAAAAGAAGAAAAAAAAAAATGGAGGAGTTGACTGAGTCAACTCAGTCAACCTGAGTCAGATTGCTTTTACAAGGAGGGGCCGAATTTTGGCCCCTCATTTCCTTGTCTTTTCTTTCTTTGTTCTTTGCTTTTCTCTTTTCTTTCTTCCTTCTTCCACCATTGTTACTATTCACCTCCTTCTTCCACTTGAATTTTCTCCTTCACTACACCATTTTATCTCTAGAAAAACACTTTCCTAAGATTCTCAACTTCCATGCACTCATCTCCCTCGATATTTTTTCAGATCCTTGTGTCCTTGGCCATTTTCGCTTCATACCCATTTTGTGAAACTCATTTCCAAACTTCCCTTTTCTTTGCACTATAATGGCGTCATCTTCCAATAGGCCTTCTTTCCTTACTTTTCATGGAAAAAAATATCATCCATCACTTGAATGGAATGATGAAGAGGGGCTCTTTCAAGACCCCAAAACCCATGCTCCACATTCCCACATGGACTTCAATGTGATTTTTTTTTTTTTTTTTGTTGGGAAATTTGTTGTTTTCATGCTTCATTGAGAGTTTGATGTTGAGACATTGTCATTTTGTTGTTGTGTGCTTTTGTTGAAATTTGGGCCATTGTATGATTGATCATATTGTAATCTTAGCTTTGGGGACATTTTGAATTGTTGTATTTTTTTTGACATGGTGTAACTTGAACAATGCTGGTGGCTCATGGAATTTGGCAATGTTGGTAATATGTGATGTTGTTGAATGAATTTTGGCTTGAATTTTGGGAGGGCATTGAAGTTATGGAAATTTGTTATGTAGACTTGGTTGAACAACTTCATTTTTGATGAATGCGGAAATTTTGTTGGTATGTGTAAGTCTTGTTCAATGAGCATGGCAAAATTTTGTGGGTATGAGTATGGAAGAATTTTGTGGTGGCATTTTTTGTATTGGTCATGGAACTTTGATTACGGCAAGCTTTTGTTAAGCATGAGATTTTGGTTATGAAAATATCTTTGTTGGGTATGTGATGTTGGATCATGGATAAAATTTGTAGTTGTGATTTTGGTCATGGGAAATTTTAGTGGTTGTGATTTTGGTTATGGGAAAAATTTTTGGACATGTGATTTTGGTCATGAGAATTTTTGGACATGTGATTTTGATCACGAGAATTTTTGGACATGTGATTTTGGTCATGGGATTTTTGTTGGGCATGTAGTGATGAGTCATGGAAAAATTTTTAGTTGGGCATGTGATTTTGTTTTTGAACTGGGATTTTTATTTGCATGGAATTTTTTGACATCTTAATGATGGGCTAAATCTTTGTTTTGTAGAACCTTAAGAGTCGAGGTAGCCTTGAAATGCTGAAAGGTATATGGGGAATATTGTCTCCTGACATTAGGAACATTATCAATGACGCGGGCTTCAAAACTTTTTCGAGGCTTTATTGAATCAGGAAACTCATGAGTACAAGGATCTCCAATTGCTTCTTGCTTTTTCAAAATGGTTTTGGGATACCACATGTACTTTCCATTTCCCAAGCATTGGCGAAGTGATGTTGACACCTTACGACTTTTTTGTCATCACCGGTTTGAGATTGGGTGGTGAAAGAATCAAGGTTAATGATTCCCTTAAAAGAAATTAAAAGACTTTTAGGTGTAGTGCCTTCAAAATTGAAGAGTAAAAATGTTTCTCTGATGTGGCTTTATAAGAATATGGAGAGCTGTAAAACTGTGGCCATGGGTACACATGTTCATGCTCCTCTTTATTGGGACTTTCTTGTGTCCAGACTTGGGCAGTACTGTGAGTTTGCACTATCTATGGAGTTTGAGAGATATTGACCAAATCAAGAATTATGATTGGGGTGGCATGGCCTACGCGACCCTCTTGCATTTTATGACTCAACTTTCCAGGCGTAGTCTTTCAAGCTTAGGAGGTGCGCCGTTTGTTTGGCAGGTAAGGTTTGGAATTTTTGGCTATGTGTGGATTTTGGAAATTTATTTTGGCTAGGTTGTAATGGTGTGTGTGGATTTTTTCAAGTTTGAATGTATGAATATTTTGGGGTTGGTCCTCAAGTTCGAGAGGAAGTTGATGGTATCTATCCTAGATTTCTCTGTTGGTTGTCAACACCTTCCAAGCGCTCTTTGTAAGTTTGGCGTACGGTGATTAACAATTTAATTGTTGCTGATGTGAGTTTTTTTTTTTTTTTTTTGTGGAATTTTGTGTTTAAGGGTTTTTGTGATTTGGTTGTGGTTTGGTCTTCTTTTCATTCTGGGTTCTTTGTGATTTTCAGATGTCTTTGAATCCTTGGGTTAGATGTGAGGAGTATGCTGTGTGTGAGTGGGCTCTAGAACTGAATAGTCATCAGGTGTTGTTTGAGTGTGGTCATAGGAGGTACTGGTATCTTGGTGATCGGGTATTGGCTCAGGTTCAACATGTATATCCTCTTACGACAATTCCAGTTCCTCTTTATCCCTCCATTCGGTTGGCTGACCTTCTAGCTAATGAAGAGATTGGTCATGCTCGGATTGGTCATGTTGTTCCAGGGATACCAGGAAATTATTTGGATTTTATTCAAACTCAATTGCAAGGTTATCTGGCCGGCATCCCTATTGCCTCGGTATCTCTCTTTCCTTCTAAAGTCAAGTTGCATTTCATGTTGTATGCTCCTTCCCCATATTTCCTTTTTGTAAAAATGTCTGCATCTTGCACTTTCAAGCTTCATCTTTTGAAGAAGAGGAAGAGGAAGAGGAAGAAGAGAATCCCCTCCTAGTCATGCTAGCGGTTCTTCTAGTTCTTTCATGGAGACCTATCCTCACTTTCCTACATGGCAATATGAAGTGATGAATCCTGATGGGTCGTACAGCTCCATGACTTTAGACAGGCCAAAGTACACCCTGAACATCCCTTGGCCTGATCCGGTGTGTTCTTGAATCTTTAGTTCTATGTCCTCATTTTTCTTGGCATCCTTGAATTGCTCATGGTCTGGTAAATTTTTGTCTGAGGTCGATGTTGATCTTGTGGAAGAAAGCATGCAGATGATCGAAAGCTTGCAATTGGTAGCACGCACTCAATCTTCTCGATATGTGATCAATGAAATGAGCAGGGCATAAGATTATGCTTTTTGAGTGTCTTTGCATAGACTTTCTTGATAATCGATCTAACACTTGACTTTGTTGATCTTTTAGGTGAGTCGAATGGCATTGGCTGATTCCACTAGGAGATCTTTGGAGGAAAGGATCAGAAATCTTGAGCTTGAGAACTGGCAGCAAGAATCTCGATTCTATGCAAGTCAAGAAGGATACACTGAAGGTGGCTCCTCTAGAGGTGGGTCGAGGAGGTCTTCGCGTAGACGGACCCGAAGTCCCAATGATGCTTGATTTGTGTTTTTAACTTATCCTGCAAAAATGAGAAGAAGTGTTTCTTAGACAAATTTGTATTAATTTCAGCTTTTAGCTCTTTGTCCTTTGAACTGCTTCTGATCTTGTTGGAACTTTAAATGAGACAAGTTTAGAATTCACCTGATGAGATTTTGTAGTACCAATTTAAACTTATCTTGACCAATTCCGATGGAATTTGTGCTTACTTGAATGAGGCAGAGCCAAATTCCTCTAGTTTAGAAATGAATGCATGATTTTTGGAAATCTTGATTTTTTTTTTTTTTTTTTTTTTTTTTTTTTTTTTTTTTTTTTTTTTTCCAATGGGATCTGACGACTATCTACAGAATTGGAATAATGTAAGTTGCATGTTTCACTTTTCCTTTTGGTGAAAAACAAGAAAAATAAAAATTAAATAAAGGTTTCTTTTTGTTGTTGCTGTCCTAATTTTCCTAATTCATTTGTAGAACCAAGTGCAGGAATGGTGGACACAACAAGCACGGTTGTGGCCATGTCAACTAAGTTTATCATGATCTGAATTTTTTCTAACCGCTGGTATTTTTTTTTGGTTAATTTGGAATTCTGTTATTAAATTTCTTAAATTCGAGTCCCAATTGAATCACATAACTTCACGTTTAGGATTATTGTCTCCTCTGAATATCAAAGACTGCCACTCCTATAAGAGTCTATCCTCTATTTTGTCTCTCTCTGATTTCTTCTTCTACTTTTTTAATTGAATTTGATCGGTTTGATGTAGATTGTTATTTTAGAATTTCTAGTGATATATATGGGCCCTGAAGCCACATGGTAGATAAAGATGCAGGCTGCAGCCAAGTTATTTTCGAATAATTGTAGCAATTTATCCTTATCAAGTAGCAGTAGTTTTTTTGATAGGGTCAAGTAGCAGTAGTTTGATTTGAATTAAACACATTCTATTTTGTAGAAGAGATTAGGTGATTACGTTGGTTGTCATTACTCATTAGGATGTTGTTTGATTTCTCAATTTAATGTATAGTAAGCCTTATCAATTAATATATTCACTTTTGACATTTGTTATATTTAATAGATCACAAAATTACAAAAAAAGATTGGTTACATTTTTTGGGTCTTCACTGTAAATCAACAGAATTAATAATTTTCTGTTCTAATTTTGTTTCAAGCCCTTTTATTTTGTTATGGTTTTTAGAATTTTAATTTTGATGTCTTTTGTTCTGTAATGAATGTGTTGTTCATTCTATTATGCATGTTTAATTTTTGGTTTTTTTGGTTGGTTCTGTTACGGTTCCATGGTAGGATTTGAGTTTTGTTGTAATTTGGTTTTGTTATGGTTTTATGTGTTGTTAAATCCATAAATCAGACTCATAAGACATTAGTTATGTGCCTTTTGATTTGCAATGATCATTGCCTAATTCAACCAAGTGAAATAGAGTTGGCACTTAATTTTTTACTATGGAGAATTTCGGACTTACAGTCATCTTTTTCTATATCTCACAAATGCCATATTTTTCTTTGAAGTGGCCTTGATAAAAGAAAGTTAGTTGTTGTATATGATGCTGAGTGCCACACATATTATCAGGTTAGAAATGTTTCCTTCCTATTTCAGTTTTGCATTTATATACTTTAATTTTTCACTCATTTTTTTCATAATCTTCACTTGATTATCGATGGGCATCAGTGTAAAAATTTCTTATTTAGCAACTTATTAGAGAACCACCCTCACAAGCTGATTATTTGTCTCATTCCATATTTCCTACATGGATATGTCCATGTAGTGACTTACTTTTTTTTTTTTGAAAGGATGTAGTGACTTACTAAGGTTAGTTCTACCCTATTCTTAATTTACTTTATTTGTACTTCTAATATAATTTATAAGGTTTTGAGTATTGATTGGTCAACTTAACATGTAAAATTTAAATGTGAAAATGTTAAGAAATTGCGACTTGAAAGTGATTGATGTGAACATTTCAATGTTTGAATGGTTATTGATATTCAATTCAATATTGCATTAGGTTGAGACTTGATAGTTAGATGATAATGCCATGTCAAGTAAACGAATGCTCCATTGCATGTATTAGGTTTGTGAGCATGAAAGACACATATTAATTAATAGTTATGCTATGCACAATTCGTTTGATGTTTTCCTACCGTGGGAATGAGCTATTAGTTTACCTACCTATCAACAACAAAAAAAAAAGATCTATCAACTATTAGTAACTATGTGGAAGTGTGGCATGCATTATGCAAATTAGTAAGACATGTTATTTGAATAATGTTAGTCTCATTTGTATAACCTATTTGTTTTTGGTTTTGCATAGTAAGAGCACACAATTACAAAGGCCTAACCTATACATACACTCCAAAAGGACTACCTTAACTATCAGATGTAGGGCGATTTAGGTTGCTTAGATTTTTCTTCTCCAAAAAAAAAAAAAAAAACAAGGGTGTTTAGATTTTGGGCAAATGTTATTTTCATTTACTCAAAATAATTGGTTGAAACTTTTTCAATTAAAATTGTTCACATGCAAGTTTTAAAGAAAAGAGATGAGCTCTAGAAGGAGGATGCTTAGGTAAAGTTTGCTAGGTGGATGACCCTTATAGCATAATAATGTTTTGGGTCTAACTATAGTAGATAGCATGTTTGATCCTAAGGAGTCACTATTATTAGACCTTACCAGTATCAAATTGGTCTATTCAACTTTTGGGTCATTTTTTTAATGGCCTTTCTAAGCATTTGGATTCATTTATATTGATTCATCTTTAATGCAATCACACATTTGTTTTATCTCTATTACTATAAATATATGTGATTTAAATTAAAATATCCCCGTGCATCGCATGGGTTAGCGACTACTCTCTCTCTCTCTCTCTCTCTCTCTATATATATATATATATAATCGAAGTCTTGACTTTTTGTTGACCTCTTTAGAGCTTGCCACATCATCATTATTTATTTTAAACAAAATTATTTATTTTAAAACAAAATTATTTAACTTTTTTTTAATTAACAATATCAATGTCAACTCGAGGAGGACTAATCTTTGACATTAACAGTCAAAGTCCAAACTTAATAAGGAGTGAAACTCTATCTTTCTAACAAGTCCAACTTAAACTCAAACTTTTCTTTAAATTTGTGAAGTTAATCATGAACACTATAAAAGCAATGCAAACCCCAATATTTTTTTTAAACCCAAATCTAAAATCAACGCAAAATCACGCATCTGCAGCAATCTTCAAAGTAACGTAACTTTTCCTTTTATATCACGCATCTGCAATCAGTTCTACCCATCTGTGACTCTATTCTCAATTTCTTCCTCTTTCTGCGTTCCAACTTCAAACTCACTAATCACTATGTTAAAGTTAAGTTTGATTTACTATTCTTTTTCTCCCTTTTCTTTACTCATTAGCCGTTTTTGAAGTAGACAACTGGTCTGCATTGCTCCAATTTCCAAGAGAACGTGCACCATGCGTGTGGTTAAAATTTGATGTTTTCATCAATTGAAGTGATGGCCAAGTATGACTCCTCTTTCTTCTTTATTTCTTATTAAAATAATATATATTATACTACATAACATTATAATATATATAAAACTATTATACATCATATAATATATATATATATATATAATAGAAATATAACATGATTTTTTGGGCTAAGCAAAACAATTGATCATTATTATTTTAAAAAACTAATTGATTATTTGATTAGATTTTTCATATATTGAGATTTGTCTACTTTTTAGCAAATCTTTAATTAATTAATTATTATTTTTTTATTTCTTTTTCATGTATGAATAATTTGGTATCCCCTTCTTTGTCACCCCATTATTTTTTTCTCCTCTATTTTTGTAAAATTGTGATTTACAACTATGTTTTATGTTAACTTTATTCCATGACAAAAAGTGTTGTAATTGCTTTAATTTATTTCCTTGTATTTTATGGGATTTTATTATATTGGGTTTAGTATTAAGTTGGTGAAGACTTAAGTTTAAAATGAAGAATCAGTGGATTTCGCGAGTGTCTCGCTTGAAGATAACCCGCGAAAGAGTCATGTGAGAAGTACATGCTGGAAGTTGAAGAGTCATGCCAGGCTGTCGTTTTCGCGAGTATCTCGCGGGTAAGGCCTTCCCGCGAGATAGTCGCGAAACATTCTGCCTAAAGGCTTTTTAAGTAAGACTTTCATACTCTTCACCCATACTATATATACCCTCATTACCCACAAATGTAATTGAGGCCATTTAGAGAGAAAAACTCTAGATAGGTTTTCTACAACACACATCCATCTTTTAGAGAGAGAGCTACTCATCCTTAGTGAGAAATCATTGTAATCTCTTCTCCATCCCTCTCCTATTATCCCTTGAGATGAGATTTGTACTCAAACACAACCCACACATTTTCAGTGTGTAGAGAGTGTTTTGGAACTTGGGAAGTTTTGGGGAATTACCAAAAAAAACCGGTGAGGCTTGGTTGATGCTATGGGCTATAGTGGGATCCGGTAAGTTAGAGAAGACAAAAGTTTGGCGTAACCTTGTTGGAGCAAGAAGCTTGGAGGGCTTAGGTGCACTGGGTGGATTAGGCTTGGAGGATCTTCTGCTATTCGTGTATCCTAACTACATTCTCTAGTGGATCATTGACGGATGCAATCGGGCGTATTGCGGGATCTGAAGAGATAGACAAGACACGGTTCCGAGAAGTCTTGTTGGAGTAGGAGCTTGGAGGGCTTAGGTACATTGAGTAGATTAGGCTTGGAGGGTCTCTTGCTATTCGTGTATCCCAACTTATTGTCTAGTGGATCGATTTACCGCTTGGAGAGCGGTGGAGAGGTTTTTCACCGAATTCTTCGGTTTCCTCTTCGATAACACATCACTGTGTTATCTTATGTTTGCATCTCTCTTTCCTTACTCTTGTGCTTTACTTTTATTGTTTGTTGTTCATATTTATGCACTAGAGTAGTATCGGTTGATTGCGTTTCATTTACTCTTATTTCCGCACTTAGATAAGTTAGAGTAAAAGCAATCTAGCCGTAATTTTTAATTGGGGGTCTAAATAGCTCTTGTGTTTTTTAACACATTTTCGAGCTTTCAATTGGTATCAGATTGGGTACACTTGTTGTGGTTTAAATACCTAAGTGTGATCCTTGACCCCGTGTGTGTTTTGCCATGGATAGTGCTTTGTATGCCTCTATGCATGTTTTGGATGTTGATGAATGTAACATATTACGTGTTTGTGAAAATGCCTCTATGAGTGATAATCCTCATGATTGTGATGCTATGTTACATGAATCCTTGGGTGTTGTTGATATTCCTAACATTAAACTCTTGAAGAAAAATGCTAAGAAGTTTCATAAGGATTTGAGCAAGTTATTTGGTGAAAATGATGATTTGATTGCTAAACTCAATGAATCCAACAAATTGGTTGAAAAATATAAAAAAACTTGCTGAAATTTCTCTTGAAAAACTGAAAGAGTTTGAATGTTTGAATATGGACTTAGATGCTAAACTTGTTTTGTCTAACAAACTTGTTGATGATCTTAAATGTGAAAATGAATCTCTTAAGATGCATGTCAAGTGTTTGATTGCTGAACCTGTTGCTAAAAAGAAAGATAATATATGTTGCAATCATGTTGTGGTACCTGATTTTGTCCCTATTGTGAGTTCTACCTCAAAAGACATATCGGTGTACATTCCTCCATATAAAAGAAACCAAAAAGTGGAGAGAAATGCTCTTAAGCCTAAGCCTCTGTTTAGGTCCCATCCTAGGGAATTGAGTGGATCTAAGTTTGTTCCTACTTGCCACCATTGTGGTGTGATCGGTCACATAAGACCCCAATACCCCAAGTTAAAGAGAGAACAAACCCATGTTGCTAAATCCCTTCCTAAAAGGCCTAGTGGACCTAAACACATTGTTTGTCACCATTGTGGTGCCCTTGGTCATCTTAGACCTCATTGCTCTAAGTTTCAAGCTCTTAAAAGAATAAAAAGAAAAGAGAAACTTGAGCTTCTTGGAAGTTGTGCTTTGCAAGCTAAACCAGATTTGATGGAAAATGGTAAGTTGTTGAAGAAAGTTTTTAATGTTCTTACCTCCTTGTCTATGTGCATCTCTGGTTCTCATTCTTTCAACCCTCGTCTCACTTCTCATGAGACACTCATTCCAAACAATCATTCCGTTTGGATGAGGAAGGGTTCTTATGGTTGAGCTTTTACTCTTTTGGTCCTTGATCTAATTCTTTCGATTTTTGTAGGACCCTTCATGCATTAGATGCTTCATTGTCATGCATTTGTGCATCTTGCATTTATTTGTATGCATTGCTTTTGTTTTTTATTTTACTTTTATATTTTAGTTTTGTGTGAGTAAAAAAAAAAAAAAAAATCCAAAACCACATAAAAAGTGAAAAATTCAAAAAGTTTGATCGTATATGTTTGAGCACATATCTCATGTGAGTTTGGCCTAGTACCTTCGTACTAATGGCGTAGTGCATTTACGAGCCTAGCTTGTTCTGTATGCATATAAATATTTATGGGAGAAATCTTGAAATCTATATGTGATTGTTGTAAATAGATCTTCAAGCTTGTCATGAATGATTGGTCAATAGTCTTGATGGTCTTGATACTTGCATAGACTTGTGCCTATATCTCTTCCCACTTTATTTTTATGTTTTTGCAATAGAGCTCACCTAATGTAAATCTCAAAATGAAAAGAGATAATGAGCTGCAAAAGCCTGTCGCACTTACTAGTATTTGACTAGGAAAAAAAGAAAGCGACTCTTGTATTGAAATTGTATGGTACTCAAAAAGCCAAAGGCTAACTCTACATGTTGAAATATCAAAATTTCAAGCACCGATCTCAAAAAGAGATGTTGTATCCAAAAAGGATCAAATGTTATGATTTGTGCAGAAGCCAAATGAAAAGCTTCTAAGATTTGTAATCATTTTTCATGTGGGAGGTCATATATGCTCATTTCTATAATTGAGATTGTCCACTTGACTTAGTACTAGTTGTGTATGACTTGGTTGAATTGATCATTAAAACTTCACTCTAGACTAAGGACTATTCTATATTTGATACTCACACACAACACACAAGTTTATTGTTCAATGAATACTTATTTCATTTGTGTGATTGTACATGATCAAATGTGATGTGTGTGTGCTCAACCATATGTGGATCAAATCAAAAAGATTTTTGTTCTTTTTGTTTGCTTTTGGATGTGATTTGTACTACCCATGTTTTTCAAAGTTTTTCAAGTTGTTTTTGTGTGAAAAAACATGTTTTCTGAGTGTTTTCGTGACTTATTTCATGTGTAAGTTCAGTCACTTTTTTTTTTTTTTTTTTTTTTTTTTTTTTTTTTTTTTTTTTTTTTAAGAATGAGGCATGGTCAAATGCCCCTAGTTTGGGACATGAATCCATGGTCTTGAAAAATCTTAATTTGATCCATTTTTCTTTCTTCTTCTTTTTGAAAGTAGTAATGCAAGTGATGAATTTTTTTTTCTGTTTGAAAACAAATAAGGCATGTATGAATACCCTAGTTTAGCAACAAGAATCTTTTCGACTGTTTAACAGGGTCAAAAATGGATCTAAAGAGTGCCTGAAAATGTAAAACAGGTTAAATGAGTATTGGTGGAGTTGAGTGCCATTCGACACTTGGGGAGTGCTGTTTGGAAGTTTTAAGCACCAATTGGCTTACGCCATGGTGGGCCCACTCATACTTTTTTGGCGTGTGTTTTGCGTTTTCAAGTTTTTTTTTTTTTTTTGAAAGATTTTACTTCATTTGTAACCATGAAACCCTTTCCTACTCAGCTACAAACTCTCTGAAATTGATTTAAACCTGATTAAGAACTGAAGTAGCTTATTTTGGCATCTACAAACAAATCTCTGCATCAAGGTTAGCAAAACACAATAATCACAAGCAAAAGTCATCCATGGCTAGCAATCAAAACTTTTCTCATTCAACCATTCATGATATCAATAGATGGGTCCGTAGCTTTGATTTTAGTACCAAGACCAACTTTACAGCCTATAAACTAGATGGAATCAAGGCTTTGAGGAACGTTAAGATCAAGTGGGACTTTCGCCGTGCTGCCGTGAAATTCTGGGATCCTGAAGATCATGTGTTCCGGTTTAAAACTACTGAACTCTGCCCCACAATTGAAGAATTTTCCTCTATTCTAGGCTATGATCTAAGCAAGAAATCCATAGCAGTTTCTTGTGATCCCAGGCATAGGGAATCTTTGTCTGATGCTCTAAGTCTACCTACTTCCATTACCAGTAGTATGGTTGAAGGACATATGGTGAATCTTTGTGCAATTATTTCAAGACTAATTAATAAACACACTTATGGAGTGATTGACAATATGCAGAAAAATATTGGCTTGGCTCTATGCTTCGTGGGAAAATTTTTGCTTTGCTCTGGAAGGCACAGTTTTGTGGATGCTCAAGCCATAAGTGTTGTGAGTCAAATTAAGGATGATGATAATCCTATTTCTCTGATCTTGGCAGAAACTATTCTAGGAATGGACTCTGTATTTCATGGTGGAGAGTCTCAAAACTTTCTTGGGAGTCTCTTGACTTTGCAGATTTGGCTGATGGAAAGACTGGATATGATTGCCAGGCCTACAGTTGGTAATTATGGTCCTAGTAGTTTTCTTAGTAGGTCTGTCATCAAAACTGAGTGCCAAACTGAGAGTGACTGAGTGAAATTTTTGAACAAGAAATCCAGTGCCTCAATTCGATGGAATTGCTATTGGTGGAAGTGTCCACCTCCTTTGCTTCGGTCTCCAGGTTCAGATCACATCTTCATAGTTGGATTAAGGAGGGCAACTTTCCATAAGGCAGATAGACTCTTGAGGCAGTTCCAATATGAGCAAGGAATGCCTAGTGGAAAAGGAAGAAAACCTTTCACTCTTGTGGACACAAACCCTACTTCTATAAGGAACATGTTGCTGGGCTTGGAGATGGCTGACCTGTTGGGGTTTATGCCCTAAAAATCCAATTTATTGGCATGTCATAAATGATTAAATAGTTTAATTATATGAGACTATTTATAAATGAACTAATGGGACATTATCTTGGTCCATGAGATGCATAGTATGTGATTTATGTGATTTAGTCACAAAAGATATAAATCACAAGTTCTTTGTAAACTCAGAATTTTAGTTCGTAGTCGGTGATGAAATTGGGCGTTTCATCTGTGAAGACTATAACATATCAACTACGATGATTTGTCTTGATCATGGAAGTGGAGACTTCTAGTTGGTATGTTGATATGTTTTAAGAGTTAAGACATATTGAACTGGACCGCTGTGAGATTTATTATTCTCCTAACGACTGTCAAATGAATAATAAATCTCACGACTTCTATTTACATGAACTCTAAATCCTGAAAGAATAATGGACTTGATCATGAGATGTAGGTTGCTTTGATATATCAGGAGTGAGATCTATAAGTCACGGTCAAAACCTCAGTATGTTAGGCAACCGCATTTAGTATTGATGGAACATATATTCTCAAGATGGAATTCATAATCTCTTAACGGAGACATAAAATATTCCCTTGAGATAAGTTTAATGAGTTTGGTTATTCAAGAGAGTTGGGCCCAACCACTTTAGTAAGTTGTTACTAAAGTATATATTTATGAAATTGGATTTCATAAATATATGATGAATAACGTAAAGAATTAAACCGGGTACTCAAAGATTAAGATGTAGTAATCTTCAAAGTGGCAGTCTACATTCATGACTTTGTATTACTACGAATATTTTAATGAAAGGGTTGCATGTATAATAACGTCTTGGGATATAATTTATAGATAAGGCCTAGAGTGCAACTATATTTATATAGTGGTATTAAATATAGTTAATGGTAACTTTGGACTTGTCAAGAGTTGACAGAAAAGCCCAAGGCCCATTGGAGCTAGTGTCTTATTGGTCCCTTTTGGTCCCACTCCAAGCCACATACTAGAGCCCAATTGGAAAGGCCCAAAAGGCTAGCCCAATTAGATAATCAGTTGTATATAAGGAGAGAAACATACAAAATTTCATAAGTGCTTTTTCATAAGGTTAAGATGAAGGTCTTTCATAAGAGAGTTCTCATAAGGAATGAAATGGTTTGTATGTGAGTGTTGGACACTCATTATTCTCTCCTTGGAAACTGATTGAGAGACCACACATCTTGGGCATCAAGTGGAATTGGAGTAAAAATTAAAAGTCTTCCCAAGAACTTCTGATCTTTAGTTTTTGAATTTCACCGCACCAAGGTACGCTTTCTTGTTTTTAAATTCTGAAACTTACATAGTACATGTTATCAATTGCGAATGAAGTAGATCCGTTAATTTTTCCGCTGCGCACATGTATTGTATGTGATACAAACATGCATATTTCCATCATGACCGAGTGGATCAGTTTTTTGTCAAGGTTTACTTCCACAGGATGACTACAGAATACTCTAACTAGTTGGTGGACAAGATTGCTGACAAAGAGGCTGACATGGTTGCTATGAGAAAACAATTTCTTAGAGACAATCGGGAAAGACATGATGATGACAACTATGAATTTAATAGTAGGGATAAAGCTGACAAGGTATCTATCATAGAAGAAATCAATGATCAACCAAAAGACAAAATGACCTTCTTATTTTTGGCTTTGAACATGTTTATTTTAAAAGTTTATGTGAAACTCTTATGTTTAGGAATTATTTAGGACTTGCAGGTTAAGGATTCTGTTTAAGGTTCAGGTTCTTGGGGTTCAGTTTTTTATGGTTTGGTTTAGGGTTTGGCTTTTTAGGGTTTGGCTTTTTGGATTTTGTGTAATGACATGGTTTAATGGAATGGTTGAATTTTGGAAAAAAATTTGGGCAAATGGTGGGCTTGGGGAAATTGTGACTAGACCAATGCATGGTTGCCTACATAACCCCTTTGTAGAAGGATCAAGTCATCACGTAGTTCATTTTTTATTTGCCTTAACTTTTGCCTAGGCCGCCCTTACGGGTTTTCAACCTAGTAGGCTCTCTCACTCTTTTTTTTTACTTTTCTTTTTATGTAGATCGCCCTTTCGAGTTTTCAACCTACCTCTTTTTTTCTTTTCTTTTTTTCTTTTTTAACCTATGAATGGAAATAACATAATTTACAACCACTTCAGACGTGGTGTTTTCAGACTACCACCTTAGACGTGGTATTTTGAGACTACCACCTCAGCCGTGGTATTTCTTCAACTAATCCATGTTGGTTGGCTTAGTAAAAGAATTTGCATCAAATTCCATCAACCTTATTGCTCCCTTAGAGTATATCTGCTTGATAATATATGGGCCTGCCCAATTTCGCTTGAGTCTTTTCTCATCTAGCATGCATAACTGGTCATATCTGCTTTGCAACCAATCTACTTCAAGGATTTCACTTTTCAGTACTGTCCTCAGTGAACGGACACCCATTTCAATGGGAATGACTGCTTCCATCCCATACACTAATGAATAAGGAGTGGCTCCTATGAAAGATCGAATTGATGTCCTATACCCCCAGAGTGCATAGGGTAATTGCAGGTGCCAGTCCTTGTAGTTCTTTGTACTCTTCTTCAAAACTTGCCCTATATTCTTGTTTGTAGCCTCAACTACTCCATTAGTCTGAGGACGGTAAGGTGAGGATTTGTGGTGCTGAATATTGAACTGTCGTAACAGCTTTTCTGTTTCTCCCTTGAAATGCAGCCTTTTGTCAAAGATAATTTCATGTGGTACCCCATATCTACAAATGATATTTTTTGAATGAATTGAGCAACTTTCTTTGAGTTCAAAACCTTGTATGAGGCAGCTTCCACTCATTTAGTGAAATAGTCTATAACAACAAGTATGAATTCATGGCCATTGACTTCTGTTGGGTGAATCTTCCCAATAATATTTATCCCCCATGTAGAAAATGGCAAGGGTGATGTCATAGTATGTAGTGGCATGGGTGGCATGTGTTTCAGATCTTCGTGGACTTGGCATTGATGGCACTTTCGGACATAAGCTGCACAATCAACTTCCATAGTAGTCCAGTAATAACCTTGCCTCATTATCTTCCGTGATAGTATGTGTACATTCACATGTGGCCCATAGCTTGACTTATGAACCTCTTTAATTATCTGATGTGCTTTCTTAGCGGTCACACAAAGGAGATGAATTCCATCGTATGATCTTCTGTAAAGCCTTTCCCCACAGATAATGTAATTAGTGGACATCCTTCTGATGGTCAATTATTCATTCTTATCTGCAAATGGTGGGTATGTCCCATCCTTAAGGTATTGTAGGATGTCTGAATATCATTCACTTTCCCCATTCTTTCCCTCATCTTCTTCTATTGTCATGCAATAATCTAGTTCCTCTTTTTGTTCCACCAATATCGGTCTTGTTTCATCTTCCTTGGGTCCATCCATCATGGACGCCATTGTCGCTAAAGCATCTACAATCTGATTTTGCATCCTTGGCACATATTGATACTGGATCTTACTGAATTTCGAGGCCCACTTTTGAAGACATTCATGATAAGGCATCAGCCTCTCTTCCTTGATCTTCCATTTATTCTGAATCTAAAAGATTATCAAAGCTGAGTCACCATATACTTCCAACTCTTTTACTCCAAGACCCAGGACTGCTCGTAACCCCATAATGCAAGCTTCATATTCAGTAGCATTATTAATGGCAGGAAAGTTAAGCCTACCAGAGAATGGGATGTGTGTCCCTTTTGGAGAAATTAAGAGAACTCTAATGCCACTTCCGTTTTGATTAGTTGCTCCATCAAAATACATCTTCCATGATTCCACCTCAAACTCCATAATATCCTCTTCTGGAAAGTCTCCTTGGATTTCTTCAACTTCTTTAGGTGAACAGTGGGCTAAGTGATCAGCAATCGCTCTCCCCTTCACAGATTTCTGAGTCACATATTTAATATCAAATTCTGAAAAAAGCAAAACTCATTTAGCTGTCTTCCCATCTTGCACAAGCTTTTTCCATCAAATATTTCAAAGGATCCATTCTTGCAATCAAAAAGACTTTAAAAGCAAGCATATAATGTCTGAGTTTGCGGATTGCCCATACAAGTGCTACACATGTCTTCTTAAGTGGTGAATATTTTTCTTCATAACGCAACATCTTCTTGCTTATGTAGTAGATTGCATTCTCTTTCCTAGACTCGTCTAGGTATTGAGCAAGTAAAGCCCCCATTGCTGTATCCGTAGTTGTGAGATATAACAATAATGGCTTTTCAGGTACCAGTGGGACTAGTATTGGTGGCTTCATCAGATAATTCTTGATCTTCTCAAAAGCTTCTTGGCATTGTTCATTCCATACCGTGGGAACTTCCTTCTTAAGCAGTCAAAAAATTGGTTCACATGTCATGGTGAGCTAGGCTATGAATCTGCTGATGTACTGTATCCTCCCCAGAAACCCTCGGATCTCCTTTTTAGTCCTTGGAGGCTTCATCTCTACAATGGCCTTGATTTTGTCTGGATTGACTTCAATTCCCCACTGACTTACCATGAACCCTAACAGCTTTCCGAATGTGACTCCAAAAGTTCACTTCTTGGGATTCAACCGCAACTTGTAGAATTGGATTCTTTCGAAGAATTTCCGTGAGGCTGGTATGTGCCCCTCACGATCTTTGGACTTTACTATCATGTCATCTACATAAACTTCTACCTCTTTATGGATCAAATCATGTAATAAAGTAGTAGCTGCACGTTGGTAAGTAGCACCAGCATTTTTAAGGCCAAATGGCATGACCTTGTAGCAATATGTCCCCCATAGAGTAATGAAGGAGGTTTTTTCCATATCTTCTGGAACCATCTTTATCTTATTGTACCTTGAAAATCCATCCATAAATGATAGCAAGGCATGTCCTGCTATGTTGTCAACCAGGATGTCAATGTGAGGCAAGGGAAAATCATCTTTTGGGCTAGCCTTATTCAGGTCTCGGAAGTCTACACACATTCTAATTTTCCCATCCTTCTTTGGTACCAGAACCACATTAGCTAACCATTCTCGATAGTTAACCACCCTCAGGAATCCTGCATTGTACTATTTCTCAACTTCTTTTTGATCTTAAGAGTCCACCCTGGCTTCATTCTCTCAATTTCTACTTGATCGGCTTCATGGTTAGATCTATTGGAATGCAATGTTGTACTATATCTGTATCAATCCCGAGCATGTCTTCATAGGACCATGCAAATACCTCTTTGAATTTTGTCAATAGGGCAACTAATGCATCTTTCTCAAAGGTGGTTAGGGTATTGCCCACTTGTACCATTTTAGGTTCATCATCTGTCTCTAGGTTAATAGGCTGGGTTTCTTTTTTTATGGGTTCTACATGCCCTTTTTTTAATTCCTTATTATTAAGAGTTTATTTACCAATTTCAGAAATAAAAACATTCAAAGCCAGCAAATAAGCAGAATCAAAAACCATATTATAATGAAAAGAGTTCTCAACAGACTTAACAGACTCAACAGAAACAGACTTTATAGGAATACTATCACAAACAGACTCAACAAGAATAGTAATACTAGTAGAAACAGACTCAATAGGAATAGAAACTATTTTTTGGCAAGGCTGACTGGCTCGATGGTCTTGATCTTCTTGACAGGAGTGATTGGCTCGATGGTCTTGATCTTCCTTACAAAATCCTCCATGGGGTAGGCAGCTCCCTCCCATGCCCAATTCTTCAACTCAGTTATGGCTTTAATGATGGCAGGCATCTCCCAGCGAGTTCCTTCTTCCCTCAACATCAATACCGGGGGGTCTTCATCCATATAGTCCATGCCTTCACCATCAATCTCCATATCTGTGGGCTTGTCAGTCTCCAAATATGGGGCTTTGAAGTGTCTCCCCCCCCCCTTATGATGTGGGAAATTTTTGTTGGGTCATTTAGATCGGTGTCTTGGGGTTTGAAGTGTCTCCCCCATTTATGGACTTGGGCCATTTGATTGGGGTTCGAAGTGTCTCCCCCTATTTGTAGGTGCTTGGTAGTTTGATTGGGGTTTGAAGTGTCTCCCCCCATTTGTGGATGTTGGATGATTTGGTTGGGGTTCGAACTGTCTCCCCCCGTTTGTAGGTATTAGGTAATTTATGGTTTCAGTTACATCTTCGCTCCATATGTCATACCCTACAGTGGTCTTCATTTCCATTAACTCTTCCCAGGTCATCATAAAACATTCAGGTAGGTCATAGATTAATTCAGATGGGTCCTCTTTACTTTCTTCTTCAGTCATCAAGCAATTAATCCTCGGTCCTCTCCCAAAATTATGGTTGGGCAAGGGATTATTAGTGATGCTAGGCCTTGTAGGCGGTGCAATCACCTTGTTGTCTATTAAATCTTGAATTGCATGACGAAGGCCAAAACACTTGTCAGTATCATGGCCAGGGCCTTGGTGGTAGGCGCACCTCTTATTCACATCAAATCTTGAAGGTAGCGGGTTTGGAATTGGTCTTGGGTCTATGGGCTTCTGTAACCCTTTTGCTTTTAGCTTCTCAAAAACTTGGCTCACAAGCATATACAACTCATGAAATTCCCTCCTAGGCCTTAGGAGTGGCCCTTGTGATACTTGCACGGGTGCAATGGGTGAAATCAATTGGTAATAATCATTTTTATGGATATTAGAAACTTCTGTAGCCTTAGAATTAGATCCTAAATACTTTTTAAACCTTGGTGGGTCATCATTCTTTATAGTGCCTTTATTTATTGCATCCTCAATTTGGGTCCCAGCAGCAATCAAAGCTTTAAAATTAGGAAAATACTGAGCAAACAAGTACTTATGGTATACAGGTAATAAATTCTTTACAACCATAGCTAAATGTTCTTCTTCACTTGGCCTATTCATCATCTGTGCTGCCTTGGACCTTAACTTGGTAATGAAGGTAGAGAAAGATTCTTTAGGCTCTTGCTTCGTAGTCTCAAGATATCTCCTTGTTGTATATACACTTCTATGTTGTATTTGTATTGCTTGTGAAACTCACGGCAGATGTCCTCCCAACTTCTTACTCTAGTGTCATCTAGGTTGAGAAACCATCTAAGAACGGCTCTAGTCAGAGTGTTTTGGAACATTTGAGCAAGTAGTTCTTTAGTCGCACCTAGGGGCTACATAGCCCTCATATACATCTTCAAATGGGACTTTGGGTAACCAGTCCCGTCAAACTTGTCCAAGGTCAGCATCTTGAACTTGGGAGGCAGTCTCACATCAGGGAAAAGTGAGAGGGATTGGTAGTCCATGAGGTCTTCCATCTTACGAGCTCTTCTAATCATCTCTTCCATTTTGTTCATTCTTTCGTTGATCTTCTTCTCACTCTCCATGGTTGGTGGATTATGGTCAGCCTTGTTCTCCTCTTGGTTACTCTTCAGACTCTGAAACTGTTGCACCATAAGGTTCATGTATTCCCTCAATTGGATCTAACTAGCTACCATAGTGTTAAGTAGCTCTTGAGTGTTCATGGGTTCTTCAGTGTTTGGATGTTCTCCCTCTTCTTCCATAGTGTTAGGAGCTTCAAACTTCTTGTGGCTTGAACTATCTTGTAGGTCGAATATGGGATTGTGATGTTGCAGCAGCGGAGTATCTTCTATGCTTACAGGCTTCAATACTGTAATAGGAGTAATGGGCTTGGAACTGGAGCTACTAGCTTGAGTGTCGGCCTTAGGTTCTCTTTGCAGCCTTCCTTCGGATCTTGACCAAATTCTCCCCTAATTGCAGGCTTGGTCGAGTTAATCAAAGCTAGGTCCCCATCCACATCAATCAATCAACCAAACAAACACACACAACATGCAATGCAATTTTAATATGGACCAGCCTAAGGTTAGGTTCTAAGTCATTTCATTGTAGGGTGGGTTTGTTGTTTTATTGTTTCCCATAGATAGGACGTTACACCTCCCAACTTGTAATGTAATGAACATTGCATTAGTCAGAATGGCATGGTCTGTCCTTTTTAGTCAATAAGAAATGATCCAGTGACTTTGGGCTATGAGTTGGTGAGTTCGCCACTTGGTACCCGAATCTAATGAAGACCGGTGATCCATGGTTACTACCACCATATGTTGAGATGGGTGCATGCATATTTGTTGTTTTGATGGCACACACTATGACAATAAGGGAAAGCTCTTAACAAACAAACATGGCAACACAAACAAAAATATCATACAAACATCTTAAGACATAAATAAACAAACAAACAACAATATCATGCAAAATCATGCAAAAGACAAGGGTATATTATTGGTCACTTAAGTCTAATACGAAACTTAACCCTCGGCATCCCCAGTGAAGTCGCCACTGTGAGAGGACCCAGCAAAGGTGGCTTTCAAAAAAAGAGATTTGCGGGTGCTTTTTCAAGACACCTCTCTTTTTGGGTAAGTGGTGTGGAGTCGCCACTTTTTTTTTATATACCAAAAAAAAAAAAAAAAAACTAAATACAAATTTACATAATTGAAATGCTTCATTGTTATTGATTGAATAAAAAAGTACAAACTTGATAGATTGAATATTACAAGGCTTTGGATCCTAGTTACAAACTACCAAAGATACATGTTTTTTTGTCCTAATTACAATCTACCCAAAAAAATAAAAAGAAAGATAAAGCCTAGGTCTACCTATCCAAAAGGAACTAAATTCGGAGGCTAGGTTACGGAATGGGAAGGTGTTAGGCATCCATTCCGCTCAGACAGAATCTAGTCTTCTAAACTCTCATGACCAATATACCCTTAATGCATGATATGAATGATATGTTGCATACATGACAAACTTAGCCCTAAACTAAATCACATAAGTCTACTTCATGAATGTGTCCTCTTCTTTAAAAAATTCAGATATGTTTTTGTGAATAAAAAATTTGATTTGATTCATAAAAAATAAAATAAAAATAAAATAAAATAAAAAAAACAGATCTGTTTTGGTATAGGTAAAAAATTAGTTTTTGGTGAAGAAAAATTAAATCTGTTTTATTAAGTAAAACAAGGTTTTTTACTTAAAAAAATATCAGATCTGTTTTCAAACAAACTAAAAAATTGGTTTTTAGTTTGTATGTAAAAAAATAAATAAAAAATCAGATTTGTTTTATAAGTAAAAAATAAAGATTTGTAGAGAAGAAAAAAAATCAGATCTATTTTTTATGTGAAATAAAAAATAAAAAAATAAAAAAGATTTTTTAGAGGAGGACAACACTCATGAAATAAACCTATGCTACTCGCACAAAACAAAACAAACAAAACATCACTACATATGACTTTCTTTTTTTATTTCAAAATCTGCTATGTTTAAAAAAATTAAGGTTTGCATCTAAGGAAGATACAAATCAGTTTTTATTTTAAAAAAATTTTGATCTGCATCTAAGGAAGATACAGATCTGTTTTTGTATTAGAAAAAATTCAGATCTACGTCTAAGGAAGATACAGATATGTTTTTTTGTATTAGAAAAAATTCAGATCTGCATCTAAGGAAGATACATGTCAGTTTTTATGTTAGAAAAAATTTAGATCTGCATCTAAGGAAGATACAAATCAGTTTTTGGTTTTGAAAAAAATGTGATAATGTGCAGATTTTTGAAACTCAAAAGGTAAATAATGATAACAAAAGCATTAAGAAAATATTTCAACAAAAATATTAACAACAAATGGCATGAACATTAGAAATTGAAGCTAAAATAATATCTACATCATGCATCATCAAAATAAAAGAAAACAGAAAAAAAAAAAAAAAAAAAAAAAAAAAAAAAAAGGGTAAAGAAAAACCACCTCTTGCATGGACGTACTCTTCTTATTGAGGGAATATTTTAGGGTTCAAAGAAATTTATTCAATTATCTTTGAAACCTAAAATACCTTGCTTACAAAAAAGAAATTCTTAAGGCTAGAGCCTCCAAAATGTCTTTAACATAAGAGAGAAAATAATAGAAAATGGGAGTTAGAAAGAGGGGAAATCAGAGAGCGTCAAAAAGTCCCCTAAATTTTGAGATGCAGCCTCTATTTATAAAAGTTGGGAGGCTCAAAAAAATAGCTAAATGATCAGAATACGAACTGGGACGCGTCCTTATCTCTAAAAAATTGAAAATGATGAGTTTTATCTCGATCTAAGGCCCTCAGGCCGTGGCCTGTGTTTGTGCCAATCGGCACTTGAAAAGTGCCGAATGGCCCTTTTGGGTGCCGGTCCCGTGGTCGAATTTTGGTCCGTTTTGGACTCCTTTTTTTGAGATTTTTTTAGCCGGGACTTGCACTTAGACGCATGTTTAATCCATATTCTAAAAATTAAACTCTTTTTCTGATAACTCAGGTATTTTCAGCAATAATTATCTTGTAGATAAATATTCCAAAAAGTCTTGATTATCCACAATTTTGTTGTTATCTGATTATCCCCTTTATTCCTATGCAAGCAAGCCTATTCTTGACACTCACTAACAACCAATCACAAAATTATTTAATTAATTTTAATTGTCTAGTCAATCAAAATTAATTTAAATTAGGGATAATTACACTTTACCCACCTGTGGTTTGACTCTAATTTGACTTGCCTACCCGTGATTTCAATTTTGACACTTTACCCACCTGTGATTCCCTCCGTTACTGATCTGTAACCCACCTCTCCTTCAACCGTTACTTTAACACATAATATGTCAAAAACAAAAGCCCAAACAGATCAAAACACTCCTCACTCCCAAAACTCACTCCCATCCAACTTGCTCACCAAACTAAGATCCTAGATGCTACAAAAAAAAAATATATATATATATATATAAGAATTAAAACAATACTAAATAGATCAAAACACACAGAATTGAAAACCCACAAAATCTTGATATAGATCTAAAACAATTATAAATCCACACAACTTCAAAACACATCTAAAAAAATCTATCTCCTTCCCTCACTCTCACTCTAAGACTCTACTTCTCTCACCAGTTTTGACCCTTGCCAAAATCGACTTAAACCAGATCCTGAGGAAAGCAACTTTGACCTTTAAGTCTTCGATTCCTCTCTTGAGCTCCTCCTCTGTCTCGTTGGCCGCTTCGTAGCACTTCATTGTCTCGTCTTGCTTTCACTTGTGATATCAGATTCTAATTCGAGTCGAACTGATATTGGTGTTGCTGAGGCTGGACATCGGTTTGTGTGCTTGGATTTTTGTTTTTTATTTGTTGACCTGTCATGGTTCAATTTGGGTTTAAAGGGTTGGTTAGGTCTTCGTTTTCATAGTTGGGTTTTTCATGATGTTTCATGGCTGGGTTTTTCATGGTGCTTTCTTGGCTAGGTTTTCATAGTTGGGCTTGATTTTTGTGGTTGGAAAACTGGTGGATTTTCGTTTGGATACTGAGAAAAAAATGGTGGAAAGAAATTTCTATCTGAGTTCTTTTCTTTATTTCTGTGCTTGTTTCCATGTGCTTGGCTTCATTTGGATTTTTTTTTTTTTTCATTTTTTAGTCTTTATTTGGAAAGAAAATCTTGATTTTCTTGGGAAAACTTTGAATACCCAGAAAATAGATCAATACAAAAATCCTAGATGCTACAATGCAGTTTGAGGTGTTGCAGTCTACTTTGTTTTTGTAGATTTACTGCCTTGGATCTAGGATCTTAGTTTGGTGAGTAAGTTGGATGGGAGTGAATTTTGGGAGTGAGGAGTGTTTTGATCTATTTGGGCTTTTGTTTTTGACATATTATGTGTTAGAGTAACGGTTGAAGGAGAGGTGGGTTACGGATCAGTAACGGAGAGAATCACAGGTGGGTAAAGTGTCAAAATTGAAACCACGGGTAAGCAAGTCAAATTAGAGGCAAACCATAGGTGAGTAAAGTGTAATTATCCCTTTAAATTAATAATGCATGGTTGATTCTACCTAAACATAATGCATGTTGACCATGTAAACTTGATCATGCAATATCTTTCAATCCGACGATCCGATTTGAAAATCGGGCATACTGTTGCGATCGTTAGAACCTCAAGATCTTTTTTATGATATACAATGAAAAAATTAATGCATGTATTGCAATGATGAATTTTGGGTATATGATTGGTCACGCTAGTTATCTTCCTTGATTAAATTATGGGTGCAAAATCGAGTGTCTACAAACACGTGCTAAGCTCTGTTATCACACGTGTAGGATTCAGTTATAACTGTTTTCATATTTCAATCTCTCTCTCTCTCTCTCTCTTCTTTCTATATATTGTAACTGAGACTCATAACTGTAATTAAGCTTGATAATTGCAATTCCAGAAAGTTCTTTCTCTTTGTATTCTTTTCTTTTCTCTGTGTATGAGTGTGGGTTTTTTACATGGTATCAGAGCTTGATCCATATCCATGGCTTCTACAAATTCAGCTTCATCTTCTTCATCATCTACTTCAAATTCCTTACCTGCTATGTCTACTTCATCTTTACCAATGAATAATTCTCTGCTTTTGCTCTCAAACATGTCATCGATGATGACTATGAAGTTTGATTATGGCAATTACATTGTATGGAAGCATCAAATTGAAGTGATTCTGGATACATACTCAATGATTGATGTTCTTGATGACTCAATCTTGGCTCCAGATCGATATCTGAAAGATTCGTCTGGCAATTTTACTATTGAGATCAATCTAGCGTTCACAGCCAGGAAGAATCGTGAACAGGCTATGTTTACATTTTTGAATTCAACTTTCTCTCCTGCAATTCTTGCTCTTATAGTTGGGCAGAAATCTACGAAAAGAGTCTAGAAAGTGTTAGAGAAGCGTTTTGCATCGGTTTCTCGGTTTCATGTTATGAGTTTGCGTAATGAGTTGAATGCAATCAAGAAGGGTACTGATTTCATTGATGGTTATTTCCAGAAGATTAAACAAGTTTGTGACAAATTACCTGTTGTGTCAGTGTTTATGGATGATGAAGAGCTTCTTCATATAGCTCTTGATGGCCTTCCTCCTGAATATGATTCCTTTAGCTCTGCTATAAGGACTCGAAGTGATGTTTTGTCAATTGAAGAATTGAATACTTTGCTTAATGCTGAAGAGAGAGTCATTAAGAAAAGATCCACCACTGTTGATCCCAATTAAATTTCTATACCAAGGAAACTGTTGGAAAAACACATGTTTGTAGCGCATACAAAACATACGCAGTGAAAAATTAACGGATCTACTTCATTCGCAATTGATAACATGTACTATGTAAATTTCAGAATATAAGAACAAGAGAGTGTAACTTGGTGTGATGAAATTCAAAACCAAAGATTAGAAGTACTTGGGAACACTTTTAATCTTCACTCCAATTCCACTTGTGCCCAAGAAATGTGGTCTCTTAATCAATTTCCAATGGGAGAATAAGAGAGTGGCTAACACTCACATACACACATTTTCATTTTCTTACAAAATTATGTTGTTTCTTTCCTTATAACTGATTATCTAATTGGGCTAGCCTATTGGGCCATACCAATTGGGCTTTAGTATGTGGCTTGGAGTGGGACCAAAAGAGAACAAATAAGACACTAGCTCCAATGGGCCTTGGGCTTTTTTGTCAACTCTTGACAAGTCCAAAGTTACCATTAATTATATTTAATACCACTATATAAATATAATTATACTCTAGGCCTTATTAATAAATTATATCCCAAGACTTTATTGTACATGCAACCCCTTCATAAAATATTCGTAGTAATACAAAGTCATGAATGTAGACTCCCACTTTGAAGATTACTACATCTTAATTCTTGTGTGCCCGGTTTAACCCTTTAAGTTATTCATCATGTATTTATGAAATCCAATTTCATAAATATATATACTTTAGTAACTCCTTACTAAAGTAGTTAGACCTAACATTCTGAATAACCAAACACATTAAACTTATTTCAATGGAATATTTTATATCTCCGTTAAGAGATTATGAATTCCATCTTGAGAATATATGTTCCATCAACACTAAATGTGGCTGTCCAACATACTGAGATTTTGATCGTGACTTTAGATCTCACTCTTGATATATCAAAGCAACCTACACTTCATGATCAGGTCCATTATTCTCTCAGGATTAAGAGTTTATGTAAATAGAAGTCGTGAGATTTATTATTCATTTGACAGTCATTAGGAGAATAATAAATCTCACAGTGGTCCAGTTCAATATGTCTTAACTCTGAAAAAATATCAACATATCAACTAGAAGTCTCCACTTCCATGATTAAGACAAATCATCTTAGTTGATATATTATAGTCTTCGCAAATGAAATGCCAAATTTCATCACCGACTATGAACTAAAATTCTAAGTTTACAAAGAACTTGTGACTTATATCTTCTATGACTGAATCACATAAATCACATACTATACATCTCATGGACTATATGATAATGTCCAGATATTCATGTTACCATTATTTTAGATAATAATAAAACAACTTTATTAATCACAACATTAAGTCATGCATAATGTTACACATAGCATCATACAATAGGATTTAAAGGGCACTAATCCTAACAAAAACATCAATAATAATGGTGGATTCAACTCTAATTACAGTGGTGGTGTTTATTCCAATACTGGAGGCTATAGCCCTAATTCCAGTTCTCAGTTTCAGAATTTCAATCAATCTAAGCCATCTAGCAATCAGGGGCAGTCACAATCCAATAGGCCAACCTGTCAGATCTATGGTAAAAATGGTCACTTGGCTATTAACTGTTATCATCATATGGATTTTGCATACCAGGGAAGGTATGCTCTTGCTAAACTTGCATCCATGGTGGCTAATGCTGCTTAGGTTCAAACCTCAAATTCTTGGTTCACAGACACAAGTTGCTCAGATCATGTCACTCCAAATCTGTCTCAGTTGTCTCTTCATCAGTAACTAGTGCAAGGAAATGAAACTGTCACAGTGGGGAATGGTCAAGAGTTACCAGTGACTCACATTGGCCATGGTGAGCTTCAAACTTTAACTCATAATTTTAGGCTTAATAATATACTAAGAGTGCTTGATCTTGCATCTAATCTATTGTCTATTCATAAACTTTGTCTCCAAAATAATGCATTTTGTTATTTTGATGCCAATAAGTTCTTAATTCAGGATTTGCCCTCAGGGAAGATCCTCTACAAAGGGTTGAGTAAAGATAGGGTTTATCCCATTCCTTCACTTTCTGACCTATCTGCATCACTACATCATTCCAACTATTCTGCCTTCATGTCTGTCAAACCATAACATCTTCTGCTTTGGCATCACAGACTTGGACATCCAAGCTCTAAACTCTTGTATTCAGCTCTTAAACATGTATTTTCCTCTTTTACTTTGTCTTTGATTGATGAGGTTTGTTCCTCTTGTGAATTCTATATAAGTGCTAAGATGCATAAACATCATTTGAGTAAAACTCCTATTGTTTCCACTTCCGTTCTTGATATTGTTCACAATGATGTTTGGGGTCCCTCTCCCATTACATCTTTGCTTGGTTTTAATTACTATGTGATATTTGTTGATGACTACACTCGTTTTACTTGGTTCTTTTTACTTAAACATAAGAGTGCGGTCTTTTCTGTCTTCAAACACTTCAAGTCTCTTGTTGAAACTCAACACTCCATTAAGCTCAAAGTTTTAAGAACTAACAATGGATCTGAATATACTAATTCTGATTTTCAAGCCTATTGTTCTGAGAATGGCATCCTTCACCAAACTTCTTGTCCTTACATCCCTGAGCAGAATGGTGTTTCTAAAAGGAAACACTGGCACATAGTTGAAACTAGTTTAGCACTTCTCTATCAATCCCATCTCTCATACAATTACTGGTCTTATGCTTTATCTACAGCTGCCTACCTCATAAATAGACTTCCATCTTCTGTTTTAGACTTCCAATCACCTTGGGAAAGGCTTTATTCTAAGCCACCACCTCTTCAAGCTCTTAAAGCATTTGGGTTTGCCTGTTATCCATATCTCAGGCCTTTTAACAAGAATAAATTGCAGCCCAGATCTAAACCTTGTATTTTCCTTGGTTATCCCCCTTTGTCTAAAGGGTATATCTGTTTAGATCCATCCACTAACCGTATCTACATTGCTTGCTATGCTATTTTCAATGAATCTCTATTTTCTTTTGTTGTTGATTCTGCTTATACAAATCCTCATCTTCCTTTCTCTTCTGATATTTCTCAATAGTTCTGTCCCTCTCAGTCTTTATCTTCTGCTTCTGGTACATCTGCATCCACTTCTATTTTGCCTGATCTTAACTCCACCTCTACTCTACCTGACCTTACCTCCTTCATTCTACCATCCTTTCTTTCTTCTTCTTGTCCTATTCCATCTGTTCCCTCTCTAATTGATACTCCTTTGTCTGTTCTTGCTTCCATACCTATTCCTTCTAAACCTGACTCTTCTTCTCCACCTTCCATTTCCACTCTCTTGTCTATTTATGCTATACCTGAGTCTTCTTCTCATACCATTCTCTCTACTGATATTGTTCCTGTCACTCAAAATGCTCATCCTATGATTACAAGATCTAAGCATGGTATATAAAGCCTAAAGCTATGTAGGTTAAGTGTGATTACACTGTGATAGAACCCCCTTCCTTTGCTGTTGCTTCTAAACATTCTCAATGGGTGGCTGCAATGGATGCTGAGTTTCAGTCTTTACAAAAGCATAATACTTGGTCCTTAGTTCCTCTTCCTCCTCATAAGAATGTGGTCACTTGTAAGTGGGTTTATAAGCTGAAGAGAAACAGTGATGGTTCCATTACAAGATACAGGGCTAGATTAGTGGCTAGAGGGTATCTTCAACAGTTTGACTTGGACTATGAGGAGACTTTCAGTCTAGTTGTTAAGCCTTCTACTATGAGGCTTCTTCTTGCTTTGGCTATTAACAATGGCTGGAAATTAAGGCAATTGGATGTTAGTAATGCCTTTTTGCATGGTGTTCTCAAAGAAGATGTCTATATGGCTCAATCACAAAGCTCAATTACAAGATCCAACTTTTCCTAAACATGTCTGTCTTCTTCACAAAGCTCTTTATGGCCTTAAGCAAGCTCCTGGGGCATGGTTTGAGAGATTTACCACTCAGCTACTTCATACTGGCTTCTATGCTTCTAGTGCAGAT
Source organism: Notholithocarpus densiflorus (assembly GCA_030021035.2). Taxonomy (NCBI): domain Eukaryota; kingdom Viridiplantae; phylum Streptophyta; class Magnoliopsida; order Fagales; family Fagaceae; genus Notholithocarpus; species Notholithocarpus densiflorus. The sequence continues at coordinate 1,001,849 of JARYZH020000004.1, forward strand.
GGTAACCTTTTCATTTTGAAACATGGCTCATATCTGGTGTTTCTGTTGCTATATGTTGATGACATAATAATTATAGGCAATAATCGGTCCTTTATCTCTTCCATTATTCAACTACTTAGTTCTAATTTTGATCTCAAGGATCTTAGTCTTCTGCATTACTTTCTTGGTCTCTAGATTGATTATACATCTTCTGGCCTTTTTGTGCATCAAACCAAATATGCCTCTGACCTGCTTCAGAAGTTTGCAATGACTGATTGTAAGCCTTGTAAAACACCTTGTTCTCTTAATCAGCATCTTCTTCCCAGTGATAGTCCTCTTTTACCTAATCCTAAGCCTTATAGAAGCTTGGCTGGTGCTTTGCAATACCTTACATTTACTCGGCCAGACCTTTCTTTTACTGTTCAACAAGCTTGCCAATATATGGGTAGCCCCACTTAGAATCACCTTCAGGCTGCTAAATGAATTCTCAGATACATTCAAGGGACTCTTCATTATGGCCTTGCTTTCACTCCTGGTCCTTCTTCTTTGTCTGCCTATAGTGATGCTGATTGGGCTGGGGATCCAGTTGATCATAAATCCATAACAGAGGCTGAGTATCATGCCTTGGCCTTTACTGCCCCTAAGTTATGTTGGATTCGTATGCTTCTTCATGATCTTGGTATTTTTCTTCCTCAGCCTCCTTTACTGTGGTGTGACAATGTCAGTGCTTTGGCCATTGCCTCGAATCCTGTATTTCACGCTTGGACCAAACACATTAAAGTTGATTACCATTTTGTTCGTGAGAAGCTACTCAGGCGTGATCTCTTGGTTAAGTTTATTTCCACTCATGATCAGCTTGCTGATATTTTTACCAAGGGTCTTCCTTCTCCTAGATTTCACTAGCTCTCTTCTAAACTCATGTGGAAATTCCCCTTTCATTTGAGGGGGGATGACAAACCAGAGATGATTTAAAATGAAGAAGATGATATTGTTCCAACGGTCAAATCCAAAACGGTGTCTTCTGTCCAGCTTATAAAACGCAAGTTTCGCCTAAAGCAAAACGCTGTCGTTCCTCATTAAGTCTAATGGTGTCATTTCTACTGTATTATAGTTTAGGCTGTTGAATTCAATTATAACACGTGCTAAGCTCTGTTATCACACGTGTAGGATTCAGTTATAATTGTTTCCGTATTTCTCTCTCTCTCTCTTCTTTTTATAGGAAAATTCTTAGGTAGTCCTGGAGTATAGTGAAATGGTGCTCCCTCCTCTCACATTCAAGGTGGACCCCACCATGAATTTAATGAGCAGACCCCACCATGAATGTGAGAGGAGGGAGCACCATTCTCCGTGCTCCGGGAGTACCTAAGAATTACTCCTTTTTATATATTGCAACTGAGACTCATAACTGTAATTAAGTTTGATAATTGCAATTCCAGAAAGTTCTTTCTCTCTGTATGCTTTTCTTTTATCTGTGTATGAGTGTGGGTTTTTTACAATTTCCATGTTCCATTTTCAGTCAGAATTATGTAATTACTCAAAATAATAAAAATAATAATTAAAAAAAAAAAACTAATCAACAATATTTATACTACCTAATTCGTTGGCTTAAATTCATCAACTGTGAAACATTTTGGAGAGAGAGAGAGAGAGCAGCAATACATAATTTTCAGCATATCCCCATTTTTTGTCGGCAGAAGAAGCAAACAAGGAGTTTCCAAATTCATGCAGCGCAAGCCGGTGACAGGCATCTTGAAAAGAATCCCAGCATTTTTTTCTACAATAATCAAAAAATTATAGATTAGAAAATCTGTCACGTACACTTTTTTTTTTTAGAATCAAAAAGTATTATTAAGTCAAAATTAAGAACAGAAAGTATTATTATTATTATAATTATCTTGTCACAATTAATTTGTGACAAAGATAATCAGATTGGGGCATGCAAGCTTAAGCTTAGCAGCTGACGAAATATTTGAACATCATGATTGAATCAGTACCATATTTAAGGAGACCTTATTTGTTGTGTGTCACTCACAGTCACGGGCCACACTCATGCATGGTATTAAATATTATATTAATTTGTACAAACAAGTTACACAAAAAAAAAAAAAAAAAAGTCATATATGGACATATCATGAAGTCAATTAATAAATATAAATATGAATCTTGCGGAAATTAAATAGAAAGCGATGGCAGGAGAATGCATGCTCTAAATGATCCATTCCCTTGTTCTTGTTGTGACACTATAATCCTGCTGCATGTGTTTGGATTTTCATACTTTTTTCCATTTTTATATTTATTGTAAATAATATTTAAATCTTTTAAATAACTCAATTACTACAACATGAAAGATGACATTTGAATCATATTTCTCATTGTGAAGGTCATATGATATAATTGAGAAGGTCTTGGCTAATACTACTTAATTATATTGTTTGTTAAATAGGTTTTAACTAAGATTTACATATGCTTATTATAATTTTATTACTGAGCTTAGGAGTACTAACACATAATTTTACAATATATTAACTTAAGTGTGATTTACAAAAAGTAACAAGTTCATGTAATCAATGAGTAATGTTACAGACACAAACTATTTTATAACATTTTTCAAACGGTTGATATAACCAGCTTTTTATTGGTTTTCATCTAACATTCTACCCCACCTTTAACATTATTTTTTCATTTACTAATAACCACTTACCACATCAGCAGTTTGTAAAAAAATTTGTATATACGCTACCCATAATCAATAATAGACAAAAAAGAAAACAAAAAAAAAGTTGTGCAGCACTCATAATTACACAAATTAAGAAATTAAGTTAATCTTAAGAGAAATAAATAAAATATTAAGAGAGAGAGGGAGAGAGAGAGATTGAGAATGGAGAGAGGGACCCACCCGCTTAGAAGTGTGAAGGAGGAGCTCAGGAGGGATTTTGTAGAGATCTTCATCAATGGGTTTTGAAGCAGGAGGAGGAGGTGGTGGAATGGTGTCGTTCTGAATAGTAGTAGTAGTAGCAGCAGCAGTGTGAGTGGTTTTAGTTGACGGTTCCGTCACGTCACAAACCTTCTGGGCAGCTTTGACCTTTTTTTGCTCCTTGAGTCGCGGATGATGATTATTATTATATCGCTTTTCTCTTTCTCTTACACCACCACCAGCCCTTTCCCTTGTCGTCTACAGTACAAATTACCCCGCATTTCCATGCCTCAGACTCAAAATCATCATTATCTCTATCTATCTCACCAATTCTTTCTTTTTACAAATAATTAATAAACATAAATATATATAATTTTGTAAACAGAATGTTTGAATTATCTGAATTAACATCTAACTCTTTTTTTTTCTTTTTTTCTTTTTTTTTTTCTTTATAGTTTATGAAACAGCGTATGCATTAAATTATTAGTGTAAGTTACAAGTTACAACATTATTACATATTCTTTTTTTATGTTAAAATGTAAATATGTTTCACTGTTTCTGTAAATTATATGTATAAACTTTATGTTTTTTTATTTTTTATAAAACAAATAATAATAATAATAATAAAATCGTCTCTTTTTATTTTACTATTTCATGAAAACTAAATAAAATACACCATCTTCAAAGAAAAAATAAATAAAAAATCAAGGGCCCGTTTAGTAGAGAAGTTTAAGTAATATTATTTATATTTTTTTGAAATACGTGTGGATAAAATAATGTGTAAAAATACGTGTAATGTTATTTAAAAACTAAAAATATGTATTTAAGATACTTTACAAATGGGTCCTAAATACTCCACCATATAAAAAATTATAAACAAGCACTTTTCTCGAAATCTATGGAATGAAAGTAATGCAAACAAAAATGTACGTAGGTTTTTTTCCTTTCCCTTGACTTTTGTACACGAAAACGTGTGAAACTTGTACCAATTATACCGAACCCAAATAACAAAATATATATATATATATATATATTATATAGAACATGTAATTTAATGATTGAATTTTTAAAATATTAATTTAATAATAAATTATTGAGTAATATAACATTGTTTAGAATTACACCAGATATAACTTGAAGCCAACTTATATATATATATATAAAGAATGTTTGAAAAAATAAGGGGCGTTTAGTATATGCATTTAAAAACTGAAACTGAAAATATGTGTTTGAAAATATGTGTAGAAATACATGTGAGTGAAAAAATGTATAAAAATACGTGTAATATTCTTTAAAACTAAAAACATATATTTGAGTTAGTGCACCAAAGGAGCGTAGTAGTTGGAAATTTTAACACTGAAATCTGAAAACGATCTCTTCTCATTCCAGCCATATTTTCCGAAATGTGTCACATATGTTTGACTCACTTTCTTACATTGCTTTCAAACTTCAAAAACAGGAAATACTAATAATATATCAACACACACTGACACACACTCAAATTTTGAACCCAAATAAAGAAACAAATTAAAACATCATAAATAAATATTTAAAAAGAAATGTAAAATAGGTAATTAATGGAAGTGGATGAAGAAGAAGAGAGAGAGAGAGACCTTGCGTGAAGGAGGGACAAAGCGAGATGGTTTGTTGAAATCAACGGCGTACAAGTCGCCACGCACGTAAGGATGATGATCAGTCTCTCCGGAGGAAGAACTACTGTAGCGAATCAAACCGGCCTGTCTTGCACACTCGAAATACTGAGTGATTGGCAGCTCGTTTGCGTCATCCCAGTCCCCAAACGCCGGGATTTGTCCACTCCTCTTACAATATTCCTATAATAACATAATAATAATAAACAACATATATATATATATATATATATATGTTACAACTTAATTAATAAGAGACATACTACAACTACATCAATCACATTCAAAAGAAAAGAAACCCAGAATAAATGTGTAAAAATCAAAATTAAAGAAAGAATAATAAGTAGTAGCAGATCGAAGTAGAAGGTTTAATTTTGATGAAACTTACATCCATTATATGATATACTTACTAACTTGCTTGTTTTGTGGGAGCAGCAGATCGAAGAAGAGGCCAAGGGAGCAGAGCAGAAAGGTAAAAAGATCTATAGCCTTTTTTTTTTATCTTGGGAAGGGATTCCCCAGAAAAACACAGAGTATATAACTTTCTAGTACTTACTTCAGAATCTGGGAGAGAAAGTTAAAGATTTTAATTAAGCTGCTTTTATGACAAACAGTAGCATAGTATAGTGTAGTACTAGGAGCCAGGAGGAACAAGAAGCACAGATGTCAGAGAGAAAAAAAAGGTTTTTCCAACTTTCTCAGAAAGGGAAAAGAACAAAAGATGGTTTTACTTCTTGTTAGTGATGGTGATGATCTATCTACTTTTATTATTATATGCCAATACTGATTCAAAGTAACCAAAAAGAAAACAGTCTTTGTTTTTTCACTTCTCTAATTTTTTTCAACTTTTGCAGATTATAAAAAAGTGTGTACAAACAAAAGTACTACTTTTTACCCTAATCTGTCTGGGGGTTGTTGATGATGTATCCAATCCAAAGACCAAGACCATAAGAGTATTGGCATCCAAGGATGAAAAAAAAAAAACTCTATTTTACTTTTCAAACATCACTTTATCAATTTTATCATTTTATTTTATAATTCACTCAACATTTTAGATTTTATTTTTACATACAATTTATTAAAATAATATAAATCATCTCATCAAATAATAATATAAATATAAAGTGAGTGAGACAAAATGAAAGAGAGAGAAAAATTAAATAAAATATATTATTTTATTTTATAAACTCATGAATAATAAGTTCTAAATTTAAGAACTTACTATTCACAAATTCTAAGAAAATTTAGGTATACATCTCCAGATGAAACTCTTTTTTAGATGGTTAGTGGTTATTTTAGCAACTTGAAGGTTTTACACTCCCAATACTAAGGGGCTATTTAGTTTTTAAAAAATCATCACTCATCCCTCATCACTCATCACTCGTCACTCGTCACTCGTCACTCGTCACTCTTCACTCAATTTTCATCACTCATCACTTTATAACTCATCACTTATCACTGAAAATACCACAACTTCCTAAGTTGGCATGTTTTGCATTTGTTTTCAATTTTGATAACTCAAAAAATTTTACTTTTTGTGGGACCCATTGATTGACTTGGTGCAGTTTTTAATTCTTCTTTTTTTCCCTTCAACCCCCATTACCCAAACTCACCGAATCCAGTGAAAAAAAAAAAAAAAAAAAAAAAAGACCACCTAGCATGAAAAAAAAAAAAAACCGGATATGACTACTTACATGTTGTGGGTACCTCAAATATGTGTGTATTTACCAAAATGTCATTATAACTCTATTTCTATAACTCATCACTCAAAAATCAGAGAATTAAGTGATGGAAATAAAAACTGAAAATACATCTAAACAAACTACTCAGTCGTGGGACCCATCAATTTTAAGTTATGGGTGGTGGAAGATGGAAACTGAAAATCCAAACAGCCCTAATGCTCTAATAAAAGAAATAATGGGGGATTTCCTTGCTTCACGCGGCAGACAGGAAATGGACCCTTGAGTCCTGTGTTCCCACCCACAAGGATACCCAATTATTTATTTATATATATATATATATATATATATATATATATATTTATAGGGCTACTGCATCTGCATCTAACTGTGTGCAACTATGACCAAACTGTTTCACCAAAAAAAATAAAAAACCTATGACCACACTGGGAAAAAAAAAAAAATTTAACTGTGTGCTGCCAATTCCACATTGTTGCCTTTGGTGCTTCCACTCAATTGCACATCGGGAAAAAAACATTTGAAAGTGTAAACAAATTTGAAATTTCTATAAAGTCATGAGATCCTGTCTTTGGGTCAATGTTAGATCCAAGCTATAAATGTTAAATCCAAGTTATTCCGTATTGGATTAAGGTTGGAAATGAGTAGTCCATTAAAAGTACATATTCTGTCATATATAATTCTATTTTCAACGTCATAACTCAAATTTAAGCTCACCAAACACAATTAGATGTTTAAGCAAAACTCAAGTTTATTTATAAGCTCTTGATTAACTTACTACAAATAAAATATTTATATTATCAATAAATTTCTAGTAAAACCATGACTAAAATTTTGTACCCTTCATAAATTTATAAATTTTTACTACAAATAAAATTTTTATATTGTCAAAAAATTACAAATAATAATTTGATTTTATATGAACCTATTTTCAAACTTATACAAATATATAAAAATATAACATTATATATAATTAAATTAAGCCTCATGTTAACTAATACATTATCATATTTGAGCTTGACTCATTTAATAGTCAATCCTAAACTGAGCTTAGCCTTGACTAGTTTGCTAAACAAATAATTATAAACTTCTTTATAAACAATTGGTTCATTTATAGCCCAATTCTAGATCTTATCTTTTTATCCAAATTCAAAAGAGTTTAAATTTGGTAAGGATAGAGTGTAACTCATGTTTTACACTATTCAAAAAGATATTGTCTCATCAGTCTTTTACTTAAAATTCAATACATCCTATTACACCTAATAACACCACATTAGTCTTTTACTTAAAATTTGAAATATGGTTTTTATTGAGACGTTATCCTACGTGATCATATGCATTTATATTTTAGTAATATGGTAATGTGGCATGTCCTTACTGGAAGGTGTAAACTAAAGGGTTTACACAATGTCCTTATAGAATTTAATCTCAATTCGAAAAGTCACTTAGAGCATGCTGTTGGGCGTCTTAAAAGACTTCTATTTTCACACACCAAAACTTACTTTTACTACTTTAATATAGAATTTGACAATACACTCTACATCACATGTTCTAATTTCATATTCTATTTATTTAATTATTTATTCATTTTTCTCTCTTTCTCTCTCTTCCTCTCCATTAGTCTCTCACTCTCACTAATTTAAAGCTCTCTTTTCTCTCTGTTCATCCACACACATACACACATACTCTCTCTCTCTCTCTCTCTCTCTCTCTCTCTCTCTGTGAATTAAAAAAAAAAAAAAAGAATACCATCACCATCAACACCTCAAACCCACAACCCCAAATCACAATCCAAAACAAATCACAATCATATGGGTTTGAAACCCACCAAACCCACCACTACCGAAGAAAAAAGAAAAACAGAACACCATCACCACCTCAAACCCACAACCCACCACCACCAAAACCAACTCTATCACCCACAATCAAATGCAATCCACCACCACCCACAATCACATGCAATCCACAACTAGGAAAAAAAACTGCCCAAACTTTATCGCATGCGATTTCTCTACCAATTGATCCACAATGATGGCCGATCACCACGACCAGGAGAGAGAGAGAGAGGGACATGAGAGAGACCGTGAAGGAGAAGAAAGAGAAGAGATAATTGACAATGAAATAGGAGAGAGAGAGAGACCAAATTAAAAATATATATTTTATTTTTTAGCATTTGTATCTGTAAGCTTCTATTAGTAGAAGCGTACAGACATAAATGCTTAATTTATTTGGCATTTAAGACACCTGGTACAGGGGTATTTTTGATGATTGGTGTTCCAAGCACACCTAATTCTAATGCTTTTATTGTGTTATTTGAACTTTATTGAATAGCTGGTAATAGTTTGAATAGTTATCTTTGTTTGTTGGAAAGCCATGATCAAAATAAATAAAGTAAGTTTAGGAACACAACTTTTGTGCCACAACTCTCATTTATCAACCAAGAGTGGTGGGCCCATGTGAAACTGATTATCCACCACTCACAATCAACCATTTTTCAATTAATTGTGACGAATGGTGTACTTCTAGAAGAGTTAAAATTAATAATTTGAATTCCTTTTTAAAAAATATATTTTATAAGAAAGATTTTTTTTTTTTTTTTTTTTGTTGAATAAAAAGTAGGTCTCTAGTGTGGACTCATAAGCCCCTCATCATGTGACAGTAATAAATAATAACATTTTTTATTTTTATTTTTTGATAATGAAAAAAAAAAAAAAACTTCATTACGAAGAAATAGAAAAGCAACATTGGCCATGAGTCCAATCCATTGGGTGTGCAAAAGTTGGGAAAAAAAGGCTAACCCATGTGGTTGCCTCGGATTTTTTAAAGAAAATAAATAAAAAATAAAAGAAGATTTGGGCTTTTGGTAAGAGCATTTGCATCAGATAATGAAAATAGAAAAATGGCTCAATTTTACATATTGAAGCTTTAAAATCACTCACACCAGACAAGTTAAAGATGTATAAATTTGCAATGTTGCTATAGTAAGAGTATTTACACTAGTAGTGCTAAAAATTTAGCTTTTAACAACTTAAAAAACTACTTTATCTTTTTGAATATCTCACTTTACATTACACCCTACATCTTATACTCTATTATTTTACCACTTCATTTAAATATTATTTCTTTATTGTTTGTGAGAAATGAGTGAATATTTTATCGAAGGACGAGAGAGAGAGAGAGATGAATAAAAAAAATTAAGGTTTATCTATAGCAGTTTATAATAACGGGTTTCTAAAAAAATTAGATATAGCAACTCGAATAAAGCTTCGTTTTTGGTTGTTTGTGAGCTAAAATAACTTTTTTTTTTGCTAAAATAGAACCTCCTGTGAATTTATACTGGCATTATTTATTTTATATTTAGTTTTTTATTCTTTCTTTATGTATCCCAAGGAAGAAGGAAGAAAGTGGATAGTGGTTGTTGTGTGCAAAGAAAGAAAAACAATTAAAAATAAGAAAAAAAATGATATTTTAATGAAAGAGAGTTTATAATATATAATATGATGAGGACTTTTTTTAAATGGTTATATAAAATAGAAAAAGTGAGTTCTTATAATAAAATAAACAAGAACTTTTGCATGAATTGATGTGAAGGCTCTAAGGGTGTAATGTTTGATACAACTCATGAACGCAGCACCTTTTAATGTTTTTGTCAAGTCAAGTCAACTCATTTAATCCATTTATGCACTTTTTTTTTTTTTTCAACTAAAATTTGAATTTTTTTTAGAATTGAGTAGCTAAAATAATTTTAATGGTGTGAGCCTACTTAACATAGTTTGACACCTAAGGAGATAAATTTAAATAGAGCATTTTATTATTAAATATCAAGTAAATAAATTTATTTAATACTAATCAAATCCAGCTTAATTTGATGAATTTGATACATAGCTTGATAAATTGATACTAATCGATCAAAATTTAATTCCATATAGAGAATCAAATATTAAATTCAAGAATAAAATTTAATTTTTTTTAAAACGTAGGATTACTTTATCTTGGATATAAGGTAGTGTTACTAAATAAGTAAAGTTGTAATCTACTGTGTAGGATATTAGTTATGCATCACAAGAACAAGCCCAAAGTGCTAAACAATAAAAAGGTTGGAGAATATGGATAATACATATACAACAGGAAAGAGGATTTGAGAGAGGAGCTCTTTTGTTGTTGCTTTTGTTTTGAAACTAGGGTTTTGTGGGTAAAATGAGATTAAGGATATTAGATATGAAGAATGGATTTTATTATTTTATAGCAAGCTTCAAGTGTTCTTAATGACTAGTTATGGATAATAGGTGAGGCCATGGACTTTTGTGGTGTTAATCTAGTGGTAAGCTTCTTTGTTTGGGTAAAAGGATGGTTTTCTTTTTGCATAAATAAGGAGTTAAAAACCTTGACCAAACATGATTCGCTTATTTTCCCTAGCCAATTTGGCTCCTTAAAGCATTAGCATTGACGGAGCTAAAAAATTTAGCTTTTAGCACCTTAAAAAACCATTTTATCTATTTTAACTTACCATTTCACAACTCACCTTAAATCAATACTTTTATTTTTCACAACACAGTTAAATACTATTCATTTATTTATTATTTTCTCTCTCTCTCTCTCTCTCTCTCTTCTTCTCAGTCTCTCTATTTTCTCCCTCCCATAGCCACTAACCAAACCCACAACCTTGTCTTCTTCTGTCTCTCTTTCTTCTCCCTCTCTTCAACCCACAACCACCAAACCCACGACCCAAAATCAAGCCACAGCCACCATCACGACACCACCAAACCACAACCACCATAATGGCCGCCTCAAGCTCAACCAAAAAACTAGTGAAAACCAAAAACCCAAAAAAAAAAAAACCAACGAAGAACAAAAAAAAAAAAAAAAAAACTAAAAAACCAACAATAAATTGAAAACCCACAAACCCATAGATCAAACTACCTACGAACCACTGGATCGACTACCCACTGCCAATCTGCCATCCACTAGATCTAACCACCCACTGCCAAAACCACCGGAGAGAGAAGAAAGGAGAGAGGAGAGATTGGGGTGAAGGTGAAGATGAGAGGATCTGCCAAAGAAGAGAGAGAGAAGTTTGAAGAAAGAGAAAAGGGAGAGAGAAAATGTATAATAATGAAAGAAAGGAACTCACTGAATAAAAAATTATTTGTTTTTATAACTTTGTTGCTACAGTAGACAGTCTTTGGCAGTTTACTGTAGCAATTTTGTTAAAATTTTTAGCAATTGCACATTTGATGTAGCTTAGTTTTTGTTGCTTGTGGTTTTAAAAATAACAATTTGGCTTTTTAGCACCATTAATGCTAATGCTCTTAGAAAGTTACTCCAAGTGGCAGCATGTCAAAGTCAGCCATGTTGGTGTGGGTGTGTATTCCAAAAACTTTTATTATTATTTATTTTCTAGCCGTTGGGAATTTATGAGTAAAATAGTCGTTGGGCAATTATGAGAAAAATAGTCATTGGGCAATAATGGAAAATATAGCTGTTGGCTTTTATGGGTTATTAGTTACCAAGAACTATAGGTTATTATTGTCATGAATAGCCTATATAATACCTATCATCACACCCTTCCCTATAAGTCTTTTCTATTACTCTATATTTTCTATATACACAATTATAATATATTTCTCTCTCACATATATTTCTACAATTTAAATTTTTTCTAAGGAAAGACAACAGAGGGTTGTTCTTGAACTTTTGTAAGTGGAAGTGCGTCCATCACGAAGGTTGACGCTATAGTCTAATCCTAAGGGGTTGTTTGGCCAAGAGAACCAATCGCACTGAGTTTTACTCCGGGTGGCATAAATCAACATTTAAGGATAACGCTTTCACAGCATGATTTTATAGCATTGTGAGATCATTCTAAACTCCTTTTTATTTTATATTCTTGCTAATTATTTGGGATATTAATTTTGTATCAAAACTTATTTATTCACTAAAATATTTCCAACAATCTTAAAGGTTGAGGTTCATGTTTCAAAATGGATAAACAAGTTATTAATGGTGAAATTTTATGTTGTGATATGATATTATGTTTATAAAGAAAAAATGCTAGTTGTAAGGACCGGATTCGGATCTTAGGCCCAAAAGATGGATGGACTTAGGCCCAAGCAGCCCAAAACAATAAATTTATAGAGAGTGAGTCGAAGAACTGGGCTTTAGTGAATTAGTCTAACAATATGGTAGGTCTTGATGACAAGAAAGTGACAATGAACAGGTTTGAACCTAAGAAAATCGTCCTTGGCTAGGTCTGAGGAGGCTGACTCCCTTCTATCAATACTCAAATTAGGTTACAAGTTTTGTTCTAGAGTGCTACAGTGTTTTTCCTTCTTTTTTCCTGATCCTCTATTCATGAAGGATCTCTTACATTATATAGTTCCTCCAGGACAATCTTAACCCTACACTTGTTGGCCATTTGAGCTAATACTTGAGTGCTTGTCCCATCAGACACCCTCTCTGATTTTCTGTGAGTTGTAGTAGCCAAGGTAGCACTGTTCAGAGGTCTTCTCCACATAAATGCAGCTAGAAAAGTAACTGCAGTGCATTCAATGTGGTGGTACCAGCTTTCCATTAGATATTCTTGGGTTCCCCTCCTTCTCGTATGTTCATGATGCACGCCCCTATCACTAGAGCTTCTTGGAAGGTCACCCTGTTTGTTGGGATACATATTTGAGCTGTATTTGTCATATCCGAGGAGAAATTCCTTCTCGGACCACCTCTCACTCCTTCCTTACTTATGAGACTCTAAACTGGAATCACCCATAACTATTTATCCCTTCTCGGACCAGGCATCTTCTCGCCCCAGGCCCAAAGCCCAATATATGATTTGGGCCCTTATCCCTACACTAATTTAATTGTTGCATTTGCAATTTGTGTGATAAATTATATGATACTATTTGTTTATTATATTTTGTGAAATTGTTTTTTGTCTATTGAAATCCGAGGAACATGAGATTGAAGAAAAACGTATGTGTTTTGAGAAATGTTTTTGGAATTCATAAAAATAAATGTTAGCAATAATTTTTATGAGAAATGAGATAAAAATTTATTTTTTTGGTACAATTTTGAAATAGAAAAAAAATGGTGTAGACTTATGGTGAAGGCATTCCTATTGTTAAGTGGGAAAATGGTGTCATACGAACTTGGCACTCCTATTCTATGATGAAGATACAATGATACCGTATTTTAATTAAATATTACCTTCCTTGCCAAATTATTCAAGTAATCATTTATGGTCATGTGAAAAAGAAATTGTGAATGATTAAACATTTGTATTATACAATTGTGGTATAATGATGTCAAATTTTACAAAATATTGAGTGTCTTATTCTTGTGAAATTATGGACGTTCTTAAGAGTGGTTTCTAATAGCTAGAGGCTATTGGCTCTATGTACAAATGCTATTATTATTACATCTCTTGACACATATATATGAAATGAGAAATTATGGAAAATAATTAAAAATTTCTTTATATAAAAAAATTTAAAAAAATGATTAAACTAGTGGCTAGTGGATAAGATTTAGTGGGAATAAATATTCTTTTTATCCACCACGTGCAAGAGTGATATTGAAAAAATATATATACATATTTTTATTGGCTATATGTGTTGTTTTGAGATGGTAGATAGGTTTTTGTGAATTTGAAATAAAAAGACCTTGCAAATCCATAACAAGAGGAACCCAACTCTTTAGTTTGGTACATAGTAATTTGGATGATTTAACATACCCAATGACTAGAGGTGGTAAGAGATTTTATGTAATATTTGTTGATGATCATTCTATATTTACTTAGATTTGTTTATTAAGAACCAAATATGAAGTTTTGGAAATTTTTATAAAATATAAAAATGAAGTTGAGAATGGCATGAGCCTAACTTGGTATACTTCAAATTCTATGGGTGGTTGGCTAAGATGTTACCCAAATCTAAAAGGAGAATACCTCAAAATGTGGGGGTACCTGCCTAAGGTCATGCTACATGAATCTAAAAGGAGGAAACTTGATTCTTAAATATGTGATTGTGTGTTTATTGCTTATGTTTGCTATAGTTCATGATATAGAATTATTTTCATCAATAGTGATGTATTTAGAATTTAATACTATTGTTGAATCTTAAAAATTTCTTCTTTAAGTATAAGTTTCCTTTGAAAAATAAGGAAAATATGTTTCATGAACCTATTAATACTTCTAATGATCTTGTTGTGATGTGCAAGAATTGAGAAGAAGTAAGCGAACTAGGGAGAAAAAGATTTACAGTAACAATTTTCTTACCTGTATTGTTGAAGATGAACATGTAAGTTATTATGATGCAATTAAATTTGTTGATGTACCATTATGGTTGGAAGATTTTAACAAATTATTAGATTATATCTAATCATACTTGGAATGGATTGAGATTACACCTAAGGTTAAGCCTATTGGTTACAAGTGGGTGTTTAAAAGAAAATTATAACTGAATGAGATCATGGACAAGTATAAGGCATGCTCGGTAGCTAAAGGCTATAAGCAAAAGTATCATGTTGATTATTTGATACTTATTCTTTGATTATTAGAATTGCATCTATAAGAATGTTGTTTGTCATTGTATCTATTTACAAATCTATCATACATTATATGGATGTTAAAATTGTTTTTCTAATAGGTGAATTAAATATATATAGAGCAACCCGAGGGTTGTGTTGTCCTTGGACAATAACATAAAGTTTGTAAATTTGTTAAATCCTTGTATGGATTAAAACAAGCACCTATACAATGACATGAAAATTTTGATATATGATGCTTACACATGGATTTGTGATTAATGGTCATGGATAAATGCATATATAAGAAGTTAAATAATAATGAAGGTGTCATTATTTATTTATATGTTGATGACTTACTTATATTTGGAACTAGTCATAATGTTGTGCATGATACCAAATGTTTTCATGCCTCTAAATTTGATATGAAAATTTTGGTTGAGGAAAATTTTATTTTAGGCATCAAGATCCTTAGGGATAATGATTGCAGTGTACTATCACAATCTCATTATATGGAGGAAAAAAAAATTGAACACTTTGATATGTGACCTGTGCCTATTATGTATGACTTAAAGGTGCACTTGGTCAAAAATTGTGGTGATAATGTTTCACAAGATAAATAAGCACAAATTATTGGTTGTTTAATATTTTTGACAAACTGTAGTCACCTTGATATTACATATGATGTTGGTAGATTGAGTAGATGCACTCATAGTCCTAGTGTTGAGCATTAGGATACAATATCTATATTATTGATATATTTAAAGGAGACTTCTTATTTTTGTTTGTTATATTGTGGTTATCTTGTTGTTTTAGAAGGATATTGTGATGCTAACTGGATCTCTGATACAGATTATGTGAAGCCCACTAGTGGATATGTGTTCACACTAGCTAGAGAGGCTGTCTCTTGGAAGTCATCCAAGAAGACTTGCATAGTGAGATCTAAGATGGAAACATAGTTAGTAGCCATAGAGAAGGTTGGGTCCGAAGCTGTATGGTTTAGGAGTTTATTAATTGATATGCCTCCATTTATTAACTCTGTTGTCTCTGTTTGCTTTCCTTGTGATTGTCAGGCTGCCATAACATGTTATAAGAGAAAAGTTTAAAGTTGACATATCCAACTGAGGTTGAGGCAACTTATTGATAATGATGTTATGTCATTAGACTTTGTGAGGTTTGAAAGGAACTTGGCCGATCCTTTAAGCAAACCACTAGCAAGAAGGTTGGTGAGTGAGACATTTAAGGGGATTGGACTGATACCTAAGTTATGACACTGGGGCTAAAGCCCAATCTCTATGATGGGTGATTCCACGCAAGAGGTTAAATGGGTAGAGGACATTAGTGGTCCATGTGGGCACTGTCATTTGTTATGTGTTTTCCGTTATCTCGATAAGGAGATTAGTGATGAGTCCATCCTTATGGTGTGAGATAGTGCTAAGTTGTAGAATTTGGTGAGGATGAGCTTAGGCTTTTAATGGATCCATATCCCTACCTGTTGGGATGGGGTGTATTTGTACGCACTCTTGATGGATGCCACCGACTAAGTTGCAAAATTTGGTGAGGATGAGCTTAGGCTCTTAATGGATTCATATCCCTACCTGTTGCGATGGGGTGTATCTGCACGCACTCTTGATGGATGCCATCGACTAAGTTGCAGATTGTTGGAGGTTGAGATTTAGGCTCTTAATGGATCCATACTCCCTACCTGTTGGGATAGGGTGTCCTGCACGCACTCCTGATGGATGCCACCTATGTGTGAGTGGAAGTTGTGCCGCTTCCTATGAGACTTTTTGGGTAGGTCTATAGAGCTCTCATGAAACCCAGTAATGCATGGCTTGGATAAGGCGCCAATTCGCTTAAGAACAACCTTGGTAAATAAAGTTATGTGGGTGATGAGTTTGGATTACTAATAGCTTGGTTAAAAGAGTTTTAACTCCACCATTGTTTTTTAGTTCCTACTTATTTATCCTAAGTATGGTCAAAACCTTTTGGTACCATATTGATACATGCTTTCTTTAGATACTTGCCTTTCCTATTTTGTGTTTGTAACATGTGGGGGATTGTTGGTGTGGGTGTGTGTTTCAAACACTTTTATTATTATTTATTTTCTAGTCATTGGGAATTTATGAGTAAAATAGCCGTTGGACAATTATAAAAAAAATAGTCGTTGGGCAATAATGGATAATATAGCCGTTGGCTTTTATGAGTTATTAGTTACTAACTAGTCGCTAACCCGTGCGATGCACGAGAAATAAATTGAATATAATATATGATTTAATCTTACTAAATAACAATATATAGCTAAAACATATACTGATAGTTATAAAATGAAGGAAAAAAAATGTCTTGTACAATTATTATTATTATTTACAATGCATTAAAATAAAAAATTATGCAACATAAAAAAATGTCATTATAAATTAACAGAATTACCCGTGCAATGCACAAGGAAGCTATTGAGTATGAGGTATGATTTAATCTTGGTTTAATTTACTACAATCATCATATCAGTATAGTTTAACAGGAAAACTTAGTTTGTATAAATGCATAGTATACTTAGAAACATGAGGTAACATTAATAAAATACAAATTGTAACAATTTTGCAAGATGATATCTAAATGAAATTGAACATATATAATAAATTAGAACATAAAATCGTGGGTTCCAGTTAGCTTAAATGGTAAAATTGTATACTATCCAACAACATTATAACTCTTTTGGGAATGAACCTTAAATGAGCACAAAGTTTAGCAAATTTATTTATTTTTCTATGATATATATGAATATTTTGCAAACATAACTTTGATAGATTTTTGTAAAAGATTTAAAAAATTCTTCGTTTCTTCTTCTTTGATTGCACATTAAGATTCTAATTTAAAAAATCCCTAACCTCAATATGAAATATGTAAAAGACAAAAATTTAAATAAACATTAGGATTCCAATTATCTTGCATGCAGACCTACTCCCTTCTCTTGAACAATGTACCTCATAATTATTCAAGAGACTATTTATTGATGATTATTACATAAAAGAAAAAGGAAAAAGAACAATAGTAATAAACTAAAACACAAAATACTATTCTATCCAATAGATGTTATAAGACCATTTTTTCTAAGTATTTGATATTTGAAAATTATTTTTGTTACAAAGTCTCTATCGGGACTTATTTAGTTATATAACTTCTTTTTGGTACTCGATTTTAAAAGTTGAGTTCCAATGTAGAACTCAATTTTGCCAAAGTCTATGAAATTCAGTAGAACGTAGAACTCGAGTTTCAGAAAATTGAGTTCCACATTTATCACATATCATTGAATTGCATAGAACTTGACTTTGGTGAAATTAATTTCTACTTTGAAATTGATTTTGAGAAAATCAAGTTCCAAAAGATGCTACATAACAAAATAAGTTGCAATAGAAACTTTTTAACAAAACAATTTGCATAAACCAAATATTTAACAAAGAAAACACCGACATTGCAATGTTAAAAGAAAATTTTGTAATAAATTGAAAGACAAATATAGTTTTTCGAAAATTATTGTGATTTTTTTGTAACTTTTCAAATCTGCCAATCAGTTTCAAAAAACCACCTAGTCCATAAAAGAATGATACGGAGTATCTAAAATCAAATAAATGTCAATTTAAATGTCTTAAAAACTAAGTTTATCAAAATGTATGACTATAAAACAACACAAATCAACCAACAATAACTTCGAATTTCAATACTTCGCAGGAAACAGTCAAACCCATTAGGCCAAGAGTTTAAATAATATTTTTGACATTCGAAATTCAGGGTCTTCCTCTTTCAAACATTTTGTGGCTTGAATGTGTACTTACTCGGACGTGGTCATAGAATAAGTCCCACCCTTTCTATGTAATAGTGGTTAATCTATGAATGAAACTTTGGTAGACTTTTCTCTTGAAGAAAAAAATGGAAAAATAAAAAGTAAAATAAAGAAAGGCTGCATGTTATCCATGTTGTGCATGGGACTTGTTTACCTGGCATTCAATGAGAGTGCCAGATTGAACCAAAAAAAAAAAAAACGCAAAAAAGATATAATAGAAAAAGAAAATGAATTCACAAAAAAAAATAATAATACAGGTATCAAAATAGAAGTTAAAAACTTATATTGTAGCATTCCTATTCCTCCCCCAACTCCTTAAGCCAAAGTTTAATGAACCAAACATTCAATAAAGCCAAAATTTGAAAAACCCAACTTACAGGAAGAAGCGGAGGAGAAAGAAAGGGCAGTAAAGCCAGTGAAGAAGACTTGTTTGTTGAAGAGGCTGTGTTTGTTTTCTAAATCTTTGCGGTGTTCAGACTTCAAAGGCTTTCGTGTAGGGTTTACACGTTTTTGGGTCTTTGGGTTTTAAAGAGAAATTCCTATATAGTTGAAACTTGGGGCTGGAATGAATGAATGAAGGAGAAAGAGGCGAAGGGTGTGGCTTAGAGTCTGAGATAAAAAGAAGAAGAGAAAAATGGATTAGTCTGCGATTGCTTGCTGTATTGGCGTTGAGATTGTCAGTGAGTTTTTTTCAAAGAGCTCTTCTATTTTTTAGGTAAAATTTAATAATTTGCATTAATTATAATTTTAATATTTGGTACAAACACATAATACTTATCGCAACGCTAGATTTTTTTGTGATTGGAAAAATGTAGTAATCCCAAATTATAATTGATGCAAATTATTAAATTTTACCCAAAAAAAAATAGTAACTTTTTAACGTGGGTTTTTTTTAAAAAAAAAAAAAAAAGTTAATGTGGGTTTAAAAAAAAGAAGAAATATTTTCGGCCAATTAAAAAAATAAAGAAAGAGAAAGTTTAAACGTGAAGTTTGTTTCTGAATAAGTGGGTTAGTAGGAGAGTAATCCTATTTTGTAGGCAATGTTTTAGTGGGAGTTAAAGATGTATTTTTACTTTGTTGTCCTTTAGTTCAGTCTCTACTTAAACTTAGGAAAACATGGGTATTTTAGACAAAAAAAAAAATCGGTCTAAACAAGAGAAGCTCCTTAAATAGTAGTATAGATGTACCAAGGGGAAAACAACTGTATGATACAGTGTAACAACTTGTTTCTTTTGGTTGTGGTTAGTTATTTAAAATCCCAAAAGACGCAATTGTTCAATATCTTATTTTGCAAAACGAAAAGACACAATTGTTCGGTTTTTAAATGTAGGCGTGTGGCATAAATTTATGTAGCCATGTGGTGCAATGAGATGCGGTCAACAAAAAATCAAACGTTTCGACTATTAGTTATTATATAGATAAATATAGGTTGTTATTGTCATGAATAGTCTATACAATACCTATTGTAGGGACTAGGTCTGAGCACTTCTACTGTTGGAAAAGTGGATTCAGGCCTAACTAGCCCTAAACAATAAATTTGTAGAGGATGGTTTTAAGAGCTAGTCCTTAGTGAGAATAGCAACGAATAAACATGGTTATGGGTAAACTGAATAGCAGGAAAACGGGCCTTAAGTGTTAGAATCTGTTCTGGACGTTGGTCCGAGGAGCTTTCTTGTTCTTATTATTTCCTTGGTGCTTGGATACAGAGGTTACAAAGGTGATACAGGTTGCTACAGTGTTTTCTACTTCCAATCCCCGATCCTATCTCTGGAGGACCTCTTTACATTTTATACCCTCTTTAGGTTGATCTTAGCCTTCCATTTGTTGATCGTGCAGGTCACTACTTGAGCGCTTGTCCCATCAGCCGCCATCCCAAACTTTCTGTGAGTTGCAGCGACCAAAGCGGCACTGTTCGGGGGTCATTTCCTCATTAATGCGGTTAGAACGTTAGTTGTGGGCATTTAATGTGGAGGTGACAGCTTTTCCCTGAATTGCTCTCCCAGGCTCCTATGGCTGACCCATGGTACTTGTCCTCTCTCTTGGGACGCTCTACGAAACCGCCCTTGACGGCGCGCTGTCCTTCCCTTTTATGATCTCGGTTTGCCGAGGACATGATTGTCCTCGGCGATGCTTCTTGGTAGTTAGGACTTTCTCCGTTCTTCCTCGGACGTTTCTTCTTCCTCAGCGTGAGCCTTGGGCCTAGTATAAAGTGGGCCGGGGTAGCCAAATTCATTGACCCCACAATAGCCCCTCAAAATCCTACTGTCCGGCTCCTCGGACGGAGAGGAGGGTTTTGATGTCCTCGGGCCTATGTCACGGCTGGTCGGGTCTTGCCCTTTGTGAGTGCCAGAGCCTCTTCACCTGTCCAAGGCACGCTCTTGGCGCTTCAGTATACGAGACGCGCCGTCATTAATGCCTTTATGAAGCGATGCGGATCTAATTGGTTGAGGATTTCCTTGGAAATTGGGCAGAACTTATTTCGCTCGTAATTCTTCTTTTGAATTTCGTGCGAATTAAGTTTTCCTAGATTTCGCCTGCTATATATAAGGCACCTTAAGGGAATCGTTATTTCATGTCTTCGAACCCTTGAGTTCTGCAGAAACTCTAAGTTCTCAACCCTTCTGGGACTAAGAATGCCGCCTAGATCCTAGCTGCTGCAGTTGAGGCGAAGGAAGCAGAGGCCAAAGATTTTCCTACCTTTCAACCGGGCAAGAAAGAAAACCCTCCTCCTTCAGCCAGGAGCCGTAGCAGGTGTAGATTGCATCAGACTTTCAGTACGGCAAGGTTTGGATCTCGCCTTGATGGTGGGACATTTTGCAGTTAGGAGAGAAAGGAGGTCATCTTTGTCATTACAAGCAGCTGACGAGACTTCTGGAGGACGATTTTTTAGGAGTACAAATATTAGCTTCTGGATAAGAGTACGCTTCAGAGTGGCCTTAGCAGATGGGAACCAATTCAGGTGCTTCCGCCTCTTCCTCCTTCTCATCGCTGGTACCGTCCATACTGGCTCGATTGCTGCTTGAACAAGACTGTGAATCTGCCATTCCCATGGACTTTCTCCCCTTTTATTTTTTTATAGCTAGCTTTAAAACAAGCCTGCCTCAGCCTCTCTTTCTATAGTTAGCTTTGAAACAAGCCTGCCTAAGCTGTTCGGCATATGATGTACTTTTCCTTTATTTAATAAAAAGGACTGCAATTTTTTTTTTCTTTACGAAATTTCCTTTTCCTGCAATTTTATTTATTGTTATATTATTATTTATTTATTATTATTATTATTTTTGTTATTATTATTATTTTTTATTGGGACTTAGAACTGATGCTGTTGACGGTAACAAAAGGCTGTCATCCTGACTTTAACAAAACTTGCAGTAACACTCGGCTGCTAATTTTAAAT
Organism: Notholithocarpus densiflorus; assembly: GCA_030021035.2. Classification (NCBI taxonomy): domain Eukaryota; kingdom Viridiplantae; phylum Streptophyta; class Magnoliopsida; order Fagales; family Fagaceae; genus Notholithocarpus; species Notholithocarpus densiflorus. The sequence continues at coordinate 1,023,840 of JARYZH020000004.1, forward strand.
AGTTTGACTATGTAGGAACAATTAAGAACATAACCATGTGCTCTCTATCGCAAACTGTGCGACCGTCAGAGAATGTTGGATTTAATGTAGGTGATCCGAGGAGGCGGACTCCTTTTAGATTCTGCTCATCACTCAGATAGATACTTGAAATAATTAGTCTCTTCAAGGACTGTGGTCCGAGGACCATGCAAGACTTTGGTTCAGTCTAGTACTTGGCTTTTTCTGAAGTAGCTAGTTTCCCTATAGGTTTGAGTCCGAGGACCATGTAAGACCTCGGTTTTGTCTAGTACTTGGCTTTTTCTAAAGTAGCTAGTTTCCCTATAAGTTTGAGTCCGAGGACTATGCAAGACCTTAGTTCTGTCTAGTACTTAGATTTTTCTTGAAGTAGCTAGTTTCCCCATAGGTTTGATTCCGAGGACCATGCAAGACTTTGGTTCTGTCTAGTACTTAGATTTTTCTTGAAGTAGCTAGTTTCCCTATAGATTTGAGTTCGAGGACCATGCAAGACCTTGGTTCTGTCTGGTACTTAGATTTTTCTTGAAGTAGTTAATTTCCCCATAGGTTTGAGTCCGAGGACCATGCAAGACCTTGGTTCTGTCTAGTACTTAGATTTTTCTTGAAGTAGCTAGTTTCTCCATAGGTTTGAATCTGAGGACCATGCAAGATCTTTGTTCTGTCTAGTACTTAGATTTTTCTTGAAGTAGCTAGTTTCCCCATAGGTTTGAGTCCGAGGACTATGCAAGACCTTTGTTCTGTCTAACACTTAGAAAATTGCCAGTGCGTATTAATTTCCCCAAAGCAGGAGGTCCGAGGACCCGGCATAGCTAAGGTTCTGTTTAACCACTTCAAAAGATTAAAAGATATCGATGTATTCCTTCTAGAATGGAAGTTTTCGCAGGGAGATTATGCCAACCGATTTTCCATTCATGCCTTGATTCTCAGCTTCTTCCTCCAATGGGATTTTAGCGAACCGGGCTACTAGACTTGCGAGAACTAGGCCCTAGATAGAGGTATGGTGCATGTACTTTACGTCATAAGCCCCTAGAACTGTCCGCCATTTAGCAATCCTCCCCGTGTAGTCAGCACTTAGTACTTAGATTTTTCTTGAAGTAGCTAGTTTCCCCATAGGTTTGAGTCCGAGGACCATGCAAGACCTTAGTTCTGTCTAGTACTTAGAAAGTTGCCAGCGCGTGTTAATTTCCCCAAAGCAGGAGGTCCGAGGACTCGGTATAGCTAAGGTTTTGTTTAACCGCTTCAAAAGATTAAAAGATATCGATGTATTCCTTCTAGAATGGAAGTTTTCACAGGGAGATTGTGCCAACCGATTTTCCATCCATGCCCTGATTCTCGGCTTCTTCCTTCAATGGGATTTCAGCGAACCGGGCTACTAGACTCGCGAGAACTAGCCCCTAGACAAAGGTACGGTGCATGTACTTTATGTCATAAGCCCCTAGAACTGTTCGCCATTTAGCAATCCTCCCCGCGTAGTCAGCACTTCGAAGTGTAGACCTGAGCGGAGGCTGAGTTATGATAACAACTGTGTGCGTTCTTGGAAATTTTAGGGAAGCCTTCGTATAGCATGCGCCATAGCCAAAATGGTCTTCACCAGGGACTCTCACTGATGGGGGCTTGATCCTGCCATGATTAACTGTTGCACTTACTAACACACAAGCTCTTCCCACAGACGGCGCCAATTGTAGGGACTGGGTCTGAGCACTTCTACTGTTGGAAAAGTGGATTCAGGCCCAACTAGCCCTAAACAATAAATTTGTAGAGGATGAGTTTAAGAGCTAGGTCTTAGTGAGAATAGTAACGAATAAACATGGTTATGGGTAAATTGAATAGTGGGAAAACGGGCCTTAAGTGTTAGAATCTGTCCTGGATGTTGGTCCTAGGAGCTTTCTTGTTCTTATTATTTCCTTGGTGCTTGGATACAGAGGTTACAAAGGTGATACAGGTTGCTACAGTGTTTTCTACTTCCAATCCCCGATCCTTTCTCTAGAGGACCTCTTTACATTTTATACCCTCTTTAGGTTGATCTTGGCCCTCCATTTGTTGATCGTGCATATCACTACTTGAGTGCTTGTCCCATCAGCCGCCGTCCCAAACCTTCTGTGAGTTGCAACTACCAAAGCGGCATTGTTCGGGGGTCATGTCCTCATTAATGCAGCCAGAACGTTAGTTGTGAGCATTTAATGTGGAGATGACAACTTCTCCCTGAATTGCTCTCCCAGGCTCCCATGGCTGACCCACGGTACTTGTCCTCTCTCTTGGGACGCTCTACGAAACCGCCCTTGACGGCGCGCTGTCCTTCCCTTCTATGCTCTCGGTTCGCCGAGGACATGATTGTTCTCGGCGATACTTCTTGGTAGTTCTTCTTTCTTGGCGTGGGCCTTGGGCCTAGTATAAAGTGGGCCGGGGTAGCCAAATTCATTGACCCCACACCTATCATTACACCCTTCCCTATAAGTCTTTTCTATTATTCTATATTTTCCATAAACACAATTCTAATATATTTCTCTCCCACATATTTTTATACAATTTATATTTTTTCTAAGGAAAAGCAATAGATAGTTGTTCTTGAAACTTCGTGAGTGGAAGTGCGTTCATCACGAAGGTTGACGCTATAGACTAATCCTAGAGGGTTGTTTGGCTATGAAAACTAGTCGCACCAAGTTTTATTCTAGGTGGCACAAATCAACCTTTAAGGATAACGCTTTTGCAGCATGATTCTATAGCATTATGAGATCGTTCTAAACTCCTTTTTATTTTATGTTCTTGCTAATTATTTGAGATATTAATTTTGTATTAAAACATGTATATTCACTAAAATATTTCCAACAAGCCCAGGGTCAAGTGGTTCTAAGGGGTAAAAAATGGATTATGTAAATGCTTCAGCCACGTACAATAGGAGCTATAGTTATCCTTTTGGATGAAAATTTTGGGCATGTGACCCTCTTCATAAGCCCTAGGTACTATTAGTACTTTAATTGATATTGTTATGAAATAGAAATTTGAATATGATTTATTTGTTTACCATTATTATAATTTATGTCCTTATAATATATAAAACTAAGTTAATCATATTGAATTATATATTTTAAACTAATTGAAATGGGTTGTGTTTTTATCAACCTAAAACCACCTATATATTACAAGTGTTGAAATTAGCCATGCTTATTCAACCCAGCATGACTTATTTTATTAAGCATGTAATTTGTGGGTCACGTCATGCCGTTTCAACTCACTTAATAAATGAGTTGTGATAGGGTTATTGCCATCCAACTCATTTTAGCCCAGTTTTCCAACCTACTCTCTATAAATTCATTGTTCTAGGCTTTTTGGGCCTGAGTCCATCCATTATTTGGGCTTAGGCGCCAAATCAGATCCTTACAGTTACCTATTAAAACTACCATAATGATTAATTTCCTATATTTAATTAGACTAACTAAAAAATAAAAGACAATTAATAACTAGGATAATTACCTATTAATAACTATCATGATGATTAAATTTTATACTTATAAGACAATAACAAAAAGATTATTAATAATTATTATGATTATTAAATTCATATTTATACAAAATAAAATAAAAGAGAAAAAAATCATATTTGGTTGAGCTTCTATGTCTGGGTTAAATGTTAATAACTATTAAGGTAAATTGTAAATTACACCCTTAAAGTTTGGGGGTGTTTCGATTTTATACCCTGAAGTTTCGAAATTTGGATTTTACTCTCTTAAAGTTTGAGAGTGTTTGGATTTTACATCCTAACGTTTCAGAATTTGGAATTTACAGCCTAAATTTTAGGGGTATTTGGATTTTACTTCCCAAAGTTTGAGAGTATTTAGATTTTACACCCTAAAATTTTAGAATTTGGGGGTGTTAAATCCAAAGTCCAAATACTCCCAAACTTTTGGAGGTAAAATTCAAATTTTGAAATATCAGGATGTAAAATCTAAACATCCCAAACTTCAGGGGATAAAATCCAAATTCTGAAACTTTAGGGGTGTAATTTACAATTTACCCTAACTATTATAATGATTAAATTTTAATATTGAGAAAAGTTAATGATGCTCTAAGGACATTGGTAATGACATATTCTTGTAAACTTTTTATGGGAAAAGAATTTTTTTTTTTTTTTAAAGTTTTTTATATTTTTCATAAAAGTGGTATAAAAACATTTTAAAAATAGTTTATTAACAATTGCTCTAAAGGCACCTGCTAATATGACCCTTTTTATATTTAGACAATAGTTTTGTAATAATATGATTATTAAATTTATATATATATTAAAAAATAAAAGCTAGAAAAAAAAAAATCATATTTCACTACAAGAAAATCGAGCTATTACGGCAGGTTTTTGTGGTGGTTGCGAAAAGTGCCTCTATATGTCACGTATTGTGGCACTTTTTTAGCCCGCTGTTGTAGATGAAATATATTGCAACATTTCGTTGGACCACCGCAATAGATGTAGCCTTTTGCGGTGTACTACAGCGGTGCTATATAAACTGCCGCAATATACGTGTTTTAGCAGTGTTAGACTTAGCTATAGCGGTGCTCCATAAACCCGCTGCAACAAATATATCCTTTTGCGGAAACTACAGTGGCGGTATATAAAATTGCTGCAATATATAAGTTTTAGCGGCATTTCTGTTACTTATAGTGGTAGGTTAGATGATCGTCGCAATAGATACTTTTTGCGGCGCTGTTTCATAGTTATAGTGACGGTTTGGACCGCTGCAATAGACCTTTTAATTGCCCGCGCTTGGTCCAATGTATCCCTCTGTAGTTTTGGCCTAAGTGCCATTTTGCCTTTTCATTTCCCTCCTTTTTCATTTTCCAATACTCTCTCTCTCTCTCTCTCTCTCTCTCTCTCTCTCTCTCTGTTGTTAGCTCTAAGAAAAAACCCATCCACTAACGTCCTTCACCGACTGTCATCAGTTACCATCACCACCGCCGGTAGTAACCAAAAATATAAATTGCCAAAAAACCCAACAGATTTGATGGATTTGTGAAACCCACCGCCGGCGGGTACCAAATTTTGAACCAACAAGTTGTGATTATGGTTGTTGTTCAAAGATACTTTACAAGAGACAGCTCTCTCTCTCTCTCTCTCTCTCTCTCTCTCTCTCTCTCTCTCTCTCTCTCTCTCATGCTTGAGATGGCATGAGTTGATGAATAAGATCACACGATGTGGCCTCGGAGTAAAGCTACTTGAAAACATAGTTTTCTCATAATAGCTTTCTTCATATTTAGTGTTCATTTAACAAAGATTAATTTTGTCAATTTATTTTACTATTTAGCTTATTTTTGTTACTATTTATGGGTTTCACTGCACTTTTTGATTCTATTCATGGATCCTATTGTACTATTTCAACTAACTTTTAACTTTTTATACGATACTTTCAGAAAAAGTTTTTAGTTTTAGCAAGGTGGATATTCCAATTCCAATTCCACAATATTCAATAGTCATGATGTGAACATTCATTTCAAAATATTTACATCTAAAATAACAGCTAGAACAATACAGTTCAAAAGTAATTAGGATTAGATTTAGAGATTAATAATTTTTTTTTCTTCAATTTCCTCTAACCAAACATAGTTAAGGAGGACGCAGATGCCTAGCTCGCATCGTGGAGTGATATGTGCTCTCTCAAAATTTATTTGACGCTTGGGTCTCTCTCACTCGCAGAGTCAAGTTTGACTTTGACTTAATTTGGGGTATGTGCCAATGACCACGAAGGACAGTACGAGTTCATATTTTTATCACAACACCTCACTACTAGAGTAGGGACCACATATAAGAATCAACCAAAGCCTAACTTTGACTAACTTTTCGTTTTGGATTAGAAAGTCAGCAAACAGCTCAGCGGCCGAAGCCTCATCGTTTTGCGAAACGACAATTCAGGAGAGGTGGAAACCATGATTTTGAAATTTGAACGGTTCATTAAACCAGAAGAGGAAAAAGTTCAAGGTTTTTAAGGTTAGACTGAGGTTGAATCATGATGATATTATAAATCATTTAATAATAAAATAAAAACAAATATTAGGAAAAAAACTATAAAAATGATTAATCTCTCTTCCTCCCTTTGTGTTAATTAGAGGGTATTCTTTTTCTCTTTTATATTCGTAGCAGTAAGTGCAATAAGTATTTAGCATGGCAGACGACGTTATTGATAGACTAGAACACATAACGTTAACTACAGATGAAGAGGAAGTGAATGCCATATCTAATGATGGCCGTCAGGAGGCTATTGAGAGTTGTAACTTAAGCCTTATCGGGAAATTCCTTACGTGCAAGCCTTACAATAAAGTGGCAGCCAAAAACAAACTTAGAAGATCTTGGGGGCTGGATGAAGGGATGCAAATATTGGAGGTTGGACCAAATCTTTTCCAGTTCAAATTTCAATCGGAATTTGATATGATCCGAATTCTTCGAGGCGGTCCCTGGTCGTTTGATAATCAAATTCTTATGCTCCAAAGATGGCACAAGGGTATGACTATGGGGAATATTAAAATGGAGAATGTCTCTCTTTGGATACAAATATGGGGTGCCCCTTTCGATATGGTGTCTCCTCAGGTAGCAAAGGAGGTTGGCAGCAGGTTAGGGGTGGTAGAGGAAGTGGAATAGAAGCAAAGGAAGGATGACTTTAACTATTTCATGAGAGTCCGGGTATCGTTACCAATATCCAAGCTGTTGAGGTTTATGCCTTAAAATCCAATTTATTGGCATGACATAAATAATTAAATTGTTTAATTATATGAGACTATCTATAAATGAACTAATGAGACATTATCTTAGTCCATGAGATGCATAGAATGTGATTTATGTGATTTAGTCATAGAAGATATAAATAACAAGTTCTTTGTAAATTCAGAATTTTAGGTCGTAGTCGGTGATGAAATTGGGCATTTCATCTGCGAAACTATAACATATCAACTAAGATGATTTGTCTTGATCATGGAAGTGGAGACTTCTAGTTGGTATGTTGATATGTTTTAAGAGTTAAGACATATTGAACTGGACCATTGTGAGATTTATTATTTTCCTAATGACTGTCAAATGAATAATAAATCTCACGACTTTTATTTACATCAACTCTAAATCTTGAGAGAATAATGGATCTGATCATGAGGTGTAGGTTGCTTTGATATATCAGAAGTGAGATCTATAAGTTACAATCAAAACCTCAGTATGTTGGGCAGCCGCATTTAATGTTGATGGAACATATATTCTTAAGATGAAATTCATAATCTCTTAACGGAGATATAAAATATTCCCTTGAGATAAGTTTAATGGGTTTGGTTATTCAGAGTGTTGGGCCCAACCACTTTAGTAAGGAGTTACTAAAGTATATATTTATGAAATTGGATTTCATAAATATATGATGAATAACATAAATGATTAAACCGGGTACTTAAGGATTAAGATGTAGTAATCTTCAAAGTGGCAGTCAACATTCATGACTTTGTATTACTACGAATATTTTAATGAAGGGGTTGCATGTATAATAAAGTTTTGAGATATAATTTATTAATAAGGTCTAGAATGCAATTATATTTATATAGTGGTATTGAATATAATTAATGATAACTTTGGACTTGTCAAGAGTTGACAGAAAAGCCCAAGGCCCATTGGAGCTAGAGTCTTATTTGTTCCTTTTTGGTCCTACTCCAAGCCACATACTAGAGCTCAATTGGAATGGCTCAAAAGGCTAACTCAATTAGATAATCAGTTATATATATATAAGGAGAGAAACATACAAAATTATATAAGACTTTCATAAGGGTCTTTCATTAAGATTATATAAGGAATGAAATGGTGTATGTGAGTGTTGGACACTCTCTTATTCTCCCATTGGAAACTGATTGAGAGACCACACTTCTTGGGCATTAAGTGAAATTGGAGTGAAGATTAAAAGTGTTCCTAAGTGCTTTTAATCTTTTGTTTTGAATTTTACCGCACCAAGGTACGCTTTCTTGTTCTTAAAATCTGAAACTTATATAGTACATGTTATCAATTATGAATGAAGTAGATGTGTTAATTTTCCGTTGCGTATGTTTTGTATGTAATACAAACATGTATTTTTTCAACAAATGGTATCAGAGCGGTCTTCAATTTCGAATTTGTATAATATGTTTTGTGAGTTTTGGAATTAGAGATAATAGTTTCATGATGTTAGAAGATTATATATGTATTTAATTTTCTGCATGGTTGTTGAAACTATGGTTTGATGAAAACTGATTTTGATGTTATGATGTTGTTTAAATTTGAATTCAAGTATGTTGAATTGAACTTTAAGGCTATAACATCAATGGAATTCAGTTTTGATATCAAATTCTATCTATTATGTTCATATGGTGGTTGTTTGTTCATTGAAAACCGTTGAAAACTGTCTACAACTGACCTTTGAAAACTGAAAACACGGGTTTTTTACGGGTTACCTTCCCGCGAAGTTACTCACGAAAAATGCCTCTGAAGCACAAAACTTTTCGCGGGTAAGCTTTACTCGCGAAATAGTTGCGAGACAGTCGCAAAAGTTTCTGTCTGAATTTTGTGTTTTCATTATTTTATTTAACCCATTTTCGCGGGAAGAGCTTAGTTGCGAGATTCTCGCGAAAACTGGGAATTCAGAGTTTTTCTATGTGTTTTCTAATTACACATGGTTTTATATATAATGATTAATTTTATAGTTCTTAAAAGTTAAGGACATTTATTAATCATTATCTAACTAAAAGACCTAATGAGATCAAAGATGTTAGTTAAATAGAACTCTTAGTCCTAAATAGTTTGGGACTTGTCTTTTAAGAAACATTCTAACGAGATTAGAATTGTTGTGTGATTTAAAGTTCTTAATTTATTTTAACTAGAGGTTTTTTAATGAGATTAAAATTCTAATTAAATTTATGTAGTTTCTAATGAGATTAGAATACTTTATCTAGTAAATTAAGGATAGAGTTCTATATAACTAATTTTTGATTCATTAGTGTTTAAGGAATCCTAAATAGTTTAGGACTTCCATTTTAGTTAGTGATTCTAATGAGATTAGAGTCTTTATCAAGTGTAAGGTTATTAGTTGTGATTGGATCACAATTATTTGAAGGAAAACCCAAATAATGAGTGAGAGTGTTGAAATAACCCTTTTGTTAAGTTTATTGTAATGTGAATAGATATCTTGTCTTGACCTTGAGCCTTGCGTTCCATGCGGAGGGTGTTTATTTCATGGTACTAAAAAATTGAACTTCCCGGTTTATAGTGGTGTGGGCAAGCACCTCGTCTTGGCCTCGAGCCTTGCGTTCCATGCAGAGGGTGTTTTGCATCATGGTACTACAAGATTAAACCTTACAAGGGTAGAGTTATATGGCTACACATGGTTCTAGGCAATGGTGTACACTAGACTAAGTTTGATAGTATCCTCTATGCTGAGTTCCTGCTTTTATTACTTAAAGGCTAAAGGAAAAGCGGCAAATTATTTTTGTTTGGCAAGAGTTACCATGATAGCATTAATAATGAGAATAATTCTCGCCTGATCATAGTGATTGGTATGACCTCACTTCCGAGGAATATTAATTGTGGGATTAGGTTGTCGTTGCACCTAGTACAATATGGTTTTTGGGTTCCATATTATATGGTTATGGATGCAAAATATAATGTCCCTATAATTATGTTCATAGTTTCAAAACAAAGTTGTTATAAATTTTGTTCTCTAACTACTATTTTAATTGAATCACATTAACTAAGAAATAATTTTGGACATGGTGTTTAAAGGAGCTAAAGTACATAAATATGTTTCGATTCAGCATTGTCATAATTGATGGAAATATGCATATACGCAGCGGAAAATTAACGGATCTACTTCATTTGCAATAGATAACATGTACTTTGTAAATTTCAGAATGTAAGAACAAGAGAGTGTACCTTGATGCGGTGAAATTCAAAACCGAAGATCAAAAGTTCTTGAGAACACTTTTAATCTTCACTCCAATTTCACTTGATGCCCAAGATGTGTGGTCTCTCAATCAGTTTATATGAATTTGTTCAAGGGAGAATTCAAGAGTGTCCAATACTCACATACAAACCATCTCATGTCTCTATAAAATTCTGTATGTTTTTCTCCTAATAACTGATTATCTAATTGGGCTAACCTTTTGGGCCTTTCCAATTGGGCTTTAGTATGTGGCTTAGAGTGGGACCAAAAAGGAACAAATAAGACACTAGCTCCAATGGGCCTTGAGCTTTTCTATCAACTCTTGACAAGTCCAAAATTACTATTAATTATATTTAATACCACTATATAAATATAATTGTACTCTAGGCCTTATTAATAAATTATATCCCAAGACTTTATTGTGCATGCAACCCCTTCATAAAATATTCGTAGTAATACAAAGTCATTAATGTAGACTGCCACTTTGTAGATTACTACATCTTAATTCTTGAATACCCGGTTTAATCATTTAAGTTATTCGTCATATATTTATGAAATCCAATTTCATAAATATATACTTTAGTAACTATTTACTAAAGTAGTTAGGCCTAACATTCTGAATAACAAACCCATTAAACTTATCTCAAGGGAATATTTTGTATCTTCGTTAAGAGACTATGAATTCCATCTTGAGAATATATGTTCCATTAACACTAAATGTGGCTGCCCAACATACTGAGGTTTTGACCGTGACTTTAGATCTCACTCCTGATATATCAAAGCAACCTACACTTGATGATCATGTTCATTATTCTCTCAGGATTAAGAGTTCATGTGAATAGAAGTCGTGAGATTTATTATTCAATTGACAGTCATTAGGAGAATAATAAATCTCACAGCGGTCCAGTTCAATATGTCTTAACTCTTAAAACATATCGACTAGAAGTCTCTACTTCTATGATCAAGACAAATCATCTTAGTTGATATGTTATAGTCTTCGAAGATAAAATGCCCAATTTCATCACTGATTACGAACTACAATTCTGAGTTTACAAAGAACCTGTGATTTATATCTTCTGTGACTTTTCACATAAATCACATACTACATCTCATGGACCATATGATAATGTCCAAATATTCATGTTACCATTATTTTAGATAATAATAATAAAATAACTTTATTAAACACAATATTAAGTCATACATAATGTAATACATAATATCATACATAATATAATACATAACATCATACAATAGGATTTAAGGGCACTAATCCTAACAATAATTTCCTATGCATGATGCATTGATGGAAGATGGCTTATGATTTGATCATAGTTTCCATTGAAATGTTAAAATGTTTCTTTGGCTTCTATCTCAATTGTGCTACAGCATGAGATGTAAGAGTTAGTACTAGACTTAGACTTTATATTAAGTCTAAATGAGATGTTTTGGTATGAAATATTGTGCTACTAAACAATATTCGATATAAATCATATTGAGTGCCAAGAAAAGCTTAAGGAGTTCCAATTCTATTTCATTTTATGAAAAAATATATATATTTTTTAAAATGAATTGGAATTCTTAGATGTAGAGATTAAATGTTAATCTCATATGGATATGATCCATAAGTCCTTATTAGAATCATTCGATAAATTCAGATTGTTTTTGAAAATAAGTAAACTCTTTTTATATTATCTGAATTGATGAGTGAGTTCTACGTAACGGAAGACATCCTAAAAGCTAAGGCTAGGATCAATATGATTTAATTCAAATTCTTAATCTAGACCGAAAGGTGAGGGTGGTAAGAAGAAGAATTATAATACCAAACAGTTGGGAAAGCTAGTTGCCGTAGTAGTTGCCAAAAGGAAATTAGACTCAAAAGTATGACCAAAAGGAAAGTGTTTCTGTTTTGGTAAAGCTAAGCTTTGTCCATGATTGTTTTCTAGATGGAGATTTACATGTTTTACCTTTTAAAGAGAAAATTTTCATCCTTTGGTATTGTATGTTTTAGCACTTATGTCTAGATCTTATTAATATAAATGGAATTCAAGATTGGTGAAAGATGGGCTTTTAGAACCATTATTTTGTTATATTCTCAATCTATGAATTCTATTTAGAGGATGATATGATCTAGGGCTCCTTTATTGTAAAGGAATATAGTTTCAATGATTTCTTTAAGTCAGTGCATATATGAAGGAGGAATAAGACTCTTTTAGAAATAGTAAAGTGCATGATAAATATTTCCATTTACTCGTTTCTTTTGGAGATATACTCTAATAATTACTACACATTTTTTAAATTTGATTTCAAAAGTTTGTTCCTAGAACATTTGTCAAATTGTGGATTGGGTGAAAACTTAGTGTATGATACTTCCACTTTTGGAGATGTCCAGCACTTGTGCTAGAAAGGAAGTCTGACAAATTGAAATCAAAAGATAGAAAAATATGTGTTTATGATGAGTATCCAAAAGGAATTGCAGAAGATTTTTTTGGTAGTTATAAAGAAGATAAGATGTTTGCAAAGTACAAATACAAAGTTCTTAATGATGACTATGTGAATAATCTTAAAACTAAAAGTTGAATTGTTCTAGAAGAAAAATGTCAGAATTTGTTGTAAGACAACTATAAAATGCATTAAGAAATGAGATGGTTGTATTAGATATACCACAAGGCATTATTCTATATATATAGTTAGTACACTGGTACAATATCATAGTGGGAGGATTGTCAATTACCAAATAAATTCATACATTTGGGCTAAACTTTTGAAGTCATTCCACAAAAATATGAATTTGATCCTCGGTCCTACATAGAGGCAATAAATGATATGAATATGAATTATTGGTTCAAGGTTATGTGAATAGAATTAGATTATATTTAAAGTCTAGAACTTGTAGAGGCGCCTAGTGGCATTGAGCCTATTGTTCTCAAATAGGTCTACAAGGAAATGAGATTGATAGATTTGAAGGTGCAAAACCTTCAAAGTCAAGACTAGTGGTGAAAAGATTTATTCAAAAAGAATTGGTTTGACTATGAAAAGATTTTTTCACCAATAATCAAGTTTGACTTTATCTAGATTCTCTTATCTATTATATTTCATTTGGATGAAATATGGTAATGGATATCAAGAAAGCTTCTTTTAGTAGCAATCTTGAGGAAGACATCTTTATGATGTAACTAGACTTGTACATAGCAAAGAACCAATAGTGTTTAGTATGCAAGTTGCTTAAATTCCATTTATGGACTAAAGCAAACATATGTATCATAAAATATCATATTTGATCAAGAAAAAAAATTCTTTAATTTTGATCAATAATTAAAAGACCTTATGTGTGTAAAAGCTATATAGAATAATAAATTTCTTAACATATGTTGATGACATTCTAATCATTTAGGATGATGTAGAGTTATTGTCATCAATAGAGTTTTTCTTGTCTAATCCAGTTTGATATTGATGGGATAGTGAAAATTACAACTCATATTCGTCCATATGGCTCGTCCGTGATCTTGAGTCAAATATTTTAGTTGATCGTCTAAGCAATAGGGTCGTCCATGGGTAAAGCACATGGACGACTCACACAACGTCTGAGAAATAGGGTCGTCCATGGGCAAAGCACATGGACGACTCACACAACGTCTGAGCAATAGGATCGTCCATGGGAAAAGTGCATGGACGACTCAGATAACACCGTTAGAAAACCAGAGTCATCCATGCACGAAGTGCATGGACGACCACATGACACTAGGAAACTCTCAAGTATAAATTTACTTGAGAGTATGGAAAATTCGAGCCACAAAACCTTGAAACGGTTACTCAACCCAAATTCATCACCACAGATTCCTTTTAAGTACATAACTTCCATCAACGGTTGTAACTCCTATAGCCGTTGAGGAAGTTATGTCTGGACTCACTAAATTCCACAAATCTTGGGGAAGTTACCAAGCCAATAACCGCTCCAAGGTCCTCTATATAAAGGACCAGTCTGAATCAAAGAAAGGGAAGTGCATTCTAAAATTTTACTACTAATAAAACTTGGAACTCTGTTCTAGTGAGAAACTAACTTAGCCATCGGAGGGTGTTTGGCCGGTCCACACCGGTCCCCTTTTGATAGTGTGTTCATCTTTGTAGGCCTTCGCAACCACCAGTGGCCCATCGAAGCCGAAGCATTCAGCCTACTAATTCTGTGCAGCATCAGTTGGCGCCGTCTGTGGGGAAGGAGAAACTTCGAGTTTTGCAGTTTTATCTTTCTCCGACCAAAGGCTGTATGGTTCGGACAAGATCAAGGGCCACTAGCCCAGGCCACCAAGAGAGTAGGGATGCTTCTAGCAATCCCCATCGAGATCGCCAATCAGCGCCTGTCGCGCAGCCACCTTCCTTCCAACATATACAATCCGTGGCAATCGCCATGGCGGAGTTAACTCGTCAAAACCAAAAGTTGACTAGGGAGATCAATCTGAGGCAGCATCGTGAGGGATATGTTGAAGGCCAAGCCCAGAGTCAAGAAGATAGAGGGGGAAATGCTGAGCCCGAAAATTAATCAAGGGGCACCACTTCGCGAAGGGTGCCACACTTGGAGAAGGAGATGGATCAGATGAAAAAGGTTATGGACGAGATAAGGGAAAGTATGAGAAGGGCAAATCCCGTAGAAGATTTGGTTCATCGAACAGATTACCTTTTCACGGCTTCCATCAATGGTCATAGTTTGTCCCCAAAGTTTAAAATGCCTTCCTTAGATTCATATGATGGGACGCGTGATCCTTTCGATCATATCGCTACTTTGAAGACTACGATGCATCTTCAAGGGGTTCTAGACGAGATTATGTGTAGAGCCTTCCCTACCACCCTTAAGGGACCAGCGCGAGTGTGGTTCAGCAAGATACCTCCAAGCATAGTCAGTTCTTTTGAAGAGTTGAGTAAGTTGTTTGTCAATAACTTCATTGGTGGGCAAAGACACAAACGTTCTTCGTCCAGCCTGTTGACTATAGAACAAGGGGAGAATGAAAGCCTGCGCTCCTTCATCTCTCGTTTTAACAGGGAAGCCCTGACCGTGGACGAGGTAGATGACAAGCTACTCTTGGCGGCCTTCTACAATGGGGTTAACTCGGACCTATTCATCCATAAGTTTTATGAAAAAGAACCTCAATCCATGGCTGAACTCGTCCATTCAGCCTAAAACTTTATGAATGTAGAAGATGCAATCATAGCTAAAAAGAGGAAGAGAGCTGAGAGGATGGAAGCAAACCTCGTGCGACACTCTGAGCAAGGTCCTCGTCCAAAGAAGGGACGAACGGAAGATAGAAAGGACTGAGATAACAAGAAGCAGGGCCCCCCAGCCAGGAATCAGAGTTATACGCCCTTAAATGCCCCTCTCGATCAAGTGTTCATGCAGATCAAAGATGATCCTTCCTTGAAGTGGCCAGAGAAGATGAAAGGAGATCCTAGCAAGCGCAATAAGAATAAATACTATCACTTTCATAGAGATCATGGCCATGACACGGACGAGTGTTATGACTTGAAGCAACAGATTGAGAATCTTATTAGATAAGGAAAGTTGAGGCATTTCATTGGAAGAGATCATAAAGATGAAAAGTTGAAGGGAAAGATGGAAGAATCATCACGGCCCCCACTTGGAGAGATAAGGGTTATCATAGGAGGGACTTCAGCAGGACAGTCTTCCAAGTAAAAAAAAACATATCTCAAAGTGATGCAAAACGTCCAACTCTCTGGACGATCACCAAGGACAAGAGGGACCGACGAATCAACTATCTCATTCACTGACGAAGAAGCTAAAAGGATCCATCATCCGCATGACGATGCCATTGTTATCACTTTACTCATCGCAGATTATACAACCAGGAGAGTGTTGGTGGATAACAGAAGTTCAGTAGATATATTGTACTACCCTGCCTTCCAACAGATGAGGCTTGGACGAGATCAACTTCGTTCAGTATGTTCACCATTGATAGGGTTTGGAGGAATGAAGGTGCAGCCTGTTGGCACCATTACGCTACTTGTAGTGGTGGGATCATACCCACAGCAGATAACCAAGGAAGTCAATTTCCTCGTGGTGGATTGTGCGTCCTCATACAATGCTATTATTGGAAGATCGACTCTGAACAGTTGAAAGGCAGTAATGTCTACCTACCATCTATCAGTCAAATTCCCTACGGAGTGCGGGATAGGACAAGCACAATGAGATCAGTTGGCAGCTAGAGAATATTATTTAGCCATGATGGCTTTGGACGAGCAGGTGCAAACAATGAGTATTGAGGAGAGAAGGTTTGTTGTGGAGCCCACTGAAGTATTGGAAGATGTTCTTTTGCAAGAAGATGATCCTGAAAAATTCACTAGAATTGGAACAAGTATGAAGGAGATGACGAAAAAAGACCTCGTCTAGTTCTTGAGGAAGAGTATTGATGTTTTTGCGTGGAGTCATAACGACATGCTAGGAATCGATCCAAGTATAATTACTCATCGATTGAATGTATACCCCTCTTCTAAGCCTGTTCGTCAGAAAAAGAGGGCGTTTGCTCATGAACGAGATAAGGCTATCAGGGAAGAGGTTCAGAAACTGACCACAACACAGTTTATCCGGGAAGTCTATTACCCGGATTGGTTAGCCAATGTGGTGATGGTGAAGAAAGCAAATGGCAAGTGGAGGATGTGCGTAGACTTCACTGACTTAAACAAGGCTTGCCCTAAGGATAGTTATCCTTTGCCACGCATTGACCAATTGGTGGATTCTACAGTTGGCCATCAGTTGTTGAGCTTCATGGACGCCTTCTCAGGATATAATCAGGTAAAGATGGACGAGGCAGACCAAGAAAAAACCTCCTTTATTACCAGTCAAGGTTTATTTTGTTATAAGGTGATGCCCTTCGGTCTAAAGAACGCAGGGGCAACTTATCAAAGGTTGGTGAATCACATGTTCCGTCCATAGATAGGACGGAATGTGGAGGTGTACGTTGACGACATGCTTGTGAAGAGCTTAGACGAGAGAAGCCATTTGGACGATCTACAGGAAACCTTTGAAACACTTAGGCGATATAAGATGAAACTGAACCCAAGTAAATGTGCATTCGGAGTATTGTTAGGGAAGTTTCTAGGATTCATGGTTTCGCAAAGAGGAATTGAAGCAAATCCAGACAAGATCCAAGCCATACTGAGCATGGAATCACCGAAGAACTTCAAGGAAGTCCAATCCCTCACTGGGCGAGTTGCTGCTCTGAACAGGTTTGTTTCGAAAGCCACAGACAAGTGTTTACCCTTCTTCAAAGTTCTCAGGAAGACATTCGAATGGACGGACGAGTGTCAAAACGCCTTCCAAGATCTAAAGGACTATCTCACCATGGCTTTATTGTTAAGTTCGTCAGTGCAAGGAGAAGAACTGTATCTGTACTTAGCAGTATCCCCACATGCCGTGAGTTCAGTGTTGATCAGGGAGGAAGAAAAGGCGCAAAAGCCTATGTATTACACTAGCCGAGCACTCAGAGGAGCAGAAGGAAGGTACCCACTAATAGAGAAGCTAGCTTTTGCACTAATAATAGCTTCTAGGAAGTTAAGACATTACTTCCAAGTTCATGTCATCAATGTCATGACGGACCATCCGCTCAAGAAGGCAATGAACAAGCTGGAAGTTGCAGAACGGCTGATTCAATGGGCAGTCGAGCTTAGTGAATTTGACATTCGGTACCAATCGAGAAATGCAATAAAGGCTCAAGCCTTGGCAGATTTCATAGCAGAGTTCACTCCAAGTTATGAGGACTTAGGCGGAAGAGAAGACAATAAAAAATGGGTTGTCCATGTAGATGGATCGTCAACACTGCATGCTGGAGGTATAGGAGTTGTTTTGCAGTCACCAGAAGGAGACAAATTAAAGCACAAGGTTCGCTTGCAGTACCAAACAACTAACAATGAAGTGGAGTATGAAACCCTTCTTAAAGGGTTGGAGTTGGCTAAATCTATAGAAGCAGACTCAATACTCGTCTTGGGAGACTCTCAGTTGGTCATAGGCCAAGTAAATGGAACATGTGAAGCCAAGGAAGACAGAATGAAGAGATATTTAAAGAAGGTGGTACGCCTTGTGAAGAAATTCAAAGAAACTGATTTCCTTCAAATCCCAAGGGAAAAGAATGTGGAAGATGATACTCTGGCAAAGGAAGCCTCCGCGAATGAAGCAATGGACGAGCTTGATGAAATACAATACATGCCAAACATAGACATTCTAGAAATGTGGCAGATAGAAGGTGAGAAAAATTGGATGACTCCGATAGTATCATACCTGAAGGATGGAAGGCTCCCAGAGGGGAAGGACGAAGCTAGAAAGCTCAGGGTTAAATCAGCCAGGTACACCCTCATGGACGAAGTGTTATACAAAAGAGGCTTTTCCCAGCCTCTCCTAAGGTGTTTGGCTCCGGACGAGGTGAACTACGTATTGAGGGAAGTTAATGAAGGAGCATGTGGCAACCACTTAGGAGCCAGATCACTCGTCCACAAGATCGTCCGTGCAGGATATTACTGGCCAACCATCCAAGCTGATGCTAAGCATATGTTAAGGTATGTGATCAATGTTAACGTTTCAGTAATATCCCTAGACAGCCATCAGAGTATCTTACCCCAATGATGGCCCCTTGGCCTTTTGCACAATGGGGATTGGATATTTTGGGCCCCTTTCCAACCGGAATTAGGCAAATGAAGTTTTTGGTGGTGGGAATAGATTATTTCACTAAGTGGGTGGAAGTTGAACCCTTAGCAAAAATTACACAACAGAATGTCAAGAACTTCATCTAGAAGAACATTGTATGCAGGTTTAGGGTACCTAGGGTACTAGTGTCTGAAAAATGGACGACAGTTCGACAACACACCTTTCAGGGATTTTTGTGAGCAATTGGGAATCAAGAATCATTACTCCTCACCCTCCCACCCACAAGCCAACGGACAGGCAGAAGTAGCAAACCGATCCTTGTTGAAAATCATCAAGACTCGGCTTGAAGGGGCAAAAGGAGTATGGCCAGACGAATTACCAGGTGTTTTGTGGGCTTATAGAACAACAGTGAGAACCCCCACTGGGGAAACTCCTTTTAAACTAGCCTATGGAAGTGAAGCAGTTATACCTGCAGAAGTGCACATGGCCAACCACAGGGTGATGAAGTATCAAGATGAAGAAAACAAAGAACAGCTTCGTCTAAACCTCGATCTTATAGACGAGGTGAGGATGGACGCGGAGCAGAGAACAACAAGGTACAAAAATCTTATTACAAAGCAACATGATGCCATAGTGAAACCTAGGCGCTTCAACATTGGGGATCTCGTCCTTAAAAGGGTTTCTTTGGCCACCAAAAACCCGGCCCACGGGAAGCTATGACCAAATTGGGAAGGACCTTACAGGGTCATCAACTGCAAGAGGACTGGTAAAGGGTGGGAAGGGGGCATTACCCACATCAACTGGGTCCCCAGCCCAATTTCCAGAAATAATAAAAAATTCTTTTTTCCAAAGTCTGTCAGATGAGCTACGGCCCTTAATTAAACTATAGTAAGAGCCTCTGGACGAAAACTGGTAAAAACCAGTAGACTTCTTTATCTCAGAGGGCTTATAGCAGTAAAAGAACTCGTCCACTGTGATAGGATAGTTCCCTTCCAATGCCTCACGCCACAGCACTTGCATGTCAATTACCGTCCTCTATCCATTGGGGTTGAGCTGGTTAGGTCCAATACCCAACCAATGGAGAAGACCTCTACAAAAAAAAGTAGAGAAAATCTAAGGCCAGCTAAGAGGTAAGAGGTGTATATTCCTAAATCAGAAGAAGGGGAACAACACCATTCTCCGTCTGTGGGGAGAAGAAGATTAAACTCTTTAGGAATTTGATACCTATCTACAAGGGTTTTTAACTTAGCAGCATCTAAAATGGACGCTACTTCAGGGGCACAACTATAAATAATATTCTCCTCCTCCTCCTTGTCTTGAGGAGGGCTAGGTGGTTGTCTGGACGAGCTAGCCCCAGATCTAGAAGCCTTCCTACGTTGTAATTCCTGGAATTCCTCCAAAGGAATACCAGGAACCCCAGACGAATAATGCTCGTCCGAAGAATTACTACTACCTGTACTACTTTCACTACTATCATAACTACCATCTCTCCCAGAAGAAACGTCCTGGTACTCGTCTATCTCCTTCTCTAAACTACTACTAGGCGAAGACATAACTTAAATGAAGATAGATAAGATGAAAACCTAAGAAGGAAAAGAAAATACCTGAGAACTAGGAAGGAATGCTAGACGAGGCTTTTGGACGAGATGACAGAAAGAAAATTATGAGAAATGTGAGGGGAAAGAGAGGGAATGCACCTATTTATAGGGCCCAGAAATAAGGTTAATGAAGCGACGCTGGCCATTCAGAAGAAGACACGTGGCGATTCCTTTGAAAAACGCAATCGACGTGACGGGTCAACCAATGAAGTCGTGACACGTGGCAAAAAAAAAAAAAAAAAAAAATTTCAGAACCACAAAGGTACACATTAAATCCCAATAATGTCTTTGGACGACCATTGGACAAAGGGGCAACTGATGGGATAGTGAAAATTACAACTCATATTCGTCCATATGGCTCGTCCGTGATCTTGAGCTAAATATTTTAGTTGATCGTCTAAGCAATAGGGTCGTCCATGGGTAAAGCACATGGACGACTCACACAACGTCTGAGCAATAGGGTCGTTCATGGGCAAAGCACATGGATGACTCACACAACGTCTGAGTAATAGGATCGTCCATGGGAAAAGCACATGGATGACTCACATAACACCGTCAGAAAACCAGAGTGTATGGACGACCACATGACACTTAGAAACTCTCAAGTGTAAATTCACTTGAGAGTATGGAAAATTCGAGCCACAAAACCTTGAAATGGTTACTCAACCCGAATTCATTGCCACAGATTCCTCTTAAGTGCATAACTTCCATCAATGGTTGTAACTCCTATAGCCGTTAAGGAAGTTATGTCTGGACTCACTAAATTCCACAAATCTTGGGGAAGTTACCAAGCCAATAACCGCTCCAAGATCCTCTATATAAAGGACCAGTCTGAATCAAAGAAAGGGAAGTGCATTCTGAAATTTTACTCATAATAAAATTTGGAACTCTGTTCTAGTGAGAAACTAACTTAGCCATCGGAGGGTGTTTGGCCGGTCCACACCGGTCCCCTTTTGATAATGTGTTCATCTTTGTAGGCCTTCGCAACCACCAGTAGCCCACCGAAACCGAAGCATTCAGCTTACTGATTCTGTGCAGCATCAGTTAGGAGTATGGCCAGACGAATTACCAGGTGTTTTGTGGGCTTATAGAATAACAGTGAGAACCCCCACTGGGGAGACTCCTTTTAAACTAGCCTATGGAAGTGAAGCAGTTATACTTGCAGAAGTGCACATGGCCAACCACAGGGTGATGAAGTATCAAGATGAAGAAAACGAAGAATAGCTTTGTCTAAACCTTGATCTTATAGACAAGGTGAGGATGGACGCAGAGCAGAGAACAGCAAGGTTCAAAAATCTTATGGCAAAGCAACATGATGCCATGGTGAAACCCAGGTGCTTCAACATTGGGGATCTCGTCCTTAAAAGGGTTTCTTTGGCCACCAAAAACCCGGCCCACGGGAAGTTAGGACCAAATTGGGAAGGACCTTACAGGGTCATCATCTGCAAGAGGCAAAGATCCTACTACTTGGAAGCCCTGGATGGACGAAAGCTAGAGCACCCTTGGAATGTTGAGCACCTAAGAAGATATTATCAATAAGGTGATCATGGACGAGCATTGTCACGGACGAGCTCTTTAGACGTTTGAAGTAATGTGTTGCCTAGTGTTATTTTCTCGTATTTGCTTATTACTACTACTATATGTTTTATATGTATAGGTATTTAGTGCTGCTCATGGACGAATTTGTGTTGTATAAGTATTTTTAATTCCCTAAAGGCACTAGCTCTCAAGCATGTGCCATGTCTGTGGACGAATGTTTGCATAGTTTGGATTTTCAAATATATATATGATGTATTTTTAAGTCTATACATAATTGTATGGGAATCCTACGTTTTTTTGTAATTTCATTTAGAGTGATCCACGAAAGGCAAACAATCAAGGACGAATAAAATCCTTGGACGCAAGGATGTACTGTCCATAAGCTTTCCTTAAAGAAAGGATAAAGCAATAAAAATAAACCGAAGATATGTCCGTCTAAAACTTAAGACGAGGTGAAACCTAAGGAATGATTGTCTAAACCATAGAAGAATAAAAAATTAAGGACGAATAAAATGCTTGGACGCAAGGATGTATCGTCCATAAGCTTTCCTTAAAGGATAAAGCAATAAGAATAAACCGAAGGTATGTCTGTCTAAAGCTTAAAACGAGATGGAACCTAAGGAATCGTCTAAACCATGGACGAACAAAAGATGGTGCAAAAACTCAAGCCCATAGACGAATCTAACCAGCCTAACAATCTAGTGCAAGGACGAGCCTTTGCTAGGAACAATTTAGTTAAGGAAGAGTAAATGATTGTCCCAAATTTGTTGTCCAAATTCGGTGATGTAAGAAGAAATTCACCCATATACTCAAGACGAGGTAAAATGATTTGACAAATGGACGAACCATGCAGCCATGAAAACGATATGGACGATGTAAATAAAGTTCGTACGTAAAGATTCAAACATATTCAAACATTATAAGAGGTGAAAATGGAAAACATTCATAAAATTTAAAAGAGGGGTGGACGACCAACGTCCAAAAACCCTTAAGTTACAATATAACTGATTGTAATAAGGCTCATCCATAAACTTACACGAGATGATTCTACTCCAATAAAGCCCAAAACAACGGGCACCACTAATAAAGATAAAATGAATTTTCTAAGGAAAATATAAAATTACTTGGATAAACCACTGGGGGCATTGCCCCCAGACTTAGGATCATCTTGGGTCACTTCGTTATTAGCATCGTCCATTATGTTGACGTCCTCAGAACTCGTCTGCAGCAAGGAGCTTTCAGTAGCAAGGGGAAGCTTGAAAGAATCAAAGTCCAAGTCAGGAAATGTTTCCTTGGCATTAGCGCGAAAGTCCTCATAGCCAGCTGCATAGTGACTGTCTAGATGATTCTTGTACTCGTCAGACTTCTTGAAGGCTGCTATGGCTTCCTCACGTGCTTTCTCCAAGGATGAGGCAAACCCAGAAACTTGTCCCTCGAGATGAACGATGCGAGTATCTTTTTCGATATTATCAGCCTTAAGCTCTTTCACCTCATTTTTCAGCTTCGTCTCACTTCCTTGCAGATGATTGAAGTCTTCAGTTAACCTAAGCACCTCCCCCTTTTTTAGCAGGATTTCATTGTTCAGCTCCTTAGCCTTATCCTTAGCAGTCTTGGCCTCTGAAGCAAGCTCCTTAGCCTGACAAGCTGCTGTGTAAAATTTTGACATAGCCTGTGTATGGACGAAATAAAGTTAGATATTTTATTTTGAAAACTTATTGAAAACACACAAGGACGAATGAAACTTACCTTAAAAAGGTCATGGATACCAGAACGTTCAAACTCCCTCACTGACATATTGTAGCATTCATTGACTTCATTATCAGTGATTATTCCTTTGAACGTCCTCCATGCGTGGTTCTCGTCCAACACCAGGTTAGAAGGACGCTCGGATGGCTCTAACGGATGAGGCTTACGAGGAATCTTGTTTGGAGGGGGAGTAGAATCGGTTTGGACGGGATGAACTGTTTGGATGGGCTCCACATCAATTGGAGGTTCGTCCAGCTCTACTGTCGGAGGTGTAAACTTGGGAACCTTGGGAAGAGAAGCCTTGGTAGGTTTTTGCTTCTTAGGACCTCGACGACTTGGAAGGTCGTCCAGATCCACAACACTGGATATAGACTTAGATTTTCTCTTCCTTGTTTGGACGGAAGATCTTTGGACGACTGGAGGTGTAGTAGCATCCTCGTCCCCACTAGTAATGTTCTTTTCTCTGTTCTCCCTCATCGTAGCCATCCTTGTGACGAGGAAACTCTAAGTTAAAAAAAAAAGAAAAAAAAGGGAAAGTAAAGAGAAAGAAAAAGACGGACGATGCTTACTTCGACGAGTGGTCTCCTCGTGACCAAGATTCTCAGTAGTAGGTACTGGGCCGAGTCCCCACGTAGCTAGACAACTAAAAGTCACTAGATCGTGAAAAGTCCTCCCAGGGAAGGCACGTACTTGGTCAATTCGATCCAAGTAAAGTTTGTCCAAGCGTGGACGAACAACAGCTGCGTCAATAAAGAAAAAGGGTTAGACGACTGAAAGTGGTAAAATATGTAGAGAAACAAAATAAAAATGGAAAGGAAACATACCCTCAGGACGAAGACGACCTAGAGGACTGGTAAAGGGTGGGAATGGGGCATTACCCACATCAACTGGGTCCCCAGCCCAATTTCCAGAAATAATAAAAAATTCTTTTTTCCAAAGTCTGTCAGACGAGCTACGGCCCTTAATTAAACTATAGTAAGAGCCTCTGGACGAGAACTGGTAAAAACCAGTAGACTTCTTTATCTCAGAGGGCTTATAGCAGTAAAGGAACTCGTCCACTGTGATAGGACAGTTCCCTTCCAATGCCTCATGCCACAGCACTTGCATGGCAATTACCATCCTCCATCCATTGGGGTTGAACTGGTTAGGTCCAATACCCAACCTATGGAGAAGACCTCTACAAAAAGAATTTAAAGGAAATCTAAGGCCAGCTAAGAGGTAAGAGGTGTATATTTCTAAACCAGAAGAAGGGGAACAACACCATTCTCCGTCCATGGGTAGACGAGGATTAAACTCTTTAGGAATTTGATACCTATCTACAAGGGTTTTTAACTTAGCAGCATTTAAAATGGATGCTACTTCAGGGGCACAACTATAAATAATATTCTCCTCCTCCTCCTCGTCTTGAGGAGGGCTAGGTGGCTGTCTGGACAAGCTAGCCCCAGATCCAGAAGCCTTCCTACGTTGTAATTCTTGGAATTCCTCCAAAGGAATACTAGGAACCCCAGACGAATAATGCTCGTCCGAAGAATTACTACTACCTGTACTACTTTCACTACTCTCATAACTACCCTCGTTCCTAGAAGAAACGTTTTGGTACTCGTCTATCTCCTTCTCTAAACTACTACTAGGTGAAGACATAACTTAAATGAAGATAGATAAGACGAAAACCTAAGAAGGAAAAGAAAATACCTGAGAACTAGGAAGGAATGCTAGACGGGGCTTTTGGACGAGATGGCAGAAAGAAAATTATGTGAAATGTGAGGGGCAAGAGAGGGAATGCACCTATTTATAGGGCCCAGAAATGGGGTCAACGAAGCGACGCCAGCCATTCAGAAGAAGACACGTGGCGATTCCTTTGAAAAACGCAATCGACGTGACGGGCCAACCAATGAAGTTGTGACACGTGGCAAAAAAAAAATAATTTCATAACCACAAAGGTACACATTAAATCCCAATAATGTCTTTGGACGACCATTGGACAAGGGGGCAACTTATGGGATAGTGAAAATTACAACTCATATTCGTCCATATGGCTCGTCCGTGATCTTGAGCCAAATATTTTAGTTGATCGTTTAAGCAATAGGGTCGTCCATGGGTAAAGCACATGGACAACTCACACAACGTCTGAGCAATAGGGTCGTCCATGGGAAAAGCACATGGACAACTCACATAACACCGTCAGAAAACCAGAGTCATCCATGCACGAAGTGCATGGACGACCACATGATACTTAGAAACTCTCAAGTGTAAATTCACTTGAGAGTATGGAAAATTTGAGCCACAAAACCTTGAAACGGTTACTCAACCCGAATTCATCGTCATAGATTCCTCTTAAGTACATAACTTCCATCAACGGTTGTAACTCCTATAGCCGTTGAGGAAGTTATGTCTGGACTTACTAAATCCCACAAATCTTGGGGAAGTTACAAAGCCAATAAGCGCTCCAAGGTCTTCTATATAAAGGACCAGTCTGAATTAAAGAAAGGGAAGTGCACTCTGAAATTTTACTCCTAATAAAACTTGGAACTCTGTTCTAGTGAGAAACTAACTTAGCCATTGGAGGGTGTTTGGCCGGTCCACATCGGTCCCCTTTTGATAGTGTGTTCATCTTTGTAAGCCTTCGCAACTACCAGTAGCCCACCGAAGCTGAAGCATTCAGCCTACTGATTCTGTGCAGCATCAGATATAAAGCACTTAGGAAAGACTAGTCACATCCTAAGAATTAAACTTTGTTGAAATTCAGAAATTAGGATGTTGGGTCTATCTCAAACTGCTTAAATAGATTAGATTCTAGCCAAGTATAGTATGTAATACTTCAAGAAAGGATTCTTTCCTTTTAAGTTTGAAGTTCCTTTATAAAGGACTAGAGTCCTAAGACATATAAAAGGAAGAGCATATCAAGACGGTTCCTTATATCATATCAATAGGAAGTCTCTATGCTATGCTATATACTAGGCTAAATATCTATTTTGCAGTGAGTATAGTAAGCAAATATCAATTGAATCAAAGATTACTTAATTTAGTGGGAGTAAAGCATATACTCAAATATCTTAGGAGAACGAGGGATTATATGCTTGTCTACAAAAATGAGATTTTGATAGATATTGGATGTACAAATACTGACTTGTAGTTTGATTGTGATTCATGAAGTTAGATTTCAAGATATGTGTTCATCCTAGATGGTGAAGATACACATTAAGCGTAAGTATTTTCTCATTAGAGAGATATAAGTACGTGTGAAGTAGTAGTAGAAAGGATAATTTATACAATAAATCTGACTGAAACTTGTTTCCAAGCCTTGCCTTAGAGTGACTATGAATTACTCTAAAGGGAGATAAGTGTTGGATATATGGTAAATTGTCTTTGAGGGCAAGTGGGAGATTGTTGGGGTTTATGCCCTAAAATCCAATTTATTGGCATGACATAAATAATTAAATTGTTTAATTATATGAGACTATCTATAAATGAACTAATGGGATATTATCTTAGTCCATGAGATGCATAGTATGTGATTTAGTCACAGAAGATATAAATCACAAGTTCTTTGTAAACTCAAAATTTTAGTTCGTAGTCGGTGATGAAATTGGGCGTTTCATCTGCGAAGACTATAACATATCAACTAAGATGATTTGTCTTGATCGTGGAAGTGAAGACTTCTAGTTGGTATGTTGATATGTTTTAAGAGTTAAGACATATTGAACTGGACTACTGTGAGATTTATTATTTTCCTAACGACTGTCAAATGAATAATAAATCTCACGACTTCTATTTACATCAACTCTAAATCCTAAGAGAATAATGGACCTGATCATGAGGTGTAGGTTGCTTTGATATATCAGGAATGAGATCTATAAGTTACGATCAAAACCTCAGTATGTTGAGCAGCTGCATTTAATGTTGATGGAACATATATTCTTAAGATGGAATTCATAATCTCTTAATAGAGATATAAAATATTCCCTTGAGATAAGTTTAATGGGTTTGGTTATTCAGAGTGTTGGGCCCAACCACTTTAGTAAGGAGTTACTAAAGTATATATTTATGAAATTGGATTTCATAAATATATGATGAATAACATAAATGATTAAACAGGGTACTCAAGAATTAAGATGTAGTAATCTTCAAAGTGGCAGTCAACATTCATGACTTTGTATTACTACGAATATTTTAACGAAGGGGTTGCATGTATAATAAAGTTTTGGATATAATTTATTAATAAGGCCTAGAGTGCAATTATATTCATATAATAGTATTGAATATAATTAATGGTAACTTTAGACTTGTCAAGAGTTGACAGAAAAGCCCAAGGCCCATTGGAGCTAGAGTCTTATTCGTTCCCTTTTGGTCCCACTCCAAGCCACATACTAGAGCCCAATTGGAATGGCCTAAAAGGCTAGACCAATTAGATAATCAGTTATATATATATAAGGAGAGAAACATACAGAATTATATAAGACTTTCATAAGGGTCTTTCATTAAGATCATATAAGGAATGAAATTGTGTATATGAGTGTTGGACAATCTCTTATTCTCTACTTGGAAACTAATTGAGATACCACACTTCTTGGGCATTAAGTGGAATTGGAGTGAAGATTAAAAGTGTTCCCAAGTGCTTCTAATATTTTGTTTTGAATTTCACCGCACCAAGGTATGCTTTCTTGTTATTAAATTCTGAAACTTACATAGTACAATTTATCAATTGTGAATGAAGTAGATCCGTTAATTTTCTGGTGCGTATGTTTTGTATGTGATACAAACATGTATTTTTCCAACATAAGCCACTCAGAAGAGGTGCGTTTATTGCTGGTTCGGATGGGGAGCGTATGTGGGTGAAGTTTAAATATGAAAGATTGTCCTTTTTTTGTCATTATTATGGATTGTTAGGCCATGATTTGAGGCATTGTGCTACTCACTTTGCAGCAACGAAGAACATTGCGGAAATGAAGTATGAATATGGGGATTTTTTAAAAGCAACAGGGGGTAGGTAGCGATCTCCACCAAGGCGAAATAATAATAGTTCAGGTAGTGCAGGTGATAAACCGGTGCAACCAACTGAAATTTTGAAGCAACCAATGGAGATGACGGTGACGGTAGTGGGAAATTTCAGATCAGAGAGTCCAAGTTTTCACGATAAGGATGAGACCGAAGATTCAGGAAAGGCCATGAATTTAGGAGAGACCGAGATTACAGGAAGTCATGTGAATCCAAGAGTGCTGCCTGATTTTATGCAGGGTAATAGATACGTAACTAAGGACAATGCTAATGGGAAGGAAGTGGTTGATACTACGACATTGAGTTCGAATAGTCAGTGGAATTTCAAGACTAAGATGGATATACTTGTTATCACCAGCAATAGATCAGACACTATTCTATCCGAGGAATTGCAGGGAGATGCCACAGAAGCCGCAACAAGTTCTGATCTTCCAAAAATCCAAGTTGATGGTGGGCCTCTCGTTTCAAAGGCCAAAATTACCTGGACCCGTATCAACAGAATGGACTTTGGGTTAAGTGGTTTCTCTAAAGCCTTTAACATGCCAACATTTGGAAAAAGAACCTCTCAAGGTGATCTGAATGCAAGGCAGACTGAAGACTTGGACAGAGTGAGTACAAAATGTGGGAAAGTGGATAGTGATGTAGGAGGCAGTGATGAAGGATCGGCGGGGGTGATGACTCACCCTTGCCGGGAGCAATGAGGCTTTAAGTTTGAACTACCAAGGGCTTGGGAACCCTTGGACAGGTCGACGCCTTCGCAAGATTATGAGGGAACAAGTTCCCAATGTGTGTTTTTTGATGGAGACACGACTGGACAAGGAAGGGTTTGATAAATTATATAGTAATTTGCCTTTTCCGAATAAGATTATCATAAAATACCCTGATTCAGGGGGTGGATTGGCGTTTCTATGGAAGAATGATGTAGCAATGGAGGTTATTAATTATACTACAAATCATGTGTTGACCAAGGTTACAGAGGAGGATGGATTTGTTTGGTATCTCACCTGCTTCTATGGATGGCCAGAGGCATAAAATAAGGAGAGGTCGTGGAAGCTTTTGGCTCATCTAAAAACTTTTGTGTAGGGACCTTGGATGGTGATTGGAGATTTTAATGCATTCCTCAATGTCTCAGAAAAGCAAAGTAAAACACCACCACAAATGTCCCAGATTGATGCGTTTAGGGATGCTTTAGAATATTATCAACTTGGAGACTTGGGATTTTGAGGGTATCCATTTACTTAGAGCAATAAGAGGCCGGGCTGTGCTAATACGAAAGTGAGGCTGGATCGTGGAGTAGCTAACAAGGAGTGGATTGATAAATACCAAATGAGTAATGTTACACATTTGTCTTCTCATGCTTCAGACCATTTGCTTATCATCTTGCAGGTTCAGTGTTATAAACAACAAAGACATAGGAGAGGAAAGGGGTTCAAGTTTGAGGAATCATGGTTGTTGTGGGAGGAGTGTGAGAATGTGGTAATGGAGGCATTGCATAATGTGGGAGATGAGCAAATCGGATTGGCTGCTGTTAAGGAAAAAATAAAAAAATGTGGCGAGGAACTTATGGCATGGGGGTCGGCCAGAGCTGAACCTAAAGCTAATGTTATCAAACAATTACAATAGAAACTTGATACTTTGAACCAGTCTGAAACAATTGATGAGAGTAAGGCCGAATATCTGGAGGTGAGTAAAAAATTGGATGAGCATCTATTGAAGCAGGAAATTTATTGGGCACAAAGATCTAGAGTTTTGTGGTTGAAGCATGGGGATAAAAATACCAAATTCTTTCATTCAAAAGCTTCACAAAGGAGAAGAAAAAAAATCACATTAAGGGTATTAAAAATGCACAAGACGAATGGGTAGAGGAACTGGAGGATGTGGTCAAGGTAGCTTCTGACTACTTTGATAATTTATTTAGTGCATGTTCCTATGACCGGATGGAGGAGTGCCTGAGTGCAGTCACCAGAAAGGTAACTACTAACATGCAGGAGTTTTTATCCAGTGAGTTTACAGTTGAAGAAATCAAGGCGGCGTTGTTCCAAATGGGACCAACCAAGGCCCCTGGTTCGAATGGTATGAATGCCCTTTTCTATCAAAATTTTTGGCATGTTGTGGGTGATAATGTGGTGTCTGCTGTGCTGGATTTTTTGAATAATGGCATTATGATACTTGACATAAATCATACAAACATTGTTTTAATTCCTAAAGTAAAAAATCCTGAAAAAATGTCGGAGTTTAGACCAATTAGTTTATGTAATGTGATTTATAAAATCATTTCAAAAGTGCTTGCAAACAGATTGAAGCAGGTATTACCTTATGTAATTTCTCCCACTCAAAGTGCTTTTGTTCCGGGAAGGCTAATTACAGACAATGTTTTGGTGGCCTATGAGACATTGCATACTATGCACTCCAGGAAGAAGGGTAAAAAAGGCTCTATGGCTTTGAAGCTTGATATTAGCAAAGCCTATGATAGAGTTGAATGACAGTTTTTACAAGGCATCATGCATAAGTTAGGCTTCCCAGATGTGTGGATTGAAAGGGTGATGAGTTGCATTACTACACCATCCTTTTCTATTCTTGTGAATGGAAGACCATATGGCAATATTATTCCATCTAGGGGAATCCGGTAAGGGGATCCTCTCTCACCATATTAGTTTCTATTGTGTGCAGAGGGATTCACTTCTCTACTGGCAAAGGCTGAAGTAGGTGGAAGCATTAAGGGAGTGTCAATTTGTAGAAGAGCACCCAGAATTTCTAATCTCCTTTTTGCAGATGATTCTTTGTTATTTTGCCAGGCAACTCAAAATGAAGTTGTGACCATTAATGAGATCCTTCAACTTTATGCACATGCATCGGGTCAGAGTATCAATTTGGAGAAGTCTTTGGTGTATTTCAGTAGCAATACAACAGATAGTCAGAAATAGGATATGCTGAGGATCTTGGGTGTCAGGGAGGTTGACCGGTTTGAATCATATTTGGGGCTACCAACTCTAATTGGGCGAGCCAAATACCATACTTTTTCCTTTTTAAAGGATAGAGTGTGGAAAAAATTACAAGGTTGGAAAGGTATGCTTCTATCTAGAGCTGGTAAAGAAATTCTCATAAAGGCGGTTGCTCAATCTATTCCCACTTATACGATGAGTGTATTTCAAATCCCAATGAAATTATGTGATGAACTGGATGCTTTATGTGCAAAGTTTTGGTGGGGACAAGTTGGGAATGAAACGAAAATTCATTGGAGAAGTTGGGATAAGCTGTCAACCTCAAAGAAAGATGGCGGAATGGGCTTTCATGATCTTAGAGCATTTAATCTAGCCATGCTAGCCAAGCAAGGGTGGAGAAAGATCCAAGAATCGGATTCATTGCTCTATCGGTGTTTTAAAGCGAGATACTTCCCACAGACTTCTTTTCTTGAGGCAGTTGAATCACCAAATAGTTCCTATGTATGGAAAAGCATGCTGGCAGCCCTACCAATCCTCAAGTCCGGTCATTGTTGGAGAGTGGGGAATGGTTGTTCAATTCGGGTTCAAGGTGACAAGTGGATTCCTAATTTTCCATCACATAGAATACTTCATCTGCCCAATGATGATGTTGAAAGTTGGGTTGTGGCAGGCCTCATTGATCATGAATTACATGAATGGAGGATTGAAGTAGTGATGGCATTATTTCATGAGGAGGAGGCTGATGCAATATGTAAAATTCCCCTTAGCAGAAGGAGTGTGTTTGATTCCATTACATGGCTGCATAATAAGAATGGAAAATTCACTGTTAAATCAGCATATAGGGTTGCATAACAGGTTTTGAAGGTTGGAAGAGGGGCTGAAAGCTTTAATGGGAGGTATGGGAAGCAAGTTTGGGTTGCCTTGTGGAAGCTTAAAATTCCAAACAAGATCAAAGTGTTTGGATGGAGAGTGTGTCATGGTATTCTGTTGACAAGATTGAACCTAACCAAGCGAAGGATTATATCAGACAATATGTGCCCGATTTGTTGTAGATGTCTAGAATCAACAATTCATGCGCTTTGGGAGTGTGCTGCTGCACAGGATGTGTGGGCTAGCAGTGTTAAAATTCTGCAGAAGGGATGCACAGGTTAGAATGATTTGCTGCGCTTATTGGAGTACCTACTAGACCAATTCTTTGGAGAAAATGGAAGTCTTCTTGATTCAAGCTTGGCTCACTTGGAATAGGTGCAACAGTGTTATTCATGGTGGCAGATTCATTGATCCAGGGACTCTTAATTAGAGGGTAGCAGAGTATTTAGAAGAGTACAAACATGCTTAACAGCAACTTCATGTAGAATCGGTTATGCAGAACAGCAGGACAGATTGGGAACCACCTCCAGAATCAGCTTTTAAGTTGAACTTTGATGCAGCAATTTTTTTTGAGTTGAACAGAACCGGCGTTGGGGTTATAATCCGTAACTACAAAGGTGAAGTCATGGCAGCCATGTTTGCAAGAGGGCCAGCAGTACATAGTAGTGAGGAAGGTGAGCTGTTAGCATGTAGAAAGGTTGTTGAATTTGCTATTGATGCAGGTTTTTCCAGGTTGGTTCTTGAGGGAGACAATGTTAATGTAATAAAAGCTATTTCATCGCAAGAAGCCAACATATCTTTGTTGGGGAATGTTGTGGAAGATATTAAACATCTCATTAGGGGTCTACAGTGGGTATCTATTTCTCACACAAGGCGTAGTGGCAATAAGGTGGCTCATGTGTTAGCGCAACATGCTAGAACTATTATTGAGGATTTGTATTGGATAGAGGATTCTCCTCCTCCAGTCATTGAACAATTGTATCAAGATGCTTTCCTTTTATAAATGAATGAATGCAGTTTCCCTTTCAAAAAAAAAAAATATATATATATATATATATAGAGAGAGAGAAATTAAATAGTAATGTGCAAATTATATTGACATATTTTATTATTATTTTTTATATAATACTTTCATGTAAATAAATCCTTCAAGATAATATATAAAAAATATCTAAAGTTCACAACTCATGAGATATAAGATCTCAGTAAGCAGCGAGCACGTCACTAATCACTAGCCCTGCAGGCCAAGTCTTAGACCTGGCTTCTTAAGTTTAAGAATAATTTAAATAAATAATGAGAAAAGACTTTTAAATTTGAAAATAATTAAAACAAATAAAGAGAAAGCCAACTCATTCCCACTGTCACGTTTCCCAAGAAATCTGAATCTGATAAGTGATAATTTCTTCTAATCTTTAATTAGCTTTTCTTCTTCCCAACATATGCTTCTCAGTCTTCACCTCATTCTTCTCACTTTTCAGTCTCAACGTATGCTTCTCAGTCTCCATCTCCTTCTTCTCACTTTTCAGTTTCTACTACACTTCATCTTCCCTAGTTTTTCAAACGCAAAGTAAAGCAACAAATTATTTCTCTCTCACAACTTCAGCCTTCACTTACTCTTCCTCTTTCTTCTCTGAAGAGTAGATCTAGCAAACAGGTAGTTGCTCTCCATGAAGACCCAATCTACTTTTATTTTTTTTTAATTTTTTTTTTCCATTTTCATTGCGAAATTTTCTGGAAAGAAGAAACCGGAAAACCTGCTTCTGGTTTAGAAAACCGCACGGTTTGACTGCGGTTCGAGAGGTTTGCAGCAAAAATACAATTTTCGGTTTTATAAATTTAAAAAACCAGAATGATGACCGGTTTCCGTTATTCCGGTCCGACTGTACGGTTCGGTCCGAATTTCAAAACCATGGGGGAAATTAGTGGCCAAAAATTAAATAAAATAGAGACTTTCCAATTTATGGCGCCGCTCTTGAGATCAAGACACTAATCGGATTATTAACAATACAATTTCTTTGCACTTTTGGATTTATGTTTGACCTCTCGGGCCATAGTTGTCTCTTTGATGTTAACGTGACCATTATTAATTGTGCAATTTGCATTTATTTATGTATTATTAAGATATATAGGAATCATTGTTTGGTATTTTATATTAACACCCGTAATTCATATGACGTGAACATATTTATTCAATTTTATAACCAATGTGTACTAAAAAACATATATATATATGTGTGTGAATCTATTTCAGACCTTAATTTTTTTATTTGAAATTTTTAATTCACTTCAAAAAAAAAAAAAAAAAAAAAACAATTATCTTTTAAAAAACTTTTATTTTCCAATCAGAAAATAACTTGCACATCTTTTTTTGGAGAAATAGTTTCAATCTTTGACATTTGCTTTTAATGATTGATTGCTATTTATTATCAAACTAAGATACTAATTGGTTTTGGTGTATGCAAGGATTAAAACCAAATTTCTTATTCGACAACAAGAGATTTTACCAATTGAACTAACAGGAACCCACATTTTGCACAGATTATGATGCAGTGCATCTCATCTTATTCTAATAAAATTAAAACCACTATCCGATCTTGATCCCACGCGCACGTGCCATTTTTCAAAGTGCCAAGTGAGCCACAAAAGCACCACGTGCGTTTGCATGTGCATGTTCTAGTGCCCTACGTTTATAGATTCTATAATAATATAAGATTAATTAAGAGATTAATTTGAGGACTCAAGAACTCAAGACGTAGTAATTTACAAAATGTCAGTAACTAGTGACTTTTTTTTGATAAGATAGCACTTTTATTAAGAAGAAGAGAAACCCATTACATCTTGAGCCAACAAGGACTCAATTATAGACGGGTTTTCCTTTATCCAGGCTACATAACTATCAATACCCTCGGCATAATGAGCCAAGATATGAGCAGGCTTATTTCCCTATCGCTTTACATGTGAAACTTGTACCATTCGAAACACTTGTAATTGCTATTGAATTCCCAAAATAACATTAGCAACAGTTATTGGTGGAGTTGTATTGCCTAAAACCGCACCTGAGATTATTTTTGAGTCGCTTTCAAACACTGTATCATAGATACCCACTTCCCATGCGAAACGAACTCCTTCCAAATCCATGGCTTTCGTTTCTAGAGGTCCCAAGGGCACACTTAGATTTTTACTCATGTTAGGACCTATGTGGTTCACTTGTTAGGAACATATGTCACTATTTTTTGTAATTGGCTAATCCTTTAACAAAACGCACTTTACTTGTATTTGGGTAGACCTAGGATGTGTTTAATACTTCAAGAAACCTTGTTTCAAGTTCAAGTGTTAAAGCCATGCAAGCTTGTCCAAGATTCAAGTCTAAAAAGTGCCTATCATTAAAGCTCGACAGCTAGCCATCTATCGAGACCTGTAGAGCGGTTGAAGCTCGTGGCTTGACAGCAGCTCGACAGATAGGGTATCTGTCGAGGTTTATGAAAAATAGAGTTTTAGTTCTATTTTTACTCCAATCCGTGATTGTATGTTTGTGCTTTCTTTTCTCACAACCCTATACATATAAAAGGATTATTTTAAGGGCCGTCAAAGGTGACACAAGTTGCACAAGTGTTGAGCAAAGTTTGTTCAAGCAAATTGAGACCGGAGACAGAATTTGCCCTAGTTCATCTTTCTTGTGAAGAAGCTGCTGTGTTTGTACACCGTAGGGTTTTGTAACCAAGGAGCTTCTCAATCTTCATTGTGTGATGAACTGAAGAACTTTGCAGCCAACAACCTTTTCTAGTTGGTGATTGAAGTCGCGTATTGGATCCGCGCAATTGGTTAGTCAGGAATTGGGAGCCGTGCATCAAAAGGAGAGATTGTCACTACAGAGAAAGTCCAATTGGGTATTGGGGTAAGGGTTCAACTGTAGGTTGGTATAAGGTACTGAGATTCCTTTACTTGTAACCGCTTGTTGTGATAATAGTGGATTCTCGGGAGTGGTGACCTTAAAATCACCCGGTGGGGTTTTTGCCGTGTAGGTTTTCTCCATTCAAAAACAAATCATCGTGTCAATTTATTTTCCGCTGCATTTAGTTTAATTGGTGATTTGTTTGTGCTACCACGCATAGTGCATGTTAATTTGATTAATTAATAAACTTGGCTAATTAATCAATTAATTCATCACAAGGGGTCAATTCGTTTTTGGCCTATCAACTCAAGGCTGCTTCAACTATTCCAGTTGAATCCGTAATGACCACTCCCACTCCTGATGCATTAAGCTGGGCAAAGACAGCACCATCAACGTTGATCTTGTAATACGGTGCCAGTGGAGGTGTCTAAGTGAGGTTCTCGAGCACAAGCTGTCTCGTTGGAGTAAAATTTGCTAACTGAAACTCTTCAAGCAAAGATCTGGCCTTGTACAGTACTGATGAAGCCTGTTGCCTAGGCTGTCACTGTCTAAGTACATTTCGGTTGAAACATATGCTTCATGCCATGGTAGCTATCAAGCTTAATAGCTCATTGTCCACATGTTGAACGAACTTCAAGTGCTAGAAAAGGTCTACAAAGTCATGGTAGTAAGCCCCACGGGTATCCACTGAAATACCAGACAGTTGCCATGCTTCTCGTGCCTTTTCACAGTGCCAGAACGCATGTGCACTAGTCTCAGCCTCCAAACCATAAGCTTCACAAAAAGGGTTGTCAATGACCCTCCGATGGCAAAGGTTAACCTTTGTGAGCAAAATATTTTTGCAAGCCCGCCAAGTGAAAGCTTTGATCTTTTTCGGAACATAGGGACCTGTGAGAGACCGCCAAAATTGGGGTGCCTCTCAAAAAAGAGATTTGGGTACTTTTTAGGGCACCTTTCTTTTTGGGTAAGTGGTGTGGAGTCACCACTTCTTTCTTTTTTATACAAAAAAAAAAAAAAAAAAAAAACTAAATAAAACTTTACATGACTAAATTGTACTATTCTCATTGATTGAATAAGAAAATACATGTTTGAAAAATTGAAAATTACATGGCTTTGGGTCCTAGTTACAATCTACCAAAAATACATGGCTTTTTGTCCTAGTTACATTCTACCCAAAAAAAAAAACAAAGACAAGGCTTAGATCTACCTATCCAAAAGAACTAGATTCGGCGGCTAGGTTATGGAATGGGAAGGTGTTAGGCACCCATTCCGTCCAGACAGAGTCTGGTCTTCTAAACTCTTGTGACCTATGTACCCTTTTTATGCATGCTATGGATGATATGTTGAACATGTGAACAAAACTAAATCACACAAATTTATTTATGAACGAATCATCTTCTTTGTTTTAAAAAGGTCAGATCTGTTTTGATGATTAAAAAAATTGATTTGACTTATATAAAAAAATCAGATATGTTTTTAAGAACTAAGAAAAATGGTTTTTGGAGATAAAAATTCAGATCTATGTTTATTACATAAAACAAAGTCTTTTGATTTGAAAAAGTATTAGATCTGTTTTTAAGAACTAAGAAAAATGGTTTTTGATTTATGAAATATTAGATCTGTTTTTAAGAACTAAAAAAAAAGGTTTTTTTGATGACAGAAAACCAGATCTATTTTTATATGTTTAAAAAATATGAAAAAGAATTTTTAATTTTTAATTTTTTTTTGAGAAGAGAATTTCATTCATAAGATAAATTTATGCAACATGGACTAAACACAACTAACAACAAACACAACAATGCATGATCTTTTTCGTTATTTCAAAATCTGCTATATTAAAAAAAATCAGACCTATATCTAAGGAAAATACAAATCAGTTTTTGATTTGAGAAAAATTCAGATCTACATCTAAGAAAGATGCAGATCTATTTTTTATTAAGAAAAATTCAGATCTACATCCAAGAAAGATGCAGATCTGTTTTTGATTAAGAAAAATTCAAATCTACATCTAAGAAAGATGCAGATCCGTTTTTTGATTAAGAAAAATTAAGATCTATATCTAAGAAAGATGCAAATCCGTTTTTAATTAAGAAAAAGTCAGATCTACATCTAAGAAAGATGCAGATCTGTTTTTATTTTAAGAAGAATTCAGATTTACATCTAAGAAATATGCAGATCTGTTTTTATTTTAAGAAAAATTCAGATCTGCATCTAAGAAAGATGCAGATCTGTTTTTAATTAATAAAAATAATTGGTTATATGCAGATTATTGAAAATAAGAAAAAGATCATAGCAATTATATATATATAAATATAAATATAAAATCAGGATCATGTTTTAACAAAACAGTTGGTTAATAATTCATGTATAGATAAAAAAACATGCATCATCATAAAGAAAGACATAAAGAAAAGGAATAGGGTGATTGAAAACAACCTCTTGCATGGAGCACTTATTGTTCTTGAGAGGATGTTTTAGGGTTCAAAGAAATTTATTCAATTATCTTTGAAACCTAAAACCCCTAAATATTAAAGAGGGGATCAGCAAATATGAGCAATTTGAGAGCCTAAAAGAGTGTGCCAAAGTGTAAAAAAGTGTCTCTCCCTGGGGGGTGAAAAGTGTGCTGAATTTTGAGAGGTATCCTCTATTTATAGAGGTTGGAATGCTGAAAAAAATAAGCAAAAAGCGTATGGGAGAAAATCCTAAAAAAAAAAGAGATTTGGACAAGAGTAAGCTGATTTTTCAAATCAGAACCAGTTTCTTATTTTGATCATATCTCTTTACTAAAAATTCTTATTAAGCTGAAAGTTTAACAGCTAAAGGGAAATTCTCTACAACTTTTCCAGAAATAGCCTAGTCCGAATATGGAGTCCTACTAGGCCAAAAGTACCTTGGAACGTGAATCTGAAATCTGTTACTTGATTAGCACGTTTTAGAAGTGTTTTCCAACTCTAAAACTGTATTTGGAAGAATTTCAGAGTTATTTTCATGATAAACCTCCTTCCAAAGTGATAATTATGACTTTTAAAATAATTATTTTGAATATAATTATCCTAAAAACCTAATTATCCACAGTCTTTAAATATTATCAGCTTATTTGTTTTAATTCCATGCAACAAATCTCTCTTTAAGAAAAATACTCCACTAATCACATAAATTCATTTAATTAATTTTAATCATCAACCAATCAAAATTAATTTCAATTAATCACACGTGATCGGTTTTACCCCATACAATGCATGTTGACCGTGCAAACTTGATCATGCGATATCTTTCGATCCGATGGTCTGATTTGGAAACCGGACACACCATTATGATCGTTAGAACCTCAAGATCATTTTTATGATATACAATGAATGAGTTAATGCATGTAATGCAATCATGATTTTTGGGGTATATTGATGTTCACTCTAGTCATTCTCCTTGATTAAATCTTGAGTGCATAATCGAGTGTCTACAGAATGCCCCTTATTGACAGAGCTTGGAAAGCGAATGTCAATGTAAAACAAAGACACTGATTTTAGCAGCCATGATTTAATTGAGGTTGAATTTTCAAAGATTTTCTAGCGGTCGAACCTAAAATCTTGGAACATAGAACTAGTGCCTTTCCTTTTGACAAAAAATGAAAATACTTGACCTAGCTGAAGCCGATAACTTTGGAAATGATTCTTGACAATTGATCTGACCAAGAGGCTTTTCAATCCTGATCTTGATAATGGAGTTGTCTATGACCAAAGGGCTTCTCAACCTCGATCTTGACAAAAGGTAACCAAAGGGCTTCTCAACCTTGGAACTTGAAGAAAGGCGATCAAAGGGCTTCTCAACCTTAAAACTGGAGTTGGAACATTGATCAAAGGGCTTCTCAACCTCAATCTTGATGAAAGGCAACCAAAGGGCTTCTTAACTTTGGAACTTGAAGAAAGGCGATCAAAGGGCTTCTCAACCTTGAAACCGGAGCTGGAACGTTGATCAAAGGGCTTCTCAACCTCAATCTTGATGAAAGACAACCAAAGGGCTTCTCAACCTTGGAACTGGAATTACTGGGATGTCGATCAAAGGGCTTCTCTACTTCGATCTGAAATTGCTGAGATATCGATCAAAGGGCTTCTCTACTTCAATCTGGAATTGTTGGGATGTCGATCAAAGGGCTTCTCTACTTTGATCTGGAATTGCTGAAATATCGATCAAAGGGCTTCTCTACTTTGATCTGGAATTGTTGAAATGTCGATCAGAGGGCCTCTCTAATTTGATCTTGAATTGCTGGAATGTCAATCAAAGGGCTTCTCTACTTTGATTTGTACTGTTGCCTGCAAAAAGTCAAAATTTGGAATTAGACTTTAACTGATGAGTGTTTTGTTGTTCCTTTGCTTTTGAGATGTGTGATCTTCATTTATCCCTTCTCGATTTGAACTTTATCAAGAAAGGTTTGATTGATAAAAGATTTTATTTTTGAGAAACATTTGATTTTTGAAACTTGGAAGTTTTGAAATTGACATTTAAAAATTTGAGACTTTGAAACTTTGAGATTTTGAATTGAAATTTGGAACTTGAAATCTGAAATTTTGAGATTTAGGATTTTGAAAATTAAGACTTGAAATTTTGATCATGAAATCTGGGGTTTGAATTTCTTTCTTGAAAATTTGAAAACTGAAGGTTTTGAAATTGAATTCTGAATCTTTGAAACTTGAGATCTTGAAAGATTTGAAACTTGAAATTTTGAAAAATTGAAACTTGGGATTTTGAAAATTTGTGACTTAAAATTTTAAGCATGAAATTTGAGGTTTGAAATTTGTGCAATTTGAAAATTTGAAATTGGAGATTTGAAAACTCGCAACTCGAAATCTGGAGATTTTGAAATTTGAGACTTGAGATTTGAAACTTGAAATTTAGAGAGTTGAGACTTTGAAAATTTGCAACTTGAAATTTTGAAACTTGAAACTTGAAATTTGGAATTTGAAATTTAAAAAATTTGCAAATTGAAATTTTGAAACTTGAAGTTTAGAGTTTAGAATTTGCAATTTGAAAATTGGAAATTTGGAATTGAAAATTTGGGATTTGGGATTTGAAAATTTTGGAATTCGAAAATTTGGATTGAGAATTTGGAATTTGAAAATTTGGAATTGAAAGTTTGGACTTGAAAATTTTGGGGTTTGAAAACTTGGAGTTTGAAAATTTGGAATTGGAAATTTGGGATGTGAAAATTTGGACGTGGAGTTGAGAATTTGAGATTGGATTTGAAAATTTGATGTTGAGACATTGTCATTGTGTTGTTATGTGATCTTGTTGGAATTTGGGGCATTGTATGATTGATCATGTTGTAATGTTGGATTAGGAGCATTTTTGAAATGTTGTATCTTTTGGTCATGGAGTAATCTGGACAATGTTGGTGGCTTATGGAATTTTGGCAATGTTGGTAATTTGTGATATTGTTGGATGAGTTTTGGCTTGGATTTTGGGGGCATTGAAGTCATGAAATTTTGGCAATGTTGGTAATTTGTGATGTTTGTTAGATGAACTTTGGCTTGAATTTTGGGGGGCATTGAAGTCATGAAAAATTTGTTGTGTAGGCTTGGTTGAACAAAAATCATAATGAATGTGGAAGATTTGTTGGCATGTGTAATTTATGGCAAACTTTTGTGGGTATGAGTATGGAAAAATTTTGCGAGTACGGAAAATTTTTTGTGGATAGTATTTGGCTACAAAAATATTTTTGTTGGGTATGTGATGTTGGATCATGAAAAGATTTTGTGGTTATGATTTTGGATATGTAGGAATTTTCTTAGTTGTACATGGACATGGTCAGGTGGGAATTTTTTCGATGGCATGGTTATGGGAAAAATTTGGTAGTTGTGTATGAGCATGTCAAAAATATTGGTTATGGTAAAATTTGGTGGGGCATTGGTTTTTTTTTTGTTTGTGGGACATTGACTTTTTTGGGCGGATGGGAATTTTTTGGACATGTGATTTTGGTCATGGGAATTATTTTTTGTCATGGGAAATTTTTGATCATGTGGTTTTGGTCATGGAAAATTTTTTGGACATGTGATCTTGGGCATGGGAATTTTGGACATGTGATTTTGGTCATGGGAATTTTTTGGTTGTGATTTTGGCTATGGGAATTTTTTTGAACACTTGATTTTGGTCATGAGAATTTTTTTTGAACATGTGGTTTTGGGCATGAGAATTTTTTGGGCATGTGATTTTGGTTATGGGAATTTTTTGGGCATGGAAAAATTTTTTGTCATGGGAAATTTTTGATCATGTGGAAACTTTAAATGAGACAAGTTTAGAATTCACCTGATGAGGTCTTGTAGCACCAATTTAAACTTATCTTGATTGGCTCTGATGGAGTTTGCACTTATGAGACAGAGCCGAATGCCCCTAGTTTGGAAATGAATGCATGAATTTTTTTGAAATCTTGAAATCTTGGTTTTTTTTTTTTTTTTTTTTTTTTTTTTTTTTTTTTTTTTTAAACGAAAAGATGATGATGGTGGTCCCCTTTTTTGAAAATGAATGATTCATGGCTGAATGCCCCTAGTTTGCAAATTGATGCATGACTTTTTGAAAACCTTGATATTTAAGGAAAAGATGATTTTCTTTTTTTCAAAATGGATGGGGCATGGCCGAATGCCCCTAGTTTTGAAATAGATTCATGATTTTTGAAAATCTTGATTTTTTATGAAAAGATGATGATGATGATTTTTTTTTGAAAATGAATAAGGCATGGTCGAATGCCCCTAGTTCAACAATCAATGTGAATTTTGAAAAATTTTATTGTGTAAGGACCTCAATAAAGCAAAATTTGAGTAAAACAATATCAAAATCACAAAATTGGGCAAAACAAGGATTGCTGGGAGGATGGGCCAGTGGGCTCTGTTGGAGTGTCGATTGGCACATCTAAACTAAAGATTGATAGTGATTGTTGAGTAGATGTAAGATCCATGTCCACCTCTTGCAAAAGATTCTTTCCATGAGCTTGTTAGTAATCAGTTATTATAAAAATGTTTTGGGCCAATGCCCCTAGTTTAGATATGCTTGCACAGAAAATTGATGATATGCTTGTTGGGGAATTTAGACCCCGGTTGATAAAATTAACAAGTTTTAGACCCAAGTTGTTAATTAGATTTATTATGAATAAACCTTGTTAAAATAAACAAACATCAATATCATGTCAATATCATGCACAGCGAAAAATTAAAATAAGACAAGATATGATGACCTAGGAAAACCAATGAAACAAACTAGTTTCACAGTAAAAAAACCTGGGGGGAAACCTTCCCGAAAAGCAATCCACTATAATAAAGAGAAGTTTCAGATCTAGTACAAAACCTTTGTCCCTAGACTCTACAATCCTCGTAGATAAACTTACAGTAGAAACCTTTTACCGCTTCAGAACCTCTAAACTCTTCAATATATGAACACCACCTTTTTGCACGGATCCCAGTACGTGACTAATCAATGATGCACGACTCCCAGTACGTGACTAACACACCAACTTGAAGAAAATTGTTGGTTGCAAAGTTCTTCACTTCATCAATAAAGAAGATCAAGAAGCACTTGGTTACAAAACCCTAAGACGCAAAGACGCAGTGGCTTCTTTCAGAGAGAATAAGGCATCAATCAATTTTTGCATGTGTTCAACTTGTATTCTCTTGTGTGATGGCCTTTAAAATAAGCATTATATATGTCTAGGGTTATGAGAAAAGAAATCCTACACAAATACATAAGCATGGGCCGAAAATCAGATTTGAAAAACTGATTTTCGTAATTCTCGATAGATACAACTGTCAAGCAGCTGTCTAGACCTCGATAGATAGAATTTATCGAGAGCTGTCGAGACTCATTAAACCTCGATAGATACCATCTGTCAAGAGCTGTTGGGAATCTGTCCAGCTTTAATGAACAACCCTTCTTCACTTGTTTCTTGGACAGACTTGCATGACTTTAACACTTGAACTTGAAATCTTGTTCTTTGAAGTATTAAACACATCCTAAGATCTACCCAAATACAAGTAAAGTGCGTTTTGTCAAAGGATTAGCCAATTCTATAATGACATATGTTCCTAACATGATTCACATATGTCCTAACAATCTCCCCCTTTGGC
Source organism: Notholithocarpus densiflorus (assembly GCA_030021035.2). NCBI lineage: Eukaryota > Viridiplantae > Streptophyta > Magnoliopsida > Fagales > Fagaceae > Notholithocarpus > Notholithocarpus densiflorus. The sequence goes on from JARYZH020000004.1 coordinate 1,068,103, forward strand.
AATCTGTGACAAAACCACAACAAACAAATGAACATATGAGAGAAGTCATAAATCACTCAACTCATACTCACTTGTTGAATACAATAAAATCTACCCTAATACAAACTCTTGAAAAACTTTGCAAGAAGAGAGTTCATGGCATGGAAGACTTTGACAACCTATATTTTAGAAACACTTTAAACAAAACTCATCACGGCATCTTAGTGTGAAACATAAATAAAAGATTGCATACAATAAGAAACATGTGTATAAAGATAGAAAATAAACAATACATGTAGAGGTAGGTGAAGAAAACATAAATAATCATATATATATCAAAGATAAGCATAATGTATGTAAACATGGTCACAAGACCGGTGTACAAGAAGAAGAAGTTAAATAAAACTCCCCTTAATAAGATGAAACACATCTCCCTCTTACAGAGGCATGTATTTCTCTCCCTAACATGTAGAATCTTAAAAAGAAACCACATGTTCTCCAAAATTTATCCCCCTTTTTGTCATGATTGACAAAGGGTACAAGAAGCTAGAAAGCTTTACCCGAGAAACATAAAGATGATCAAGGGGGCACAAGGAATCCATATAAATGCATGAATGTAATGAACAAAGATGGCATGGATGACAAGATAAAAGAAAGATGTAAAACATGTGAAAAATAATTCATGCAAGAGGATCTCGACAGATCAAGAAGCTGTCGAGCAACTATCGAGCAGAAGCCAACCTCGATGGATCGAGAATCTGTCGAGGGTCTATCGAGCAGATAGAAAGTTTCTCGATGGATCGAGAATTCGTCGAGAAGCTATCGAGAAGAACTCCAGAAACCTCAATGGATCGAGATTGCGTTAACTTCTGTTGAGACAAGAAGGAAAAGGGTCTCGATAGATAGCTAGCTGTCGAAAGGTGTCCAGAAGCTGTCGAGAAGCTCAAAAACAGTTTTTCAAGAAAAGAAAAACGCAGATATGAATGCAATCAAGCATGCTACTCAATCAAAGACCCAAACAACATTTTAAGCTCTCCAAAACATCTCTCAACAAGATAAAATGTTCAGCATATAGATCCAAAACACATACACACACACACTAAACAAGTTTAACCAATTTTATATTTCAAAAACAAGTTAAGACAGTTTAGTGAGTATACATTAATACATGTAAACCTTGTGATGGCCAAATCACATTGTACCTACACATGTATCAAGAGTAACAAAGAATATTGCGTGTTGTGTGTGAAAAACAATGCAAGATTGCATAAGTGTCTACATGTTATGACGATTTGAGATATGAGAAAATCACTTTAACTCACACACAATCATAACTGTTTGATGGGGACTATCACCTTCGAGGTACATCCTATAACTCCCACATCTCTTAGAAGACACGCTTGCAATCATATATAAAGCATTTTGATTCTTTTTGCTTTTATTTTTCTTTGCATATTTTCTTTTAAGCAAACCATACATGGGCATATAAGAGAGAGAAAAGAAATACCCAATGATGTTAAGCTTTTGACATTGCACTTTTGCTATGTCGAAGCATACAGATGCCATTTCATGATTGGCGGGCAACAGTGGTGAGATGGTTATTTATGCCTTTCTCTTAGGATTTTCTAGTCCTTCTTGTCAAAAAGAGTGATATGAGTGTTAAGTACAAGAGATTACTTAATCTTACTCATCATAAACACGAGCCACAAAGCTTACTTGCTTAGTTGTGCATAGAGATGCTCATCTAAGCTACAAATGATACAAAATTTAGAAAACTTTGTTTCAATGGCCATCCAAGGTACACAAATACCAATGTACATAAAACAAACACTGTTTTTGTATTTTTTTGATTTTTCAATTTTTGTTTTGAAAAACAAACAAAATAAAGACTAAACAACCAAACAAAAATAGACAAACAACATGAAAGCATGATTTCAAAAACAGATAAGAAATCAAGCAAAGAGTCCTACTTTAGATAGAAAGAATTAAAGTAGAGGACAAACAGAAAAGACAATTAAGTTTTAGGCTCCTTTCTCACCCACATAGCACGAGTCTTTGGCCGTGAAGATGAAAAGGCACGTGTCCTAGTATGTCTACTAAAGGACATAGAAGAATTAGAATTCTCCTAAAATTAAGTTAAAAAGGTCAAAGCTTTTAATAACACTTCAAACAAAGGTATAGGTCATTGAGAGGAAACCTGTGGCCGTTTGGACACTTGCTTTTGAGGATACAACTTAAAGTAATTAGGACGAATGTGTCCAGAAACACCACAATGGTGACAAACATGAGGTCTAACAAAGGATTTAGAATTAGAAAAGTGAGTTATGGATTTTATACCTTTATCACCTTTCTTAGATTGGGGCACAAAGACAGTCCTTGATCCAGAAGTCGTGGAAGAGGAGGGGCCGGAGGAAACAGCATATCTTAAGGAAGTTTTATCAGAACTAGGCTTTTGAGCACTCAATACCTCATCAAGCTTTGCACTAGACATCCTCTCTATTTGAGTTCTAGCTTGACTAAGCTCTACCTTAAGATTCTTGACTTTCTCTTCTAATGAGGCGTTTTCCACAACAAGAGTCTCAACCAACCTTGTAGTCTCATCTGATTTGACTAATAGATCAGCTTTTTCAGTTATTGCCTCATTAAGCTCTTTTTTACAATGATGAGAAGTCTTTTCAGATTTTATGAATTCAGTGCATAGCTTATCATAGGCTTCTTGAAGGGTCATCTTCTTGGGTACTTCATCATCAGAAGAATCCTCATAGTCATTAGTAGTCTCCACAATCACCTTATCGGTTGTGGCAGCAAAAGCCATAAAATGACCACATTCATCCACATACTCATCAGAAGAGTCATTCTCAGTATCACTCTAGGTAGCAACCAACATTTTATCTTTTGAATTCTTGGTCTTTTCCTTCATAAGATAGTTTGGGCACTCTATCCTCATATGACCAAAACCTTTACACTCATGACATTGGATAAGGGGTTTCTCATTCTTGCCCTTCCTAGAGGATTTAGATTTCCTAGGAGGTTTGTCCTTATCCTTTTTCCTAAATTGAAGAAGCTTGATAATCTCATTAGCTATGAAGGTTAGATCCTTATCCTTATCATCATCTTCATCTTCATATTCACTTTCATCTTCATCTTTAGAGTCATCAATCTCTTCTTGTATCCCCTTAAGAGCCAAGTTTCTACTCTTTCCACATTTTCCCATTAAACCTAATCCCATCTCATAGGTTTAAAGGTTCCCTACAAGCTTAGTCAAAGGAATTTGATCAATGTCCTTCACTTCTTCAATGACAATGATCTTAGCATGGAATCTTTCAGGTAAGAACCTAAGGATTTTCCTAACAATTTTGGATTCTGCTATAGATTCTCCAAGGTTGAAGGCAGAATTCACAATATCCTTGAGTTTAGCATAGAACTCATCAAAGGTCTCATCCTCCTCCATCCTTATTTCTTTAAAACTACTAGTGAGTCTTTGAAGCTTCACAGTCTTTACTGCCTTGGTACCTTCATAGGTGGTCTCAAGAATGGTCCATGCTTTCTTGGTAACTTCCGTGGATGATATTTTCTTGAATTCCTCATTGGTCACCCCACAAAACAAAGCATTCAAGGCCCTACTATTGAAATTTGCTGCATTGATTGTAGCTTCATTCCAATCCACTGGCGCTTCCTTTGGCTTAATCCAGCCAACTTCAACAGCTTGCCATACCTTTTCACCTAGAGCCTGCAAAACTTTCATACAAACTTTCTAGTACGCATAATTAGTGCCATCAAATAAAGGAGGAATCAAAAGAGATTGTCCATGATCCATTACAATGGGGGTCAAGGATCACACACAAGAAATTAATCCAATCAGAATGTACTCGCTCTGATACCACATGTTAGGAAATTTAGACCCCCAGTTGATAAAATTAACAAGTTTTAGACCCAAGTTGTTAATTAGATTTATTATGAATAAACCTTGTTAAAACAAACAAACATCAATATCATGCGCAGCGGAAAATTAAAATAAGACAAGATATGATGATTCAGGAAAACTAATGAAACAAACTAGTTTCACAGTAAAAAAAACCTAGAGGGAATCCTTCCTGAAAAGCAATCCACTATAATAAAGAGAAGTTTCAGATCTAGTACAAAACCTTTGTCTCTAGACTCTACAATTCCCGTAAATGAACTTACAATAGAAACCTTCTATTACTTCAGAACCTCTATACTCTTCAATATATGAATGCCACCCTTTTGCACGGATCCTAGTACGTGACTAACCAGTGATGCACGTCTCCCAGTACGTGACTAACACACCAACTTGAAGAAGATTGTTGGCTGCAAAGTTCTTCACTTCATCAACAATGAAGATCAAGAAGCACTTGGTTACAAAACTCTAGGGCGCAAAGACACAGTAGCTTCTTTCAGAGAGAATAAGGCATCAGTCACTTTTTGCATGTGTTCTCCTTGTATTCTCTTGTGTGACCGCTTTTAAAATAAGCTTTATATATGTTTAGGGTTGCGAGAAAAGAAACCCTACACAAATACATAACCATGGGCCGAAAATTAGATCTAAAAAACTAATTTTCGTAATTCTTAATAGATACAGCTGTCGAACAGCTATCGAGACCTCGATGATAGAATCTGTCGAGAGCTGTCGAGACTCATTAAACCTCGATAGATACTATCTGTTGAGAGCTGTTGGGAGTCTGTCCAGCTTTAATGAACAGCCATTCTTCACTTGTTTCTTGGACAGACTTGAATGGCTTTAACACTTGAATTTGAAACCTTGTTCCTTGAAGTATTAAACACATCCTAGATCTACCCAAATACAAGTAAAGTGCGTTTTGTCAAAGGATTAGCCAATTCTACAATGACATATGTTCCTAACATGATTCACATATGTCCTAAAGATATCAGCCAGTGGAGCTTGATAATCTTGAGCAGTTTCCTTCTTAATCCCAGAGAAAATATCATCAGAGCTAAATGTGTGCTTTCAATCAGCAGGACTTCAAGGAGGGCTTTATTCAAAGGTTGTAATGTAGGTTAGGTTCAGGTTATCGAAAGGAAGGATATAAAAGGCTTAAAAACCCTTATGTTGTTTCCCCAAGTATGCAATACTTTAAATTCAAGCATTGGAAGATTTTTCCACAACTTCCATCATTGACTCTTGTGCTAAAATCCTTGTCATGTTCATCATCTTCTCATTGGTCTTCATTGATTCCTTTCATTTGGTCTTGATTTGATTTTTTTTTTTTTTAGCTTGACAACTTCCTCTTTTTGGTCTTCTTAGCATCTTATCTTGTGGTCAAATCACTCACTCTCATTTTTGTTCTTTTCAATTTTTGAAAGATTTTTTTTTTTTTTTTTTTTTTTGGTTTTTGCCTTAACTTTTGCCTAGACCACCCTTTTGGGTTTTCAGCCTAGTAGGCTTCTTTTTTTTTCTTTTTTTTCTTTTTTTTTTTTGGCTTTATTTAACTGCATTTTTTTTTTTGGTTCTTTCAATTTGATAGACTTCCATCTTTCCTGGATGAATTTGTATTTCTCCTTGATACCCTTTTATCTTTTCTAATGCACTTTCATTTTTCTTGACTTGACTAAACACACCTTTTTTTTTTTTTTGATGAAATGTGTCTTATTTTTTTCTTTTCCTCATCTTCCTCAATTTGATTAGATTTTGCTCTTGATAAGTCTTCATTTTTGCTTATTCTTCTCAACTTGAATGATCTTTCATGGAATCTCATATCTCTCGTGTCTTTTGTTGAATTAGTATTCTCTCACAACTTGATGAAAATTCTTGCATTTACTTCTCTCCCTCTCTTTTGTTTTTGGTTGAAGTCTTTTCTATCTTGATGGCCTCTCTTTTTTCTCAATTGATGTTTTCTCAAAATCTTCTCTCTCGATGGATTTCCTTTCTACCTAGCTTTGATGAACTTTCTTTTTTGAACTTGATGAATCTTCCCTTTTTGAACTTGTCATACTGTCTTCATTGAGGACCTTACTAAGTGGTGTTGGATCCATAAGGTCAACACTTCCTCATCTTTGAGATTTAAGCATTCATACTTAATTTTCCCCACCCAAGGTTTAATTTTTTAGTGGGTTCATTGAAAAACAGGCTAACTCTTTAGAGGCTCAAGTTGGCTAGCAATGGATAATTGTTGTAATAGGTGCCAGGGAATAATGTGGGTTATTGAAGGCAGCCTCCTATCCCTAGTGATGCTTTCTTGTAAGCACAGTGACTCAAACTCTTTTAATAAATTATTCTTGGAATAGAAGTATAAATGCTCCAATAATGTGAAAAATTCTGTAGAGATCGGGATTGAGTGTATGTGGTTTGAGAAATTTGGATGATTTGATGAATTTCTTTGATTGCCTTTTAGGACATTTTCTTATCATATTTTGAATGTTTAGCAAAAGTCCTTACATGGATTGAATGAAGTTAAATCCCTCTTTGGAACAAATTGATTGGTAGAGCAATTAGTCATCATGATTTGGAAGAAGTTTTGTCAAATGGATCTTCTTTTGTTCTCTTGAAAAGAAGGCTTTTGAAAAAAAAAAAAATTTAGAGTCTTTGAAGGAACAAGAAAAGGGTAATTAGAAAAAGATTACTAAGAAGGCTCAATGCCCCTAGTGCAATTTTTTTTTTTTTTTTTTTTGAAAATGAACTGAAATGAGTTGAGGGCCCAATGCCCCTAGTTGAAAAATATATTTTTTTTAATTTTTAATTTTTTTTTCGAAAACTCTTTTTTTCTCTCTCTTTTTTTTTTTTTTTTTGAAATCTTTTCTGACTCTCTTTTAAAATTTTTTATTTTTTTATTTTTTGTTTTGTTTTTTTGATTTACATATGAATAACATGACAAACCAAATGCATCACACACAACATGGATTTTATTAAGTAAAAGACTAACTAGAAAGCAAATCCTAAGTAAACAATAAAACCAAAGAGTAAATCTAAAAAAAAACCTGTAAAATAAAATTCAAACAAAGTCAGGATTACTGGCTGATGAAGGTGGGGTAATGACTTGTTGATCAATCAGATCTTGAATGGCATGCCTTAAGTTATAACATCTATCAGTTGTATGGCCTTTCCCTTGATGATATCTACAATGAGCATTAGGATTGTATCTTCTAGGCATGGGATGTGGTATTGGCTTGGGATCCAATGGCTTCAGTAATCCCTTAGCTTGTAATTTCTCCAAGGCTTCACTCAAAGTCATGTGTAGTTCTAAAATTTTTTTTCGATGCCTACAATTGCCAGTTGATGGTTTGACTGCACCATTACTGATGTGGCTAGGCACTACCTCCTTGGGGATTGAGTCTATTGACATGTTCTTGTTGATTGGAGAGGATAGTTGGAAAGTCAACTTGTTGAAATCCCTGGCTCTTTTCTTTAGAAATTGGAAGTGTGGAATCTCTTCGGGTTTTGGTGAATTATCCTTGCACAAGGTAGAGAGCATAGATTGATTGGCTAAGTTGACTTGTAATGCAGAGTGGGCTATCTAGGAGATTTGGGCTAGCTCTTCATTTATCCTCTCTTAACCTTCCAGGATGGAGTTGAGAACATCTTCAATTCTTTCTTGGCTCATTAGGGTTGAACCTTCCTTGGGCTTGATGGGCTTGAACTTATGATCCAAAAGGTTGAAATCTCGGTGGACTTTGGCTTTGGGTTGTCTGTCTCCAAATGTGGGGGTTTGAAGTGTCTCCCCCCCTTGTAATGTGGGCAATTTTTGTCGGGTCATTAGGATCGGTATCTTGGGGTTTAAAGTGTCTCCACCCATTTGTGGATGTTGGGTTACTTGGCTGGGGTTTGAAGTATCTCCCCCCATTTGTGGATGTTGGGTTACTTGACTGGGGTTTGAAGTGTCTCCCCCCATTTGTAGATGTTGGGTCACTTGACTGGGGTTTGAAGTATCTCCCCCTATTTGTAGGTATTGAGTTGCATTTGTTTTAACTCTCTTGAAGCTTCATCAGCTCGAAACTCTTGTGTTAGCGATACATTCATCATCTCAGAGACTTTTTTTTAAGCTACCATGTGCCATATGTATCACACAAACAGCAACATGTCCCATTCGTATCACACAAACAGCACCACGTGCCATTCGTATCACACAAACAGCACCATGTGTATCACTCTTGCGTTAGCGATACATTCATCAACTCTTGCGTTAGTGATACATTTATCATCCTGCTACCTTATGCCATTCGTATCACACAAACCTTTTATGGTGTTCCTCTTATGTTGATTAGAAGCTTTGGTATGAAAGAAACTAGTGTTCCGATCTCTATTAACTAGCCATAAATTCCTGGAGCGTTGGTTCCACATCGTATTCTCAGCATCCAATCAATTGTTTAAGCTATCCCTAACCTCTCTAATTTCTTTTTCAATGTCTCTAGTAGTCCCCTAAAATTCCAGCCACTACAATCGTTTTTGTAGCTCAGCGATCTTGTGCCCAACATGCCCAAACTCGAATTTGTTCCATACTATGAGCCTTTCTCGATAGCTATTAATGCAATTGCTGAACATAGATCCCCCTTCTCTATATAAGCCTTCATGCCAAGATTCAAAAACCACCTCATCACATCGTGGATCTTGTAACCACATTGCCTCAAAATTGAATTTTTTGTTTGTTTGTCCTTTTTTGGGGTGCAATTCGGAGAGATAACAATGAGTGGTTCGAAGTGGACGTCTCCACATAATGCACAACTGCTGCCTGATTTTTTTTCTCCATGCACTTTTTGCCAAAGCTCGGTCTAGTCTAACCTTTATTCAGCTGTAGACACTGCATTTTGTACCCCTTACGACTTGGGCCCCTGTTCCCCAATGATGGTAAAATTCTAAAGCCCAAGGTTGGTTTAGGGCCCGATCAGACTTAAATTGACTTAAGGAAGGTTTTTATGGAAAATATAACTCTTTTATGAGCTGAATAAAACTATTTTGGAAAATAAAGGCCACAAAAACCCTAGGGCATGCGTACGCATGCTTTAGACCTGCATACGCATGCTAGGGTTCCAGAAACTATGAAAGACAAGTTTTCAGCATTAAAGCTGAGATTTGGAATGAATCCCACATTGTTTGGGAGCCGTTCCAAACCCCCCATTTTCTTAATATAAAAAGCCATACATGGTACATTTTCAAAGCACACAGAAAGTCCTAAGGGAAAGTATAAGATTCACTAGAAATAGTGAATCAAAGAGGGAGTTTTTCACAAAACATCCTCAAGTCAATTTTCTTTTGATTGAGACCTTTTTTGGTCTTGATCTTCGAGTTTTGAAATTTACTAATTGTTTTTGGTCAAAATTAAGCCAAAGAGCTTTTTTTTTTGAGGTATAAGTTCTAAACTTCCTTTTTCTTTTCTATCCCTTTTCTTGTTTTAATCTTTTTGTTTTCTTTGTTTTTCTTGTTTATTTATGTTATAATATGTCTACTTAGCTTAGGTTTTCTTTGTTTTATCATTTAAAGACTGTTGGTTTGTTAGATTTATTGTTTTAAGTTTTTGCTCTGTTTTTGTTCTTGCTATTTCTGGGTTAGGGTTTTGGGCGCGTATGCGTACGCATATAGCTAGGTTGCATACACAGACCCTATGTATGCGTGTAGACACCGTATTTTGTACCTCTTACGACTTGAGCCTCCGTTCCCCAATGATTCTGAAATTCTAAGACCCAAGGTTGGTTTAGGGCCCAATCTAATGTTAAATTGACTTGAGAAGTGTTAAAATGAAAAATATAACTTTTAATGAGCAAATAAATCTATTTTTGAAAAAGTAAACCCAAGCAAGCCCTCGGCCTGTGCACGTAAGAATCAGCCTACGCATGCGGCCATGATGCATGCGCACGCAAGCCCAAGCCTGCGTGTGCATGTAGGGTTCTAGAAACTATGAAAGACAAGTTTTCTGCATTAAAGACTGAGGTTTGGAATGAATCCCACATCGTCTAGGAGCCATTCCAAAGCCCCATTTTCACAATATAAATAGTCATACATGGTACCTTTTCAAAACACATAGAAATCCTAAGAGAAAACACTAAGATTCACTAGAAATAGTGAATCAAAGAGGGAGTTTTTTACAAAACATCCACAAGTCAATTTTCTTTTGATTGGGGCCTTTTTTGGCCTTGATCTTTGAGTTTAAGATTACTAATCACTTTTTATTGATTGTGAATAGATTTGACTGAGGGGAATGGTAAAAAATCAAGCTCGAAGAGCTTTTGTTTTGAGGTATTGAGTTCTAAACTTTTTTTCTCTCTTTCTTTCTTAATCTTGTTGTTAATCTTGTTCTTTGCCTATTTCTATGTTTTAAATAGCTTAGTTTTTAGGCAGCCTTTTGTATTTCTAATCATGTTAGGTTTTTAGGCAGCCTTTTCTATTTTTTGTGCTTGCTGCGTTTTTTGGGCTAGGGTTTCTGAGTAAGCCTGCACACGTATGCATCCTGTATATGTGTGCATACCGTTGCCCAAAAACCCTAAATCAGGGTTTTTTGCTTTTTCACATGTTATACCTCTGTTTTGATTTTTTTTTTATATAGATATAAGTCTTTGCTCTATGTTTATTGTTTGTTTGTCCTTCACATGATTAAACTAGGGTTTATCTTTGGTTGCTTTGTTTTGATGCCTTGAACACGCACTCACATGTTCATGCATTGATGCCATAGGTGTTGAAATGCAGTAAGATAAGTAAGGTAAGTTATACATTCATATGTACATGCATTTTGTTTGTAATCTTGTTTAGGATTGATGAACATGATATGGTGGTTTGAATAAGCATGTTTGTGTTCCTAATATTTTCTAATGATCCCTTGATGATACCATGATTATTTGCTGCCTATTTTTTGCATTGACTTAATGTTTATATATGCCTTGGATATGATATGATGACATGATGCTAGATGAATGCTAGGTTGATATGAGGTGCCATGCTAGATGAATGCTAGGTTGATTTGAGATGCCTTGATAGATGTATGTTAGGGCATGTTATGATATGCCATGATAGATGAATGATTAGGTTTTGGGATGATTGATGCCATGATTGTATGCTTAGATGTATGCTAGTGTGTGTGTGAGTATAGATACAATATTGAATATGCCTTTAATAGGGTTAAGACATAAGACACAATGAGAGGAAGCCAACCCTAGGGTTGGGCGGTTTTGGGTGCCTAACACTTTCCCAAAACCGTACCTAAACTTCGAACTCATATCTCTAGTAGTAAGATCAAAAAGGTCCTTCCTCGAAAGGACGCTATATATATGGTTCCTAGGCCATTGCAAAAACTAGGTGGCAACTCTCTATTATGTCCACAATGCGTACGTGTACTCAAGCCCAAAAACCCTAATTCGACATTTTCTGCTTTTGTTTCTTTATTTCTATTGTCTAATATGTCTTTGTTCTAAATTAATTTCACTTGTTTATTTCTCTATTTCTCTATGTACTCTTTGATTGTCCTTCACATGTTAGATTAGGGTTTCCTTTCAATTAAATCTTTGATGTGCTATGAACATGCATATGATATGATCATACATTGGTGTATAGGTGCTGTGATGCAGTAAGGTAAGTCATGCATTCACATGAACATGCATTTGGTTGTGGATATGATGAATATGGTATACATTGGATGTGTAACCTAGGTTTGTCTTGGATATGATAACATGATTGCTTGATTGCCACATGCTTATGTTTCTGCCTTTGTGATGTATGCTTGTTTGTTTACTACCTTGGATGAAATATGAGATGAAATGTCTTGATAGGAATATGCTAGGGTTTATGATGTGATGATATACATGATAGATGTATGCTAGGCTTAATGTGAGTTGCCATGATAGATGTATGTTAGGGTTTTTGGGAAGACTGATGCCATGTTGATTGTTAGATGAAAGTTAGTATGTGTGTGAGTTTAAGATGAAATATTGAACATGCCTTTAATGAGATTAAGACGTATGACATAATGGGTGGAATCTGACCCACGGGTTGGGTGGGGTTGGGTGCCTAACACCTTTCCATCCCCATACCTAAACTCCGAACCCATACTTTGGTAGTAAGATTAGTCATTCCACGTAAGGGCACTGTATATATGGTTCCTAGACCTAAACTAGGTGGCGACTCTGTTCCTTTTCTCCTCCTCGGTCCACTTGACTGAGGCATACTCCCTTCCAAATGTGTTGCACCCACAATAGCGACTTCGTTGGGGATAGAGAGTTTGATTCCAATGTGTCCTATTTCTTAATCTTAATAAAGGCTTGTTCAGTACTTGTTTGCACACACTTCACTTGATTTTTTTTGTCCCTTTTTTCTCGGTTGGTGATGAGTGGGAAGATGAGTACGCTCTATTCAGGCCAAAATCTTTCGAAGTTCATCCCACTAACTCATAATCTATGCCATTGCCTATGGTGGGCTTTGAGTACATTAACGGTTTGCCACCAATCCACAAGGGTCCACTTAGGCCCTCGGTTGGAATCATGGCTCACCTAGTTGTGAGTGACGTACTGATCTGTCCTTTTAGCTCTAAGGAGCCTACCCACACTTGGAGAGATCCTAGATCCTATCCATGAAAGGGTGCCCTTTTTATATCTCTTGTTTGTTCAACCATATATCTTGTGTTCATCTAATTCTAAAGGACAAATAAAAGATGTAAAAATTTGAGGATGACCCAAAAGTTATGGCATACCCTAAGATATGGGATAAAAGAAAAGAAGTTCTCACATATAAGAGGCTGATCCCAAAATCCAAAGGCATATCTTAACTTGAAAGGTTCATAAGACCATAGCTTAATTGCTATCATAAGCCCAAATCAAAAGGCCTTTTGAAAAAGAACCTTGGGCCTAGAGTAACAAATATGCTATGAACTTAGCATCCAACATCCTACAAAGCCAATATGAAATTCCCTAATCTTGGGTCTCCTTGCTGCATGCTTAGGCCCAAAATGATAAGAAATTCATGGACTTTGAAAGGAAGGCTACAATATATTCTAGCTAGAGGGCTACTTCAAAAAAAAAAAAAAAAAAAATGATGATAATGAATGGAAAGAAGAAGAGCCCAAAGGTGATGGATACATTGTAAGCCCACATTTGAGACAAAGGGTTGAAAATCTGTAAGCATATTCTAATGAAAGCTTACGAGAGTAAGATGAGAGCTTTATTGTAAAAATGGACTAAAGCCAAATGAAACAAGGGGCAAGGTTCATGAGAGGAAAGGAAGTGATTTTGTAATTGGGCCTTCATTAAAATGGACTTAAAGATTTTCTAAGAACATCTAATAAAAGAACCTTTTAATTTGGACATGGGCTTAATAAAATGAGACTTCTTTTTAGGCACCATTGCACCACCAAGATTAAGAAAGCATGTCCAATTTGGGTTCGAGAAAAAAACGGAAGGCATTTGGTCAAAATTGAGGAAACATATCAAGAAGAAGTATTGCAAGAAAGGACATTGCAAGGGGAAGCATCTCAAGAAGTGATGGCTGCTCCAATCGAAGACGCAACCGCACAAAAGATATTCAAGGCAATAGAAGAACAAAGCAATGTTCTTAAGAAGATGGGGGTCGTCTCACGAAGCTAGAGGAGAGCAAGCACAAGAAAACCATACATGTGGATATACATGATGAAGAGGAAGAGGAAGATTGGGATGAAAGGGATAAGGCCAAATATGAAAGAAACAAGCAATTTGAGAAGCTCACCGTGGATACCGTAGCCATGAAGGAAAAAATGGACAAGATGCAACTAGCCTTACGCAAGGCTTGAGGAATGGATGATTGTGTCTACAATATGGGTGGCATAAGTTCCAAGACTCCCATTGCATTGCCTCCAAAGTTCAAGATTTCTGATGTGGAAAAGTTTGATGGCATTGGAGACCCAAAGCAACAGGTTAGGAGATATCTAAGTATTGCTAAAATAAAAGGATTGGATGAGAAGCAAACTTTGCACACTTTCCCTCTCTCATTTATGGGAGGTGCATCAAAGTGGTACTATAGCTTGGACCTAACTAAGACCAAGGTGTGGAATGAACTAGTAAAGTTGTTTGTGGACCAATTCATCTTCAATACTATGATTGATATGACTTTAAGGGATTTGGAGACTACCAAGCAAGGAGTAGGGGAGACATTTTCTGAATACATTACAAGGTGGAAAGGGAAGGCATCTAGGATGGTTAATAAGCCAAATGAGAAAGACCAAATCAACATGATGATTAAGAATTTGCTTCTGGCATATAATAGTAGGTGAGAAAGGTGAGAGCAAACCTCCAATCAAGAAGACATATGAGGGAGCAGTGACCACTTCAAAAGCACCTAACCCCGTGAATGTGAGTGCCATTATACCTCAACAAACTTTAGCCTACCTAAACTTCACAAAGAAAACCCACCGAGAATTTTTTGACCAAGGAATGACCCTTGCCTAAGCATATGAGAACTTAACTTCCAAAGGATTCATCAAACCCTTAGATCCCACACCTATGCCTAATCCTGTACCTCCTACTTGGAACCTCAATGAATAATGCCACTTCCATCAGAAACCTGGCCATAAAACTGACAATTGCTTCTGCCTCTAGCATGAAATACAAGACTTCATAGACAATGGAACCCTCCCAAATTCAAACATCATCAACAAGCCCAACATTGGGAAGAACCCTTTGCCTGATTATCATCGAGCTCCTCCTCCATATTAGAATTGGGTGTAAATAGAAGAAGTCGATTGGAATTGTTCAAAGTTGATAGAAACTGTAGAGTTTAATGTGGTAGAAGTTCAAGGAATATGGGATGAAGAATATGAGATTTTGAAGAGTGTGGTGGCTGTATGGGGGATACTCCCCAAAGGAATGATCAAGTTGAAGAAAAGATTCCTCGAGGACAATGTAGCAAACATTACTAGGAGTGGGAAACACTATAAGCCATCACTTTTAGAGAAGGATCACCCTGGTAGGAACATAGGAGAAGGGTCCAAGCCCACAGAAGTCAAAGGTAAAGAAGAGAAAGAGGAAGAGGATTGGGTCTTGACCCAATTGAAGAAGACTCAAGCTCATGTGTTTGTGTGGGGCTTGCTAATGGCTTCTCACAAGCATCGTAGTGCTTTCTTGGATGCTTTGAACGGGAAAGAAGTACCCATTGAAACTACTCCACAAGAAGTACTATCTCCTATGGGGGTTGAGGCTTCATCTCATCATTCCCTCACCTTTTCCGATGAAGAACTCCCTCCCGTAGGGGCCACTCACACTAGACCTTTACAAATCACTATCGAGTGCATGAGTGCCAAGGTTCCAATGGTACTTATTGATAATGGATCCAAATTAAATGTGTGCCTTTTTAGGACCGCTCTCACCATTGGGCTAGATGTGGAGACAATCATCCCCTCTCCTTTGATTGTTAGGGCATATGACAATACTTCGAGGAAGGTTATGGGAACTTTCAAAACTCCTTGTAAGATTGGTTTGTTGGAAATAATTGTAAAATTTTACGTGATGGACATCACTCCTAACTACAACCTTCTCTTAGGAAGGGCATGGCTTCATCCCAGTGGGGTTATCCCTTTTACTCTACCCCAAAAGATGAAGATCCCATGGAAAGGGGGAATTGCTGTAGTGCTTGGTGATGGTGAGATCCTAGCTCCCATCTGTGAACTTGAGGAGGGAGGAAGTGAACTTCAAAAGAGTGGCTTTAAGTTTGTGAACATGGATAAATATGGATTGAAGGATGAAAGGTATACTACGGATTGGCTCCCACATTGTAGCTATGAGGTGATTGCGATGATGAAAAACGTGGGGTACATTCCTGGTATTGGAAAGGAAGGAAGAGGGGTGGCTGAATTCCCCGACTTCAAGACTCAACTGGCCAAAGAAGGTTTAGGATTCTTTGAAGGTTGCAACAGAATCAAAAAGAACCTTAGTACCCTAAATGGGAACTTTGTGAAGGAAGGAGGGGACTTCCCTTTCTGTGGCTTTCCCGAGCTTTAGGTGGACAAGGACGAAAAAATGAATCCCAGCTGGGAGATATTATTCAATGAGAAGCTCACTTTCAAGGAAAAACCTACTATGGTGATCAAGGAAGTTCAAGAAGAGGTCAACTGGGTGGACTACATGGATGCTGAAGCAATGGGAGCTATGCTGAAAAAGGAGATGGACATGCTCTCCATCACCTTCGAGGAGCTAAGTGATCCTTCTGCCTTCATCGTGCCTACTGTTAGGCAACTTAATAATTGGACTTGGGTTAGGTTTCTAAGAATATGGGAAATGAATTTTTTAATGCGAGTTTAGATGTACTTTTCAACATTTTCAATAAGATGAATTTTGATTTGGCTTACTTTGATTTGTCCCATAATATTGAAATTCTGCACTTAAATGATTCTAATGAATTTGAGAATGAAATTAATAAGCAATTGGAAAAGAAATTTGAACCTATGGAACCAACTTTGAAACTCTTAATTTGGGCAATGATGAGAATCCACGCTTAATTAAAATTGGCTCAACCCTAAATGAAAAAGAAAGAGAAGATTTCAAAGAGCTTCTCACAGGATTCCAAGAAGTATTCATATGGTCTTATGAAGATATGCCTGACATTGATCCTAAGATAGCCTAGCACCACATTGATACTCATGCTCATATGGTACTCGTCAAACAGAAGCTGAGGCGTATGAAAACCAAATGGCTCCTCAAGATCAAAGAAGAAGTCACAAAATAGTTGAAGGTAGGATTTAGCAAACCTGTGCATGAAGCCGATTGGATAACCAATGTTGTGCTTGTACCCAAGAAGGATGGAAAGGTAAGGATGTGTGTGGACTTTAGAGACCTAAACAAGGCTTGCCCTAAGGACGATTTCCCCCTCCCTCATATAGATGTCTTAGTGGATAATACCACCGGTAGTGCTTTGATGTCTTTCATGGATGGATTTTCGGGATATAACCAAATCAAGATGGCTCCTAAGGACATGACTAAGACTACCTTCACCACATAAAGTGGAATCTATTGTTACACTGTGATGCCATTTGAGCTAAAAAATGTGGGTGTAACTTACTAAAGAATGGCTACAGCTTTGTTACATGACATGATGCACAATGAGGTAGAGGTATATATTGATGACATGATCATGAAGTCCAAAGATAGAGAAGGCCACATAGCTAATTTGAGGAAATTCTTTGAGAGGATCAAGGCGTATAGATTGAGATTGAATCCACAGAAATGTACTTTGGGAGTAATTGCAAGAAAATTGTTAGGCTTTTTGGTGAGTGATAGAGGGATAGAAATTGACCCATCAAAGATCAAAGCCATATTGGATATGCCTCCACCCAAGGTGAAAAGGAGATAAGAGGATTTTTAGGATAGTTACAGTAAATCAGCCAATTCATTGCCAAACTCACCTCCAAGCTTTTAAGGAAGAATGAACCCCATGCATGGAATGATGAGTGTTAGAAGGCCTTTGAGCTCATTAAAGAATATCTTCTCTATCCACTTGTATTGGTACCCCCGAAGTATGGAAAGTCGTTACTAATCTACCTCTCTATCATAGAAGATGCAATTAGGAGTATGCTTGCACAAGAGGATGGTGATAAGAATTAGAGAGCTGTATACTACTTGAGCAAGAGGTTCCATGATTATAAGACTAGATACACACCCATAGAAAAGTCATGCTTTGCTCTTGTATGGGCCATACAAAAATTGAGGCACATCATCCTACCTTTCCAAGCCAAGTATGGATAGTAGCCAGAATGGACCCTTTGAAGTATCTATTTGAGAAGCTCGCCTTAAGTGGAAGGTTGTCGAGATGGTTGATCCTATTAACAGAATTCGATTTGAAGTATGTGGCAAGAAAAACTATCAAAGGTAGCGCGGTGTTAGATTTTTGTGCCGAGAACCCTATTAAAGGAGAGGACGGTAAAGAGGATTTTCCAGATGAGGATATTTTGGACATCGAACTAGGGGCATGGAAGATGTATTTCGATGGAGCTATGAACCAATATGGAAATGGGATAAGAGTACTCTTGATCACCCCCGATGGATCCCATGTGCCTTTGGCCGTCAAGTTGAACTTTAAGGCAACCAACAAAATGGCAAAATATAAGGCTTGTATTGCCGGAATGGAGGCTCTTTGAGATTTAGGAGCAAAAGAGGCAGAAGTCTTTGGAGATTCAACTTTAGTTATAGCCCAAGCATAGAAATTGTGGAAGGTAAAAAAGTAACACTTGAAACCTTATCAACAATATTTAGAGGATTTGACCAAAACTTTTGACAAGATTGAATATACTATCATCCCAAGGGCTCAGAATCAGTTTGCAGATGCCTTGGCTACCTTAGCCTTTGTAGACACCGCATTTTGTACCCCTTACGACTCGGGCCCCCATTCCCCAATGATGCTCGAACTCTTAGGCCCAAGGCCAGTTTAGAGCCCAATCAGATATCAAATTGACTTGAGGAGTGTTAAAATAGAAAATATCACATTTTAAATGCACAAAAATCTATTTTTGGAATTAAATTACCAAAGTGGCCCTCGGCCCATGTATGTGGGCCACGGCTTGCGTACGTGGGCCAAAGCATGCGTACGCAGGCACATTCCTACGTACGTAGTTAAGGTTTCAGAAGCATGGAAAATGCAAGTTTTTTGTAATAATGACTGAGATTTGGAATGAATCACACATCGTCTGGGAGCCGTTCCAAACCTTATTTTTTCCACTATAAAAAGCCTTACATGGTACATTTCAAAACACATAGAAATCCTATGGGAAAAACCTAAGATTCACTAGAAAATAGTGAATCAAAAGGGAGTTTTTCACAAATTACCATCAAGTCATTTTTATTTGATTGGGACCTTTTCTGGCCCCAATCCTTTGAGTTTAAGATTACTAATCACGTGTTTATTGACTGTGATAGATTTGATTGAAGGGAATGGTAAAAAATCAAGCCTAGGAGCTTTTTGCTTTAAGGTATTCCTTCTTGCTTCCTTTTTCTTTTTTGTCTTTCTTTTTAGTTTTAATCCTGTTTCTCTGTGTAGTTTAGGTTTATGCATGTTTTCTTAGGTTAGTTTTATAGTTCTTTTATATGATGAGCATGTTTGGTAGTTAGAATTAGGTTTTTTGTTCATGCTCTATTTTTTGCTTCGTGCTTCTAGGTTAGGGTTCTTGAACAAGTCCCACGCACACATGTCATGAGCATTCGTGCGCAGGTTAAATCCTGCATACGTAGGCCTTTGGTTGCGTACGCAGGTACTTGCCTAGAAACCCTGATCCATATTTCTCATGTAGTTTGATTTGTTTGTTTCACATGTTTTACCTCTATTTAAGCCTTCTTCATGTGTTTATACATACCTGAGCCTCTGATTTGCATGCTTGTCTTTAACATACTTAGACTAGGGTTTTTATGTTTGATGCCTTGAACATGCATTCATATGCCCATTCATGATGCCATAGGTGCTGTGTTGCTGAAAGGTAAGTGAAGGTAAGCCATGCATAGGTATGAACATGCATTTGATGGTGTATTGTTGAATGCCTTACTTTGTGTCTTTCAATACCAACTACATGCTTTACATGATCTTGTGATTGATGATATGCTTGCTGCCATGTTTGGGGTTGCTGCCTTGTTTAGATGTATGATAGGGTTTTCACATGTTAGATGAATGTTAGGGTTTCTTATGTGTGTCTGGCTTTCTTTTGCTTTGTGGATAGATATGTTATTTTGGGATAAAAGATGCCATGTTGTATGTTAGATGCATATTAGTGTGTGTGTGAGTTTAGAATGCAAGTGTTGAAGTCGTTTTTTTAATAAGGTTAAGATTAAGACACAATGATGGGAGACCAACCTTAGGGTTGGGCGATCTTGGGTGCCTAACACCTTCCCAAGAACGTACCTAAACTCCGAACTCATACTCTGGTAGTAAGATCAAAGGGTTTTCCTCGAAAAGGATGCTATATATATGGTTCCTAGACCATTGCAAAAACTAGGTGGCGACTCCCCCCTTGTGTCCACAGTGGCGACTTCGCTGGGGATAGTAAGTTTAATTCCTATGTGTCCTATGTCTTAACCTTAATAAAAATTATTTCAATATTTGTTTTGCACACACATCGCTTGTTCTCTTTTGTCCCTTAACCTTGGTTGGTGGTGAATGGGAAGATGGAAGGCTTCATTCGGGCCAAAATTTTCCGAAGTTCATCCCACCAACTCACAATCGATGCCATCACCTATAATGGGCTTTGAGTACGTTAAAGGTTTGCTACCAATCGACTATGGGGTCCACTTAGGCCCTCGGTTGGAATCATAGCCCACCTAGTTGTGAGTGACCTACTTATCTATCCCTTTAACGTTAGGGAGCCTACCCATACTAGAGAGATCTTAGACCCTATCACAAAGGATACCCTTTATATATATTTTGTTTGGTCAACCATATATCATGTGTTCACCTAATTCTAAAGGACAAGTAAAAGGTATAGAAAATGGAAAGGATGGCCCTAAAGTTATGGTATATCCTAAGAGGTCGTGGGATAAAAAGAAAAGAAGTTTTCACATATAAGAGGCTTGTCCCTAAAATCCAAAGGCATATCTTAACTTGAAAGGTTCATAAGACCATAGCCTAATTTCTATCATAAGCTCAAATCAAAAGGACCTTGGGCCTAAGGTAACAAGTATGCTATAGACTTAGCATCCAACATCCTTCAAAGCCCAAAGTGAAACTCCTATATTCTAGCTAAAGGGCTATTTCAAAAAAAAAAAATAAATAAATAAATAAATGAAACGAAATGATAAGTAAAATGAAAAGCCCAAAGGTGATGAATACATAGTAAGCCCATGTTTGAGACAAAGGATTGAAAATTTCTAAGTGCATTCTAATGAAAGCCCATGAGAGTAAGATGAGAGCTTTATTGTAAATGGACCAAAGCCCAATGAAACAAGGGGCAAAAATCCATGAGAGGGAAGGAAGTGACATTGTAATGGGCCTTCATTAAAATGAACTTAAATATTTTCTAAGGACATCTAAAGTTAAAAGGAACCTTTAATTGGGACATGAACTTATTGAAAATGGGGCTTCTTTTTAGGCATCATTGCACCATTAAAGTCAAGAAAACACGTCCCCACTCCCATTTGGATTTGAGAGAAAGGAGAAGCCTACCGTGGTGATCAAAGAGATACAAGAAAAGGTCGATTGGGTGAACTACATGGATGCTGAAGTAATGAAGACCATGATGAAGACAAGTGGGGACGTGTTTGCCATCACCAATGAAGAGCCAAGTGATCCTTCCACATTCATCATGCCGATTGTAGGGCTTATTAATAATTGGACTTAGGTTGGGTTTTCTGAAAACACGGGGAAAAAGTTTTGTAATGCAAGTTCCAATGTACTTTTCAATATTTTCAATAAGATGAATTCTGATTTGGCTTACTTTGATGTGTCCCATAACATTGAAATTTTGCATTTAAATGATTCAAATGAATTTGAAAATGAAATTAATAAACAATTGGAAAAGAAAATCGAACCTATAGAACCAATTCTTGAAACTATTAATTTGGGCAATGATGAGAATCCACGCTTAATTAAAATTGGCTCAACTCTAAATGTAAAGGAAGAAAATATCTTCAAAAGCTCCTCATGGAATTTCAAGAGGTGTTTGCATGGTCCTATGAAGATATGCCTGGAATTGACCCCGAGATAGCTCAACATCACATTGATACTCATGATCACATGGTGCCCGTTAAGCAAAAGTTGAGAAAAATGAGGACCGAATGGCTCTTAAAAATCAAAGAGGAAGTCACTAAGCAATTAAAGGTAGGATTCATCAAACCCATACACCAAGCCGAATGGATAGCCAATGTCGTGCCCGTACCTAAGAAAGATGGGAAGGTGAGGATGTGTGTGGATTTTAGGGACTTGAATAAGGCATGCCCTACGGATGACTTTCCATTCCCTCACATTGATGTCTTAGTGGATAACACGGCAGGAAGTGCCTTGATGTCTTTCATGGATGGTTTCACGGGATACAACCAAATCAAGATGGCTCCCAAAGATATGACCAAAATCACTTTCACAACCGAATGGGGAATCTGTTGTTACACGGTGATGCCGTTTGGCCTCAAGAATGCTGGGGCAACCTACCAAAGGATGGCTACGACCTTGCTACATGATATGATGCATAATGAGTTAGAGGTATATGTCGATGATATGATAGTGAAATCCAAGGATAGAGGAAGCCACACCATAAACTTGAGGAAGTTCTTCGAGAGGATTAAAGAGTATAGGCTTAGATTGAACCTACAAAAGTGTACTTTCGGAGTAACCGTCGAAAAATTGCTAGGCTTCTTAGTGAGTGATAGAGGGATAGAAGTTAACCCCTCCAAGATCAAAGTCATATTGGAGATGCCGCCACCCAAAAGTGAGAAAGAGATAAGGGGTTTCTTGGGTCGATTACAGTACATTAGTCAATTCATTGCCAAGCTCACCTCTACTTGCGAGCCCATCTTCAAACTCCTAAGGAAGAATGAACCACATACATGGAATAATGAGTGCCAAAAAGCCTTTGAACTTATCAAGGAATATCTCCTCCACCCACATATCCTATTGCCTCCACAACATGGAAAACCCTTACTCCTATACCTTTCCATCATAAGGGATCCAGTTGGGAGTATGCTTGCATAAGAAGACGATGACAAGAATGAGAGGGCCATATACTATATGAGCAAGAGGTTCCATGATTATGAGACTAGGTACACTTCCATAGAAAAGTCATGCTTCGAACTTGTTTGGGCCGTACAGAAATTGAGACATATCATCGTTCCTTTTCAAATATGGGTGGTAGCAAGTATGGACCCATTGAAGTATCTCTTTAAGAAACCCGCTTTGAGTGGAAGATTGTCAAGATGGTTGATCTTATTTGCAGAATTCGATTTGAAGTATGTGGCTAGGAAAACTGTCAAAGTAAGTGTCGTGTCAGATTTCCGTGCCAAGAATTCTATAGAGGGAGAAGATGGTAAAGAAGACTTTTCAGATGAGGACATTTTGGACATTGAGTTAGAGGTGTGGAAGATGTACTTTGATGGAGCTGTAAACCAATATGGGAATGGGATAGAAGTACTCTTGATTACTCCCGAGGGATTTCACATACCTTTAGCAATCAAGTTGAACTTTGAAGCAACTAATAACATGGTTGAATATGAGGCTTGTATTGCCAGAATGGAAGCTCTTCGAGAATTAGGGGTAAATGAGGCCAAACTCTTTGGAGATTCAACTTTGGTTATAGCCCAAGAACAAAAGTTGTGGAAGGTGAAGGAAGAACACTTGAAGCCTTATCAACAATACTTGGAGGACTTGACTAAGACCTTTGACAAAATTGAGTACACAATCATCCCTAGAGCTCAAAATCAATTTGTGGATGTCTTAGCTACCTCAGCTTCCATGGTTGAGATACCCGAAGGAGTGTGGACACGGCCCTTGGAGATTAAGCAAAGTCATGAAGAAGTGCACAAAAGGAAGACTGAAGCTCCAATAATGACCATAGAGGAAGAGGAAGTTTTGTAGTACTATGACATCGTGAAGTTCTTGGAACTAGGGGCGTATCTGAATGGTGCTGACAAGAGAGAATGTCATTCCATTAGGATGATGGCAACATAATACATCCTATGTTGAGGAAAACTCTATAGAAGATCCTATGATGGCATACACCTTTGTTGCTTGAAGAAGGAAGAAGCCGAGAAAGTAGTGGAAGAAGTTCACCGAGGGATTTGTGGCCCTCATATGAATGGAAGAATGTTAGCCAAGAAAATTCTAAGGATAAAGTACTTCTGGAATACAATGGAGACCGATTGTGTGGACTATGTGAAGAATTTCCATGATTGTCAGATGCACGCCAATTTGAACCATGTACCGCCTAGTGAGTTGTATAGCATGACTTCTCCATGGCCATTCTCGGTTTGGGGCATAGATGTAATTGGAAGGATAGCTCCTAAGGCTTTAAATGGGCATGAATACATTCTGGTGGCAATTGACTATTTCACCAAGTAGGTGGAGGCAGCCTCCTACTTCGTGTTGAAGGCTAAGCATGTGGCTCGGTTCTTAGAGAGCAACATCATATGCTGGTTTGGGGTGCCCTAAGAGATCATTTCTAATAATGGTTCCCACTTTGAGGGTGATAGGCCACAAACGTATTGATCCCTTGTGATTGAAATTAATTAATTAATTAGCCAAGTTATTAATTAATCAATTTATTATGCAAAACGCGTGGTAGTACAAACAAATCACCAAACAACTAAATATGCATCGGAAAATAAATGACACGGTGATTTGTTTACGAATGGGGAAAACCTAACGGCAAAAACCCCACCGGGTGATTTTCAAGTCACCACTCCCGAAACTCCACTATTATCACAACAAGCGGTTACAAGTAAAGGAATCCCATGTACCTTACCAAACTACAGTTGAACCCTTACCCCAATACCCAATTGGACTTGTTCTGTAGTGACAGTTCCCCCTTTTCAATGCACGGCTCCTAAGTACATGACTAACCAATTTGATGCGCGGATCCCAATACTCGGCTTACTCCTTTGCATGAATCCAAGTACGTGACTAACTCCACAGCAACCCTTTGATTGTTGTAGTTGATTTGTAGCAACTTCACATAGAAACACCAATAAGATCTTCAATGTTGGTGCAAGAGACTTTGCTTGGTTACAGAACCCAAAGGCGTACAAGAAACGCAGCAAGAACTCTTTCTTCTGTAGGAGGAGGCTAGGGTTTCAGAAAGAAAACCTTATGAAGCTCTCTAGGGTTTCGTTTTTCTTTTTCCACCTCCTTTAAATAGGAGCTTAATGGGCTCTCCTATTCCAAATAGGTTTACACAAACCTTGGGCTTTCCTAGTCCAATAAGGATTATATAAACCCACAAAGCTTAGGTTTTCCTAGTCCTATAAGGATTATACAAACCCATAAACATATAGTCTTTTAGAATAAAAATGTTGCTAGCTATAGTCTAAATCCCGTAAGCTCAATCGATCGAGACATCTGTCGAGCTTTAATGAATCTCGATAGATCGAGCTTCTGTTGAGGAGGTATCGAGACCTACAGATTGCACTTTTCTTGAGCAGTTCTTGAGTAATCTTCATGTCTTCAATTTTAACCACTTGTAATGATCATCTTCAATCTACTTAGATTTACCCAAATACAAGTAAAGTGCGTTTTGTCAAAGGATATGCCAATTACATAAAAATATGCCCCTAACAGAGGGAGAGGTTCAAAGGATCATGGAGTTGTACAACATTGAGCATCACAAGTCTTCACCGTATCAACCACAAGCTAATGGTGCCGTAGAAGCAGCTAATAAGAATGTGAAGAATATCCTATCCAAGATGGTAGTGACATACAAAGATTGGGCCGAGAAGCTTCCGTTTGCCTTATGGGGTTATAGAACTTCTATCCGTGCGTCGACTAGGGCAACACCATGGTTTATGGTAGTGAGGCGGTGCTTCCTATTAAGGTAGAGATACAATCTTTAAGGGTATCGGTAGAAACCGAGGTCCTAGAAGAGGATTAGGGCTAAGGCGAGATATGAACAATTGGCTTTGATAGATGAGAAAAGGGCTAGGGCAAAATATCATGCACAAGGGTACCAGAAGTGGATTGCTAAGGCATTCAACAAGAAAGTGAAACCGAGAAACCTTAAAGAAGGGGACTTGGTCCTAAAGGTGCTTAGAGATGAGACTTTTGATCCAAGAGGAAAGATGAATCCAAGGTGGTCTGGGCCTTTTATCATTAAGAAAATCATGTTTGGAGGTGCTACAAGAATCACAAATTTGGATGGGGAAGAGATGATTTGCCCAATTAACATGGATAGACTTCGGAAGTACCACATTTGAAAAAAAAAAAAAAAAAGCCTGCTAGTTTGAAAACCTAAAAGGGCGGCCTAGTCAAAAATTAAGGCAAAAGAACCCTGCTAGATTGAAAACCCAAAAGGGCGGTCTAGGCAAAAGTTAGGAGAAAAGACCATGGGCATGGCGAAAATTCCCGAAGGGACATCATGGGCAAAAATTATATGGCAAAGGAAAAAGAAAAGAAAAAAAAATGAGATGACAATAAGCAAAGATAAATAAATAGTGATTCTCTCATTGCTCAAATTAAAAGATGATAAGATTGTTTTCATAGGGGATTTGGAACATTCCAATCCTTTATTAAATTCAAAAACAAAAACATGAGAATCGTAAAAGTGCACAAAAGTAAAACATAGGGCATAATAAGGTGGTCACTTAGTCCTCCTTGCTTCCTTGCAAGTCTTCATGTAAGCTTTCTCATCCCTCAAAATCCACTTCATATCATCCTTCATCCATTGCTTGCACCCCGCAGTGGGATAGATGTATTGAGGTAGAACAATGTCTTTCGTCACCCTACTGCGTGACCAAGCCTCACTAATCCTACCCAAGATCCTATTGGTAAGCATCGTAGTGTGGAAGGCGCCTTCATCATGAGGAGTTCCTTGATGCTCTGCAAATTGCCTTACGATACGATAGGTGAAGTAGTATGAGCAGCAATGAAGTTGAACTAAAGTCACACAACAGTCCTTGCAGCAACTATGGACCATGCTTGAGATGTGCCACCACTCCATGACCCACTAAATGTCGGTCTCCTTGAGGTGACCCATAAGCTCCATGTACGCCTCGAAGCTCAGGTCATTCTGATGAAGCCGGTGGTCCCTAAAATGCCTAGGAAGATAGGTGCTAAGAGGTATGGTGGAAGGTTGAAGCAACTAAAGCCTCTCTTATAGCCATATCTGAAAAGAGAGGGAGAGAGAGGAGGGAGAAAAAAGAAAAAAAAAAAAAAGAAGAGCATGAGTGAAAAAAATAAATGATGAATGAAAGACGATATAAGGTGCCTCGATGGGTTGAAAACCGAAAGGTAACCCATGCAAAAATTAGTGGGATCCCGCTAGGTTGAGAACCTAGGCAAAAGTTAGGGATTATACCTGAAAGAGAAGAGGACTTACCGCGAAGAAGCTTGCTTCCTTCTTATGAAAGGCATCCAAACCATTAAGGGTTTTCGCCAAGATTAAGCCCACCGAGTTACCCCTCTTTAGCTCGTAAGCTACCATGCACATCCGAAGGTCCACACAATATGAATTTTGGATCAAGAAATACCTTGCAAGAGCACACAAGCAAAAGGCATGAAGAAAGTATGAACGTGGCCTCTCACCCACAAGAAGGGCTGAACTAAAAAAGTAGTCAAAAACCAACCTAAGGTTAAGCTTGCCAAAGACATACCACCTATTTGCCATGGTGGAAGGGATGCCCTGCACGACTTGCAGTAAGGAGGGGAGACCCCACCCATGGTAGGGAAAATGAGATCATCAATCTCCAATTCATCCATGATGGCACCAAACTCTTCAATAGTGGGACATAGTTCTATTCCATTGAAGCGAAAAACATGCTAAGAAGGAACCCAATAATTGGTAGTAGCACGAAGAAGAGGCTCATCTACCTGAATTTGATGGTATGGGAAGACACAAGAAAGACCATAGGGGGAAATGGAATCCTTGAAATCGGGACCAAGCCTTCTAATCCAAGCCGAGACATTAAGTGGAGAGTTTTCTACAATTGGGGGACCTCAAAAAAGGGCTTTCTAGGTTGAAAATACGTTGGTGAGTGTTTTAGACTTAAACGGCTACTTTTATACTTAAGTAAGTCGATTAGGGTTTTTCTGATTCGCAGCCCACGTACGCAAGGTCAACCCTGCGTATGCAAAGTCAAAGCTGTGTATGCAAGCCCATCCCCATGTACATATGACGCTTAGCAGAAGCCCATTCTCCCCTGTTTTGAGCATAGTTTTCACTTCAAGGCATTCCTAGGGTTCCTACAATCTTAGGGATCATCCAAGACATATTCCAAGCACAAGATTCCAAGCATCCAAGAAGCAAGGTCATATGGAAACATACAATCAATCATATATCTTGTAAATTAAGTGCTAAGTCCCAATTAGAATCATAAATGTAAAAAAGATGTTCTTAAATACAATCCTTTGCCTCAAACTAAATCCAAATGTTTGCTAAGGGGAATAAAAGAAAAAAAAAACCATAAAAGCAAAAAAGAAAAAAAATTGTGTTGTATGCCTATATATGTCTTGACCGCAAGTAATCAATGGTGCCTCCTCTTCCTTGGTTGGTAGCTAAGAGTCACCTCTGAATCCTCTTCATCACCTCCATCATCATCATCATCATCATCACCACCGCCTGGGTGGGCCGCTCCTCTAGGACCGTACAGGTGCCTTGAACAGTTGGTCACCTCTAGCTTGAGATTCCCAGCCAGCCATACCAACTCCTTATGCTCTTAAAGGGTGGGCTGCAATTCAAAGAAAGAAGGGTTAGTGACTGAAACAGAAAGAGAGGAATGCCAAAAAGAGAAAGAACAAAGGGAACGAAGAACTCACCGCCCGTGTGTTGGGAGGAAAAGGATAGCCTATGACATTAGGATTACGGGGCACGGCACGCTCCCGAGCAAAGCCATCAGGGCTGTAAGCATAAACCAACCAAGGGAGATATGGAGGGTCATTGGGCTTACCAGAAGTAAGTCCCTCCTGTTACAATTGTCCACATTAGAAGTCATGACAAACAAGGTAAAGGAAAGGAAAATAAGAAGAAGAAATTGAGTACCTGAACAGTGAGGGAAGGCATGAGGCGGGTGATGTTGAACTCCTCATAGTCCAACCCCTCAAGTAGCTAAACGGCACAGGGAACACCATTCCCCCACAAGTTGTATTCAGCATTAGTCATAGAGTGTAGGGCAAGCATGAACTCAGAAGGGTCCATTGGAATCTGCAAGTCATCCCTACCCAACAACTGGCACCGTACCCTCTCCGCCAGGTATAGTGCCCTCAAGCCCGCTCCTTCAAAGGGTTGGGTGATCTTTGAAGCAATGAGAGCGGCAGGCTCCAAGTCTCGAGAAGCTAGAAGGGGCTGGCCGACCTATAGCGTCCAGTTAACCTATGATGACACAAGGTTAGAAGAAGGGTATCCTAAGGGAAATGCATGAAGAAGCTTGAACAACTAGAACTCCTAAACTTACCTTATCTGAAGTTAACCTAGCAAGGTGGGCCCTCATTCGAGGGAACTCCTTCAGAATTAGATCGGTGCCCGGGGTTATGAGGCCATACCTAACCACCTACCGCTGCAAAAGGAAGCACAAGCTACAGGTTAGATGCAAGATGACAGTTTGCAAGATGCAAGACAGTATAGTTTGCAAGACTTCAAGCTACAAGGGAAAATGTATGGAATGGGAAGAGAACTAACCTCAAGGAGCTTTCAAGGCCCTATAAGCTGCCGAAAGGTGCCCTGTCTGAGAATGTTGGGGGTGGAATAAAGATAGGCAAGACATGCTTGCCCCCAGTTGGCCCTCCGTGCCTCTCCAAAGTCCTGAAAGAGGGTCAACCATTTCAAAGACACCATTTACCCACCATTGGCAAAGAGGTAAGCCCCCAACAAGTGAAGAAGGAAAGCCCTAGCCATATGGACACGCTCCTCCATAGTCCTCTGCGGGAAAAGCATGTAATGCGATACCAGGTCAAAGTAACAGATGGTCTCAATGGAGTACTTTGTCCCCAATATGTCAAGATCCAACTGGATGCCCGACATGCCATCTACACTGATAATGGCCCCTACAAAGCTAAGGCCGGTCATGCGGTAGAAGTCGTAGGGAGTCACCGTTATCTCTCGCTCAGAAATGTGAAAGGTGTGGGAAGTAATCCACCACCTCTCAATGAGGCACTGCACTAAGGTAACACTCGCAGACTTCTCTGGAAGAAGACCAATGATAGGCTTGAAGCCCGCCTCCCGAATGTAGGCCCTGGTTTCGGGGACAAGAAGGTTGTACCATTCTACCACCTTATTAGTGCTCCCCCTACCAGCATAAGGGGATGTTGACTGCAAAAAAAAAAAAAAAAAAGAAAAAAAAAAGAAAAAAAAAAGAAAAAGAAAAAGAAAAAAAATGTCATTGGATTCTTGATTTAAGTAGAATTTAGGAAAAATGATGTTTTTGATGCAAGAATGAAGAAGGATACAGTGATATTTAGGTGCAAAAATGACAAATAGGTGTGTTAGGAGTGAAACAAATGAAAAGGAAGTGAAAATAGGCAGAGTAGGGCTTCTACCAAGCGTCTCACGTACGTGGGTCAAAGCCCACGTATGCAGACAAGACCCCATGTACGCAGGCCCATTCCCACATACACAGGACCTCAAGAACATACCTGCGTATGCAAGAACAGAGCTGCGTACGCATGAATCCAAATTGCGTACATAGGCCCGAGCCCACGCACGTAGAAACACAGACAGAAGCAGTTTTTTGACATTTTCAAGCATACATCATCCAAAATCAATCCTAAACATGTTCCTACCCCTCCTAAGATGCTAGGTTTTCGTCTTAACGCATCCCACAACAAAACCAAGCATTTACATGGCCAAAAATACATTAAAACAGAAGATCAGAGAGAAACTTGAAAATGAGAAAAAGTTTGAAAACTTATAGATTCAGCCATGGGGATGTGATTCTTTGGCCGATATGTCAATGGTGGAGACCCCATCAATCTCGTTGCCCCACTCCAGCAAGTGAGATGGAAGGCGTTAGAAGAGAGGACGTAAGAGGACTTCTTGGCCTTGGGTTCTATTGAGGAAGATGAAGAAGGAAAATGAGAGAAAAAGAGAGTTTGAGAGAATGAGAGAGTTAGAAAGTGAGAGAAAGAAAGAGGAGATGGAGGTTTTTGTAGAGAAGAAAAGAAGATTTATGGGGAATATGAAGAGAATGAAGAAGAAAAAGAAATAGTTGGTAATCGTTGGAGAAAAATGAAAAGGCGAGAACACACCTGATGGCTAAACTACGTGTAGTTTAGGTCTCACTGCTAAACTACGTGCAGTTTAGTCGTGAACAGTAAAAAAAAAAGGAAATTTCTTCTTTTAAAAAAGGAGGAGCATCTCAAGATTGCCCCAATTATGCACAAAATCATTAAAGGGCACCCTAGTGAGCGATAAAGGAAGTAGAAGACTCTTCTCCCAATGAAGTGTGTACATCCCAAAACCATTTCCAATGGATCAAAACACATCAAGCTATCCTCAGTGAGGAAGCAAAAGATTCTTCCCCAATGGATCAAGCATATCAAGAACACTATCCCCATGGAGGAAGTAGAGGATTCTTCCTCAATGGATCAAGCACATCAAGAATCATCCCTAATAAGGAAGCAAAAGATTCTTCCCTAATGAATATCATCCTATGGAGAAGGCAGAAGATTCTTCTCTGATGGACCCAAGCACCTTTAAACAATCCCCAGTAAGGAAGTAGAAGATTCTTCACCAAAGTATCCCTGGTAAATCAAGTACACCTAAAGTATCCCCTGTGAGGAAGCAGAAGATTCTTCCCTAAGTGAGTCCAATATACCCAAAAAAAATCCCCAACAAGGAAGCAGAAGATTCTTCCTTAAAGTCCTCAGCAAACCATGAAAGAAGCAGAAGATTCTTCCTCAGTGGATCACACATCTACACTACTCCTTAGCGAGTCCATTCCTACTACTCCTTAGGGAGTTTCTCATCCCCATGCACATCTACTCCTCACTGAGTTTTCACCATCCCCAGTGGATCCATCAATCAAGACTACTCGTGCACATATCCTCCGCGAGTTGAACATGCAGGCACGGTAGAAAAGGGTAGAGAAAGAAGTGAAGAGGACAAGAGGAACAAGTCACCCAGAGAAGTTTGAGGAAAGAACCCTTGATGGACACCACAAAGACTATATCCTTTTGTTGTTTATTGGGTTAGCTCGTAAGATCACCCTTGTTTATTTTCTTTTTTCTTTTTTAGTGACTCTAGGATAGTAAGTCACTCGCCATTTGCTTGCAAGTGGCAAAACAGATTTTGGGATAGTGGACCCGTTGTTGCTTGTTTCTCGAGCAACAAAGGTGGGACTTCGGACATACAAATCCCACGCAACTCTTCGGAGTTGCACCTCGCCCCATGTATGCGTGATGTGTGTCGTGTGCGTAGGTTGGGCCCGAGCTGTATGTCGAAACAAAATGTTTTGTCTCTTATTCTTTTGATTCCGTTAGTGAAGCTCACGAATCAAAAGAGGGGCATTTGTAGATACAGCATTTTGTACCCCTTATGACTCAGGCCTCCGTTCCCTAATGATGCTCGAACTCTAAGGCCCAAGGCCCAAGGCCCAAGGCCAGTTTAGAGCCCAATCTGATATCAAATTGACTTGAGAAGTGTTAAAATGGAAAATATCACTTTTTAAATGCACAAAAATCTATTTTTGGAAATAAATTACCAAAGTGGCCCTTGGCCCACGTACGTGGACCACGGTCTGCGTATGTGGGCCAAAGCATGCGTACACTGGCACATTCCTGCGTACACAGCTAGGGTTTCAGAAGCATGGAAAATGCAAGTTTTCTGTAATAATGGCTATAGTTTGGAATGAATCCCACATCGTCTGGGAGCCGTTCCAAACCCCATTTTTTCCATTATAAAAAGCCTTACATGGTACATTTTCAAAACACACAGAAATCCCACAGGAAAAACCTAAGATTCACTAGAAAATAGTGAATCAAAAGGGAGTTTTTCATAAAACACCCTCAAGTCATTTTTATTTGATTGGGACCTTTTCTGGCCCTAATCCTTTGAGTTTAAGATTACTAATCATGTGTTTATTGACTGTGATAGATTTGACTAAAGGGAACAGTAAAAAATCAAACCTAGGAGCTTTTTGCTTTAAGGTATTCATTCCTGCTTCCTTTTTCTTTTCTGTCTTTCTTTTTAGTTTTAATCCTATATCTTTTTGCAGTTTAGGTTTATGCATGTTTTCTTAGGTTAGTTTTATAGTTCTTTTTATATTCTGAGCATGTTTGGTTGTTAGAATTAGGTTTTTTGTTCATGCACTGTTTTCTGCTTTGTGCTTCTAGGTTAGGGTTCTTGAACAAGTCCCACGCACGTATGTCATGAGTAATTAAATCCTGCATACGCAGGCTTCTGGCTGCGTATGTAGGTACTTGCCCAGAAACCCTAATCCAAATTTCTCATGTTGTTTGGTTTGTTTGTTTCACATGTTTTACCTCTGTTTAAGCCTTTTTCACATGTTTATACATACCTGAGCCTTTGATTTGCATGCTTGTCTTTAACATGCTTAGACTAGGGTTTTTACATTTGATGCCATGAACATACATCCATATGCCCATTCATGATGCCATAGGTGCTGTGTTGCTGAAAGGTAAGTGAAGGTAAGCCATGCATATGTATGAACATGCATTTGATAGTGTATTGTTGAATGCCTTGCTTTGTGTCTTTCAATACCAATTACATGTTTTACATGATCTTGTGATTGATGATATGCTTGCTGCCATGTTTGGGGTTGTTGCCTTGTTTAGATGTATGATAGGGTTTTCACACATTAGATGAATGTTAGGGTTTTCACATGTTAGATGAATGTTAGGGTTTCTTATGGATAGATATGTTATTTTGGGATAAAAGATGCCATGTTGTATGTTAGATGCATGTTAGTGTGTGTGTGTGAATTTAGAATGCAAGTGTTGAAGTTGTTTTTTTAATAAAGTTAAGATTAAGACACAATGATAGGATGCCAACCTTAGGGTTCGGTGATCTTGGGTGCCTAACACCTTCCCAAGAACGTACCTAAACTTCAAACTCATACTCTGGTAGTAAGATCAAAGGTCCTTCCTTGAAAAGGACGCTATATATATGGTTCCTAGACCATTGCAAAAACTAAGTGGCAACTCCCCCCTTGTGTCCACAACCTCCATGGTTGAAATACACGAAGAAGTATGGACACGACCCTTAGAGATTGAATAGAGTTATGAGTTGGTAGACTAGGGGAGGACAGAGTCTTCAGTTATGTCTATAGAAGAAGAAGGTGTTCCTTGGTATTATGACATCATGAAGTTCTTGGAATTGGGAGTGTACCCTGACAGTGCCGATAAGAGAGAGCGTCGTTCAATTAGGATGATGGTGATGCAATACATCCTATGTGGAGGTCAACTCTATAGGAGATCCTATAATGGTATACACCTTCATTTTCTAAAGGAAGAAGAAGCCAAAAGATTCATGAAGGAAGTTCATCAAGGGAGTTGTGGTCCCCACATGAATGGGAGGATGTTAGCAAAGAAGATCCTAAGAATGGGGTACTATTGGAATGCAATAGAGATCGATTGTGTGGATTTTGTGAAAAGTTGCCACAACTGCCAGACACATGCAAATTTGAACCATGTACCACCTAGTAAGTTATGAAGCATGACCTCTCCATGGCGTTTCTTAGTCTGGGGCATAGATGTGACTAGAAGAATAGCCCCTAAGGCTTCAAATGGACCCAAGTACATTCTAGTAGAAATTGACTACTTTACCGAGTGGGTAGAAGCCGCCTCGTACTCCGTGTTAAAAGCCAAGCATGTGGATCGATTCATAGAAAACAACTTCATTTGTCGATTTAGAGTACCACAAGAGATCATATCTGATAATGGTTTCCACTTTGAGGGAGATTTTTGAAGGATCATGGAGTTGTACAACATTGAGCATCATAAGTCTTCATCATACCAATCGCAGACTATTGGGGCCGTAGAGGCAGCCAACAAAAACATCAACAATATCCTAGCCAAGATGGTAGTAGCATACAAAGATTGGGCCAAAAGGCTTCCATTTGCCTTATGGGGTTACATAAATTCTATCCGTGCATCAATTGAGGCAAACCCCTACTCTTTGGTTTACGGAAGTGAAGCGGTACTTCTTATTGAGGTGGAGATACAATCTTTGAGGGTACTAGTGGAAACCAAGGTCTTAGAAGAAGAATGGATGAAAGAAAGATACGAACAGTTGGTTTTGATAGATGAGAAAAAAGCTAGAGCACAATACCATGCACAAGGTTACCAAAAGAGGATTGATAGAGCATTTAACAAGAAGGTGAAACCTAGAAACCTTAAGGAAGGAGATCTAGTCTTAAAGGTACTTAGAGATGAGACTTTCGACATAAGAGGAAAGATGAAGCCAAGATGGTTTGGACCTTTAATTATCAAGAAGATCATGTTAGGAGGTGCTACACGAATTACAGACTTGGATGGGGAAGAGATGCTTGGCCCAATCAACCTGGATAGACTCTAAAAGTATAATATTTGAAAAAGAAAAAAAGCCTGCTAGGTTGAAAACCCGAAAGGGTAGCCTAGGAAAAAATTAAGGCAAAAGAATCCCACTAGGTTGAAAACCCGAAATGGCAATTTAGGCAAAGGGTAGGGGAAAAGACCATGGGCATGGCGAAAATTCCCACAAGGACGTTATGGGTGAAAATTACATGGCACAGAAAAAAGATAAGAAAAAGAAAGAAAAGAAAAAATAATGACAATAAGCAAAGATAATAAAATGGTTAATTCTCTTATTGCTCAAATTAAAAGATGATAAATTACTTCCATAGGGGATTTGGAACATTCCTTGATGGAATAGAAATCCCTAAAGAAACTCCCCCATGAGTTAAGATCATCAACCAAATCCCTACTAAAGTATAGTATCATGGAAGGACTCCCCCGCGGGTCTAAGGCACAAGGACAACCCCTTTGAGAGTTGTGAAGAAAATTTCCTCATGGAGTTTATAAAACCCCCTTGTGAGTAGAATTAGCACAAGTTCCCTAGTGAGTCATGAAAGAGAAGAAGATAAATTTTCCAGTGGGCTACATGCCATTAAAGACTTCCTTGTAGGTCGTAATCACCACCAAAACTCCCCAGCGAGTTTTATTTTCTCTAGTAGACTACACACCATCAAAGACTTCCACATAGGTCAAGATTACCAAGAAGGCTCCCCCGTGGGTCACTAATACACTCCTCAATAAGTCATTCTCCCAAGTGGATCTTTCACCAAGGACTTCCTCGTAATTCAAAACACTAAGGCCATTTGTGCACATATCCTCTAGGAATTGAATATGTAGGCACAGACCCTATGCAAGCTAGAATTTGTACACATATCCCGAGTGAGTTGAATATGCAGGCACAACAGAAGAGGTAGAGATAGAGATAAAGACCAAGGTCACCCTAAGGCAAGAGCCTCATTAAAAAAGGTAGAGATAGAGATTGAAGACAAGAGGCACAACCCATCCGGAGAAGTTTAAGGCAAGAGCCCCAGACTGACACCACATTTATATATATATATATATATTCTTTTAAGCTCGTAAGAGCACCTTGTTTGTTTGGTTGATGGTTGCGGCCGTTTATTTATTTTTTTTTTTTTTGTGACTCTAGGATAGTGAGTCACACCCTTTTTGCTTGCAATTAGAGAAACAGGTTCTAGGATAGTGAACTCATCGTTGCTTGATTCCCAAGCAACAAAGGTAGAAATTCGGACATACGAATCCCATGCAACTCTGCGGAGTTGCACCCCACTCCATTTATCCGAATTGTGTGTCATGTGCGTGGGTAGGACCCAAGCCGTACGTCAAAACAAAATTTTTTGTCTCTTATTCTTTTGATTCCATTAATAGAGCTCACGAATCAAAAGAGGGGCATCTATAGACACCACATTCTATACCCCTTACAACTCGGGTCCCCGTTCCCCAATGATGGTAAAATTCTAAAGCCCAAGGTTGGTTTAGGGCCCGATCAGACTTAAATTGACTTTAGGAAGGTTTTTACAGAAAATATAACTCTTTTATGCGCTGAATAAAACCATTTTTGAACAATAAAGGCCATGGAAACCTTAGGGCATGTGTACGCATACACGCGTATGCGTACGCATGCTCTAGACTTGTGTACACATGTTTCATGCATGCGTACACATACACGGGCATGTGTACGCATGCTAGGGTTCCAGAAACTATGAAAGGT
This sequence comes from Notholithocarpus densiflorus, assembly GCA_030021035.2. Classification (NCBI taxonomy): domain Eukaryota; kingdom Viridiplantae; phylum Streptophyta; class Magnoliopsida; order Fagales; family Fagaceae; genus Notholithocarpus; species Notholithocarpus densiflorus. The sequence continues at coordinate 1,104,843 of JARYZH020000004.1, forward strand.
AAGTTTTCTGCATTAAAGCTGAGGTTTGGAATGAACCCCATATCGTCTGGGAGCCGTTCCAAACCCCCATTTTCTCAATATAAAAAGCCATACATGGTACCTTTTCAAAACATATAGAAAATCCTAAGGGAAAACCTAAGATTCACTAGAAATAGTGAATCAAAGAGAGAATTTTTCACAAAACATCCTCAAGTCAATTTTCTTCTGATTGAGACCTTTTCTAGTCTTGATCTTTAAGTTTTGATGTTTACTAATCGATTTTGTTTGATTGTGAACAGATTTGACTAAGGGGAATGGTTATAATAAAGCCAAAGAGCTTTTGGTTTTTAGGTATAAGTTCTAAACTTCCTTTTTCTTTTCTTTCCCTTTTCTTTTTTTAATCTCTCTATTTTCTTTATTTTTCTTGTTTATTTAAGTTATAATATTCCTGCTTAGCTTAGGTTTTCTTTGTTTTATCATTTAAAGCTTGTTAGGTTGTTAGATTTATTGATTTAAGTTTCTGCTCTGTTTTTGTTCTTGCTATTTCTAGGTTAGGGTTCTTGGTGCGTATGCGTATGCATGCTTCCTGTATGCGTACGCATATAGCTGGAGGCATACAGCTGGACTGCGTACGCAGACCCTATGTATGTGTACGCGTACTCAAGCCCAAAAACCCTAATTCGACCTTTTATGCTTCTATTTCTTTATTTCTTTTGTCTAATATGTCTCTGTTCTAGCTTATTTTCACATGTTTATTTCTCTATTTCCTTGTTTACTCTTTAATTTTCCTTCACATGTTAGATTAGGGTTTCCTTTCAATTAAATCTTTGATGTGACATGAACATGCATATGATATGATCATGCATTGATGCATAGGTGCTTTGATGCATTAAGGTGTTTGAGGTAAGTCATGCATTCACATGAACATGCATTTGGTTGTGGATATGATGAATATGGTATACATTGGATGTGTAACCTAGGTTTGTCTTGGATATGATAACATGATTGCTTGATCTCCACATGCTTATGTTTCTACCTTTGTGATGTATGCTTGTTTGTTTGCTGCTTTGGATGAAATATGAGATGAAATGTCTTGATAGGAATATGCTAGAGTTTGTGATGTGATGATATGCATGATAGATGTATGCTAGGCTTGATGTGAGTTGCCATGATAGATGTATGTTAGGGTTTTTGGGATGATTGATGTCATGTTGATTGTTAGATGAATGTTAGTGTGTGTGTGTGTGTGTGTGTGTGTGTGTGTGTGTGTGTGTGTGTGTAAAGATGTTACATTCCTTGTTGTCGACTGCTCGTCCGCCTACAATGCCATCTTAGGACGACCTACCCTCAACTCGTGGAAAGCCGTAACTTCAACCTACCACCTGATGATCAAATTCCCCATCGAGTACGGAGTAGAAGAAGTACGTGGAGACCAAGTGGCTGCACGCGAGTGCTACATAGCAATGTTAGAGATAGATGACCATCTACAGACCATGAACATAAAAGAACAGCGGACAGTGGCAGAACCTGTTAAAGGACTTGAAGAGATACTTCTCGACAACTCTAGACCAGATTGAATGACCAGGATCAGCACCTTCGCCAGTCCGCTGATCCACCAAGCACTTAGGACTTTTCTCAAAGGGAACCAGGATGTCTTTGCTTGGAGCCATGAAGACATGCCCGGGATTAACCCTTCAGTCATGGTGCATAGGTTGAATGTGTCGCCCACTTTTCCACCTATCCGTCAGAAAAAGCGAGTGTTTGCCCAAAAACGAGACCAGGCTATAGTGGAAGAAGTTCGCAAGTTGCAAGAGGCAAACTTCATCAGAGAAGTTTACTACCCCAATTAGTTGGTGAATGTGGTGATGGTCAAGAAAGCCAACGGGAAGTGGAGGATGTGTGTAGACTTTACAAACCTGAACAAAGCATGCCCTAAAGATAGCTACCCCCTCCCGCGGGTTGACGTTCTAGTAGACTCTATGGCTCAACACCAGTTACTGAGCTTCATGGATGCTTTTTCTAGCTACAACCAGATCAAAATGGACAAAGCAGATCAGGAGAAGACTTCGTTCGTCACCAGCCAATGCCTCTTCTGCTACAAAGTGATGTCATTCGGCCTCAAAAACGCGGGCACACATATCAGAGGCTCATGAACAAAATGTTCGCACATCAAATAGGAAGAAATGTCCAAGTCTACGTTGACGACATGTTGATAAAAAGCCGAAGGGAGGACGATCATTTGGATGATCTCAGGAAGACCTTTAACACCCTCTGATCTTATAACATAAAGCTCAATCCGAGCAAGTGTACATTATGAGTGACGGCCAGAAAATTCCTAGGATTCATGGTGTCTCAGAGAGGTATCGAAGTCAACCCAGACAAGATCCGGGCCATAATAGAGATGGCACCACCAAGGAACGTAAAAGAAGTACAAAGCCTCAACGGCAAGGTAGCCGCGTTGAATAGGTTCGTGTCCAGGGCAACAGACAAATGCCTACCTTTCTTTCGCACGCTGAAGAAATCTTTTGAGTGGACAGCCGAGTGTCAACAAGCATTCGAAGATCTAAAGGCCTACTTCTCTTCCCCACTGTTGCTAAGTCCCTCCAAACCAGGGGAAGAACTGTTCCTCTACTTGGTTGTATCCCCAGCTGCTGTTAGTGCGACCTTGGTCAGAGAAGAAGACAAGGTGAAGAAGCCCATGTACTACACTAGTCGGGCACTCTGTGGTACAGAGGAAAGGTACCCGATGATGGAGAAGCTTGCCTTCGCTTTGGTTACAGCAGCTCAAAAGCTCAAGCGGTACTTCCAGGCCCACACGGTGGTCATCCTAACTAACAAGCCCCTACGGCGAGCGATGAGCAATCCTGAAGCCGCCAGACGAATGGCACTATGGGCGATAGAGTTAAGTGAATTCGACGTACAGTACCGCCCGCATACTGCCATAAAAGGACAGGTGGTCGCTAACTTCATTGCGAAGTTCACTAACATAGAAGGCCAAGGGGCAGAAGAGTATCCTCAATAGAGTATCCACACGGACGGATCATCCAACAAACAGGCTGGCGAAGCAGGTATTGTACTTCGTTCTCCAGAAAGGGACGAGATTAAATTCATGGTTCGTCTCGACTTCCCTATGACCAACAATGAAGCGGAGTACGAAACTCTAGTGGCAGGATTAGATCTCGCTAAAGTAGTAGAGGCCACGAGGGTGGTTATTCATTGCGACTCCCAGGTCGTCACAAACCAAGTGAACGGTGATTACGAATGTAAAGGTGAGAGGATGAAGAAGTACCTGGAGCAAGTAAAGAAAAAAGTGGACAACTTACAGGCCAAGATTGTTCAAATCCCAAGAGGAGAGAATGAGCAAGCCAACCGTCTTGCCAAGGCCGCGTCAGCGAAACACATGATCATCCCCGGCAAGGTGCTTTCCTTTGTTCAGTTTTCACCATTAATAGATGCCATCAATGTGCAGGAGGTAGGCTCAGGAAGCAACTGGACCACACCGTTAGTCTTCTATTTGAAAGACGACACATTACTAGACAATAAGGAAGCCACAAGGAAGTTGAAGGTCCAAGCAGCACGATTCGTTCTAATAAAAGACGTCTTGTATAAGAGAGGCTTCTCCCGCTCGTACCTAAGGTGCTTAAGCCCTAACGAAGCGGACTATGTCATGAGAGAAGTTCATGAAGGGATCTGCGGGAACCATTCAAGGTCGCTGTAGTTGGTACACAAACTGATTCGAGCTAGATATTACTAGCCTACTATGCAGAAGGATGCCTAGGCTTATGTCAGAGCCTACGACAAATGTCAAAGATTCAACAATATCATCAGACAGCCAACAGAAGTGCTCGTCCCAATAACGGCCCCATGGCCTTTTGTTCAATGGGGATTGGATATCATGAGCCCATTCCTAATAGCGATGAGACAACTGAAGTTCCTAATAATCGGCATAGACTACTTCACTAAATGGGTAGAAGCTGAAGCCTTAGCCACCATCACAGAGAAGAATGTACGAAGCTTCATCTGGAGGAACATCATTTGCAAATACAGGATCCCTAGAGTCTTGGTCTCAGATAACAGAAAGCAGTTCAACAATGACTCTTTCAGGGACTTTTGCTCACAATTGGGGATCAAAAACCACTACTCCTCACCCTTAAGGTCACGAACCGATCCTTGCTTAAAATCATCAAGACTCGGCTCCAAGGGGCAAAGGGTATATGGCCAGAAGAGTTGCCAAACGTACTATGGGCATACAGGACGACAGCCAGAACACCTGCAAGAGAGACGCCGTTTCGACTAGCATACAGAAGCGAGGCAGTTATCCCAGCTGAGGTTGGACTCACAAGCTACAAGGTGGACAATCATGATGAAAGGAGGAACGACGAGGCCATGCGTCTACAGCTTGACCTAGTAGACGAAGTCCGGGCGACAGCTGAACAAAGACTCACACGATACCAAGACCTCATGGCCAAGCACTACAACTCCAAAGTCAGACACAGAGACTTCAAAATTGGAGACCTCGTCTAAGGAAGTTGACGGGCGCCACTAGAGATCCCACCCAGGGAAAGATCGGTCATAACTGGGAGGGACCCTACAGAATCACCTCATGGCAGAGTAAAGGCACCTACCACCTAGAGACACTAGATGGACAAAAGTTGCACCATCCATGAAACACCGAGCATCTCAGGAAATACTATCAGTAGATGACAGCATGAAGAGCGCCACTCCTCATTTCCAGTTTATTTCTTTTAGTTAATTTTTACTTACAGTACTTTCTAAGCCCAAAGGGCAAGTTTTTATCCTTTTTAAGAACAATTTTTTACTTATGCACGCATTTATCATAATAAGAGGAGTTATTCAGATATGACCTGTGTATATATTTGTCTCTACAAAACTACTTTTGTGACTAAGTCCACAAAGTGGACGAGTTCATTATTAAGTCCACAAAGTGGACGAGTTCATTATTAAGTCCACAAAGTGGACGAGTTCATCCCATGAGGATGCCTTGAAATTATTTAAGTCCACAAGTGGACGAGTTTATTATTAAGTCCACAAAGTGGATGAGTTCATCCCATGGGGATGCTTTGATATTATTCAAGTCCACAAGTGGACGAGTTCATTATTAAGTCCACAAAGTGGACGAGCTCATCCCATGAGGATGCCTTGAAACTATTTAAGTCCACAAGTGGACGAGTTTGTTATTTAGGTCCACAAGTGGACGAGTTAATCCCACGGGGATAACTTGAAATTATCAAATCCACAAGCTGACGAGTTTTAGTCCAAATGGACGAGTTCATTAATCAGTCTATAGGTGGACGAGTACACCAAAGTAGACGAGTTCATCCTAGTTATTTACCAAGTCCTTTAAGAGAAGTACATCTTAACATATAGGCACAAGGATGGATGTACATACGCATATCAAAAAATAAAGATCAACACACATGCTAAAAGCAACGGATGTAAAATAATAAAAATACACCATAAATAAAGTGAAGTGTTTACAAACAAAGCCCAAAAACAGAAGGGCGCCTAAATTGTCTGAAAATAGGATGAAAATCATGAAATACATAAATTTTTACTAAAAATAAAAAAGCTAAACTATAGGGTTCTGGACGTCTTGAACTGGAGGATTCTTGTCGTTTTTGGAAGGAGGATTCTAGGCGTCCTGAGTAAAAGGGTTTTCAGCATCATGAGGAGGATCTTCGGTAGACAGGATCAAGGGAGTGACGGGCCTCTCCACTGCAGGTTGAGCAAGAACAACGCCGTCATCTATTAGATCCCGCTCTGACTAGGTAGAGTCGTCAGTCTCCTCACAGACGGTGTTGCCACCCGCAGGGGTCGACGGTAGGGGGTCATCCATGGTGACCTTAGATAGATCCAAGTGTGGGTAGACGGACTTCACCTGCTTCAAGCAATCCTCAAACTCGTCACCATAGTAGACGGCAGAGGCATCAGTAAAAGGCTGTGAAGCCTTAAACTCTGTTACAGCATCAGCCCTGGCCATCTCTACCTGCCCACAAAAAGTCGTCAGCTCCTTCTTCAAGTTAGCCTTGGCCTCTTGCTCTTTTTCCCACTGACGGGTCTCCTCCTTCAGCTTCTCGTTCAAGTCTGTCACCTCCTTGATAGGGGTACAGAGGGCCTCCTTGTATTGATCATGTTCATTAGTCAAGATCTCATTACGCTTCCTAAGACGACTGATCACCCCTTCCTCAGTGACGCACCTATCCTGTAGCGCCTTCATACGCACCAACGCCTAAAAATGAGTTACAACCGTCAGTTAACAAATAAACAACAAAATAAAAGAGTCTGGGAAAAAAACATACCCTAGAAAGGTCAAAAAGACCCAACGCCCCCAATTCCTCTGTCTTTTGCTCGGCGCAAGGGTCCAAGTCCGTCTCCTTGATTATTGACTCAACCATCTCTATGGCGTACCCCTTATGCGTAAGGAGTGTGTGTGTGTGTGTGTGTGTGTGTGTGTGTGTGTGTGTGTGTGTGTGAGTTTAAGATGCAATATTGAACATGCTTTTAATGAGATTAAGACGTAAGACACAATGAATGGAAGCTGACCCATGAGTTGGGTGGGGTTGACTACCTAACACCTTTCCATCCCCATACCTAAACTCTAAACTCATACTCTGGTAGTAAGATCAGTCCTTCCACGTAAGGGCACTATATATATGGTTCCCAGACTTAAACTAGGTGGCGACTCCATTCCTTTTCTCCACCTCGGTCCATTCAGCCGATACGTACTCCCCTCCAAACGTGTTGCGCCCACACCAGCCTTCCCTTGGTTAAGTCCTAGACCAAGTGAAAGGTGCCCAAACAAAGCCCAAGTCGTGGAATCCACATTGATGCATGACAGCTCTAAATCTATTCATTTGTCTCACCAGTCTCACATTCCCCCCAAATTTCTCCACAGCACTAGTAATCTCATTGATGTCCGCTATACATAGCTAAGGCAAGTTGTTAGAACGACCAAGAGATTCTAAGATTGTCCAAGTTTCCTCCATTTTACTAGTTTTGGGGTGCCTTTAAAAACCAGTCAGTCTCCACATGTCTCCATTTCTTTCGTAGTCCATATAGACATCTATATGCCAACGTGAACATGTTCTGAGGTTAACCTTTGATGTTGGCTTCCACAACAGTGCCAATCGACCACTAGCTCCTATAGACAACGCATTTTGTAACCCTTACAACTCGAGCCCCCCTTCCTCAATGATGCTAGAATTATAAAGCCCAAGGTTGGTTTAGGGCTAGATCAGATTGAAATTGACTCGAGGAAAGTGTTTTTGAAAAAATATAACTTTTTTTTTTAACTAAATAAATCTATTTTTGGAAAATTAAGGCTATGAAACCCTAGGGCATGGTACGCATACACGTGTATGCGCACGCATGTCTAATGCATGCATACGCATACATGGGTCTACGCACGCATGTTAGGGTTCCAGAAACTATGAAAGACAAGTTTTTCAGAATTAAGGTGAGGTTTGGAATGAATCCCACATCATCTGGGAGCCGTTCCAAACCCCCATTTTCTCAATATGAAAAGCCATACATGGCACCTTTTCAAAACACACAGAAAATCCTAAGGGAAAGCATAAGATTCACTAGAAATAAGGAATCAAAGAAGGAGTTTTTCACAAAATATCCTCAAGTCAATATTTTTTTTGATTGAGGCCATTTCTGGCCTTGATCTTGGAGTTTTAAGATTACTAATCACTTCCTTGTTTGGTTGTGAATAGATTTGACTGAGGGGAACGGTCAAAATCAAGCTAAGGAGCTTTGTGTTTTGAGGTATAAAGCCTTTTTTTTTTTTTTTTCTCTCTCTCTATTCTCATTTTCTTTATTTTAATTCATGTTTTCCTAGTTTCTTTTTTTTGTTTATGTTATAGCATGTTTGTTTAGTTTAGGTTTATATAGTTTTTCTGTTCTTAAGCATGTTAGGTTGTTAGATTTAATAGTTCCAGTTCTGCTGTTCGTGTGTTTTTGGATTATTGTTTAGGGTGAGTATGCATACACATGCCTTATGTATGCGCACTCGTGCTCGAAGTATGCGTATGCATACAACTGAGCTGTGCATGCATGCTCTATGTATGCACACGCATACTCGTGCCTAGAAAACCCTAATTCAGTTATGTTTTCTTTTCTTTTGTTTTCTTTCACATGTTTAGCCTCTATTTAATTCCTTTTGTTCTGCCTTTAAGTCTCTGTTCCTCTGCTTGTTTGTTTGGTTGTTTTTCACATGCTAGATTAGGGTTCCTTTAATGTTTCTCTTTGCTTTGCCATGAGCATGAATTAATATGTCCATGCATTGATGCATAGGTGCTGTAGTGTAGTAAGGTAAGGCATGCATTCATATGAACATGCAGTTGTTTGGAGATTTGATTTTAATCTTGCCTTGATGAACATGAATGTATTGGATATGATAACAGGTTTGTTTGATCTTAATATGCCTATGTTTCTATCTTGGATATGCTATATGTTTGCTTGCTTGCTTGCTGCCATGTCTATGTTCTGCCTTGGCCATGATATGATGCCATATCTGATGAGATGTTTGATAAGAGCATGCTAGGGTTTGAGATGTGATGAGATTACATGATAGATATATGTCAGGGTTTTGGGATGAAAATGTCATGTTGTATGCTTAGATGTATGCTAGTGTGTGCGTGAGTCTAGAATGACAATATTGAATATGCCTTTAATGAGATTAAGGCGTAAGACACAATGAGTGGAAGTCAACCCACCGGCCAGGTGGTCTTGGGTGCCTAACACCTTCCCAAGCCATACCTAAACTCCAAACCCATACTCTGGTAGTAAGATCAGTCCTTCCACGAAAGGGCGCTATATTTATGGTTCCTAGACCTAATCTAGGTGGCGACTCTATTTTTCTCCACCACGGTCCACTCGGCCGAGGCGTACTCCACCCTCTCCCCTGGTTGCGCCCATAGCTCCATCACTAGAGATAGCAATTCCTTGAATAGAACCCAAATCCCGTTTCATTCCATTTACAATATCACTGTGAAGTTTTATCTCCATTAAGAAGATGAAACTAGGATCTTTTGCCCTCAAAACCTTTTTGAGAGCTTGAACTGTCATTGGTTTCTAAGCCCCCAACAGTTCCAATTTAAAGTACTCATTAGACCCGGCGGTGCTGCTAAGCAGCTACCGCCGATCCAAATTTTTTTGCCATAAGTTTGCCCTAAACATTAAAGTACTTTTGCTCTACTCATTAAGCATTTTGTAAACGCTTAAGATCTTTTTGAAAAACTTTGTCAACATAGCATACACTAACATCACCCATACACTTACAAACTTTAACGGGGATTTCATTTGATCCCACTTCTTCCCCATTTTGATCCTCCTTAATACATCCTTTATATTGATGGCTAATTAGGTGGTAAATTATTTTAAGCTTTAAACGTTGTGATCACTACAAAAAACTCGTCCTACACCAGCGTTGTTTTCCCAACGCTTTTCAAAACCGCCGATGTAGAAGACCTATAGCAGTGCTTTTAGAAACCACTGGTATAGGTTGACCTATTACTACAGTTTATAGCCGTACTTTTTAAAATGCTGCTATAGGTCTCTTATAGTAGCGATTTTTGAAACCACTGGTATAGGTTGACCTATTACGATGTTTTAAAACCGCCGCTATAGGGTTGAATTTTCAAATTTTTATTTTTATTTATTTTTATTTTTTATTTTTTGTAAACAGCCTATTCTATCGGTTTTAAAACACTGCTATAGACTTCTTTAATTGGAAGTTTTAAAACCGCTGCTTTAGAGTTCTTCATATGTAAAACCTATTTCGGTGGTTTTAAAACTGCCGCTATAGGTTTCAAATTAAAATAATTATTTCCAATTAATTATTATATTTTATTAATAATTATTGTTACATTAATATTTTTATATTTTTTTGTATTTTAAATGACCTATTACGACGGTTTTAAAACCGCCGCTATAGGTTTGCTCATATTGATGACCTATTACAACGCTTTTAAAAGTGTTGTAATAGGGTTTACACTTTTTCTTCTGTAAATGATCTATTACGGCTCTTTTCAAAGTGCTGTAATAGGGTTTACTCTTTTTCTTCTATAAATGATCTATTACAGTGCTTTTAAAAGTGCTGTAATAGGGTTTATTCTTTTTATTCTGCAAATGATCTATTATTGCGTTTTTAATTGCGCTGTAATAGGTTTTACTCTTTTTCTTTTGTGAATGATCTATTACAGCACTTTTAAAAGTGTTGTAATAGGGTTTAAAAAATTTGTTCAATTGGTCTAGTAGTTATAGAGAATATATTATTCTTAAAAAAATTGTCCAATTGGTCTAGTAGTTATAGAGAATATATCGTTTCTCAAATTCATTTTTTATTGTAAAATGTGTTCTCAATCGTAGCTCTTAAAGTTTTGGATTATTCATGTATTTGAACACTTCATTAATTCGATTGAAATTTTTTTACTCGCAATGGTAGACAATTTGGTAACTTATATTGAAAATGAAAATTTTAAGGATTTCACTATGGAAGATGAATATAATTCTATGAAATATTTAATTTTAAGGATTTCACTATGAAAGATACTAATTTCTCTGTGAGTGTGTGTGTAGATGTATGTGTTTATGTATCTGTATGGAAGTTTGTATAGACTAATAAATTAGTAACACAAATCCCCCCCCCCCCCAAAACAAAAATTGTGTGAGGATATTTTAATACACAAAATGATGAAACCCAAATAAAGAATCCTGTTATTAGTAGTATAGATAATTAAGTAATTTAAAAAATCTTTAATATCTATTAAATTAAAAATTTTAAAATTTTATCACATTGTATAAAAACAGAAAAAAAAAATTTATCATGTGAACAAATTGGATATTCTCCCTAGGAAAATTCTGAGCATTCAAAATTTTCTTTTCAAACAAACACAAAAAAAAATAAATAAATAAATCGAGTATCTTTCATGTTTCAAACAAACACAAAAAAAAAAATTCTGGACCTAAATATCTCATACAAACACAAAATTTCATAAATTAAAAACATGATTACAAAAATTTACAGCATTTTCTTAGCATCCAAACAGGAATTTCTTCTATTTGTATTCAATTATGGGCAAAAATGGCCCATTACCACTATTTGGCAAATTATTTAGCAATATACCACTGTTTATGAAATATTTAGCAATGTACCACTGTTTTAAAACTCGAGTTCAGGAAACTCAAGTTTTACATGTAACTCGAATTCTCAAAAATCGAGTTACTTAAAAATGTGACATAGTGGCACCTGCTGATCCGGCATTTTTTAATTAAAAAGTCCACCTAGAACTCGATTTATTGAAGAACGAGTTACTTGTAATATATAACTCAAGTTCTTTAAACTTGAGTTATTTAAAAATTTGAACAAAATGCATTGCTACAACCAAAGTGGTCAGAGAACAAATAATGACAACAATAAGAAAGAATTTTGTTTTGGCAAGATAACAAGAAGAAGCTAAGCACAATCAAATGATGGAAATCTTTTACCATTGGAATATTTGGAGATAAGGAACAGGCTCTACCAATAGAAGGTGTAGCAATATCCAAAAGATTCAATCACTTGCAACTAAAGTCCTTTGGACACAGAAAGAAAACAGAACAGAAAGTGATTTCCCAAATGAAAAATGAAAAAGAAAAGATGGTTACCAGATGATTACCACGGAGTTCACATGTTGCACAAATGCAAGGCACAAGAAGACACAGACAAAACAAAAAGGTAGGTGTGGGTCTCTCTATTTTCTTTCCTTTGTCAGGGACAGGTGGGAGTTTATCTTCCACTTGTTCCTTTTATTTTATTCTCAAAATATATAGACTTCTATGAGATAAGTCAGGTATATATCACAAGGAAGTCGAGTTTCGTAAACTCGAGTTCTAAGTGGAATTTTTAATTAAAAAATGTTAGATTAGCGTGTGCCACTATGTTACATTTTTTAGTAACTCGATTTTTGGAAACTTGAGTTACATGTAAAACTCGAGTTTCTTGAACTCGAGTTTCAAAACAGTAGTATATTACTAAATATTTTGCCAAATAGTGGTAATGGGCCATTTTCCCCTTCAAATATGGGTTTGGTTTGACCCTTTGACTATTAAAAAAAAAAAATCTGGGTTTGAATACAATTGTATATGTGGTATGTGGTCAGATCTAATGAATACAACCCAATAACAAACAAGTCTCTTCTCAACCTCTGACCCATGAATTCCACAATATACAAGCCCACCATGCCACCATCTCACCCATGCTCACCCCTCCCAAGCATCACACTCTGCAAAACCATCAGACTTGAATCAAGTCCATGCCCATATGATTAAAACTGCCCAAATCCACTACCACTAGCTACTGTCGAAGTCCTCAGATTCTGTGCGCTTTCCAATTAGTGTATATAATACATACTGTAAGGATGCAAGTTAGTCCACGACCCAAGAATAACCCAGACAGTGGCCTAATAAGCCCACTACAATAGATTTGTTAGAGAATGTGTTGGATATTGATCACTTAACAAGTTAAATTTAACCATAATGAGATAAGACGCCAATGAAATGACTAAGACCACAAATTATGAAGAAAAAAGGATCCTTGGTCATGCCCGAGGAATGTCTGTTTTATATATGGGTATTTCTTTCTCCCTTGAACAAATATGTCAGCTCTTGGTTACAAAGTTCTCTCCCTCTCTTTTTTTCTGGGATCCACCTCATAAGGATCTTCATTTTTCTTTTATATCTACACATAGATTATCTTAGTCCTACACTTGGAGGGCTGAGATTGCATTCCCAGGACTTCTGTCTCATCCGGAACATACCAGTAAGCATCTACCCTACAATCTGAGCTGTGCCACCACTATTCAAGGTCATTTCCTCATTAATGTGGCCAGAGGAGTAGTTGTCTTGCATTTAATGCGAAGGGGATGGCTTCTACACCCTTCTCCCTTCATCCTCCTCGTAACATGTGCCAAGTCTGCTTTCTTCCCTCTGTAATATTTTAACTTCATATGCCTCACATGGTTGATGCTCGTCCCCAAGGTTAGTCGTTGCTCATTCCCGTGGTTAACCAATGCTCGTCCTCGAATTCCGAGGTGTATCCTTAGAAATAATCTTGGTTGTCCATTTAAATGGGATTAGGGATCCTCGTCCTCACAATAGCCCCCCAGAACTTCATTTTTCACTCTCGACCAAGAAAGATGAGGTTTTGGCCAACAAAGTCATTGGCAAGGGTACGTTCGTAAATAGGTCCCCCTACGAACACGTCTTTTCAACTGACTGTGACCTGCTTCTGACGCTTCAGAATCCCCAGCTTTGCAATAAATGCAATTGACAGCCCGCTGTTTCCCACGTTTTACAATGAGATCATTATCAAACGGCTCAAAATTCACCATTAGAAGGGGCGGGAAGATTACCGCTTCTTCTTTTTCTAGCCTATATATAGAGAGACATGAAACCTTTCTCTCCATTTTGTCTCTCTAGAAGTAGAAAAGAACTTAAATACGCTCCTTTCACTTGATAACCTCACCCAAGGAGTTTTTCTTCCCTGAACTCGTAAGTGTGCATTTTTGTTAACCAGAGTTCTTCCCTTACTCTTTCACCCTAGTTGATTTTTTTTTTTCCTTTTCCCAAATGGGTAGATTTTTTAGTTTGGTTGACACTCTTGAAAACCGAAAGGAGTTTAAGAGGTATTATAGGATTCCTAGCAATGTGTCCATACAACATTGCAACCTAGGTGAATGGCATGAGAGGAGGCCTACTGGTGCTGTCATAATTCCTATGATTGCCTTCATTGAAGGAGGTATGAGGATTCCTATGGGTAGAGTCACTAGGGACTTTTTAAATCTTTTTAGGTTATGTCCTACCCAGTGCGTTCCCAATATGTTTAGAATATTAGGTAGTGTAGATGCACTAAACGGGAAGTTGGGTATACAACTTACCCATCACGATGTGAATTGGGTATATAGTTGTCAGAAAGGTGTCGATGTGGGAGGTTATTATTTAAAAACTAGGATTCCTGCTGTTAGGCTTATCTCCTGTCTCCCCAAGACGAACAAAGGCATGGACGAGGACTTTCTTATTGTTTCGGGGGAGTGGCACGACGGACTCCATTGCCCTACCAAGGATGGAACTCCAGGTGGGATGGCTTAGGGACACCTAATTAAAATCAGTGTTTAGCTTAGGAAACTATAAACAGCCTTCCTATCATTTTACCTTTATGTATGCTCGTTTGTCTTTTACTTGCTCGGATCTAGGCTTGTCTGACCTGAAAACTAATGTTACCTCTTAATTTTTCTTTTTCAGAGAAAAAAGCCACTACCAAGAGACGGAGTTTGGTGAACTTCGAATTATTGAATAGAGTTTTGAGGTCCGAGATCTTCCTTCATCGGGACGGTCAACTCCGCGTAGTTCACGTAATCCTAGGCTTCACCCCCATATCCAATCGCTTCCAAACATCCAAGCACGTGATCAAGGCCCGAGACTCCCGCCTCGCTCTGGTTGACGTGGCCATTGAAGGCTTTATAGGCAAACCTCCTCCAGAGGGAACGCAAGTAGTCAAGCTTCCAACTTTCAAGGATCCTAAACCCGTTGAACTTCCTGCTTCTGAGAATCCCCAACCTGTCATAAAGGAGATCACATCTTCGGATGAAGAGGAGACAGAATCAGAGGACATCACTTTGGAGGAAGACTGAAAATCCTATCCGAGACGAGGATTTTGAAATCTTCTACCACACACATGCGTTCGAGGAGGAAGGACTCAGCCCCCAGCCAACCACTGCCCTAGTTAGCGAAGACCAAGAGGATACCAGAATACCTGAAGGGATGGTGATAGAGAAAAGGCTGCCAGATCTGCTCTTTCTGCTAGAGTCCCACGCTGGGACATCAGCCCTCGAGGTTCCCATAATTCCCAGACCTCCAACTCCTATTCCTCCTGCCCCCACACAAATTGAACCAACTAATAAAAAGAGGAAAAGGGACAAAAAAGGAGGCAAATGAGTTATTGAAGAAGGAGAAGTTCAAGAGGAAACCCCTTTTGAGCCCACTAAAATGATCAAAGTGACCGGCGCCCAACAAAGGAAGGGAGTAGAAAGCTCAAGAACGGCCTCTGAGTGAAGGTTTAGGGTTCCGAATTGGAACCCTATCTTTGCGCTGGATGACTCACATCTTTGGGAGGATGCTTCCATCTGTGACTTTGATGGCGGAAGAGCAGGCTACGTGGCCAATGCCATGGAGCAAGCCCTTTTTTCTCCCTAGAGATATGGATAAGCTTTGGAATTTGAAGAAGCATGAGCTCTTCCTGTCCGTGAAGAGGGACTTAGCTCTAGTAAGATTTCTCCACATTCTTTTCTTTCCTCTTTTTTTATTTAATTTTTTTATACAACCCTTCCACGCATTCTCTCCCATTAATTTTATGTTAACTGTTCACACACAGGCTACCCAAGCGGCACATGTAGCAAAGGAGTGGTCGACCAAGCCTTACAAGACTTGAAGGAGGAGGAGTCCAAGCACTTTGCTACGCAAAAATCTCAAGCCACGACTGATAAAAAATTGAAGGAGACCCTCCTTAAGCTGGCTAAGTGCGATAAGGCCAGAAAAAGTGTTGAGGCTTCCATTAAAAGCTCAGAAAGGCAAGCTCCGGAGCAGCTTGTGCAATTGAGGGAGGTTGAGAGCCAACTTTCCATTGCTCAGACAACCATCACTGAGGAAAAGGTCGAGCAGACTACGTACGACCAAGGGCAGAAGGAGACTGAGGCTCACCTCAAGTCTCAAATTCCTGTGGTATGTCGTAGCTTCTACCTCCAGACATGGATTGAAGCTTTGAATGCCGCTGGAGTAGACTCCAATTCCGAGTTAAGGAATCTGGAGAAAGCCTTCTACCCACCAGCAATCAGAGCTCGTCCAGCCAGCCAACCACTTGTCAGCACCTCTGCCTCAAGGCCAGCGAGCTCTACAGAGAATCCTCAACTCAAGTCCAGCACTACTGCTCCTGCCCAAACTAAATCCTCTGAGTAGTAGCCCAAAACCACTGCTCCTACTAAAGCTAAATCCACTGAGCAGCAGCCCATCACCATTGCTCTTGCCACAACCAAATCCACTGAGCAGCAGCCCATCACCACTTTCACTCCTGCCAAGCCTAAGCAGACTGAGCTAGTTGTCTCTAAGCCCAGCACAACAGTTGACCAAGGCACTAAAGTGGCAACCAAGGCACCTCCACTAGCAGGGGATTCCTCCACAAGTGCTCCACCAACCACAATGGCTCCTTCTGCCCCCACTCCAACTTCTGAAGTGCAATCTACCACAGGGACAGAGATGCAGAAGACTTCTCAAGCTTAAGGACTATGGCAGTGGACCTTCGTTATGCTTTTGTTGTTGTTTTTTTTTTTTTTTTTTTTTATTATTATTTTTTTTTATGAAGCAGAATGCATTTTTTCCTTACTTTTCTTCTCCATGATATATATCGTTTTGAACTTAGATTAATGAAGAACTTTTGCCAAAGCTTGGTCGTTTTAATTTTGTACCCTACATTTTATAATTTAATCTTTGCCTACCACACTCATATATAAGGTAGTGTTTACATTGAGGTTTTAATTTCCCGAGGTAGGTTACACAAGAAATAGAACATATCCAAGGTTATATTGAATACCACAAACATAATTCAAGTATTAATTTACTTAAGGCATGGGACTCAAGGAATTTAACTTAGTTAAGGCTTTGTTTAATACATAAAAACAAACCAAGTATTAACTTACCCGAGGTAGGTAGCCCATGGAGTTGAACCCAGCCAAAGTCTTGCTTAACATAAAAATGATCTTAGTGTTAATTTATCCAAGGCAGATAAATCTAACCAAGGTTTTGTTTAACACAGAAAATGGCCCTAGTGTTAATTTACCCAAGGCAGATAACCTAAAGAGTTAGATTAAAGTTTAACATAGAAAAAGATTTTAGTGTTAATTTACCCAAGGCAGATAACCCAAGGAGTTGAATCTAACCAAGGTTCTGTTTAACACTTAAATGAATAATGGAGAGCATTAATTTACCCAAGGTATGTGGTTCGAGGAACTAAGCATGACCAAGGTTCTGTTGAACACTTAAACGAATAATAGAGAGCATTAATTTACCCAAAGGTATGTGGTCTGAGGAACCAAGCTTGATCGAGGTTCTGTTTAACACTTAAACGAATAATGGAAAACGTTAATTTACTCAAGGTATGTGGTCCAAGGAACCAAGTATGACCGAGGTTCTGTAACACTTAAACGAATAATGGAGAGCATTAATTTACCCAAGGTATGTAAAAAAAAAAAAACTAGGATATGATAATTAAATTGTGTTCCAAAGTCGAAATTCAAAACTGGAGAAGGGCCAAAATTGGAAACTAAGCATAATTTTCCTACTATTTAGTTAGTAGACCCGGTTTCGAAACTATATTTTTTACTAGCATCTCGAGTCTAAGAGACTCGATTTCCATAGTCTGATGTGGCATTTTTTCCACGTGGCAACCACCTGGAAATCGAGTCTCTAAAACTCAATTTATAACCCTTATAAACACCAACACAACACATCAGAGAAGAACCACCTAGAACATCAGAGAAGAGAAGAACCCAGAGAAAAAAAAAAAAAAAAAAAACCAGAAACAGAAAGAGAGAGAAGATCGAGATCGGAGTGACCCAAGCAGACCACCATTGTGTGCGACCCAGGCCGCGTGAGACCCAGGTTGCACGTGACCTAGGCCGAAGAGAAGAACCTAGAGAAAAAAAAAAAAAAAAAAAAAAAAAAAAAACCAGAAACAGAAAGAGAGAGAAGATCGAGATCGGAGTGGCCCGTCAGACCACCACCATGCGTGGCCCAGGTCGCGCGAGACCCAGGCCGCGCGCGACCCAGGCCTCGCGAGACCCAGGCCGCGCGCGACCCAGGCCTCGCGGTGAGCTCTTTCTCTCCCTCTGACTCTTTCACTTCCTCTAATCTGAGTCTTTAGGCGAGCTCTTTCTCTCCCTCTGAGCTCTCTCTCCCTCTGATCTAAGTCTCTAGGATTGTGATTGTTGTGTTTGGAATTTGTTTTTGGGCATTCGACTGGTACATGAGACTTAGAATTTTTTTAAATTTTTTTGGTTTATAAATCGAGTTTTAGATACTCGATTTCCAGGTGATCGCCACATGGAAAAAATGCCACATCAGACCATGGAAATCGAGTCTCAAAGACTCGATTTATAGGCCAAAATCGAATCTTTTAGACTCGAGATGCTAGTAAAAAATATAGTTTCAAAACTGGGTCTACTAACTAAATAGTAGGAAAATTATGCTTAATTTCCAATTTTGGCCCAGGAGAAGTGTTTCTGAGTTTTCTTTTGGGCTAAGTGTAGTAGTTGTATTGGTCCACTTAGTGAGCCCAACTTAGAAGCCCCGCCAAAAGCCCCAACATCCACTAATCCGCAGAACCAAACATAATCCTAAACCCATACCTCCAAAACCCTAGATGATGCAATCCACACCACACCACATATAAAAATCTCTCATATCCTCTGCTAGGGTTTCTCCTTCCTTCATCACTGCTCTACTCTCTCTCATTTCCAAAAGAAATCATGGCTGAGCGTGGTGGAGGAGAACGCGGTGGCTTCGGCAGAGGCTTCGGCGGAGGACGTCCCAGGGGAGACAGGGGACGCGGTGGAAGGCGCAGGCCCCGTCGCGAGGAGGAGGAGAAGTGGGTCCCAGTCACGAAGCTCGGACGTCTCGTCAAATCCAACAAGATTAAGTCTTTGGAGCAGATCTACCTCCATTCCCTCCCAATCAAGGAGTACCAAATCATCGACGAGCTCTGCCCTGGCCTCAAAGACGAGGTCATGAAAATCATGCCCGTTCAAAAGCAAACCCGTGCCGGTCAGCGTACCCGTTTCAAGGCCTTCGTCGTCGTCGGTGACGGTAACGGCCACGTTGGACTTGGCGTCAAGTGCAGCAAGGAAGTCGCCACCGCAATTCGTGGTGCTATCATTTTGGCTAAGTTGTCTGTGATCCCTGTGAGGAGGGGTTACTGGGGGAACAAGATTGGGAAGCCCCATACAGTGCCCTGTAAGGTCACCGGAAAGTGTGGCTCCGTCACCGTCCGTATGGTCCCTGCGCCACGTGGTGCCGGGATTGTCGCCGCTAGAGTTCCCAAGAAGGTGCTTCAATTTGCAGGGATTGACGATGTCTTCACCTCTTCCAGGGGCTCAACTAAGACACTCGGAAACTTTGTCAAGGTTGGTTCTCTCTCTTGTTCTTAATACCATAATCATTTCATAACTATAGCTTAGTTTTGTTTATGCGATTCTTTTTTAAGTGAATTGGGTTGTATGACTTAACTTCAGAAATGGGTTCTTTTTTGTATTGGTGAATTGATTACTCAATTGATTTTCTTCTATACAGATAGTGCCTCTTAATGTCTCTATGCCTATGATTTTATTAACTGTTGAAAACATTCTAAAATGTCACTAAAATCTAACCCTCTTATTTCAAAATCTGATTTTTTAACCTTGCTACTCGTATCAAGTTTGTTTTTTTATTACTGCAACGTAGTGAATTATGATTGACTTTGAAATAGTACTTATTGTTCGCCTTATAATGTAAAGTGAGCATCTGTATCTATGGAATTACTGCATTTTGAATTGTATAGGTCTTTATCAGTATCCTTGACAGCAGTGGGCAAGTTGATGGTTTTACGTAACGACTTTTTTATGTTACAACTGCAGAAACACATTGCCAATTAAGTTTTGACTCCATGATCTTAGACTCTTAGTCGATGTTAGATAAGCCTTCATGACTAGTAACTAGCCTTTGCAATGCATAATTTCTACTATCATCTATGAGATTACTTGCCATTGGAATTAATTAATATCAAGTATCTTTGCTCTTTAGTGCTTAATCATCTAAAGAAACCAAAGAAGGATTGTAAAAATGGTCTAAACTCCATTATCCACCATAAATAGATTATTAAACTTTTCCTAGGGTCCATATTTTGATGTATTTTAAGATGTGTCTCCCCTTTTCACCTTCAATTAGTTACCTTTCTCTATTATCCAGTACATACATCACTCATTCATCTGTCTGTTTTGAATAAAATTCACTAATTCATCAGGAAGGAAAAAAAATAAACATAAAAGGTGGTTAACGGCTATAAGTTCTAAAGTGCTAGTTATAAATCTGTGGGCCATAATGTCTCTGTTTTTCTTTCTTTACAGGCAACTTTTGAATGTCTGCTGAAAACTTATGGGTTCCTCACTCCTGAGTTTTGGAAAGAAACTCGCTTCACAAAGTCCCCATTCCAAGAGCACACAGATCTGTTATCAAAACCAGTTGGTAAGCTAATCCTGGAGGAGCCTGAGAGCCAGAGGGTTGAGGCTTGAGCTAGTTCGGTTATAACAATGACGAGACAAATATTTTTTTAGAGACTTTTGAGTTTTGAGTACATGTTGCTGGTTGAGAAGTTTTCTATTTCATTCAAGGTTTTGGTATTGGACTATCAAATCCGATGATTTTGTGCTTATTTTGGCTTTATGCTTAGTTTTTTATGGATATTTCAATATTTATGTTATATGAAATCCAATGATAGAGTTAATGTGATTCCGTTTGAAATGTTTCACATCATGGGAAAATTAAGGTGCATGGCCACAGATTTCTGTTTGCTTGAACCTTTTCATGGTACATTGCATTTTGGTAGCTGCAGCTGTACCAGAGCGATTAAAGTGAATTACATTTTGTCACATCAGAGTTGTGGCAAGGTATTTTTTGATGGCAAAAAGGACAGTATCAATAAGCAATACTCTTCTAACATACAATATATGATTGTGTAAAATTGATCCACAACTACAATACCTATGAAAATTTATAAAAATACTATTTAGTTTTTTAAATTTACAATAGCACTATTTAGTTTTTTGTATTTTTTTTATTACTTATTTCGAGAATGAAGAAATAGAGTGAGTGATGGTTATTGTGTGTGAAAAATAAGAAATAATTAAAAAAATAAGAAAAATTGATATTTTAATGAAATAGAATTTGGAGTATATAATTAGTGGGTAGTGGGTTTGAGTTAGCTTAACTTTTGATGAATTTTAGTCTGATGATATAGGTTAAAACTATCTATAAAATAAAAATTATGATGTGGGTATTTTTGAAAAAGCTATTTATAAATAGTTTGAGCCAAGCTTGAAGAAAAACCTGATTATGTTTGTTTATCTAGCAAATGAGTCAAGCTTAAGTCTAACTTTAAGCTCAATTACCAAGTTAAGTTCAACATAATAATTTGTTTGTAAACAAGCATATTTTTTTTTATTCCTTTGAACTTCTATATTAGAAACATCAAGAGGAGTTAATTAAATTATAAAACTTTTGAAATAAGCCTCTATTTAAATATATGTAATATTATATTTTTATATAGATTTGTGATTAGATTATGTTCATAAGCTATCAAGTTATTATTTGAGATTTGACCAGGTTGATAACAAAAATATATTTTATATAATTAACTAAAGTAACTTGTAAATAAGTTTGAACTTGTTTTATAAGAAAATAAATCAAACTTAAACATATAATTTAGTTTGATAAAATTAAAATCTTATTCAAAATAAAATTAATTGAAAATTCCTAAACATTTATGTTTTTCATAGTTTTCCTATTTCATATTAGGAATTTTAATCAGGTAGCTTACTTCTTAGCAAAACATGTTTAGAATGCTAGACAATTTGTTACTTGAATTGAGGAGAGTCTTTACTTATTAGAACATGCACTCTCAGCTAATGTAATTTCTTTTCGTTTATGTTAATAAAGTTTCAGTTTCCAAAAAAAAAAAAAAAAACTAGTACAAACAATTACATATACACTAGAGGAAAAGGTAGCTAGAATATGTGGTAAATTGTTAGTGAATTTTTAATCCGAGTTATCCGGGCCATGGACAATCACGGGCTGGGATCTCAACTTAAGGTCGTTTCGTTTCATTGAAAAGTCCAACACTAATTTTATTTTAATTTTAATTTTAATTTGGAATTACGGAGACTTTCTGGTCCTGCTCCATTTCCAAAGGACTCTTTCTTTCTCTCTCTTTTCTGTCTTTCTTTCGGTTCCGGGCCGAAAGCTTCTGGACACCAAAATCCAGGGACAAGTCCACTCTCCATATATCTCTGTTTCTCTTCTCTAATAAGGGTATAGTTTACTTTTACTTACAAAAAAAAAAAAAAAAACAACGGGTATAGATATAGATATAGATAGGTGGATTTGAATATTGACTGAATTATTTTGAGTGCGAGAATGGGAACTCCGGAATTCCCAGATCTCGGTAAGCATTGCTCCTTTGTCGATTGCAAACTCATCGATTTCTTGCCCTTCACATGCGATCGCTGCCGCCAGGTCACCCCCCCATTTCTCTTTTCTTTCATTTATGTTTTTATGACTTTACACCTCATTCATTCATTCTATGTTAGTTTGGAATATGGGTTCTCAACTTATGACCATTGTTCTTAAATTAAACCCCTTCTACTTGTTTGATTTTCGCATCAGGATCAGGATATATATGTGTGTGTGTTTTGTTTAATTAATTGTTTAGATCCATGCATGCATGCTTTCACAATTTGAGGAGGATGTGCTCCTCTATAGGACCACGAGCATGATCACATCCTCTATAGGTGGTTTGTTTTTGATAGATACAAGAATTGGATTCGAAATTTGTGACATCTGCTTCATTATGATTTCTTTTTATCTCTAGGCTAACACACCAACTGGTTACCTTTTTTTGTAGGCAGGAATTGAACCCATGTCCCTTATTCCATGACACAAGACTTATAAAAAAGAGAGAGGAGACTTTACTAGTTTAGCTAATTGGAACCCCTTTACTCCTACTTTCTTTCTACTCTATCAAATAGGCTTTTTTCTTTTATTAGAACGAACCACTCTTTCCTTTGGTCTATCTCGTACTTGCTTTTGCTTGCCTGTATCAAAAATCACATAGCTGGTGGTGGGTAAAGAAGGTTTGTGAATTTTGTTAATGATCTGATTAATTGACTACTTTGAAAATTGGTGTTCCCCTAGGGAAGTGTATAAATGATTTTTAGGGATCACTGATATATGCATGCAGTAATGTTGCTCTATATCAACGCACCAATCACACAGTTAGCGCCCACAATGACAACTTCAACATTTTTTTTTCTGCATACAATAAATCTTCCCACTCTTGATAATTCAGTTTGTATAGCTCTTGTTTTCTCTCTTTTGTTGTTATGTCATCATTTCAGTGGTTGCTCTTTTGTCTCATGTAACTCGAATGGCTAGAAAGTAGAAGCAGTGGAATTGATAATAAGTTTTTATTCCAGATGGAAGTGTTAAGGCGTCGCATTATGTGTTCTATACATGTCTCTGTCTTTGGAAACAAGTTAAAGGATCCTGGTATGCAAATAGAAGTTGGAATCAACTTTGGTTGTCCAAAACCAACGTTTTGGTGTTTAGATGATTTCAGAAATAGTAGTTGTTTTGTAACCAAATAAACATAGAAGAATAATTATATTGATGTTAAAAGCACAGTGTAAATATGTAGGGGCCACATTCCTTTGTGATGGTATTTGTATTAAGTGATTTTAGATCCTTTATGTCTTCATTGGCATGTTCATTGGTTAAAATTATTACGGACTAGTTAAGGTAGTTGTTATCTTGTGCCTGCTCTTTAGTGGGTTAGGCTGGTAATGTGTTTTTATCTTTCGATTCTTTCCTGTTTACTGTGGCATTTGACTTCCACTACTTCATGTGAGATTTAATTTTTGTTGTTATTTTGTGCTGGTGCTGATGTTTGAGCTTTAGGGGTGCTGTGTTCCTTGTGGTTTTCTTACATTTGTATTTTATCTTGTATTTTATGGATGGGTATGCAAGAATTTTATTTTCAAATCTTTTCTCCTTAATCTTCTCAAATTGTGGACCATTGAGCTCTTGCATTGTATGTTCTTCTTGGGAATTTTTGATTCGTGCCGCTAAAACATGACAATTATTTTCAGGTGTTCTGTTTGGAGCACCGAAGCTACATCAAACACAGTTGTCCAAATGCTGACAGACAAGATGTCACTGTTGTCATCTGCCCACTCTGTGCCAAAGGAGTTCGCCTAATTCCTGATGAAGACCCAAACATTACTTGGGAGACACATGTCAACACCGAGTGTGATCCGTCAAATTATGAGAAAGTCACAAAGAAGAAAAAATGCCCTGTCCCTGGTTGCAAGGATATCCTAACATTCTCAAACACAATCAAGTGCAGGGACTGCTTGGTAGACCATTGTTTGAAGCACAGGTTTGGACCCGACCACAAATGTCCTGGGCCGAAGAAATCAGAAGCAGGTTTCCCATTTATTGGTCTTTTAAGTAGGAGTAGAAAAGAAGAGTCAAAACCCAAACGAGCTTCAACTTCATCTTCCTCTGCGTGGGCTACAAGCATTCTTAATGCAGCTTCAACAGTTCGAGCCTCAGCTGAAGCAAGCATGTCAAAATTGAGCACTGAAATTAGCCAAAAGTGGCAGATCGCAAAGGATGGGATGGGGCAGAGCAGCAGCAGCAGTGGTGGGATTGAACAAGAGGAGTGCCCACAGTGTGGTGCAAAGTTCTCCTCTGTTACAACTCTGGTGGAGCATGTGGAGAAAGTCCATGAAAGGAATGGCAATCGACCTGGGGTGAAGAAGGTGACAATTGATGTCTGCCCAAAGTGTAGTAGGGGATTTCGTGATCCAGTGTCTCTTGTGCAGCATGTTGAGAGGGACCATGGTGGTACTTCAAGAACTTAGGTATGATTGTCAAAACAGCAAAGTGTAGCGTACTTTTGGAGAAATTGCATATACTTTTACGCATTGCTCGGATTTAAGACTCTGAAAAATGCAAATATTTTCTGAGCATTCAATCAATCATTGGAATTGTTAAATCGTAAGTTTTAATGCAAAATGCTTTGTTCATCGTGAAATCAATCGTTGACCATGAAGTTGTATTTCTAGTTAATTGTTATTGGCGGCCTATTTTCTTGTGAAGAGGGTATAGAAATGAGCAGAGATCATCAACCTATTTGGAATTATTGTGACATGTCAAATTCTTTTCTTCTCCTATGTTGTGTTGGTGACCTTGCGATGAAGTTTTCTGGGTCTTGTAATATTTTGGTTAGGAGTAGAAACATTTTTTTTTTTTTTTTAGTTTTACTTTCATTTGAGTCTGTTGTATAAGTACCCAAGAGGAGGACTAGGACTAGGAGACATGAATAAATAAGTAAATAAATATAGCTATCCTTTTAATGCTTATACAAATTAAATAGCATTTCCCCAAAAGCTAAGATAATGGAAGCAAGTAGCAAGTTAGCAACAACAACTGTTGTTGTCAATTCAGCATCCAGTTGAAAAGATTTTATATGTTAACGGATTCTTTAGCTGTAGAAGGGAGCTATTTCTAGTTTGGAAATTTCTATATATTAGAAATTTGAGTTTATTGTTTTCGTTATACAATTAAGAGTTCAATATTTGACACATTAACATGGGGGTTCAAGTGATAACCTAGTCGTAATGACATTTTTTGTGGTGTTTCATGTCTGCGGTTTGAACCCTCTTCTCCCTCTCCCATTATTTTTCTTAATAATTTGCTAGGAATATTGGAATATATGGTAGTTTAGGGATACATGACAATATGATAATTGAAAACATTATGTTGCTCTAGATTATGGGTTCGTTTGGATACAACTTCTTTTTGCTGAAACTGAAAACTGAAAACACTATAACAAAATAAATTTTAAATGTGTGAATAGTGCCGTGGGACTCATTTTTAATATATATTTTTTTCTGAATAAAATGGTTGTGGGGCCTATGAACAGTGCAAGTCTTCACGTGTATGAACAGTACCTATTACCGTTCATAGCGCTGAAAAAAAAAAAAAAAAAAAAAAAAGAAAAGAAAAGAAAAGAAAAGAAAAGAAAAAGAAAAAGAAAAGAAAAGAAAGAAGCAGCAAAACGCAAACTCCACAGACGCAACGCATATCCAAACCGCACCTATGGCTCAGGTTCTCCAAAAAGAGGAATGGACCTATAATTGGAAGCCATTCAGCCATGACCTATTCTGGGAGCATGGCTATGAAATTATTCGAAGCCATTGAGTCATGGCCTATTGTAAGGGCTACCCTATCTTAATAATGAAATCGCTGAGGCAATTAATTTTTTCTAATCGAAAAGAGACTTGGAATAGGAAGGGTATAATGGATATCACAACAGTAAATTATTGTTGAGTTTGCTTCAAGGAACAAAAACTAATTATCAGTAATCTCGAATCTTATCCTTCACATTAACTTGAGTTGTTAGCTGGTGTTGCTATTATTAAAATCTGTGTTCTCCAAATCAATGGAAAGTTAAGAACCAACAAACGTATCAATGAAGATAAAATATATAAATAAAAGAGAGTAAGTCCTAACTCATCAGGATAAGCTCAAGAAATGGCCAAGTTGGGCGTATCTGAAAAAATAAAAAGAAAATAGAATGAGAGAGTGAGAAGGGAAGTTTGTACCTTGGGTTGACTCCCAAAGGGTCTGGCCAAATACACTCCTATCTGTATGTTAGAAACAAGATTTCTTGGTTTTAACGGTAGTACGTACTCAATGAAATGAGTTTTTTTTTGGTTAAAAATGAAATGAGTTTAGAAATTACAAAATATATATATATATTATTATTATTATTATGTGAGAGAAAAGAATGTCATTTTGTTGTATTCTCAAAATATTGAATGATTATTTTGTTTAATGGTTGAGTTTAAACTTAAAATTGAACTTGGTTTACTTGTTAAATAAAAAAAAAATATATATATATTTTTTCAAATTGAGACCGAACAGAAAATAAATAGTTCATTTTGTGGGTATAATTAAAAGAGAAGTACTACGTCCACAACATTTTTACAATAAATCACAGGTGGTTAGTTGTTATTGGTTCAAATTTAAATTTAGTACTGAGATTACTTTTTTAACCCAATAATAACAATCAGTAATAACCTGTCATTTATGATTTATTGTAAAAATGTTTGAACATATCATTTCTCTCATTAAAATTATTATAATAATACTGTTGGAATTAGTTAGAAATAGTTATTAATAAGAGAGGGAGATGCGATAGAGTGGAAGACAGCACACGGTCGTTCGTTCATTCCGGTGCCAAGTCAAGTGCCAAGTAATAGCGGGTCCCACAAATCCTATTTAACGGGTTTGAACTTTGAACTTTGAAATACAACTACAAATACAAATACAAATACAAATAGAATGCCCCTCCGTAATAAACGCGTTTGGACATTTTTCAGTTTGTATGAATCAAACCATTTCATTTGGCAGGCCAGGCCACCCAACCGGACTAAAAACTTACTATATATATTCTTTCATTCCCTACACATTTATCATTTTTATTCTCATTATCATTATCTTAAAATAAATTTAAAATTTAAAATTTAAAAACAAAAATCAGAGAGAGAGAGAGAGAGAGAGAGAGAGCAATTATAGTGGTAGAAAACGCTGGAATCCCGGTACAACAATACTATAATATTGTTTACACGGTGGGTGGCTTAGCCGGAATTCCAGCTTCTGCCCTGTCCTGCCCCCTTCCACCCCTTCCAGAGAGAGAGAGAGAGAGAGAGAGAGGTAAAATCCATTTTCCTTTTAATTTTCTTCTTCTTCTTCTTCTATGTATGTATTGTTTACAACCAATTGTTATATTAATTTTGTAGCTCACAATGTGAATGTGAATGTGAATCAATTACAATTACAATTGCAATTACAGGCTAGGCTAGGCTGGGTGGTGATTGGTGATTGGATTTGAGAGAGAGAGACAGTCAGTCCCTTCTCTGGGCTGGGCTGGGGGTTTAGAGGGGAAGGAAAGCAAGTAGCAAATCGAAAATGAGCGTGGTTTCGGGTGTGATATCACGCCAAGTATTGCCGGCATGCGGTAGTCTCTGTTTCTTTTGCCCCGCCATGAGAGCTAGGTCTAGACAGCCTGTCAAGAGGTACAAGAAGCTTATCGCTGATATTTTCCCTCGTTTTCAGGTCTTTCTCCTTCTCCTTCTCCTTCTTTAATTTTCTTACTTACATCACTGCTACTACTTATCATATATCATGCCTCAAGAAAACATCTACAATTTGCTTCTTTCTGTTTTTATTAATAAATAAATACTCTGTTTATATCGTAAGGTTTTTGGTACACTACTACTCTCTCTATTCATTCATGTTTTAAAACACTTGCACATCACATTCATCCTTCCATCTTCATTTTTTACTATCATACTTTTCCATTTCAATGCAGGCGACTCAACATCTACTATCTTTTTCACTACAATTTGTTGATTTATTAATATATTTTTTGTAATCTTATAATTACTATAAGCATTGTTCTTTATTGGATATATAGAAAAGTAGTCTAATTGCTCCACACATAACACACTAGAGATCTATTTTTATTGTATCATACTCGTAATATAACCAAAATTGGGTCTTACATGCTATTCTTACACCAACAGAGGGAGAAAAAGATACATCTGAAATGAAAAATGGGTTTCCCATCTACACTCTGTTTTCTGCTCTTTCTATTGGACTTTGGTAGTTATTATCAAAAGCAAAAAAAAAAAAAAAAAAAAAAGTAGCTTTCTCTTTATAAGCATGCTTCACGTGTAGCTCAATTAAAGTTGCCAGCACCAGTATTGTTTCTCTTTCATAATTGACTTTTCAATCTTTTCCTTGTGTTAAGTATTAAGATTTGTTCCTTATATTTTGATAGGAGGAAGGACCAAATGACCGGAAAATAGGAAAGCTTTGTGAATATGCTGCTAAAAATCCGTTGCGTATCCCAAAGGTATAATTGGTCTGTGCAAATCGTTATATCTAATAGTGTGTTGATATTCACTGGTGTCAAAATCTGGAAGTAAAAATTAGCGTTATTATCTAATAGTTGTTGAAAAGGTTCTCCAAGAGTTGTCTACCATGGAGATGGCAAATTCGGATTTTACATGCTAAACATTCTTATCTTTGTTCATGGAAATAATATTTGTAAGCTTTGTTCCCACTGTTGTGCTCTCTCAATATCTTGATTTGATAACTCTCCAGGGAACTTCATCATACACAAACTCTCTAGAAAGTAAAGCTTGGTTGAAGGTGAAGCGTAAAAATATTAAAGAAATTGAGCATGAAAGATAATGAGATTCCCTCACCCACATGAAAAATAAGTCACAGACCTTTCAAAAGCAAGAATTAAACGTTTGATAATTGAAAACAAGGATACTGGTGTTCAACAAACTTCATAGAATTGTATGGTCTATGGTCATTAGACTACAAACTGATGGTGCAAAATGGGTTAAATCTGCATTAAACTAACCATGGATTGGCCATATTTGGCTGAGCTATTGATAATTCAGGATCATTTTTGGATACTTTGTACTATGGAAGGTTGAGCCAAACCCAAATTTATGTGAAATCCCTTCAATATGATCAAATTACATCAAGAAGCCAATTAACACATGATAGCTTGCATTTTAATGATAACTTTGTTGTTTTATTGACGAAAAACATGCATTATGCATACCTGATACATGTCCAAGCAGAAGAAAGAGTGGAGTTGAAACATAAAAAAAAGATTTGCTATGAGTACACACCAAAAGCACCTATGTTCTGCTTGCAACCATTACAACCACAGCCTAACTTGCACGAGATTCAATAACCGTAACTAGTGGAAGTCCCAAGGGGGTGGCGTCCTCCTTAACTTGGTGTCCCTGGCCAAAGAGAGAAATGGCTTAAACCTGTGCTGGGGCTGTAAATTGTGAATCACCATGCACAGGCTTTTGCACCTTGCTCTTATATGCAAGTAGCTTTGATTTGGGAGTAAGCTGGAAGTAAAGTAGTATTAGTTGAAGTGAAGGGCGCTAATGAGTAATAATAAGTAGAGTTGAACACTGTTGGCTGAGAGGTTGGTGAACTACTATGATCTTTAGATTCCCCACCTATATCCAATCCCAACAAGAATAGTAGTGAGTTGCTTCTGGCTTGGCTTGTAGTCAAAGTGGAACTCCAATTGCTACAACAAAGCATTGTGGCATTTCTTCTATATGAGTGGTGACAGCTCTATAGATCGACAATGAAGTCTAAGACCAAAGTATTGACTTGATCCCATTGGGCACATAAGTGGGCAGGAAAGGACAGCTTTAGTTTACTGGTGCATTTGCTTAGAAGTGAATGTGATAGTTGTTGAGGTCTCTGACACCATGTTAGGAAACCAATTGCAAACAAGAAGGCTTATCCATTCTAATAAGGGAGAGCTTCAGGTATTGATTATAGCCTTGCAGATAAAAGACATTATAAAGTTTGGTCATGTTACATTAGAATGAGATAAATGTGATCAGACTAATAATGAGTTGGAGATCTGGTATAAGGTTGGTAGAAATTATTTTATATCGGTTTCTTCATATTGCCTTACTGTGAGACCATTCAACTGGTTAAATCCTCGTATTATTCTCCTGATTCTCTCCATTGTTGCCATTGGTGATTCAATATAGTGCACCAATGTGTGAGGAATTTCATATTGCCAATGGCCTCTGGTCAACTGGCACATCTGGTGGGTGAGGTCTTGGTTCAAGTCCCGTTGAGTGCATGACCAATGTGTGAGGAATTTCATATTGCCAATGGCCTCTGGTCAACTGGCACATCTGGTGGGTGAGGTCCTGGTTCAAGTCCCGTTGAGTGCATGAGTTACTTACCAGTTGAAAAAACTTTACTGTTAGGTTTTTTCATGTTATTATATTCCAAAATTTAATCTAGAAGATATGTAAGCAATATGCAAGAAAGTTCTGATTCATAGGTTATGCATTACTTCAATTGTTTTATTGGCAATTCTCTATTCTTACAATTTTTATATTTTATATTTTGTAGAAACCATATTATATAGATAGTTCTGATTACTTTTTTAATTAATAGCTCATATGTTATCAATTAGTTGAGATTTACTGCTTTTTTGATGAAAGTTGCAATTATGGTGATCAGATTACAAAGTCTCTTGAGCAAAGGTGTTACAAGGAATTGAGAAATGAGAATTTTCAATCTGCAAAAATTGTCATGTGCATTTACAGGAAGTTATTAATTTATTGTAAGGAGCAAATGTGAGTTTATCCTTCTTCCATGCTTTATACTTTTGTTTATGTGTTTTGAAACAGGAAAGTTATATTGGCCCGCTTTAGTTGGAAGAAATTTATAAATTGAAGTCTTAACTTTTGGAAGCTACAAGACCACCTTAAAAGTCTACTAACCCTAGGTTGACAATTTCACAGGCCTCTGTTTGCGAGTAGCTTACTAAGCATTATCCACACTCTGCTGGATCAAATACGGCAAGATGAAATGCAAATTATAGGATGCCAAACACTTTTTGACTTTGTAAATAATCAGGTCAGTTCCCTGGGTGGTGCTTTAGTTATGATCTTTAAAATGTATTCTTCAAATGCAGGATATTCAGCTTCAGTTGTAATTCATTTCCAGCTCTTCCTTTTTCTCCCTACAGAAACTTCAAACTGATTTCATTGTATTGAATTTGGCAGAGTGATGGAATGTATATGTTTAACTTAGAAGCCTTTATTCCAAAACTGTGTCAATTAGCTCAAGAAGTGGGGGAGGATGAAAGGGCACAAAGTCTACGTTCAGCTGGGCTCCAAGCCCTTTCTTCAATGGTACTTTATTCATCATGCTGCTATTGTACTTTTAGACTCATGGCTATAAATCACCCTTTGTTTGATCATTGAGGAAACAGAGGGGAAAAAAATACAAGATCTTGAATCTTAAACCTTTAAAAAAAAAAAAAATTTATTTGAAGGTGGGTGGGAGAGAATTTCGAATAACAAAGATCTAAGATTTGAACTTTTATTTTCTATTTTATCAATGTCTAAGCAAAAGAAGGCTGTAATTCTGAACTTACTGCATCACTAATGATGCTTGGATTCAAATTATTGTTGTGTGCAAAGTCATTTTGATGTGATGGTTGTTCGTGGCCTGAAAGCTAGCTTTGACTAGGCTAGAAGAATAATATGAACGTCTTCAATTTTTAAAAAACAATTATATAAATTTTGTGATCAATCCTAACTATTTGATTAGACAAAAAGGATATGTCTACGGTAGCCTCTGTTGACTTAGGCTAACCCTAGTAAAGGAATGTTAGGTGCTTGGTGAACACTTAGTCTTGGTGAGATTGGTTAGAGCAAATAGTTGGTTTTTAGGGGAGCGCTCTAATTTGGAGATCAGACAGGTAGCCCTTGCATTGGGATTTTTCTGGGTGCAGAGTGGGTTCATTATGGATATGCATACAAGTATTGATCTACCCCTGCAGAGGTGAGTTGTGATGTAAGCCTGTAAGGTTGGCCATTGAGTTTTGTTTTCAAGATAACATTCTTTGCATTGCTTGAGAACGTATCTCAAAATTAGTTAGATGTGTGACTGGGCATACTACAGATACCTTGTCACTGCTGTGGCTGGTGGTGGAATTTGAGGATCATGGCACATGTCACTCCTGATGGCCTCCAGGTGTTAGGGAATGTTGCATATGGAATGGGTCAACAGCTCAAAAATATAGGGACTTGAGTTCAAGTTGGCGTAAAGCTGGCATTGGTTTAGGCAGGAATAGAAGGTTGCTGGATGATCATAATTTTTCCTTATGCTTAGTACAAGTTTGGATGGTTGCAATCTTCTTTCTGGATTTGCCTTGACGTGTTCTGATAAGTCCAATTAGGAGAAGAAAAATAAAGAGGGCATAATTATTGAATGATTTCACTAATGTTTCATTTCATTGTTTTCTTCTTGCAAAGTTGGGAAAAAGTGCACTTGTGCTCAACTCATGCTTATTCTCAATTTTTTTTGCAAAGCATTATTATGTTGTGACGTATGCAAAATTAATTCTTTCATGTCTCTTTGTTTCATCATGCAACAACAACCAAACCTTAGTCCCAAAATTTTGCGGTATCTTTGTTTCATCATAATTATTGAATTGACTTCACTGATGTTTCATTTCTTTGTTTTCTTCTTGCCTAAAGATTGGATCCCTATGTATAATTTTCCTTAAGAATATGTTGAAATCATTGCAGAAATACCCATATCTTCTGTTTTAATTTTTGTTTTTCCCTTTATAAAGCTATGTATTCTCCCTTGTTAGCATCCCACATACCATATTTTAATGGGATTGGATTATCTATTTTTCTTTGTAGGTTTGGTTTATGGGCGAATACTCTCACATTTCAGCCGAGTTCGATAATGTAAGGAGATTCAAATCTTAATCCAAGTTTATCTACTTCTTTTTTGAACTGCACAGAGCAGCTTCTTGGTTATAAATATAATCTGTGTTTGACGTGCATACACAGCAGAGCATTTAATGTAGAATATATACACGCTCACAATCATTCTATTTTTCACTGGGAATCTGCCACATGACTGGTGCACTTAATTGTGTCTGAAATAAGAGTTCAACTTTGGAAAAATCTTATGAACCTCTACCTGACATCTATGCCTTTGTGTCCTAGTTCTGTTTTGTAGCCTGTTATATACTGAAATTATTGAGCTATTGTGGTTTGTTGTATCCTCAATAAAAAAAATTTGCAGCTTCTATAGGACTCTATAGGGTTTTATGTATACACTTAACCGTGATTATTCTGGAAGAATTATTCTACCACAATTAAGATTGTTAAATTTATCGTTCTCTAATTTCTCAATTACTTTAATAAGTAATAACTGTCGCATACTTTATCATTTAGCTCCGGATTTACAGGTTGAAAAATATAGGTGTGTCACTGATATTGGAGGGTCTAGAACAGTTTAGCTCACTATTTGTTTATATCTTATTGACATTGCATGTAAATTTGTACAAGTGAAGCAGCTCCTGTTCATTACCATTTCATTACACAATGCTATTTGATAACCTATGTGGTCCTTTGACATTTTTGTTCTTTTGATATTCAACAAAACAGGTTGTTTCAGTGGTCTTGGAAAACTATGGAGGTCCTAATAAAGAGTCAGAGAACATGGACCATGACAAGCAAGGTCCCCAGAATCGTTGGGTGCAAGAAGTCCTAAAAAATGAGGGTCATGTCTCTCATTCACCAGATATTACAATTAGGGTTCCTTCTTGGAGAACAATTGCAAATGAAAAAAGCGAAATTCATATGTCAGTATAATATCTGTTGGCACCAAATACTGCAAATGCTTCATAGGATTTTTGTTTTTAATTCTTCAACTGTCAATGACTTGTCCTGGTTTTCTTCCACAGAGAAGATGCCAAGAATCCTTGCTTTTGGTCCAGGGTCTGCCTGCATAACATGGCCAAGCTAGCCAAGGAGGCTACAACAATGCGGCGTGTTCTGGAATCTTTGTTCCGTTACTTTGACAGTGAGAATTTATGGTCTCCTGAACATGGTCTTGCCTTGCCAGTCCTAAAGGATATGCAGTTTTTAATGGATGATTCTGGTATTTATAACTCAACTCATTTAGGATTTTGAGGTTCTTTACTGTTGTTTTAAACATTAATGCTGTTGCCCTACCCTTCAATTTTAGTTTTACTTTGATGATTAACAGCTCCTGCATTTTTCTTCTTTACCTCTTGCAGGGCAAAATACACATTTCTTGCTTTCCATTTTAATTAAGCATCTTGATCATAAAAATGTCCTTAAACAACCCAAAATACAGCTTGACATTGTTCAGGTTACCTCCTCCCTTGCTCAAGATGCAAAGGTCAACCCTTCTGTAGCAATGATTGGTGCATTAAGTGATGTCATGAGGCATTTGCGGAAGAGCATACATTGTTCACTTGATGATGCAAATCTTGGAGCTGACATCATAAATTGGAATAGAAGCTTTAGGGAAGTGGTGGATGACTGCCTTGTACAGTTATCACATAAGGTGGTAATTATATTCCAAAGCTCCTAAATCAATTTAATATCCAAAATTTTATGGTCTAGAACTACTTCTTGATGCTTGTTATTGGTTTTTAGCATTAATTTACCCAAGGTATGTGGTTTGAGGAACCAAGCATGACCGAGGCTTTGTTTAACACTTAAAAAAATAACTAAGATATAATATACAACGATTGAAACAGAAAATGGCATAACTGCCTTTCATTAATAATAATACCTTTGCAGGTTATTTACGTTCCATGGACGTGGTACAACATTTTCATCTAGGTCTTCCAAAAAGTAGGCACCTACCCCAACCACCGAGGTGATGCTATATGGCCCCTCCTAATTGGGCCCTAACTTTCCCCATGATGGATTCTTCGTAGTACCCACCACTTTTCTTAGCACTAAGTTTCCTGGGGCTAATGGCCTTACCTTCACACCAGTATCATACCCCTGCTTAAGTTTTTGCTGGTAATACGCTAGTTGAACCATAGCTGTTTCCTTCCGTTCATCAATCAAGTTTAAAATTTTCACCAATAGCTAATCATTACCATCTGGGGTGAGCAAGCTCGTCCTTGATGTTGGGAACCTAGATTCTAGAGGGATCATAGTTTCGGATCCATAGGCCATTGAAAAGGGTGTTTCCCCGGTTGACCGACGAGGAGTAGTCTGATATGTCCAAAGGATGTGAGGTAGCAATCATTGAGGGGGTTGTAAGTCATTGATTGCTTTAATCTAATCAAGATTAGCTTCAATCCCATGGTGGGTAACCATGTAACCTAAAAATTTACCTGAACTAACGCCAAAGGAACACTTAGAAGCATTAAGGTGCAATTTATGCTTTCTCAACACCTCAAAAACATTTCCAAGGTTATTCACGTGCTCAGTCTCTGCTTTGTTTTTCACCACCATGTAATCAATATAAACTTCAATATTCTTACCAAGTTGGTGTTCAAACATTCTTGTTATCATCCTCTGGTAAGTAGACCCAGCATTCTTCAATCCAAATGGCATCAACTTGTAATGATAGTTCCCAGTGGGCTTTACAAAAGCAGACTTCTCTTGGTCAGCCAGAGCTAATGGTATCTGGTGGTACCCCTGAAAGGCATCTAAAAAGCTCATCCGAGGATGACCAACCGTCACGTCTACCAACTGTTCTATCTGAGGTATCGGGAAGGGGTCCTTGGGCAAGCTTTGTTTAGATCTGTGAAATCCATACACACTTGCCATTTCCCATTCTTGTTCTTCACCACCACTATGTTGGCCAACCACTCTGGGTAAAAAACCTCTTTTATTGCCCCTGCACGCTTAAGTTTCACCACCTCTTCTTTAACAGCCTTAGAATGCTCTTTAGAAAAACGTCACGGTGGTTGTTTCTTGGGGGTGATGGTCAGATTAACATTCAGATGATGACAAATGAAATTTGGATCCACCCCGGGAGCTTCATAAGCACTCCAATCAAACACATCAAATTTCTTTCTAAAGAAGGCAACCAACTCTTCCTTCTCTTGAGGAGGTAACTGAACTCCCACCTGAAAATACTTATCATCATCATTATCAATGGTAACCTAATCCAGCTCTTCGCATCTCGCCCCTTCAACTACAGCATCTGAGGACATCTCCATTTCCTTTGATTGCTACAAGGCCCTTTCTGTGGTGGCCGAGGATTCACCCTCAAATTGATGTCTAATTGCCGCAACTAGGCATTGCCTAGCCATATCCTAACTTCCCACCAGCTCCTTGACTTGGTCCCCTGAGGGATATTTCACCTTTAAGTGCAAAGTTGAAGAAACAGCCCCCATGGCATAAAGCTAAGGCCTTGCCATGATAGCAGTATAGGGGGAATATGCATTCATCACAATAAAATCTACCTCCACCACCTCTGAACTTGCTTGGACAGGCAATCTGATCTGGCCTCTTGGGATAACTATTTTCCCATCAAACCCTACTAGAAGGGAGTTATAGCTGACCAAATCCTCGGTGTTCAACTTAAGCCCCTCATACAGGTCAAGATACATGATCTCGGCCTCGCTACCCTGGTCCACCAAGACTCTCTTCATATCATACTCCCATATCCGGAGGGTAACCACCAAGGCATCATCATGTGGTTGAAAAGTTCCAACATTATCCTCATCAAAGAAGCTTAAAGTTGGTCAGACTTCTACTCTTCCACGCTTAGAATCAGGGGTCAAATCCTTAGCATGTGGCCTTACTATGGACATAACTCTTGATGGATATGAACCTGTCCTACTTGGAGTAGCAAGAATGACGCTAATTGTTCCCAAGGGTGGTCTTAAGGATGCATCCCTCTGGTGTGCTGATCCGACCTGACTCCCTTGCCCAGTGGGTTGATACAGGAATTGATTCAATTTCCCAACTTTGACTAACTACTCAAGGTAGTCACGTAGAGTCCTACAATCTTATGTAGTGTGTCATCAGTCCTAGTGGTACTGGCAATGAAGACTTTGGTTTTGCTTCATGGGATCTCCTCCCATCTTATTTAGCCACTTAAAGTATGAGTCATTCTTTATCTTCCTCAGAATTTGGTGTACAAGCTCCCTGAACACAGTGTTAACCATTTGGGCAGTAGTAGGCCCAGCATGCCTAGTAAAATCTCTTCTAGGCCGATTGCTGTTGTACCTTTTCAACCTAAAATCTCTTCGGTCTTGGGGAATTGCTTTTTCTTTCCCCTTTCCTTGCTACTGATCCTTCTATACTCATTTGTACTCATCAATTCGGTTCATTAACTGCCGCATACTTCAGGTAGGCTTCCTACTCAAGGACTTCCTCAAATCATGCTCAGTGGGCAAGCCGACCCTAAACGTCCTTATAGCTACATCCTCAAAATCTCCATCTATCTCGTTAAATATCTCCCAATATCTATCTGAGTAAGTCCTCAGAGTCTCACTTTCTCACATAATCATAGATAGCAAAGAGTCCAGGGGACGAGGAACTTTACTACAAGTGACAAATCGGGCTCCAAAGGCCCTATTAATCTCCTGAAAGGAGTTGATTGATCCCTTCTCCAAACCATCAAACCACCTCATTACAACTAGTCCTAAGCTAGAAGGGAGCACCTTGCATAGCAAGGCCTCATTCCTCGAGTGTACAACCATTCTTTGGTTAAAATGACTGACATGCTCCATCGGGTCTGTTCTACCATTATACATGGTAACCATGGGCTGTGTGAATCGCCGAGGAAGGTTTGCGCTATCAATCCTCCGAGTGAACGGAGACTTTGAGATTTGGCGCAAAGCCTTGCTTATAGCATCATTTCCCAAGCCTTTATAGGTCGGGCTTTTGCTCCTTTGCCTATGATGGCGCTCTTCTTTATCAGAGAAGGACTCACTTAGGGGAGTCCTTGATCGGGGTCTGTAACTGTCATCATCATCAGATGAAGATTCTGTGCTTAATGGTGACCCTCTCCTCTGTTTCCTACGTAGCTTCCTATGTAAATGATCTATCTCCCGTTGCATGTTCTTGGTATCCTTCCCATGAGAAACATGAATCCCACTCCTAGAATGACTCCTACTGGTATGAGTTGTGTGAACACTAACCTCACGATCTCTTCTTTGTTCAAGATTTAGAAAATGATCTTGACGTTGTGATCCCACTGACTCCTCTAAACCCACCATGACTAAACTGACTCAGGTATCGTCAATATCCCCACAGACGGTGCCAATTGTAAGGACGCAAGTTAGTCCACGGCCCAAGAATGACCCATACAGTGGCCTAATAAGCCCACCACAATAGATTTGTTAGAGAATGGGTTGGATATTGATCACTTAACAAGTTAAATTTAACCATAATAAGATAAGACACCAATGAAATGACTAAGACAACAAATTATGAAGAAAAAAGGATCCTCGATCATGCCCGAGGAATGTGTGTTTTATATGTGTATTTCTTTCTCCCTTGAACAAATATGTCAGCTTTTGGTTACAAAGTTCTCTCCCTCTCTTTTTTTCTGGGATCCACCACATAAGGATCTTCATTTTTCTTTTATATTTACACATATATTATCTTAGTCCTACACTTGGAGGGTTGAGATTGCATTCCCAGGACTTCTGTCTCATCCGGAACATACTAGTAAGCATCTACCCTGCAATCTGAGCTGTGCCACCATTGTTCAATGTCATTTTTTCATTAATGCGGCCAGAGGAGTAGTTGTCTTGCATTTAATGCGGAGGGGATGGCTTCTACACCTTTCTCCCTTCATCCTCCTCATAACCTGTGCCAAGTCTACTTTCTTCCCTCTATGATATTTTAACTTCATGCGCCTCCTATGGTTGATGCTCGTCCCCAAGGTTAGCTGGTGCTCGTCCCCGTGGTTAACCAATGCTCGTCCCCGAGGTCTGAGGTGTATCCTTGGAAATAATCTTGACAGTCCATTTAAATGGGATTAGGGATCCTCATCCTCACACGTACAAAGGTGTTCGACCTAATGCCCAAACCAAATTGCTTTTCTTGGAAAACTATAATCAAAGCTCTTGCTGAGAGCAATGAACACATTCCGACATGCACTTTTGTTTTGTTTAGTATTTCTTGGTTTATTATTATTATTTTTCAAAAAATGAATTCTGTTGATAGGGTAAACTTTTGGAAGTACCTTACACATTAAAAAAAAAAAGTGATTATCATGGAATGCCCCTGCTCTTTTTATTTTTTATTTTTTTTATTACATTATTTTTTTATGTTTGTCTTTTTGATTGATTTAATAATATTGTTTCACATAAGTTTTTGAACTTTTATATGCATTTTTTTTACATGTAATACATGCATATACTTATCAACATGTTTCTCCAATTTTTTTTTTTTCTACATGTAATATTTATCTTACTACTCTTCTTATACTTTTTTTAAGGACAAAATTTAGCTATAAAATTGATTGTAGCCTAAAACTACAACCGTACTCAATATCTTTTTATTGGAGGTGAATTTTGAAAAATCCACCATTGGATTATATCTTCTTTTTATATTATCCATACTTGCAAAATTTCTAGAAAATTAAAGATCAATAGATATGTTATCAATAAATTGTTTAAATTGTAAGTTTTTGTAGTTTAAAATTATGCATAAAATATAAGCTTATAGATCATATAGTAAATAATATCTGATTAACACAAAATTTGACATGCGTATTAAGAGAGTAAAGAATATGCAATTCAATGATTATATTTCCAAAATAAGTAGTAATGTTTATTTTATTTTGTAAGGTTGTAACCTAAAGATACAACCAATTTTGTAGCTAAACTTTGTCATTCCTTTAATTGAGAAAGAAAAAAAAAAAAAAAAAAAAAAAAAAAAAAAAAAAAAAACTTTAAGCCCCCTATAATATAAACGTGAGATATATCTACGTTTTTTGTACTTTCAAGATTTTTATAGAAAGTGTCCAAGATTATAGTCTTAGGGTTTAAAGATACTTGTCAAAGATTAGAAATTATCTTCTTTTCAAAGTTTGTTATCTCATATTTATAGATACATGGGTATGTCATTGTTTAAATGTTTAACTTATTTTTCATTTTTTTTTTTATCAAGGTTTTTGAACGGAATAATATATTTTTTCTCCCTAGCTTTTTAAACATGCATAGTTTGCTCATTAGTGGTTGATTATCGCTTAATGTGCAGCGAAGTGATAAATCATTTTGTTAACTATGTGTTTTTTTTCTTTTCACAAATGAATTGCTATTGGCTTCAATGTAATAATCTTTAATAGTTTCTTCTTTAAAATTGTTACATTTATTGCTAGATAATTAAAATTTATACATAGGCAATATTTGCAAATGGAAATTAATTAAATTGGCACTATTTTGAAGTTATTTTGTGATCTAACTTAAATACGATTTTAGTACTTAAAATGGTAGTTTGAAAACACTATTTAAACTGATTTGATTGAATTTTAAGTGAAATTTTAAAATATGATTTTAACACTTAAAATTGTATTTTCAAAACATAATTTTTTATTTTTAAGTTAGATCTTTAAATAATTTCAAAACAATGCCAATTTTAATAATTATCAATAAAATAATATTATCATGCAAAATTTTCCCATATACGTTTTATACGAAATTGGACATATATTGTATGCAATTTATTGGCGACATGCTATGCGAATACAAATCCCGTAAAAGGCAATAATCGATACCATATCTCTTGTAGATTCTAGTGAAAAATTTTAGTTTTAACATCAACTTGAGCTAATCATAATCAAAACTATAAGATTCTTGTAAAACCTCAATTATTCTATGGAATCCAATAAGGGTAATGTATCGATTACTACTTGGAAGGTATGCAAAGTTCGATTTTTATATTATAGACATTCCTATTTGGTCAATATATGATTAGGATTATTCAGAAGCATGAATATTACTTTTGTATTGTATGTATGTGGTTTTCCCATTGAAAGAATGATGAAAAATAAACTCAAAAATTTCCTCTCTAACCAACTAAAATTGGGACTAATAAAACTGTTGAAAATACAATGTTGGTCCCTAAGGTTTATCTAACAAGTGCTTTTAGTCCCTAAAGTTTCACATGAGCGCTATTGGTTCCTAAATTTTGAAAAATGAGTATTATTAGTTTTTCTGTTGATTTTTGTTAGCATTTTTGCTTACGTGGCTAATGAAACAATGAAGGAACATTTGTTGAGTGACGTGGCAGCATTTTAATATTAAAAAATTAAATGCATATCTCATTAAAAAGCCAACTCAGCCAAACTGACCGGTCACCTAAAAGAGTCCCAATAAGTCCTCTCTTGCATCTGCCGTCCATATACTCTGCCCAGCCACCCATGGTGCCACTATCCCCAACAAGGTGGAGGTCCTCCAAAAGTCCCAGGATGCTATCGAATTTCCCCGTAAAAAGATCATCTCGACATTGATTTGTTCTAGTGTGGGTCTCCGTTCAAACTTTGAAGTAAAGTGCCATGGGATGTGTGGATCTCCGATTCTTAGTTTTAAGTTATTACTAGTGTGGCTCTTTATTTTATTTTATTTTTCTTTTAGTTATACGGTATTGAGGTAATGTTCAAAGTTGAATTTAAAAAGCTTAAACTGTGGAGGGTATGTAAAATTTGAAGCAGTAGTGTAGTGTCAGTATCTTAAGTCTTTTTATTACTTTTCAAGCAAAATTTCTTCTTGTTGTTGCACATAGCCAAGAGATTTGAGGACGTGGTGTTTGATAAGGGTAATTTTGTAATTAACACATAACGAAACAAAAGGTGACGGACATAACAAGGTTGTTAGCTTCACTCATGAGAGACAACCTTGTTGTAAAGTCTACAACTCTACCCTATACCTGACGACTGCATCTTGGGCATAATAAGCTGAAGACAGTAAACTGAAGATAGTAAGCTGAACACAGTAAACTGAAGAGGGTAAGCTGAAGATAGTAAGCTAAAGATAGTAAGTTGAAAACTGTAAGCTGAAGAAGATAAGTTGAAGATAGTAAGCTGAAGACAGTAAACTGAAGAGGATAAGCTGAAGGCGAAGCTGAAGACTCCGACG
The DNA here is from genome assembly GCA_030021035.2 of Notholithocarpus densiflorus. Classification (NCBI taxonomy): domain Eukaryota; kingdom Viridiplantae; phylum Streptophyta; class Magnoliopsida; order Fagales; family Fagaceae; genus Notholithocarpus; species Notholithocarpus densiflorus. Next base: position 1,147,234 of record JARYZH020000004.1, read on the forward strand.
AGGGAGTAGGCGAAGCTGATGACCCTAATGAGGTAGTAGGCGAAGCAGACGACCTTGACGAGGGAGTAGGCGAAGTTGACGACCCCGACAAGGGAGTAGGCGAAGCTGACGACCCTGACGAGGTATTAGACGAAGCTGACGACCCTGACGTGGCCTTGCTTGGTCTCTACGTTTGCATATATAAAGAAATATCTTGCGCCCCACGTTTGGTGTTAATAAAAAAGACTCCTACAAGGAAAGGATTCCGAAATATACGCTCATGAGGATTCCTATAAGGAAAAGAACTCTACACCAAGGAAGAGAGGTCAACCTTTTACTACTATAAAAAGCCCCAATACCCTCACAAACTAAGGTACGCATAATTGACCCCGCTCTAGCACTTTAGAGTTGTGAGAAGTCCTAACTTGACATTCGGAGGATATTTGGCCGGCACCACACCGATGCTCTCTGCGAGGTCTTCTTTTTTTGTTGTGCAGGTGTTGTTTAGAGTGTGCAAGAACCGTGTGGCTCACTGGTGATTTTTTCGGCATCATCAGTGTTCACATCCTGATCTTTGGAACTCTTGTTGGGGATGGTGGCGCCGTTGGTGGTCAGACTGAGGAAGGGGATGGTGGTTGGCGCACAGGGGTTTTGGGACTCTTTAGGTAACCGGTCAGTTCTACTGAGTTGGCTATTTTGTTAGGATATGTATTTAATTTTTTTAATATTAAAAAACTACCATGTTACTTAAATAATGCAACTTCATTGTTCCGTTAGCCATGAAAGTAAGAATACTAACGGAAGTTAATAGAATGATCAATAATGCTCATTTTTTAAGCTTTAGGGACTAATATTACTCACTTAAAACTTCAAAGACCAAAAGTGCTCACTAGGTAAACTTAAAGAACTGACATTGTAGTTTCGCCAATAAAATTTCACATTCTTTGTTTTTTCCTTCCTTACCCTTTTCCTTATGTATTTGGTTTTTCTGCTGAATAACCAGCAAATAAAATTAAAGGAAATTTCTTTCTAACCAACCAAAATAGAGAATAATAGATTTTATATTCTTTAATTGTTTTTTTTTTTTTTTTTTCATTACCCTCCTATATTCTCTCTCGTGAAAAGTAAACCAAATAGAGGGTAAAAAATTATAATGGTCAACCTTATATTCTACAGACTACACTTTCCATCAACCTTATTTTTACCCGTGGGTTGGTGGAATCTTTTACATTTATGTTATTCTTTATTTGATTCTTAAAAAAAAAAAATGTTATTCTTTATTTGCTCATAAAAATGACACCATTCTAAATATATATGTGCAATAAATCTAGTGACATAATATTTTTTACAATTGTACTTGTTGTGAATCTTATAATTGACACATAATAAAAACAGTATTAAAAATACTTAGTATTTTTTTAAAATACTTAGTATTAAACTTTCTCCATTTCTCCCCGTGTGTGTGTTAAAATACTTAGTATTCTTAAAAAAAAAAAAAAAAAAAAAAAAAAAAAAAACAGTATTAATGATGGGTCCTTATTGCTCCACGCAAAATTTATCCCCTTAATTAGCAATTTAATTATAACAAGGTTTTTGAAAATTTTATTATCCCTAGCCTTGCTGAAATGCGTAAATTGTAAATTAACTTAATTAGCAATTTAATTATAAAAAGGTTTTGAAAATTTTATTATCCCTAGCCTTGCTGAAATACGTAAATTGTAAATTAACTTAATTAGCAATTTAATTATAAAAAGGTTTTGAAAATTTTATTATCCCTAGCCTTGCTGAAATGCGTAAATTGTAAATTAAATATCCCCATGCTTTATTATGTTGATTTGCTTTCTTTACTAACTAGGGTTAAATAATTTTTTTAGATTTTTCTTCTAGGGTCGTACTTCAACATATAAATTTAGGTGCTTGGGTCATTAGGTAGCCTACGCTTCACTCTTTCTTTTTCGCCCTAATCCTGTCTGTACAATGGCTCCCTCATTCCTCTTATTTTGCATCTTTGCATGTTTCTTTATCGCTCAATCAGGTTGGTCAATCTCTCTATATTTCTCATATGTTTTTATTCATGTTTTAAGTATTTGAACTTCCCTACTTGATCAATATATTAGCTCGATTAATCTTCTCGATCTGCTGGCTATATATTTATGCATGCGTATTAAATCTTCTATTGTGGTAATTAGTGTATGTGTGTTTGTGCGCCTGTGATATCATCTTTAGAAAATGCTTAAGTGATTAGAGAATGATAAATTTAACATTTAGCTAATATTACTGCATGTTTTGGCCTAGATTAGGTGAGAACCCCTTCTCTTTTTTTTTTTTCTTGTTCTATTAGTACACACGAGCTTACAATAAGCTTAAGGGTGAGTCTTTTGGCCTTAATATCTAATACTTAACCACTGTTCTTTTCTTGCAATGATCTTGATAGATATTTATAATAATTTAGATTGTTCCATAGATGTGACAACTCTAAGATGAATGAATTTCGAAGAATTGGTTTAATTAGTGGTTTTTAGGTGTCATGTAATTCATGGGGTTTTTAAGTTTCTTAGCCAACATCTTAAAATTAGTGATGTTAAAAAAAAAAGTATAGGTTGAATGTTTCTTTCTTCTTCTTCTTTTTTTCTTTCTTTTTTGTTTTCTTTTTTGTTTTGTATTTTTTTTTTTTATTGCCAAAAGAACAAATGAATTTTTATTTTTATTTTTTATATTCATGCAATATATTTTTTTAAATAAAAATTACGGATTAATATTTTACATGCTCCATCCACTCATTCAAGAAGTTTTTTTTTTTTTTTTTTTAAAGGATACATTCACTCTAGGTTTATTCGAACAGTTTAAATATAAATTATATCCTAATTTTGTTTGTCTTAAAGTTTAAGAAGATTCACCATAGACATTAATATACGTGAATGTCTCTCTATTCTTCAAAATTTGTGAACTTGTGTCTAATCTATGAGCTATTATTATTATTATTATTAATTGTTGATGATAAAGGAGCCCAAGGCGTTGGCGTGAACTATGGACTACTGGGTGACAACCTTCCAGACCCAGATGCAGTTGTTGGCCTACTGAAATCAAGAAATATCACCAAAGTTCGGATTTTTGAGCCAAACACTGAGGTGTTGAAGGCTCTCGAATGCTCTAACATCGAAGTTGTGGTAGGAGTTCGAAACGAAGACCTCCAACTACTAGCATCAGATCCAAATTCGGCCTCTGCATGGGTTGATACAAATGTTAAACCACATGTCCCAGCAGTGAAATTTAGGTATGTAGTTGCGGGCAACGAGGTCATTTCAGGGCCTCTAGCAAAATTTGTGCATGGTGCCATGAGAAACCTTGACAGAGCACTAAAAGGTGCAAATATTTCAGTACCAGTCAGTACTGCTGTCTCATACGACGTAATGGGGGTATCATATCCTCCTTCAAATGGTTCATTTTCAGACACCCACTTGGAAGTTATGGGATCCATTGTGTCATTTTTGGAGCAAAATGGGAGTCCCATTCTAGCCAATGTGTACCCTTATTTTACATATGTAAATGACCCCGAAAATGTGCACTTAGACTATGTGCTAGGGACTTCACTAGACGTGGTCTTTACTGATGGGCCTCTCAACTACAAAATGCTCATTGATGCCATGCTTGACGCCATGTATGTTGCATTGGAGAAAATGGGTGGAACAAGTGTTAGAATTGTCGTGTCCGAGAGTGGATGGCCTAGCGCTGGAAATGGGGACTTTGCCACCATTGCTAATGCTCAAACTTATGTTAACAACTTGATAGCTCATGTGTCATCTGGATTGGGAACCCCAATGCGGCCAGGGAATGTGACAGAGACCTATGTGTTTGCACTCTTCAATGAAGATCTTAAGCCTGCGGGGACTGAGCAGAATTTTGGGTTATTATACCCTAACATGACTCAGGTTTATCCTGTCAAGTTTTTTTTCCTGAAAATGTAACTTACGAGTAGTTGTGGTTTTAATATAATTAATAGTCCTCTGGTTCAGTAGTTTATCAGCTTTAATTAGTTAATTCATGCAGGCAGATTCTAGCTAAATTTGAAATAATTAATATATTTTTCTAATATATATGATTTGGGCATTGATAAATTATACCAATATAAAATATTGTTGAGCTTCTCACTTATCATAAGTGCCTTTAACTTTAAATTTTTTTCCACTTGTGTGCTTTTGATGTTACAAAGATCTGAAATCCGAATTTGCATGAAGTTGTATTAATACAATTAAATGGATAACAAACTGAGGCAACTAGTATAGTGTAGATATTGCCATTCCATCGGCCGGGCCCCCAATACAATTGGAGCTCTTGATGGGAATTTTTTCTTGTTTCTTTGTTACATGTTTTCCATGGGAATTCTGTATACAACTTATTTTCTTACGAAGAAGGCTACTCTCAGCTTGTTTTGATCAATTTCTCCTTGCGCGCTGTCTCTCCCTTCATTATGGCCTAGCTAATATTGATTGAGGTAGTCCTAGAAGGCCTGGAACACAATATTCAGTTGAATTCTATAACTTATGCTTCTATTTGCCATTTTTGTCTTAATATAAAAAGGTTCCAGCGAACAACTTAAATACATTCAGATAAGTCAAATGGAAGACAGATTAAATGTTAGGACATATGTTGAATTTGTTAGAACAAATGTTGATAGTTCCTTGGAAATCAGTAGGTTGATAAATCTTGGGCGCTGATGATCTTAGGGCTTGGTCCTGGAAACAAAAGACTAAGTCAGAGGGGACCGGTCAAAAGTCCTCCGATGATGAAGTCAGTGGATTTGTAACTTTCTATAAAACGAAAATAATTTCTCAGAAAAGTATCTGAATGCCTCTACCTTTTCATCGAAGACTGTTTATATAGCATGTGTGAAACAGTTATTTGTTTAATAACCGTTCCTATTATTAAGGAGTCTGGAAGGTGTGGAGTAACTTCCATAACTGCCATAGAAGTTACCTCAGTTGGACTTGGGTCGCATAATAGTTAGTGGAGAACTCCGCATATAGTAGTCTAACTCAATAAACTCGTCAATCTTTTATTAAAGGCGGACGAGTTCATTAGGGACGACTTGTGTATTTATTTTTTCCAAATTTCATGTAGACCTCGTTCGTCCAAACGATTGTGAAGATGGACGAGCTCCTTATGGGACCTCGTCTGTACAAGGACAAGGTCATTGAAGACGCTTGGGATGATCATCTCGTGTTTGGTTCGTCTTACCTGGCCTTTCAATGGACGAGTCATACGGACGACTTTAGTAGTTGGTGCTTTTTGTAACACCATCAGTTGCCCCCTCGTCCATATGAGTCGTCCAACGGATCAGGTGACTTGCCGACACGTCCTTGGACGTATTTTACTGGTATCAATAAATCAACATGCCACGCGTCATTTTTTTATTGGCGACTAGTCTCGTCGATTTAGTTTTTCAAGGTAGGTGCCACGTGTCATCCTCGTATTGGTGGAGTCGTTTCAGATGCTCAGATCAACATCCTATAAATAGTGGAGTACCTCCCTTAACCCTACTCATTTCAGAAATTTTCTTCCTTGACATCCATCGTCTAGAGCCTCGTCTAGGAGTTTCTCCGCGTCTAGAGTCCTCTTCCGTCTAAAGCCAGGTATTCTTCTTTTCTTCGTCTTTAGGTTCTAAGTTTCTTTTGTCAAAAATGTCAGTTGCTTCTTCGTCTAATGATAGCATTGATAAGGCCATAGACGAGTATTATGATGATAGTAGTGACGAGTCTAGTTCTGATAGGACTAGTGACGTTAGTGGAGGAAGTACCGACGAGGATTATTCTTCTGGGGCCCCTGGGTTTCCTATTGAAGTCATCCAGGAGCAACTTAGGAGAGCTTCTGGCTCTCAAGCTGGCTCCCCGTCCAGTGTCCCCTTGTCTAATCCGACGAACGAGGAGGAGGTCGTCTTTAGTTGTGCGGTAGGCGTTCATTCCAAGATGGATGAACAGAGACTTAGTAATCTTAAATCTTGGTACCAAATTCCGAACGAGTTTAACCCCAGGCTTCCCGTCCGTGGAGAGTGGTGTTGTAATCCTCGTTTTGGAATAGGCGTCTATGAAGCTTATTTCTTAGGTGGCCTTAGGTTTCCATTAAACGCATTTGCTAGAGAGTTGTTGCTTAGGTTGGGATTAGGCGTCTGTCAGTTTAATCCTAATGCGTGGAGATTAGTCATCTCCATGCAAGTTTTGTGGAGGGAAGTTTTTGGTGGGAATCGTCCTCTCACTGTGGACGAGTTCCTTTATTGCTATAAACCTTCCAAAATAAGTCAATCCAACGGCTTTTACCAGTTCACTGCTAGGGGGAATGATTGTAGGTTAATCAAGTCCCTAGCTTCGTCTGATAGAAAATGGAAGACGGAGTACATTTTTGTTTCTGGATTTTGGGCAGGGAACCCTGTGGACGTTGGCAGGGATCCCTTTCCTCCTTATACTGGGGACTTAGGGAACCTTCGTCCTGAAGGTACGTCCCTTCCATTTGTTTATTTTTCTCTTTCCATTTGATCTGTTTGCAATTTCTAACCTTTATTTGCTCACTGCGTTGTAGCCGTCAAACGTCCGTCTTTAAGCAAATTCCATCGTGACCGCGTCCATAGGGCTCGTCTTCACACAGACAGGAGTTTTCGTTCTTTGGTCAATCTTAGACTTCTTGCCAAGTGGGGTTTGGGTCCTGAACCATCAGCTGAAGCTATTGCACACGAGATTACTGTGCGCAAAAGTAAGTCTTGAGTTGAGTTTTTTTTTTTTTTTTTTTTTTTTTTTTTTTTTTTTTTTTTTTTTTTTAATTCTATGTTATACATTCCTGATCTGTTTATTATCTTATTTTAGGAATGTCAACAATGAAGGAAAATAAGGAGAAAGAAGTAGGTGAGGAAAAACGTCCTGAGGCTCAGTCTCAGGATCGTCCTGAGATTCGTCCTGCGGCTGGGGATAAAAGAAAGCTCTTACGAAAAAATTTTGATTTAGAAGGGCTTCCTAGTCGTCGAGACAAAAGAGTGAAACATAGCTCGTCCAAGATGGTTAAGTCTAAACCTCCCCAGCCCCAACCTTCCATCCAGATAGTTGACGTGGATCCGTCCACTCCAATTGAGTCCACTCCGTCTAAAACTCCATCGTCCAAAACTTCTTTGTCCAAGTCAACTGTGCTTGGCTCGTCCCAGCCTTCTAAAAAGACCTCCACAAACATCATCGAAAATGAAGATCTGGCTTGGGAGCGTTTTCAGATGGCTGTCTTAGACGAAGACATAAACACTTGTTATAACATGGGCTTAAAGGAGTTTGAACACTCTGGAGTCCATGACCTCTTTAAGGTATGTTCATATCTCTTTCTCGTCCTTGTTTAATAATTTTTCTTCGTTTAACCACCCTTTGCCTTTTACCTCTTTGTAGGCCATGTCAAAGTTTATGGCAGCGTCTAGACAGGCAATAGAATTGGATAGGACGAGGATTTTATTGGAGACAAGGATTCAAGAGATGAATGCTGACTGCAAAAAATGAGCTGGGGTTGCTGCAAAAGCTAAGGGGGAAGTCACTGAGCATAAAAAGCTGATCGAGGAGCTAAGGACTGATGCAGTGGAGAAAGATACCCGTATCGACCATTTGCAGAAGACGAATGATGATCTAAGTGCTCGTCTCTCCAAGGCAAAAGAGGACGCTGTGGCTGAATTCAAGTAGTCCAAAGAGTACACGGATGCATTGGATCGTAATTATGTAGCTGGTTTTGAAGATTTCAGGTTGGACGCTGTTGAAAACTTCCCTGAAGTGGACTTCAGCTCCATCAAGCTTAATCTGAATGTTGCTACCAGTTTTCTTCTTCAAACCAGCTCTGAGGACGTTAACTTGGAGGACGATGCCTCTACCTAGCCGTCTAAGGAAGACCTCACGGTGGATGCCCCCCTACTTAAGGATGAGTTTTTACAAGACTGTACTTTTCCTTTCTTATTTTTGTTTGGCCCTTAGTTTTGGGCCTTTTGATGCAATCTGAATACATTAGGCTCGTCCATGGTTTTAGGACGAGTCATTGAACTTGCATCTGAATACATTAGGCTCGTCCATGGTTTTAGGACGAGTCATTGAACATGTACTTTCATAAAGGTGTTTGGACGTTGGTCGTCCACCTTTAAAACAATTGAATGAGTGCTAGTACATATATACGTACATATATATATATTATATTTTATTTTTATATGCATGGGCGAGGCGTTTTCACTTCTATATACAAGACTTCGCGCTTGACTCGTCCATATTTCATATACATATACTTAGACCATTTTTATTGGAATTTTACCAACTGTAACTTGTTTGTGAAATGGTAATTTTCAGCATTACTCGTCCCTGAACTGGGCTGATTTTCATGTTTAGTGAGGATTAGACCCTGCATTCTGCTCGTCCATGGGCTGGATTGTTTTAGCAGGTGCTTTAACAAGTTTAAAACACTCGTCTATGCATTTCCTCGTCCATGATTTGGATATGCATTATGCTTTATTTCGTCCATTGTGTGGACGAGTATGCCTTGGCCTACTGGTTTGCTCAAGGTATAGGTTTTACCTCGTCCTTTTCTATGGACGAGCCTTAATCTTGCTTTTATCTTAGGAAAGCGTTAGACGTCACATCTCCGCGTCCAGAGAATTTATTCGTCTTAAAAAATTGTTTTAGCCTCCTTGTGGGTTAGCTTCAACGAAAATAGCTTGGAGATTTGAGATTCACATAACATTTTGTACATAACATAAATATTGTTTACAGATAAGGCATATACATACTAATGCCTTTTTATTTAATAAGTACAAACTCCATAACTTCGTCCATAATTACGGCACAACATAAATAATAAAGTAGTAGTATTAAACACACAGTATCAAACATAAGTAGAACGAAAATACAGACAAGCTCCATGCTCATCTATAGTAGTACTCGTCCAGGCTTACTTTTACTGATAGTACCTCCTCAAGTGCTCCACATTCCAAGGATGCTCCAATTTCCTCCCGTCCAGGGCCTCCAAGTAGTAAGATCCTTGCCTTTTACAGTTGATAACTCTGTAGGGTCCTTCCCAATTAGGGCCCAATTTCCCATGAGCTGGGTTTTTGGTTGCCAAAGAGACCTTTTTCAGGACAAGATCTCCTATGTTGAAACGCCTCGGCTTCACCATTGCATCATATTGCCTGGCCATGAGGTTCTTGTACCTTGCTGTTCTGTGCTCTGCATCTGTCCTTACCTCGTCTATTAGATCAAGGTTCAAACGGAGTTGCTGCTCATTATCCTTATCTTAATACGTCATCACCCTGTAATTGGCCATGTGCACCTCTGCAGGTATGACTGCTTCGCTTCCATAGGCTAGCTTGAAAGGAGTTTCCCCCGTAGGGGTTCGTACTGTCGTCCTGTATGCCCATAGAACGCCTGGTAACTCATCTGGCCATACTCCCTTTGCCCCCTCAAGCCGAGTCTTGATGATTTTCAACAAGGATCGATTTGCAACTTCAGCTTGACCGTTCGCCTGTGGGTGGGCGGGCGAGGAATAATGATTTTGAATTCCGAAGTGTGCACAGAAGTCCTTGAAGAGTGCATTGTCAAATTGTCGTCCGTTGTCAGATACCAACACTTTTGGCACTCCAAACTTGCACACGATGTTCTTCCACACGAAATTCTTAACATTCTGTTGTGTGATATTTGCTAACGGTTCGGCTTCTACCCATTTGGTGAAATAATCAATGCCCACCACTAGAAACTTCATCTGCCTTATGCCCAGTGGGAAGGGACCCAAAATGTCTAATCCCCATTGTGCAAAGGGCCACGGTGCCATCATCGGGGTGAGATACTCTGATGGCTGCCTGGGGATATTACTAAATCGTTGGCATTGGTCACATACCTTGACGTAAGCTTTCGCATCTGCTTGAACAGTTGGCCAATAGTACCCTGCACGGACGACTTTGTGGATAAGTGATCTGGCTCCCGAATGATTTCCACAGGCTCTTTCGTGAACTTCCCGTAAAACATAGTTTGCCTCGTTCGGTGCCAGACACCTGAGATAAGGTTGAGAGAAACCTCTCTTGTACAGAATTTCATCCATAAGGACATACCTGGCTGCTCTGACCCTGATTTTTCTGGCCTCATCCTTCCCTTCAGGAAGCTTCTCGTCCTTCAAGTACGATATGATTGGGGTCATCCAATTTTCTTCATTCCCTATTTGCTGCACTTCTGGGAGATCTATACTTGGGACGTATTGAATTTCATCGAACTCATCCATGGCTCCGATCTCTGAGGCTTCCTTTGCTAACGTATCTGCTTCCGCGTTCTCCTCCCTTGGGATTTGAACAAAGTTAGCTGCCTTGAATTTCTTCACAAGGCATAACACTTTTTCTAAGTATTTTTTCATTCGTCCTTCCTTTGCCTCATACGTTCCATTTATTTAGCCCATGACTAACTGAGAATCTCCTAGGATGAGTATCGATTTCGCTTCCACAGACTTAGCCAGTTCTAACCCTTTAAGAAGGGCTTCATACTCAACTTCATTGTTGGTTGCTTGGTATTGCAGACGAATCTTATGCTTCAACTTATCTCCTTCTGGGGATTGCAAAACCACTCCTATTCCTCCTGCATGTTGCGTGGATGAACCATCCACACGGACGACCCATTTTTTACTGTCTTCCATTCCTTCTACGTTATTGCATATTGGTGTGAATTCCGCAATAAATTCTACCAGGGCCTAAGCCTTTATAACATGTCTTGGTTGGTATCGGATGTCAAACTCACTGAGTTCCACAGCCCATTAGACCAATCGTCCCGCGGCTTCCAACTTGCTCATGGCTTTCTTCAGCGGGTGGTTCGTCATAACATTGATTACATGGGCTTGGAAATAATGTCTCAGCTTCCTGGAAGCCGTGATAAGTGCAAAAGCTAGCTTTTCTATTAGCGGATATCGTCCTTCCGCTCCCCTTAATGCCCTGCTTGTATAATACACTGGCTTTTGTGTTTTTCCTTCCTTTCTTATCAATGCTGAGCTTACGGCATGCGGGGTCACTGCCAGGTATAAAAACAACTCTTCTCCCATCATGGACGGACTCAGCAGCGGAGCCGTAGTAAGGTACGTCTTCAAATCCTCGAAAGCTTTCTGACATTCATCAGTCCATTCGAATGCTTTTCTAAGAACCTTAAAAAATGGCAAACATTTGTCAGTAGCTTTAGAGACAAACCTGTTAAGTGCAGCGACTCGTCCAGTGAGGGATTGGACTTCTTTGGTATTTTGCGGAGGCTTCATGTCCAGTATTGCTTGAATTTTATCAGGGTTCGCTTCAATTCCCCTGTGGGAGACCATAAATCCAAGGAATTTCCCTGATGATACCCCAAAAGCATATTTGCTAGGGTTCAGCTTCATATGGTACTGTCTTAATGTGTCAAATGTCTCTTGTAGGTTGTCTAGATGCCTCCTCTCGTCCTGACTCTTCACTAGCATGTCATCTACATAGACTTCCACATTCCGCCCGTTCTGTGGACGAAACATGTGGTTGACCAATCTCTGATATGTCGCCCCTGCATTCTTTAAGCCAAAGGGCATCACCTTATAACAGAACAAGCCTTGACTGGTGACAAAGGACGTCTTCTCTTGGTCTACCTCGTCCATCCTTATCTGATTGTATCCAGAGAAAGCATCCATGAAGCTAAGTAACTTATGCCCCGCCGTAGAATCTACCAACTGGTCAATGCGTGGTAGCCGGTAGCTATCCTTGGGGCAAGCCTTGTTTAGATCGGTGAAGTCTATACACATTCTCCACTTGCCATTTGCCTTCTTGACCATCACTACATTGGCCAACCAATCTAAATAGTACACTTCTCGAATGAATTTCGCCACAATTAACTTTTGGACTTCGTCTTTGATAGCATTATCTCTTTCAGGGGCAAACACCCTTTTCTTCTGTCGCACTGACTTGGAGGAATGACACACATTCAGAAGGTGGGTAATGACATTAGGATCTATACCCGGCATATCATCATGACTCCACGCAAACACATCAATATTTTTCTTCAAAAAATGGACGAGGTCCTTCTTAACCTTCTCTTCTAGATCTGCTCCAACCCTGGTACACTTCTCAGGGTCATTTTCATCTAAGGGAATATCTTCCAATGCTTCAGTAGGCTCTGTTGCAATTCTCTTTTCTTCGATATTTATAGTCTGAACCTGTTCATCCACGGTCAACATGGCTAAGTAACATTCTCTTGCTGCTAGTTGGTCTCCTTGTACCTGTCCCACTCCGTGTTCTGTTGGAAACTTGACTGATAGGTGGTAGGTAGATGTAACAGCCTTCCAACTATTTAAAGTTGGCCTTCCAATTATGGCGTTGTAGGAGGATGAGTAATCTACCACAAGGAAGTTCACATCCTTGGTGATCTGTCGTGGGTATGCCCCCACTACGACTGACAAGGAAATAGTACCCACAGGCTGGACCTTTATTCCACCAAAACCTACTAGGGGGGAGTTTACTGGGCAGAGCTGGTCTCGTCCTAACCTCATTTGCTGAAAAGCTGGATAATATAAAATGTCTGCCGAGCTTCCGTTGTCCACTAGCACTCTTCTAGTTGTGTAGTCAGCAATAAGTAAGGTGATGACAATAGCATCATCGTGTGGGTGATGAACTCTATCAGCGTCTTCGTCTGTGAAGGTGATTGCTTGTTCATTCGTGGACCTCGCTCTTGGTGATCGTCCAGAAAGTTGGACGCTCTGCACTACCTTCAAGTATGCTTTCTTGGACTTGGATGACTGGCCTGTCGAACTTCCCCCTATGATGACTCTTATTTCTCCGAGCAGTGGTCGCGATGACTCCTCCATCTTCCCCTTCAGTTTCTCATCCTTGTGGTCTCGTCCAAGGAAATTCTTCAACTTCCCTTGCCTTATGAGATTTTCAATTTGCTGCTTTAAATCAAAACACTCATCTGTATCATGACCATAATCCCTATGGAAGTGACAATACTTATTCCTATTGCGCTTATTGGGATCTCCCTTCATTTTCTCCGGCCACTTCAAGGAAGGTTCATCCTTGATCTACATAAGGACTTGCTCAAGTGGCATGTTCAAAGGGGTATATTGCTGATTTCTTGTTGAAGAGCCTAGCTTCTTATTATCTCGATCTTTCCTTTCTTCCGTCCGCCCCTTCTTTGGACGAGAGCCTTGCTCAGAATGACGACTGGGGTTCGCTTCTATTCTCTCAGATCTCTTCCTCTTCTTAGCAATAATCGCGTCTTCTGCATTCATAAAATTTTGGGCCGAATGGACGAGTTCGGCCATGGACTGAGGTTCTTTCTCATAGAGTTTATGTATAAATAAGTCCGAGTTCACCCCATTATGGAAAGCCGCCAATAAAAACTTGTCATCTACCTCGTCCATACTCAGGGCTTCTTTGTTGAAACGAGTGATGAATGACCGTAGACTCTCGTTCTCCCCTTGCTCTATGGTCAACAGGCTGGACGAGGAACGCTTGTGTCTTTGTCCCCCAATAAAATTATTAACAAACAATTTGCTCAACTCTTCAAAAGAACTTACAGAATTCGGGGGTATTTTGCTGAACCAGACTCGTGCCGGACCTTTAAGGGTGGTAGGGAAGGCTCTACACATGATTTCATCAGGGACCCCTTGAAGGTGCATTGTTGTCTTAAAAGTTGCAATGTGATCAAATGGGTCACGCGTTCCATCATACGAATCCAGAGAAGGTAACTTGAATTTCGATGGTAGAGGGTGACCGTTGATGGAAGCCGTGAATGGGGAATCAGTTCTGTGAACCAAATCTTCTATAGGATTCGCCTTTCTCATGTTCTCTTTCATCTCTTCCATGACTTTCTTCATTTGGTCCATCTCTTCTTTCAAGTGTGGTACTGTTCGTGAAGTGGTGCCTTTTAACTGACTTCCAATTTCAGTATTTTCTCTATCATCATGACTTTGTGTTTGTCCTCCTCCTTCATGTTCTTCACGCGTCTGCCTTCTCAGATTAATCTCCATTCTTAACTCTTGGTTTTGGCGAGTCAACTCTGCCATTGCGGCCGCCATAGATTGCACATGTTGGACAGAGGATGTCTGCATGACCGGTACAGATTGGCGATCTCGATGAGGGTTGCTTGAAGCGTTTCTGCTTCCCTGATGGCCTGGGCTAGTAGTCCTTGATCTGGTCTGAACCATCAACCTTTGGTCACAGAAAGGAAAACTGCAAAACAATCTTCGAATTCCCACAGACGGCGCCAAATGATAGTTCCTTGGAAATCAGTAGGTTGATAAATCTCGGGCGCTGATGATCTTAGGGCTTGGTCTTGGAAACAAAAAACTAAGTCAGAGGGGACCGGTCAAAATTCCTCCGATGATGAAGTCAGTGGATTTGTAACTTTCTATAAAACGAAAATAATTTCTCAGAAAAGTGTCTGAATGCCTCTACCTTTTCATCGAAGACTGTTTATATAGCATGTGTGAAACAGTTATTTGTTTAATAACCGTTCCTATTATTAAGGAGTCCGGAAGGTGTGGAGTAACTTCCATAACTGCCATGGAAGTTACTTCAGTTGGACTTGGGTCGCATAATAGTTAGTGGAGAACTCCGCATATAGTAGTCTAACTCAATAAACTCGTCCATCTTTTATTAAAGACGGACGAGTTCATTAGGGACGACTTGTGTATTTATTTTTTCCAAATTTCATGTAGACCTCGTTCGTCCAAACGATTGTGAAGATGGACGAGCTCCTCATGGGACCTCGTCCGTACAAGGACGAGGTCACTGAAGACGCTTGGGATAATCATCTCGTGTTTGGTTCGTCTTACCTGGCCTTTCAATGGACGAGTCATACGGACGACTTTAGTAGTTGGTGCTTTTTGTAACACCATCATATGTTATTGTAAATTGGCTAATCCTTTGACAAAACACACTTTCCTTGTAATTGGGTAGATCTAAGATGGATTTAGTACTTCAAGGAACAACAGTTCAAGTCTAGTATTGAAATCATGCAAGTCTGTCCAAGAAACAAATGATGAACTGCTGTTCATTAAATAAGCTCGACAGATATCTCAACAGATAATATATATCGAGGTTTAATGCTTGTGCTTGACAGCTACTCGACAGAAAAAGTAATTATCAAGAATTACGAAATTCAAATTTCCAAATATGTTTTTCACGCATATCTAAGTTATTTGTGTAGGGTTTCTTTTTTCACAACCCTATACATATATAAGAATTATTTTAAGGGCCGTCAAAAGTGATGCAAGATTATGCAACTCAATGCAAATTGATTGTGCATGCAAATTGTGACCGGAGAGAATTGCCTTAGTTCCTCATATTCTTTATAGAAGCTGCTACGTCTTTGCGCCAAGGGTTTTGTAACCAAGGAGCTTCTTGATCTTCATCGTTTGGATGAATTAAAGAATTTTGCAGCCAACATCTTCCTCAAATTGGTGTGTTGGTCATGTACTTGGATCCATGCATCGATTGGTTAGTCACGTACTTGGAGCCGTGCATTGAAAGGAGAGATTGTCATCACATTACAAGTCCAATTGGGTATTGGGGTAAGAGTTCAACTGTAGGTTGATATTAGGTACTGGGATTCCTTTTACTTGTAACCGTTTGTTTTGATAATAGTGGATTCTCAAGAGCGGTGACCTTAAATTCACCCGGTGGGGTTTTGCTTCGATGGTTTTCCCCATTCGTAAATAAATCACCTATGTCAAATTTATTTTCCATTGCACTTAACTTAGTTGGTGATTTGTTTGTGCTATCACGCTTATTGCATGTAATTGAATCTAATTAATTAACTTGGCTAATTAATTGATTAATTTACCAGAGGAGTCAATACATTCTTGGCCTATCAAGTGGTATCAAAGCGGGCACACTCTGATTAGGGTTAGTCTTTGCTGTGTAATCCATTGACCCCTGTTTGTCATGGATAGAGGACAGTCTCTTATTATACCTCCTTTATTTGATGTCACTAACTATGCATACTGGAAAGTACGCATAAGAGATTTTTTGTAGTCCTTAGATGAGAAAGTGTGGCAAGCAGTGGAGATTGGCTGGACAAAGCCAAAGGAAGCACCAGTTGATTAGGATGATGCTAAGATCAAAGCGGCAAACTTCAACAGTAGAGTATTGAATGCTTTATTCAGTGCGGTCACCAATGAGGAGTTCAAGAAGACATCCTCTACAAAAACTGATCAGGAAGCATGAACTATCCTCTAGACAACCTATGAAGGGACTAAGGCTATCAAGGATTCAAAACTTCAAAGGCTTACCACAAGCTTTGAAGAAATTAAGATGGAGGAGGATGAGTCATTTGATGAGTTCTATGCCAAGCTGAAAGACATAGTCAACTCCGCCTTTAATCTTAGGGAAACCATTCCCGAACCCAAGGTTGTAAGAAAGGTGCTCAGATCTCTACTGTAGAGATTCCATTCCAAGATTACCGCCATTAAGGAATCAAAGGACATTGACAAAATTCATTTGACAAAGCTGGTTGGCAACTTGCAAACTTATGAATTGGGTTTGACTAGGATCGGGAAATCAAGCAAGAGCAAGAGCATGGCATTGAATGCCAAAAGCAGTGATACCGATGAGTCTTCTGATGATGAAGATTCTAAGATGAAATCCTATATCACGAGACAGTTCAAAAAGTTTATGAAGAATGCCAAGGCAAAAGGATTTGACAAGGACCGAAAGCAATCCAATTCTTCACAATTTAAGAGCCAAGATAGAGGGAAGAAGGATGCTAAGGAAAGCGGTCAGTACACTATTCCCTTCGAACCAAAGTGTTTTGGATGTCAAGGTTTTGGACATATAAAACAAGAATGTCCAACATATCTCAAGACTATTGGAAAAAGCAAGGCCTTTGCTGCTACCTTAAGTGACACTGAGCCTGAGGATGATTCAAATGACAATGATGATGAGGGAATCTTGAATGCCTTCACTACTACAGTTGATCCTACTGATGGAGTTTCAGAAACAGTAGATGATGAAGAGGACTTTGTGGACTCTAAGTTTGAGAAAATGGACGATTAAGATGATATCCATACAGCCTATGAAAAATTGTACAAGGTTTCTGAGAAGCATGAGAAACTATATAGGCTAGGCACCAAGAAGCTGAGTGATGTTGAGCTAGATTGAGAGGAACTCTACATAAAGTTTGATAAAGCAAATCAGACCATTGGAGCTTTGCAGTTCGAGAACAACTTTCTTGCTGAAAGGACCAAGAAGCTTGAAGCAGAGCTGTTTCAAGTCAGAGCTCAACTGGAAAGGACTTCTAATGCAAAGCTTGATGAAATGCTTAATTTTCAGAAATCTGCTTCTAATAGAACCGGCTTAGAGTATGATTTCTCTTCTCCTAATATTGCTTCTTCTAGTATTACTGTGTTTGTCTCACCTGCTAATAATGTTAAATTTGAAAACAATGTATGTAAAACTGAAATAGCTAGTGAGAACATGGACAAGGGCAAATATATTTTAGGTGCACCCCCTAAACTGGATAAGAAAGTGACTAGAAACCTTAGGACTAAGAAGGGTAATAAGCAAAAGTCTCAACAGAAGAAGCAGCATCTCTGTCATCACTATGGAGCTTTAGGATATACTCGTCCAAATTGCTACAAGTGGTTAGCCACTCAACAGAGCAACAGTATAATTTCATCTAGAAACCAGAATCAGTTTCCATCCTCTTTTGCTCCTCTTGGAGATCTTCTTAAGGCCCTCATGTTCCTTTTGAACTTGAAGGGTTTCAATTCTTCCCCCTCACTGCCGGATCAAAGGTTCGCTCAACGGAAAGGTTCTTCCAAGGTGTGGAAGGCAAAAGGCTCAAAGTGATTTAGTCACTTTTTCTCTTTCTCTCTCCCTCTTTTTGTTTATGCATTACTTGTGTGTTTTGCTTTCTTGTTTTTGAGTCAGTCTAGTTTTATGCTATGTCTTGTTTAACATGTTTTCGTTTGTTTGTTTTCAGTTTTGCTTTATTTTGTTTTTTGTAAAAAAAAATTGAAAAATCAGAAAAATACAAAAATAGTGTGTGTTTTGTGTACATTGGTACTTGTGTACCTTGGATGGCCATTGAAACAAATTTTCTAAACTTTGTATTTTTTGTAGCTTAGATGAGCATCTTAATGCACTACTAAGTAAGTGAGCTTTGTGACTCGTGTTTGTAATGAGTACGATTAAGTAATCTCTAGTACTTAACACTCATATCACTCTTTTTTATGGGAATGACTAAAAAATCCTAAGAGAAAGGCATAAATAACCATCTCACCACTAAAGCCCGCCAATCATGAATAACATCTGTATGCTTCGGCATAGCAAAATTGTGATGTTTAAAGCTTAACATAATTGAGTATTTCTTCTCTCTCTCTTATATGCCCATGCATGATATGCTCAAAAAGAAAAATATGCAAAGAAAAATAAAAGCAAAAATAATCAAAATGCTTTTAAATATGGTTGCAAGAGTATTTCTAGGAGATGTGAGAGTTATAGGATGTACCTCGAAGGTGATAGTCCCCATCAAGTAGTTATGATTATGTGTGAGTTAAATTGATTTTCTCATATCTTAAATCATTATAACATGAGACACTTATGCACTTTTGCTATGTTTTCACACATAACACGCAAATTCTTTGCTACTTTTGATACATGTGCAGGTACAATGTGATTTGGCCATCACAAGGGATACATGTGTTAATGTGTACTCACTAAACTATCTTGACTTGTTTTTGGAATATAAAATTGGTTAGACTTGTTTAGTGTGCGTATGTGTGTTTTGGTTCATGAATGCTTTGCATTTTTTCTTGTTGAGAGATGCTTTTGAGAGCTTAATATGTTAATTGGATCTTTGGTTGAGTAGCTTGCTTGATTGCATTCATTTATGTGTGTTTTTCTTCTCTTTGAAAAATTGGTTTTTATCAAGCTCGATAGATCCTCAACAGGTTGCTATCTATCGAGACCTTTGGACTTCTATTCTCAATAGATCTTATCACATCTTTGATCCATCAAGCTATCTAGAATTTGTCTCAATATCTTCTCGATAGATTCTCGATCCATCAAGAAAGTTTATGTTTGGCCAATAGCTTCTTGATAGCTTTTCGATCCATCGAGGTGATTTTGCAGTCGACAGATTCTCAACAGCACCTCGACAGATTCATATCTATCGAGATTTAGTGCTTGACAGATCCTCGATCCATCGAGCTACGATTTCTTTAAATAGCTTCAGCGCGAAATTAGATCTCACTTTTTCATATCTCTCTCGACAGAAAAGCTATCTCTCTCTCTCTCCAAACACTCTTTTCTCACTCTTTTCATCTTCCCCACTTGGATTTCGGCCTAGTTTGTGCATTTCTCCTCTGGTATGATCTCTTAATCCTTCATTCTTCATGCATTTCACACATTTAGACCTAGGTTTTGGGTTTTCTTGAAATTTTTGGGGGTTTTTGAAAACTTTTGAGATTCTTGTGAAATTTTTGGTTTGGGTGTTGCTTATTTGTTGCTATATGATCATGCATTGCATTCCATTTGCATTTTCACAATTTTTCATGCATTTAGATATGTGCTTGAATGTTGAAAATTGTGTGCTGCTAGGTTTGGATTGGGTTGAACCCATGATGCAATTTCTTTTAGCACGTCACATGTTCATACATTTTTCATGCATACATACCCTTTCTTTTCTATCTATCTTTTCTCTGTTGTGATTGTGTTTTCTGTTTCTCTCTCTCTCTCTCTCTCTCTCGGATAGACTGCACATGGCACCCAACCAAGCGCAAATCCACTCTGTCTCGGAACCTTCTCCGCTGCGGGACATCTTCTTTAGATCCTACCCCCACTCACATTCGGTTCCGTGATGGGAAGGCCCATCAGGACTTCCTGGAGAACTTCTCCAAACGTGGTATTCATTCGGAACACCACATGGTTCTATCGCACTTTTCCGATACTGCTCTACCCACTGTCATTCACAGTCGGGGATGGGAATCTCTATGTGAGATACTCGTGAGATGTTCCACTGTGATCAGACAGGATTTCTACTCCAATATGCACGGTATCGATACCTCTATACCTCAGTTTGCTACGCATATTAGAGGTACACGTATCGTAGTCACTCTGGAGATTATTTCCGAGATACTACACGTTCTACGGGTATCGCATCCGGATTACCCTGCTTGTCCACGTTTGAGGACTATTTCCAAGGATGAACTTCTGTCTCTTTTCTGTGAGACACCTTCTTCATGGGGTGAGCGCCAACCACTTTAGTAAGTAGTTACTAAAGTATATATTTATGAAATTGGATTTTATAAATATATGATGAATAACATAAAGGATTAAACCGGGTATTCAAGGATTAAGATGTAGTAATCTTCAAAGTGGCAGTCAACATTCATGACTTTGTATTACTACGAATATTTTAATGAAGGGGTTGCATGTATAATAAAGTTTTGGGATATAATTTATTAATAAGGCCTAGAGTGCAATTATATTCTTATAGTGATATTGAATATAATTAATGGTAACTTTGGACTTGTCAAGAGTTGATAGAAAAGCCTAAGGCCCATTGGAGCTAGAGTCTTATTTGTTCCCTTTTGGTCCCACTCCAAGCCACATACTAGAGCCCAATTGGAATGGCCCAAAAGGTTTGCCTAATTAGATAATCAGTTATATATATAAGAGAGAAACATACAGAATTTCTTAAGTGGTTTTTTATTAAGATCATATAAGTAATAAAATGGTTTGTATGTGAGTGTTAGACATTTTTTTATTCCCTCCTTGGAAACTGATTGAGAGACCACACTTCTTGGGCATTAAGTGGAATTGGAGTGGAGATTAAAAGTGTTCCCAAGTACTTCTAATCTTTTGTTTTGAATTTCACCGCACCAAGGTATGCTTTCTTGTTCTTAAATTCCGAAACTTATATTGTACATGTTATCAATTGTGAATGAAGTAGATCCGTTAATTTTCCGCTGGGTATGTTTTGTATATGATACAAACATGTATTTTTCCAACAGTTTCTTTATTGTATGCAATCCTTTATTTTCGTTTCACACTAAGATGCCTTGATGAGTTTTGTTTAAAGTGTTTTAGAAAGACAGGTTGTCAAAATCTATCCTGCCATGAACTATCTTCTTGCAAAGTTTTTCAAGAGTTTGTGTTACGATTAGATTTTATTGTATTTGACAAGTGATTACAAGTTTAGTGATTTATGACTTCTCTTATACTTCGTATGTTTGTTGTGATTTTGTCACGGATTGCCAAAGGGGGAGATTGTTAGGACATATGTGGAACTTGTTAGAACATATGTTATTGTAAATTGGCTAATCCTTTGACAAAACGCATTTTACTTGTAATTAGGTAGATCTAGGATGGGTTTAGTACTTCAAGGAATAAGAGTTTAAGTCTAGTATTGAAGCCATGCAAGTCTGTTCAAGAAACAAGTGAAGAAGTGATGTTTATTAAAGCTCGACAGATATCTCAACAGATAATATCTATCGAGGTTTAATGCTTGTGCTCGACAGAAACAATATCTATCAAGAATTATGAAATTCAGATTTTCAGATCTGTTTTTCACGCATATCCAAGTTATTTGTGTAGGGTTTCCTTTCTCACAACCCTAGACATATATAAGGATTATTTTAAGGGCCGTCAAAGGTAATGCATGGTTATGCAACTCATTGCAAATTGATTGTGCATGCAAATTTTGACCAGAGACAATTGCCCTAGTTCATCATATTCTTTATAGAAGCTGCTGCGTCTTTGCGCCAAGGGTTTTGTAACCAAGGAGCTTATCTTCATCGTTTGGATGAACTGAAGAACTTTGCAGCCAACATCTTCCTCAAGTTGGTGTGTTAGTTACGTACTTGGATCCGTGCATCGATTGGTTAGTCACGTACTTGGAGCCGTGCATTGAAAGGAGAGATTGTCACTACATTACAAGTCCAATTGGGTATTGGGGTAAGGGTTCAACTGTAGGTTGGTATTAGGTACTGAGATTCCTTTTACTTGTAACCGCTTGTTTTGATAATAGTGGATTTTCCGGAGTGGTGACCTTAACGCTCTGTTTGTTTCGATGTAAAATATTTGTAAAGGTAAAATATTTTACATGTAAAATATTTGCAGGAAAATATTTTCATTTTACAGTGTTTGGCAGTGTATATGAAAATATTGTGTAAAATATTTTCCAGTGTTTGGCACAACGTAAAATGGAAATAAAAAAACCGGTAAAATCAAAACAATGACCATTAACTATTGGATCCTTGCATCATCATAATTCCAGCCACATTTTTTATAAGAAATTAGAGTTGGCTGGACAAATTCTATACTTATAAAAAATGAATAGTTCAGCTCAACTGATGCTGTAGCAATGGGCTGGTCAGAGAAGAATTTTGCACAATTGTACCCTAAAACTAGTCTTTTGGCCCCTACTTAATTCAATAAGACTATTTGGTCCAATAAAACTCCAAGGTAACTGACTGTATGTGGTAGATAGAGTATTGAGAATTGACAACTTAGGGTATCATATGATTTCCTTACCATCTCTCTGTTACTCTGACTTGCCCCCTTAACTTTCTCTCTCTCATCAATCTAAAGATTATATTAAATCAGATCTGTGAATAAATTATAATAAGTCAATTAAACTCTTAGTTTTATTCCGGATAATTTCTACTAGCAAACTGTAATTGTCTCTAGCCCTTTCTATATAAAACCCAAACCCCGATTTCCCAGATTAAAGGCAGAAGTGGTAGAGTTCAGTTGCTATTCTTCGTGATGAACTTAGCAAAATCATCACTTTGGCATAATTCCAATACATGTAGCCTCTGGAAAAATGTTTATTCCTACTGCTTTGGTAAGATAAGAGAAGACGGAAGGGAAAAGTTAAACTACTTCAATCATTCCATTCCAGTTTCGACCTTCACCCCCTACACCATAATAGTATTCAATACTAACTCTACAGTCTACAGACTATGAACCAGTAGAATTCAACTTAATATGATTGTTGCTTGGCAAAGGCATTCCATTCCAAGTACAAGCCCCTCCATAAAGGTTTCCTCCTACTACTTTTGTAGAAGGCAAGTGCCAAATCACCAAAACCACAATCTGTGAAAATTTTCTGCAGTCAACTCAATGGCCTACACACACACACAAAAAGAAAAAATATATCAGAATCAAGTATGAAACATTCCATATAATTTTTGTAATGGCCCTGTATCCTTTAAAATATCACAACCACATTACCCTTAACCAATGAATCCTTCACCTTACATATATTTACCAAGAAATGAACATAAAACCACAGTTGAGAGAAGTTTATGCCATTAAGAACAAATCAATTATAAGCTACTCTTGTGGCCAATCATATACATCATATAGCAAAACCCAAAATCTCATAATTGTTACAAAAGCCACTAGCTTTATATCTTATGTCAAACCCAAAATCAAGCAATCATCCAGTTTAACAACCGTACCCAGAACAATGCAAAACCAATTATATAACACACATCTAGTTGCTAACAAAACGTACAAACTCAAAGAATAAATGGAAGCAAATGTTTCTATTATAAATGCTTAAAAAAAAAAAAAAAAAAAAAAAAACCCCATTTGCCTAAATCAAATGTACTCTAACCCCACTGATCACCAATCCATTTTTAGATTGAAAAATTCAAACAGGCACGCACATAGTATTAAATAAAAATCAAAAACCAAAAACCCAGTAACAAGAAGGGAGCACAAAAGCCAAAATGAAACAAAACCATACGACACACACAGATGAAGAAAAACTAGAGAAGGGTTATAGATGAAGAAAAACCAAAAGAAAAGGAGAAATCTAATCTAAAAAGGCAGAAAAGTACCTGGTTTTGCCGGCGATGGGCGGCGCCGACGGAAGCTGGAGCTGGCCGGTGGTGCCTTGGACCTTGGAGCCGGAGATTGGCGAGAGAGGGGACTGGAGGTGGCTGGGATTTTTGAAGAGAAATCTGAGAGGGTGGCTGGATTTTTTTGGAGAGATATACGAGGGGGAGAGTTTTAGTGCGAAAGTGCGGGAGTGATAAGTATCAGTGTGTGATGGATTGAGCAAATGTAAAAATTTTTCCCAAAATTTTAAGGGTAAATTATTTTACATAAATTTGTTTAGGTTGATTTGGTTGACTGAGAATATTTTACTTTTGACTAAATATTTTACTGCAAAACAAACACTGCAAAATTGGAAAATATTTTCCTGAAAATATTTTACATTGAAACAAACAGAGTGTAAATTCACTTGGTAGGGTTTTGTCTCAGTGGTTTTCCCCATTCGTAAATAAATCACCTGTGTCAAATTTATTTTCCGTTGCATTTAACTTATTTGGTGATTTGTTTGTGCTACCACGCTTACTGCATGTAATTGAATCTAATTAATTAACTTGGCTAATTAATTGATTAATTTACCAAATGGGTCAATACATTCTTGACCTATCATTAAGAACAGTAAATGGAAACAAGAACAATGAGAGAACAGGAAGAAAACTCCTTTTAAAGTGAAATTTCAAACTTTCGGTTATGCGCTTCACCTACTCATTTATTTCATCTCTTTGAGAGAGAGAGAGAGAGAGAGAACAAGAACTCCATAAATCATTGGTATTCAACCTGATCAACTAAATAGTGGCTATATCTTATCAAAGCTCAGCTTGATGACGATCTTTCTTAGAATAAAATTCATCTAATATCATATATCTTTAAGAGTGAAATTTTTTGAAGTTTTATTTTCAACATAAATTATCAAATTGTCTGCCAAAATAGGTTTAAAAAAAATTACAATAAAACCAATGAAGTCATTAAAACCAAGAAAATGATCCAAAGTTTTAGAAAATAGAAGAGTAAATTTTACAATAAAAATTAATATTGATAAAAAAAGAACTTATATCTGTAATCGCTAAACCAATTGCTCATTCCTTTTTTTCTTTTAAAAGGTCATTGAACATTTTTTTTCCCGGGGGGGGAGGGGGGGATTCTTATGTTTGTAAGCTAAACCTTTCAAAATTTTAACAAGTCCCGAAGCTAATAGCAAATTAACAACTCATTTTATTCCCGTAAGTTTCTAACCCATATCCAATTTAAAACAACCCAGCAAACTAAAACTCGAATATGACCAAATCCCACCCTTTCATTAAGCGTAGATCATAAAATTTTAAGAATTTTATTGACCCTTTCTCAATTTATGTTGTATACTAAAGTTGTATTATATTTTTTAGGGTAAATTTCACTTTAAATCCTATAGTTTAGGGATAGTCTAAAGTAAATCCTATAGTTTCAAAAGTACCAAACTAAACCTTGAACTTTTGAAAGGTAATAAATTAAACTCTAGATTTAAAATTGGTGTAACATTGTTAAGTAAATCTTAGAGTCTATTTGGCATAAGCTTTTATCTTTTAGTTTGTATATACAGTTCTTTAAAACCTCATTTTTTTACCGCATTTTTCCACTTTTTCAAATTTTTTCAAAGTACAAGTATACTTTAGCACACTTTCAGCATAAAGCTAGACAAGTTGTTCTCAAACGGATACTTAATTGTCAAGAGAGAGAATATATATATATATATATTTTTTAAAGAAAAGATATCTATTAATTAGATTCAAACCCTAATTTCCTATTTCCAAACTCTACAAGGAAACCAACCATGCAACCACGGTGTTCAATTTGTGCTACAAGCACGAAGGATGGCTATGAAAGTGATTTTAATTATTTGGCCCTCTCCATGCGAGTAAACATATCAAGAGCTTCTCTTCCAAGCACAAAAATCCAATCCAACTGTAATCGTTGTGACACATTTGTGCTTCATAGTTGCGAAGACTTGTTGACCCTCTATCTCTCTCTCTCTCTCAAGTACAAAAATCCTAATGTATATATATATAAATATATATATATTTTTTTGGTTCTCCCTTTGCCTCATATTACTTGTTGACTTGACTAACAATCATTTGTGAGTTACTATAGAGTACCATGGAAGTGGCACCCGCGGCTTTGGCTAAGTCAATGCTCGCAAGGAGGGCTTCGTACTGAGCCTCATTATTGGTCGCTGGGAATTGAAGTCGTACAGTACATTTTATTATGTCCCCTTCAGGGGATTGTAAGATGATCCCCATTCCTCCAACATGTTGGTTGGATGAACCGTCGGTCATGACTATCCATAGGGTTGCCCCCTGTAGACACCGCATTTTGTACCCCTTATGACTCGGGCTCCCGTTCCCCAATGATGCTTGAACTCTAAGGCCTAAGACTAGTTTAGAGCCCAATCAGATATTAAATTGACTTGAGGAGTGCTAAAATGAAAAATATAATCTTTTAAATGAGTACAAATCTATTTTTGGAAATAAAATTACCAAAGAGACCCTTGGCCTATGTACGTGGGTCGTGACCTGCGTATGCAAGCTAAAGCATGCGTACGAAGGCACATTCATGCGTACACAACTAGGGTTTTAGAAGCATAAGAAAGACAAGTTTTTTGCAATAGTGACTGAGGTTTGGAATGAATCCCACATCGTCTGGGAGCCATTCCAAACCCCATTTTTTTCAATTATAAAAAACCTTACATGGTACATTCTCAAAACACACAGAAATCTCATAGGAAAAAGCTAAGATTCACTAGAAAATAGTGAATCAAAAGGGAGTTTTTCATAAAACACCCTCAAGTCAATTTTATTTGATTAAGACCTTTTATGGCCCCAATCCTTCTAGTTTAATGTTGCTAATCACTTTCTTATTGGTTTGTGAATAAATTTGACTGAGGGGAACGGTAAAATTAAGCTTGGAAAGCTTTTGTGTGAGGTATCTAGTCTAAACTTTTCTTTTTCCCTCTCTTTTATTTTTTGCCTTTAAATCCTCTTGTTTGCTTTGTTTGTTTGTTAAGATATGTTCTAATATGCCTTCCTAGGTTAGGTTTAAGTTTTCGTATACTTAAAATGCATGTTAAGGTGTTAGAATTGTTGTTTTGAAGTTCTGCTTTGTTTCTGCGTTTTTTGGGTTTTTTGGGCAAGGATTTGCGTACGCATGATCTAGCTTGCGCACGCAGGCTTGATTATGCGTACGCAGACCTATTCTAGCATGCGTGATGCCGTTGCCCAGAAACCCTAAATTTATGTTTGTTTTGTTTCTGCCTTCACATGTTTGTTCTGTTTGACCCTTTTTTCATATGTTTTAGGCCCTATAAGTTCTTGTCCACCTTTTCACATGCTTGTTTGTTAGTACATTTTTAGATTAGGATTTGTCTTATGGTTTCTTAGTTTTAATACCATCCATTCACATGTTCATGCATGAATGCCATCGGTGCTGTGTTGCTGCAAGATAAGTGAAAGGTAAGTCATGCATTTGAGATGTTCATGCATTTGTGATATGATCTTGTGTTGATGTTAGAGATGAATATGAATGCTTGGATCTTTCCTTATGCTTATGTTTCTACCTTGATTTGATTGTATATGTTGCTACCTTGAATATGTTTTAATGCCATGATAGATGTATGCTAGGGTTTGTGATGAGATGCCATGATTAGATGTATGGTTAGGGTTTGGGATGAATGATGCCATGTTTGATGCTTAGATGTATGCTAGTGTGTGTGTGAGTTAGAATACAAGCATTGAACATGCTTTTAATAAGGTTAAGATATAAGACACAATGATGGGAGACCAACCTTAAGGTTGGGCAATCTTGGGTGCCTTACACCTTCCCAGGAGCGTACCTAAACTCCGAACCCATATCTCTGGTAGTAATATCAAAAGGCCCTTCCTTAAAGGGACGCTATATATATGGTTCCTAGAACATTGCAAAAACTAAGTGGCGATTCCCCCCTTGTGTCCACAGTGGGGACTCCACTGGGAATTGTGAGTTTAATTCCTATGTGCCTTATTTCTTAACCTTAATAAAAGTTTTTTCAATACTTGTTTGCACACACATTCACTTGTTCTTTTGTCCCTTAACCTCGGTTGGTGATGAGTGGGAAGGTGGAAGACTCCATTCGGGCCAAAATTTTTCGAAGTTCATCCCACCAACTCACAATCGGTGCCATCGCCTATAATGAGCCTTGAGTACGTTAAAGGTTTGCTACCAATCTACTATGGGGTCCACTTAGGCCCTCGGTTGGAATCATAGTCCACCTAGTTGTGAGTGACCTACTTATCTATCTCTTTAGCCTTAGGGAGCCTACCCACACTAGAGAGATCCTAGACCCTATCACAAAGGATACCTTTATCTCTTGTTTGTTCAACCATATACCATGTGTTCACCTAATTCTAAAGAACAAATAAAATGTATAAAAATGGAAGGGATGGCCCTAAAGTTATGATATACCCTAAGATGTTGTGGGATAAAAGAAAAAGGTATAAAAAGGGATAAGCCTCACATATAAGAGGCTTATCCCTAAAATCCAAAGGCACATCTTAACTTGAAAGGTTCATAAGACCATAGCTTAATTGCTATCGTAGGCCCAAATGGAAAAAAGCCCTTTCAAAAAAAAGGACTCTGGGCCTAAGGTAACAAATATGCTATGGACTTAGCATCCAACATCCTTCAAAGCCAAAATTAACTTCCCTAATCTTGGGTCTCTTTGTTGCATGCCTAAGCCCAAAATGATGAGAATTTCATAGACTTTGAGAGGAAGGCTACAATTTATTCTAGCTAGAGGGCTATTCCAAGAAAAAAAATGATGAAATAATGAATAAAGAATGGGAAGCCCAAAAGTGACAAATACATTGCAAGCCCAAGTTTGAGACAAAGGGTTGAAAATTCCTAAGTGCATTCTAATGAAAGCCCATGAAAGTAAAATGAGAGCTTTATTGTAAATGGACCAAAGCCCAATGAAACAAGGGGCAAGGATCCATGAGAGGGAAGGAAGTGATTTTGTAATTGGGCCTTCATCAAAATGAACTTAAGAATTTTCTAAGGACATCTAAAGTTTAAAAGGAACCTTTGATTGGGACATGAACTTAATGAAAATATGGCTTCTTTTTAGACATCGCTCTGAACCAAGTCCAATGGAAGACATGACATCCAAAAGGAAGACTTATTAAGAGGGAAAGAAGGACGCTACAAGTGAGAAGGTCCTCATGCAAAAGATGCTTGAGTGTGTGGAGGTGCAAGTTGAAGTCCTTAAGAAGATAATAGGCCACCTCTCTGAGATAGCAAAAGAAGAAGCTAAAAAAGATAAGGCTAAGCATGAACAAAGCGAGCTGACCTAAGAGGACATCGACCACATGATGACAGAAGGGAAGGTCTGCTTACTTCTACCCAACTTTAAACCACAACTAAAGAGTGCTCCGGGACCATGGACTTTCAAGAAGGCCCATGTAAACGATTTTTCAGAATCAGGAGACGCAGGATCATGGGAAGATCATGATTGGCCAGAATGAACCTCGAAGGTGGGGATAACCCAAGTCACCCTAGCTCGCTTCATGCTTGAACGCAACATGGACCCTTCTTCTGACGACGACCAATAACTCGTGATGAACAAAGAAGAAGAAGGAGATGATGAAATGATTAGTTGTTGGAGCGGGGATGACGACGACTGGTTCCTTGACGAGGCAAGGAGAAACTTCCCCAATGAGGGCAAAGATCGGTATGACATGACCGAAGCTATGCATGTGTGGGAACCTCTGAAGAAGGAAGACTGGCTGAAGAAAGACAAGCGGAAGAGTGGCGAGCCCTGGAAAAGAAAGAGGAAGGAATTCATCATGCCTATTGTGAGGCCCATTAATAATTAGACTTGGGTTAGGTTTTCTGAAAACATGGGGAAAAAGTTTTGTAATGCAAGTTCCAATGTACTTTTCAATATTTTCAATAAGATGAATTCTGATTTGGCTTACTTTGATGTGTCCCATAACATTGAAATTTTGCACTTAAATGATTCAAATGAATTTAAAAATGAAATTAATAAATAATTGGAAATGAAAATTGAACCTATGGAACCAACTCTTGAAACTATTAATTTGGGCAATAATGAGAATCCACGCTTAATTAAAATTGGCTCAACTCTAAATGAAAAAGAAAGAAAAGATCTTCAAGAACTCCTCATGAAATTTCAAGAGGTGTTTGCATGGTCCTATGAAAATATGCCTGGAATTGACCCTGAGATAACTCAACATCACATTGATACTCATGATCATATGGTGCCCGTCAAGCAAAAATTGAGAAAATAAGGACTGAATGGCTCTTAAAAATCAAAGAGGAAGTCACTAAGCAATTAAAGGTAGGGTTCATCAAACCCGTGCACCAAGCCGAATGGATAGCCAATGTTGTGCCCGTACCTAAGAAGGATGGGACGGTAGGGATGTGTGTGGATTTTAGGGACTTAAACAAGGCATGCCCTAAGGATGACTTCCCTCTCCCTCACATTGATGTCTTAGTGGATAACATGATAAAAAGTGCCTTGATGTCTTTTATGGATGGCTTTTCAAGATACAACCAAATCAAGATGGCTCCCAAGGACATGGCCAAAACCACCTTCACTACCGAATGGGAAATCTATTGTTACACGGTGATGCTATTTGGCCTCAAGAATGCTGGGAAAACCTACCAAAGGATGGCTACAGCCTTGCTACATGATATGATGCATAATGAGGTAGTGTATGTTGATGATATGATAGTAAAATCCAAGGATAGAGGTAGCCACACCATAAACTTGAGGAAGTTCTTCGAGAGGATTAAAGAATGTAGATTGAGATTGAACCCATAAAATTGCACCTTCGGAGTAATCGCTGGAAAACTACTAGGCTTCCTAGTGAGCGATAGAGGGATAGAAGTTGACCCATCCAAGATTAAAGCCATATTGGAGATGCCTCCACCCAAAAGTGAGAAAGAGATTAGGGGGTTTCTTGGGTCGACTACAATACATTAATTGATTCATTGCCAAGCTCACTTCCACTTGTGAGACCATCTTCAAACTCCTAAGGAAGAATGAACCACATACATGGAATGATGAGTGCCAAAAATCATTTGAACTTATCAAGAAGTATCTCCTCCACCCACCTTTCCTAGTGCCTCCACAACATGGAAAACCCATACTCCTATACCTCTCTATCATAAGGGATGCGGTTGGAAGTATGCTTGCACAAGAAGACGATGACAAGAATGAGAGGGCCATATATTACTTGAGCAAGATATTCCATGATTATGAGACTAGGTACACTCCCATAGAAAAGTTATGCTTTGCACTTGTTTGGGTCGTACAGAAATTGAGACATATCGTCTTACCTTTCCAAATATGGGTGGTAGCATGAATGGACCCATTGAAGTATCTCTTTGAGAAACCCACTTTGAGTGGAAAATTGTCAAAATGGTTGATCTTGTTAGCAGAATTCGATTTAGAGTATGTGGCTAGAAAAACTATTAAGGGAAGCGTCATGTTAGATTTTTGTGCCGAGAATCCTATAGAGGGAGAAGATGGTAAAGAAGACTTTCCAGATGAAGACATTTTGAATGTTGAGTTAGGGGCATGGAAGATGTACTTTGACGGAGCTATAAACCAATATGGGAATGGGATAGGAATACTATTGATCACTCCCAAGGGATCTCACATACCTTTGGCAATCAAATTGAACTTTGAAGCAACAAATAACATGGCTGAATATGAGGCCCATATTGATAAAATGGAAGCTCTTCGAGAATTGGGGGTAAAGGAGGTCGAAGTCTTTAGGGATTTGACTTTGGTTATAGCCCAAGCGCAAAAGTTATGGAAGGTGAAGGAGGAACATTTGAAGCCTTATAAAAAATACTTGGACAACTTGACCAAGACCTTTGACAAGATTGAGTACACAATCATCCTTAGAGCTCAAAATCAATTTGTGGATGCCTTAGCTACTTTAGCCTCCATGGTAGAAATACCCGAGGGAGTATGGAAACGACCCTTAGAGATTAAGAAAAGTTATGAGGAAGTGCACAAGAGGAAAACCGAAGCTTCAGTAATGACCATAGAGGAAGAGGAAGTTCCGTGGTACCATGACATCATGAAGTTCTTGGAATTAAGGGCATATCTGGATGGTGCCGATAAGAGAGAACGTCATTCCATTAGGATGATGGCAACTCGATATATCCTATGTTGGGGACAACTTTATAGAAGATTCTATGATGGCATACACCTTCTTTGTTTGAAGAGGGAAGAAACTGAGAGAGTAATGGAAGAAGTGCATCAAGGGATTTGTGGTCCTCATATGAATGGAAGAATGCTAGTGAGTTGTGTGGACTATACAAAAAATTGCCATGATTGTCAAACACACGCCAACATGAACCATGTACCACCTAGTGAGTTGTATAGCATGACTTCTTCATGGCCATTCTCGGTTTGGAGCATAGATGTGATTGGGAGGATAGCACCCAAGGCTTCAAATGGGAATGAATACATTTTGATGGCAATTGACTATTTCACCATATCACAAGTCTTCACTATATTGACCACAAGCTAATAGGGCCGTGGAAGTAACCAATAAGAATGTGAAGAACATCCTAGCCAAGATGGTAGTGACATACAAAGATTGGGGCGAGGCCTTATGAGGTTATAAAACTTCTATCTATGCATCGACTGGGGCAACACCTTACTCTTTGGTTTATGGTAGTGAGACGATGCTTCCCATTGAGGTGGAGATACAATCTTCGAAGGTATTGGTGGAAACCAAGGTCCTAGAAGAGGATTGGGTTAAGGCGAGATATGAACAATTGGTTTTGATAGATGAAAAGAGGGCTGGGGCACAATATCATGCACAAGGGTACCAAAAAAGGAGGGAGACTTGGTCCTAAAGGTGCTTAAAGATGAGACTTTTGATCCAAGAGGGAAGATGAAGCCAAGGTGGTCTGGGCCTTTTATCATTAAGAAAATCATGTCTAGAGGTGCTACAAGAATCACAGATTTGGATGGGGAAGAGATGCTTCACCCAATTAACATGGATAGACTCCAGAAGTACCACATTTAAAAAGAAAAGAAAAAAGAAAAAAAAAAAGCCTGCTAGGTTGAAAACCCGAAAGGGCGGCCTAGGCAAAAATTAAGGCAAAAGAACCCCGCTAGATTGAAAACCTGCAAGGGCAGTCTAGGCAAAAATTAGGGGAAAAGACCATGGGCAGGCGAAAATTCCCGAAGGGACGTCATGGGCAAAAATTACATGGCAAATGAAAAAGAAAAAGAATAATGATGATAACAAACAAAGATAATAAAAGGAAATACTCTCATTGCTCAAATTAAAGGATAGTAAGATTGTTTTCATAGGGGATTTGGAACATTCCGATCCTTTATTAAGTTCAAAAACAAAACATGAGAATCATAAAAGTGCAGAAAAGTAAAACATGGGGCATATCAAGGTGGTTACTCTATCCTCCTTATTTTATTGCTAGTTTTCATGTAAGCCTTCTCATCCTTCAGAATCCACTTAATGTCATCCTCCAACCATTGCTTGTACCTTGCAGTGGGGTAGATGTATTTAGGAGGAACGATGTCTTTCGTCACCCTACGACATGGCCAAGTCTTACTGATCCTGCCTAAGATACTATTAGTGAACACTGCGGTGTGGTAGGCCCCTTTATCATCAGGAGCTCCTTGACACTCTCCAAATTGCCTTGGGATACGACAAGCGGAGTAGTAAGAGCATCATCGAAGCCCAACTAAAGTCACACAGTGGTCCTTGCAGCAACTATAGACCATGCTTGAGATATGCCACCATTCCACAACCCACTGAACGTCGGTCTCCTTGAGGCAACCCATAAGCTCCATATATGCCTCAAAGCCCATGTCATTCCGATGAAGTCGGTAGTCCCTAAGGTGCCTATGGAGGTTGGTGCTGAGAGGAACGGTGGGAGGTTGAAGTAATCGAAGTCTCTCTTGTAGCCATATCTGGGAAAAACAAAATGGAGAAGGAGAGAGAAAAGGGAATAAAAAGAAAAGAAAAGAAGAAAAAAGAGAAAAGAAAAAAAGAGAGAGAGCAAAAGGAAATAAAATAAAATAATGATGAAAGACGATATAAGGTGCCTCGATGGGTTGAAAACCGAAAGGCAATCCATGCAAAATTAGAGGGATCCCGCTAGGTTGAGAACCTAGGAAAAAATTAGGGATTATACCTGAAGGAGAAGAGGACTTCCTGTAAAGAAGTTTGCTTCCTTCCTATGAAAGGCATCCAAGCCATTGAGGGTCTCTGCCAAGATCAAGCCCATCGGATTACCTCTCTTTAGCTTATAAGCTATCATGCACATCTGAAGGTCCACACAATACGGGTTTTGAACCAAGAAATACCTTGCAAGAGCACACAAGCAAAAGGCACGAAGAAAGTACGAGCGTGGCCTCTCACCCTCGGGAAGGGTTGAACTAGAGAAATACCTTGCAAGAGCACACAAGCAAAAGGCACGAAGAACTTAAGGTTGAGCTTCCCAAAGACACACCACCTATTTGCCGTAGTGGAAGGGATACCCAACACGACTTGTAGCAAGGAAGGAAGATCCCCACCCATGGTAGGAAAGATAAGATCATCAATCTCTGATTCACCCATGACAGCAGCAAATTCCTCGATAGTGGGGCATAATTCTATTCAGTTGAAGCAGAATACATGCCGAGAAGGAACCCAATAGTTAGCATTAGCACAAAGAAGAGGCTCATCCACCCTAATTTGATGGTAGGAAAAGATGCAAGAAAGACCATAGGGAGCAATGGAATCTTTGAAATCGGGACTAAGCTTCCTAATCCAAATGGAGACATCAAGAGGAGAGTTTTCTGCCATTGGAAGACCTTCAAAAATTGTTCTCTGGGTTGGAAATATGTTGGTGAGGGTTTGAACTTAAACAACTACTTTTATACCTAAGTAAGTCGGCTAGGGTTTTTTTGATTCACAGCCCACGTACACAAAGTCAACCCTGTGTACGCAAAGTTAAAGCTACGTACGCAAGTTCATCTCCACGTACACATGACGCTTGGCAGAAGCTCATGTTCCCCTGTTTTGCGCAGAGATTTTCTACTCCAAAGCATTCATAGGGTTCCTGTGACCTAAAGAATCATTCAAGGCGCATTCCAAGCACAAGATTGCAAGCATCAAAGAAGCAAAGTTGCATAGAAACATGCAATTTATGATATATCTTGAAAATTAAATTCTAAGTTTCCAATCAAAAGCATAAATGTAAAAAGATATTCTTAATACAATCCTCTGTCTCAAACTTAATCCAAAAATTTCTGCTAAAGGGAATAAAAAACCATAAAAGCAACAAAAAAAAAAAAAAAAACTGCGTGTTGTATGCCTATATGTGTCTTGAACTGCAGGTAATCAATGGTGCCACCTCTTCCTTGACCGATGGCTAGGAGTCGCCTCTGAATCCTCCTCATCAATTCCACCATCATCATCATCATCCTCATCACCCCCACCTGGGTGGGCCACTCCTCCAAGACCATATAGCTCCCTCAAATAGTTGGTCACCTCCAACTTGAGATTCCCGGCCAGGCACACTAACTCCTCATGCTCATGCATAGTAGGCTGCAATTCAAAGAAAGAAGGGTTAGTGACTGAAATAGAAAGAGAAGAATGGAAAAAAGACAAGGATAGAAGGAAAAAGAACTTACCGCCTGATTATTGGGAGGGAAAGGATAGCCCATGACATTAGGATTACGAGGCACGACACGCTCCCGAGCAAAGCCATTCGGACCATAAGCATAGACTGTCCAAGGAAGGTGTGGAGGATCAATTAGCTCACCGGCAGCAGGACCCCTTGTTACAATTTCCCACATTAGAAGTCATGACAATTAAGAAAGAAAAAAGAAAAGAAAAAGAGATTGAGCATATACCTGAATAGTAAGGGAAGGCATGAGGTGAGTAATGTTGAATTCCTCATTGTCTAACCCCTCAAGAAGCTGCTCAGTATAGGAAACGCCACTCCCCCATGAGTTGTATTCAGCATCAATCACGGAGTGTGGGGCAAGCATGAACTCAAGAGGGTCCAT
Organism: Notholithocarpus densiflorus; assembly: GCA_030021035.2. Lineage (NCBI taxonomy): Eukaryota > Viridiplantae > Streptophyta > Magnoliopsida > Fagales > Fagaceae > Notholithocarpus > Notholithocarpus densiflorus. Next base: position 1,183,116 of record JARYZH020000004.1, read on the forward strand.
CATAATCCATGGTTCATCCCTACCCACTAACTAGCATCGCACCTCTATGCCAAATATAGAGCCTTCAAGCCCACTCCCTCAAGGGGTCGGGTAATCTCCGAAACAATGAGAGCGGCAGGCTCCAAGTCTCGAGAAACAGGAAAGGGTTGGCCAGCCTATAAAGTCCAGTTAACCTCTAAAGACATAAGGTTAGAAGAAGAGTATTCTAAAGGAAATGCATGAAGAGACATGAACAATTAGAACTCTTAAACTTACCTCATCCGAAGTCAACCTAGCAAGATGGGCCCTCACTTGAGGAAACCCCCTTAGAACTAGATTGGTGCCTAGGGTTATGAGACCATACCTAACAACTCACCACTACAAAAAGAAGCACAAGCCACAAGTTAGATGTAAGATGATAGTTTGCAAGATGATAGTTTGCAAGATGATGCACGAAAATCAGTAGGCTAGAATGCTTCAGATTATGGTAATGGGTTTTGGTCTTGAAAAAAAAGAAATAACTATCAAGGGTGACCAGTGTAACCTTGCCAAGGACCCTTCGACGGTTAAGTCAGTTTTCTCTCTAGAACGCAAGGAAAAATAGTGAATGGTGAAAACTTACTTTGGATGAATGGAGCTTGATCCTTTTATAGAGAGTTAGAAGTGGGTCTACTTGTTTGGATCCACTACAATCATGGGTGATATGGGTGGTTAATGGATAAAATGGGAAATGTGGAGCGAACTATAGGGAATTCTCTTCACTTTGTAGGAGTAAGGTATTATGGCCTAATTACATGGAGCCTTACGAGAAGTTTTCTTGTAGAATTCACCAAGTATTCTATGATCGTCTATGACCTTGTGCCAATCCTGGATGATCACCATTAAGTGGTCTTTACCTTGTGGACGAGTATAGGTCATACTCGACACCATTTGGGCTCTTCTCTTAAGGCTCTCTGGGTGAAATCAGGTTATGGCTATAATGACTGCCTGGATAAACACTATGGATGAACATTGTTAGATGAGTGCCATCAGTTGCCCCCTTTTGTCCTTGTGTCATCCATGTAGTCGTTTTGAATTTGATTGATTGATTGATTTTTTTTTTTTTTTTTTTTTGTGATCTGGACCCCACTCCTGATGTTGACATGTGGTGTGATCTTAAGGTTCATTTGCTACATCATTTCGTTTTTTAAGAGAAGTGCCACGTGGCCCCTTTGGTTGGTTCACGTCATTTCAGTGACCAGGTTTGTTGCCTATAAATAATGGAATTCCTCTCCTACCCTTTTACATTTCTCATATTTTCTCCTCTGCCTTCTGTCGTCCAGCGCCTCGTCTAGGAGTCTTCTTCCGTCTTTAGTCATCCTTCGTTTAGAGCTAGGTATCCTCTTCTTTCCGTCTTTAGGTTTTTTTATTTTTTTTCAAAATGTCTAAAATCGTAGTGTCTTCATCTAGTAATAGTAATGATAGGGTGATAGATGAGTACTATGATAGCTCTAGTGGTAGTAGTACTAGCAGTAGTAATAGTAGTAATGGGGGATACACCACGGATGAGAAATATACGTCTGGGGTTCCTGGAGTTCCCTTAGAGGTCTTCCAAGAGGAAATGAGGACGAGGATGGCCTCTGGGTCACTCGCTGGTACATCCACCAATGCCCCCTTGTCTGCCTCTTCAAGTGAAGAGGAGACCGTATATTGCTGTGCTGTGGGAATCCCTTCTTCAACTGATGAGAAAAAGCTTAACTCTCTTAGGAGTTGGTACCAAATCCCTGACGATCTCAATCCTCGTTTGGCCTGATGGAAAAATACATGTTTGTATCGCATACAAAACATATGCAGCGAAAAATTAACGGATTTACTTCATTCGCAATTGATAATATGTACTATGTAAATTTCAGAATTCAAGAATAAGAGAATGTACCTTGGTGTGGTGAATTTCAAAACCAAAGATCAGAAGTTCTTGAGAACACTTTTAATCTTCACTCCAATTCCACTTGTGCTCAAGAAGTGTGGTCTCTCAATCAGTTTCTATGAATTTGTTCAAGGGAGAATGAGAGAGTGTCTAACCCTCACATACAAACCATTTCATGTTCTTATCAAAATTCTATATATTTCTCACCTTATAATTGATTATCTAATTGGGTTAGCCTTTTTGGTCTTTACAATTAGGCTTTAGTATGTGGCTTAGAGTGGGACCAAAAGGGAACAAATAAGACACTAGCTCCAACGGGCCTTGAGCTTTTCTGTCAACTCTTGACAAATCCAAAGTTACCATTAATTATATTTAATACCACTATATAAATATAATTGCACTCTAGGCCTTATTAATAAATTATATCCCAAGACTTTATTATACATGCAACCCCTTCATAAAATATTCGTAGTAATACAAAGTCATGAATATAGACTGCCACTTTGTAAATTACTACATCTTAATCCTTGAGTATCCAGTTTAATCCTTTAAGTTATTCATCATATATTTATAAAATCCAATTTCATAAATATATACTTTAGTAACTATTTACTAAAGTAGTTAGGCCTAACATTCTGAATAACAAACCCATTAAACTTATCTCAAGGGAATATTTTATATCTCCATTATGAGACTATGAATTCCATCTTGAGAATATATGTTCCATCAACACTAAATGTGTCTACCCAACATACTGAGGTTTTGACTGTAACTTTAGATCTCACTCCTGATATATCAAAGCAACCTACACTTCATGATCAGGTCCATTATTCTCTCAGGATTAAGAGTTCATGTAAAAAGAAGTCGTGAGATTTATTATTCATTTGACAGTCATTAAGAGAATAATAAATCTCACAACGGTCCAGTTCAATATGTCTTAATTCTTAAAACACTTTACCCTTCTTTATTACAACATTGTCTTTAAGGATAACACAATATCCATGTTTACCTAAATAAGTTACAGAAATTAAATTCCTATGAACATTAGGTACAAACAAACAGTCTTCCAATATTAAAAACCTAGACTCAAAGCATAAATTAAACACTCCAACAGCTACAACAGGAATCTTGCTCCCATCAGCCAAAGTAAGAAACAATTCCCCTTCATTAAGCTTTCTGGTCTCCTGGAACCTCTGCAAAGAATTGCAGAGATGATTAGTACAACCTGAATCCACATACCAGGAATCCTTGGGATTTTGTATGAAACATATTTCAAGGAAGAATGAACTTTTCATACCCTTATTATTGGCAGCTTTGAATTTTGGACAATTCCTCTTCCAATGTCCTTTTTCACCACAATGGAAACACTTTCCTTTGATCTTCTTTCCTTTGTCGGCAACTCCTAAGACAATTTGTTTACCATCTTACTTGGTGAAGTCCTTCTTTTTCTTCTTCTTACCCTTGCCTTTCGACTCAGGTTGAGAAGTAGAAGCTTCAGCCATATTAGCATCAACACTAGATGTACCAAGAATGCCTTCTGCCGCTACCAACTCATTCATTAATTCAGACAGTGAATAAATATTTTTGTTCATATTATAATTGAGTCTGAATTCCTTGAATGATTCCGATAGTGACTGGAGTATCATATCCACTTGTGATTCTCCATCAATATCGGCACCTAAAACCTCTAGTGTATTCAAATTAGAGATCATTGTAAGACAATGCTCCCTCACTAAACTGCCTTCAGTCATTTTGGTATTATAAATTTGCCTCATGGTTTCTTGCCTTGCAGAACGGCCTTGCTCACCAAACATCTCCTTTAGACTTAGCATTAAGTTTGAAGCTAGTTCTACATTTTGCATTTGATGCTGTAGAAAATTTGAGATAGATGCTAGGATGTAGCACTTGGCCATTTCATTAGATTTCTGCCAACGATCATATTGCTGGTTTTCCTCAAGAGGAGTATCTAATGATGGAAAGGTAGGACATGGTTGAGTAAGCACATATTTGTGCTCTTCAACTGTAAGAATAAACTCTCCGCATGGAATGCTAAGCTCGAAGCAAAGACAAATTATATATTTCACACTACTATGAACTGACAGTGGAGGCCGTGAGATCCAACCCTTGTATCTCTCTCCCACTAGATGTTTTAAATTAAAGGTTTTTATTTTGTAAACATGTGTAATCTAATCACACACAGCCTTGCACTTTATACAATTGAAAACACTTAGAAAAAATTCAAAAATCTTTTCAGAGGCATTTTTGTGAGAATCTCGCGACTAAGCTCTTCCTGTGAAAATGAGTTAAGGGAAAATAGTGAAAACACAAAATTCAGACAGAAACTTTCACGACTGTCTCGTGACTATTTCGCGAGTAAAGATTACTCGCGAAAAGTTTTGTGCTTCAGAGGCATTTTTCGCGAGTAATTTCGCGAGAAAGTTACCCGTGAAAAACACATGTTTCAGTTTTTAAAGGGCAGATATAAACAGTTTTCAATGGTTTTTCATGAACAACAACCACCATATGAATATAATAGATGGGATTTGATATCAACATTGAATTCCATTGATGCTATAGCCTTAAAGTTCAATTCAACATACTTGAATTCAAATTTAAACAACATCATAACATCAATATCAGTTTTCATCAAACCATAGTTTCAACAACCATGTAAAAAACTAAATACATATATAATCTTCTAACATCATGAAATTGTTATCTCTAATTCCAAAACTCACAAAAAATGTTATACAGATTGGAAATTGAAGACCACTCTGATACCATTTGATGGAAAAATACATGTTTGTATCACATACAAAACATATACAGCAGAAAATTAATAGATTTACTTCATTCACAATTGATAACATGTACTATGTAAATTTCAGAATTCAAGAATAAAAGAGTGTACCTTGGTGTGGTGAATTTCAAAACCAAAGATTAGAAGTTCTTGAGAACACTTTTAATCTTCACTCCAATTCCACTTGTGCCCAAGAAGTGTGGTCTCTCAATCAGTTTCTATGAATTTGTTCAAGGGAGAATGAGAGAGTGTCTAACCCTCACATACAAACCATTTCATGTTCTTACAAAAATTATGTATGTTTCTCTCCTTATAACTGATTATCTAATTGGGTTAGCCTTTTGGACCTTTCCAATTGGGCTTTAGTATGTGGCTTGGAGTGGGACCAAAAGGGAACAAATAAGACACTAGCTCCAACGGGCCTTGGGCTTTTCTGTCAACTCTTGACAAGTCCAAAGTTACCATTAATTATATTTAATACCACTATATAAATATAATTGCACTCTTGGCCTTATTAATAAATTATATCCCACGACTTTATTGTACATGCAACCCCTTCATAAAATATTCGTAGTAATACAAAGTCATGAATATAGACTGCCATTTTGTAAATTACTACATCTTAATTCTTGAGTACCCGGTTTAATCTTTTAAGTTATTCATCATATATTTATGAAATCCAATTTCATAAATATATACTTTAGTAACTATTTACTAAAGTAGTTAGGCTTAACATTCTGAATAACAAACCCATTAAACTTATCTCAAGGGAATATTTTATATCTCCATTAAGAGACTATGAATTCCATCTTGAGAATATATGTTCCATCAACACTAAATGTGGCTGCCCAACATACTAAGGTTTTGACCGTAGCTTTAGATCTCACTCCTGATATATTAAAGCAACCTACACTTCATGATCAGGTCTATTATTCTCTCAGGATTAAGAGTTCATGTAAAAAGAAGTCGTGAGATTTATTATTCATTTGACAGTCATTAAGAGAATAATAAATCTCACAGCGGTCCAGTTCAATATGTCTTAACTCTTAAAACATATCAACACATCAACTAGAAGTCTCCATTTCCATGATCAAGACAAATCATCTTAGTTGATATGTTATAGTCTTCGCAGACGAAATGCCCAATTTCATCACCGACTACGAACAAAAATTATGAGTTTACAAATAACTTGTGATTTATATCTTTTGTGACTTTTCACATAAATCACATACTATGCATCTCATGGACTATATGATAATGTCCAAATATTCATGTTACCATTATTTTAGATAATAATAAAGCAACTTTATTAATCACAACATTAAGACATACATAATGTTTTATATAATATCATACAATAGGATTTAAGGGCACTAATCCTAACAATCTCCCACTTGCCTTAAAGACTATTGTGCACTAATCTAACTCCCATTCCCTCCAAATGTGACTCGAAAGTCCTTTAAGGCAAGACTTTGGTAAAAGGATCTGCTAGATTATTTGCACTTTCAATCTTTGGGGTAGGTATCTATGAAGCTTATCTTTTAGGGGGACGTAGGTTGCCTCTTACTACTTTTTCTAGGGAGATTCTCCATAGGTTAGGCATTGGCATTAACCAACTTAACCCCAATGCATGGAGACTCATTATATCCATGCAAGTTTTGTGGAGGGAAGTGTTTAATGGGAACTGTCCTCTTACTATGGACGAGTTCCTATACTGTTATAAACCTTCAGAAATCAGTCAATCCTTAGGGTTTTACTAGTTTTCTGCTAGGGGCTCAAACTGTAGATTGGTCAAGTCCCTCCCCACGTCTGATAGGAGATGGAAGACAGAGTTTTTCTTCGTCTCTAGGTTTTGGGTAGGGAACTTTGTTGAGGTAGGCAGGGATCCATTTCCTCCCTACACCAGTGAGATGGGAAATCTTCGTCCAGAGGGTATGTGACTTTTCACTACTTATTTTGTTTCTTTCATCATATATATCTAACTCTTTTTTTTTTTTTTTTTTTTTTGGGTGCAGCTGTAAGACGACCCTCCTTGAATAGTTTCTACCTTGAACGTGTCCAGCAGGCACGTTTATTCACAGACAAGGGTTTCTACTCCTTAGTTACTTTACTTCGTCTTGCTACTTAAAGGTTAGGACCTGAACCAACTAAGGAAGCACTTACCCACTAGCTTACTACGCACAAACGTGAGTTGTCTACCTTGCGTCTTAGTTGTTTACCTCGTCCAAATTCTAACATTTTTCTTCTTGCAAGAATGACAACCATGAAAGAGAGCAAAGGAAAAGGCTTAGCAGATGAGGAAGTTACACAAGAGGAGGAAGTCCACTCCTAGCCTCGTCCATTTGCAGGGGATAAAAGGAAGATCTTATCCAAGACAGTAGATATGGGGTTTCTTCCTAGTCGTCGAGGCCATAAAAAGGTAAAGCATGGGAGGTCCAAATTTGGAATTGCCAAGGCTGGTTCTGTCGTCCCTCCTACTCCTACTAAACAACCACCTGTGCAAATCCTTGATTTGGACTCGTCCAATCCTCCTGAGGCCACCCAGCCTAAAGCTTCCAATAGTAGCCCTATGACTCTTCTTAGAGTGAAGGTCTTGCCTAGGAAAGGTTCCAACAAGCCGTGTCTGAAGAGGACGTTGCTATATGTTATGATATGCCTGTGAATGAATTTGAACGTTCTACAGTTCATGATCTTTTCAAGGTACTTTTCTTTGTCCTTAGTCATTCATTTATATTCTTGACCATTTATCTCACATCCATATTTCTTTATACAGGAAATGACCATGTTTATGGCAGCATCTAGAGAGGCTTATAAATTGGACCAGCAATGGGTTAGGCTGGAGGCAAAAGTTCACGAGATGGAGAGAAAATCCAACCGTTGAGCTGAAGTAAGGGCTGAGCTGGAGGATGAAGTAAAAATGCTGAGGAATCTCGTCGAAGAGTTAAAGGCAGATGCCGTCGAGAAGGACACTAGTCTTGATCACTTGCAAATGGGAAGCGACGAGCTCTGCACTCTTCAAAGTAGCAACTATCAGGGAATTCAAGGCGTCCAAGGAGTTTATTGACCTCTTGGACAGGAACTACGCCGCGGGGTTTGAGGACTTCCGTATGCACGCAATTGAGCATTTACCTAGAGTGGATTTCAGTCCTATTAAGCTTCGCATTGCTGCTGAAAGCTCTCTTCTCTAGACGAGCTCTGAAGATAATAATGTGGAAGACGACACCCCTACCTAGCTAGCCAACGACGACCCAAAGTCTGGGGATAATACCCCCAGTGGTTTATAAAGGAATTTGTAATTGTTTTTAAAACAAGGATTTTAATGAGAATATTTTCCATGATAGCAAGATTGATTTCAAGATTATCATGCAGTAGTTGAGAAAAATTAATGATCATAAATATATGCTGATTTGACTTACAAGGCGGATTCCAAAACCTTAATTCCTTTCTCTAGATTGTTTACATCTCTTTACTTCTTTATATTATATCTTTGCTTAGTTTAATTATTTTCTTGGTATATTTAATTGCAAACAACCAATTTTATTAAACTAGATTAGAATTAATTTGGTTAAGATTTGATTAATTTTCCTACATTTATTCAAGTCTCTGTGGGTTTGACCTCGTTCTTGTCAAACTATACTTTGGTACGGTTCGTACACTTGCGAGTACTTTAAAATTTCACAACACCACCCTTTAGATGAAGCTGTTTCTCATTCTCATTATTATAATGGGCCACCCTGTAGCTAGTTAGACCAACCTCCGCAGGTATTACTGCTAAGTTAAAAGGAGTCTCTCCAGTTGGAGTCCTTACTATTGTCCTGTATGCTCAAAGGACACTGGGTAATTCATCTAGCCATATCCCTTTTGCCCCTTCAAGCTGAGTCTTGATGATCTTCAGGAAGGATCGGTTTGCAACTTTTGCTTGTCCATTAGCTTGTGGGTGGGATGGTGAGGAGTAGTGATTCCTAATTCCCAACTGCTCACAGAACTCTCTGAAGGGTGTGTTATCAAACTGGCGTCCGTTGTCTGAGACGAGCACCGTAGGGATTCCAAAACGGCAGATAATGTTTTTCCATACGAATCTTCTAACATTCTGCTCAGTGATCTTTGCCAATGGCACTGCTTCCACCCATTTAGTGAAATAATCAATCCCTACCACCAAGAACTTCATTTTCCTTGTCCCTATGGAAAAGGGACCATTGGGGTAAGATACTCTGATGGTTGTCTAGGTATGTTGCTGTAGTGCTGACACTTGTCACATGCTTTAACATAAACTTTAGCATCTACTTGCATGGACGACCAGTAGTAGCCTGCGCGGACTATCTTATAGATGAGGGACTTAGCCCTTGAATGGTTTCCACAAGCTCCTTCATGGACATCTCTCAGGACGTAAAGGGATTCGTCTGGATTTAAACATCTCAGGTAGGGTTAAGAAAAACCTCTCTTGTATAACACCTCGTTAATAAGGATGAACCTCGTTGCCCTCATCCTTAGCTTCCTTGCTTCTTCCTTATCCTCTGGGAAGTGTTCGTCTTTAAGATAAGACACAATTGGAGTGGTCCAGTTGGATACCCCGTCTATCTGATGTACTTTTGGAACGTCAATATTTGGGATGTATTGGATTTTGACTTGATCACTCATCATTTCATCTGCAGATGCCGTCTTGGCTAGGAAGTCAGCTTCCATATTATCTTCCCTTGGTATCTGTTGAAATTGAGCTGTTGTGAAGGTTTTGATGCACTGCTTAACTTTACCCAAGTACTTCTTCATCTGTTCTTCCTTAGCTTCACATGTTCCATTTACTTGGCCTATCACTAACTGTGAGTCTCCTTGGACGAGGACCGAATCTGCTCCAAGTGATTTAGCTAACTCCAAGCCCTGAAGTAAGGCTTCATATTCAGCTTCATTATTGGTTATCTAGAACTGTAGACAGGCTGCATACTCCAGATGATCCCCTTTTGGTGAGCGTAAAACTATTCCAATTCCTTCTACATGCTATGTGGACGAGCCATCCACATAGACGACCCACTACTTTGCCCCCTGGTCTTCATTTTGCTGACTACAAGCGGGAGTGAATTTAGCAATGAAGTCCGTTAGGACTTGAGCTTTGATTGCTTCTCTTGGTCTGTACCGCACATCAAACTCACTAAGTTCTACTGCCCACTAGATTAGTCGTCCAGCGGCCTCTAGCTTGTTCATGGCCTTTTTTAGCAGGTGATCTATCAAGATGTTGATTACATGAGCTTAGAAATAAGGTCTGAGCTTCCTTGCTGTTGTCACTAATGAAAATGCAAGCCTTTCCATGGGCAGATATCATCCTTCAGCTCCCTTTAAAGCTATGCTGGTGTAGTAGACGGGCTTTTGTACCTTTCCCTCTTCTCTAATCAAGGCTGAACTTACTGCATGAGGGGACACTGCTAGGTAGAGATACAACTCTTCTCCTAGTTGAGATGGGCTCAGTAGTGGAGTTTAAGCGAGATAAGCTTTTAAGTCTTCAAATGCTTGCTGGCACTCGTCCATCCATTCGAACGCTTTCCTTAATACTTTGAAAAATGGTAAACACTTGTCAGTAGCTTTCGAAACAAACCTGTTAAGGGCAGCTACTCATCCAGTGAGGCTCTAGATGTCCTTGATATTCTTTGGGGGCTCTATGTTCAGAATCGCTTGGATTTTATCAGGGTTTTCTTCAATCCCTCTTTGTGAAACCATAAAACGAAGGAATTTTCCTGATGCAACTCCAAAGGCACATTTGATTGGATTTAGCTTCATCTTGTATCGCCTAAGTGTATCAAAGGTTTCTTGAAGATCGTCCAGATGTTGTGTCTCCCTTATGCTTTTGACCAGCATGTTGTCCACGTACACTTCAACGTTTCTCCCAATTTGTGGACGAAACATATGGTTGACCAGCTTCTGGTAGGTAGCTCCTACATTTTTCAAACCAAATGGCATCACTTTATAACAAAACAAACCTTGGCTTGTGATGAAGGAAGTTTTCTCCTGGTCTGCCTTGTCCATCTTGATTTGGTTGTACCTTGAGAATGCATCCATGAAACTTAACAGCTGATATCCAGCTGTTGAATCCACCAATTGATCAATGCGTGGAAGAGGATAGCTATCCTTGGGGCATGCTTTGTTTAAATCTGTGAAATCCATGCACATCCTCCATTTTCCATTAGCATTTTTTATCATTACTACATTAGCTAGCCAATCAGGGTAGTAAACTTCGCGGACGAATTCAGCGGTGACTAACTTATGAACTTCTTCTTTGATGACATTATCTCATTCTGGGGAAAACGCTCTCTTCTTCTGACGGACGGGCTTGTGAGATGGAGATACGCTTAAATGATGAGTAATCACACTTGGGTCAATCCCAAGCATGTCTTCATGGCTCCAAGCAAAATACATCTGTGCTCTTTTTGAGGAATCCAACGAGATCCTACTTCGTCTTCTCCCCCAATCTCGTCCCAATCCTGGTAAACTTCTCCGGGTTGGAATCGTCCAATGGTACATCTTCCAATACCTCAATTGTCTTGGCCAATGTTCTCCTTTCTTCGATGTTCATTTTCTGCATATGCTCATCCATAGCCAACATTTCTAAGTAACATTCTCTAGCAGTTAGTTGATTTTCTTGTACTTCTCTAATGCCATACTCCGTTGGGAACTTGACAGACAAATGGTAGGTAGACGTTGTAGCCCTCCAACTGTTCAAAGTTGGTTGTCCAATAATAGCATTGTATGAGGACGAACAGTCTACAACAAGGAAATTCACTTCCTTATTGATTTGCTGTGGATAAGAGCCGACTACAACTGACAAGGAGATGGTGCCTACTGGTAGAACCTTCATTCCTCTAAATCCGATCAATGGTACATTCACCGAACGAAGTAACTCCTTATTAATTCTCATTTGCTAGAAGGCTAGATAATAGAGGATGTCTGCTAAACTCCCATTGTCTATTAACTCCCTTCTAGTGGTATAATTTGCAATTGCTAAAGTAATGACAATCGCATCGTCATGAGGATGATGCAATCGTCTCGCATCTTCATCCATGAAAATAATGGCTAGCTCATCTTCTCTGATCATCCTCGGTGGTTGTCCAGATATTTGCACATTCTGGACCTCCCGAAGGTAGGTCTTTTTGGCTTTGGACGAGCTTCCTGTTGATATACCTCCTACAATAATCCTTATTTCTCCAAGCGGTTGACGTGCTAGTTCTTCTCCTTTACCCTTCATTGGCTGTCTCTCCCTTATGGTCTCGCCCAAGAAATTTTTTTAACTTTCCTTACTTAATAAGAGCTTCAATCTACTGCTTCAAGTCATAGCATTCGTCCGTATCATGTCCATGGTTGCAGTGAAAATGATAGTACTTACTTTTGTTTCGCTTGCTAGGGTCTCCTTTCATCCTCTCAGGCCACTTTAAGGATGGATCGTCTTTGATCTGCATTAACACTTGGATAAGCGAAGTATTCAAGGGAGTGTAGTTGGAATATCGTCCTGAGGACGACCTTGCTTTCTTGCCGTCGCGATCCCTTTTCTCCCCTACTTTGGCTTTCTTTGGACGAGGACCTTGCTCTGGATGCTGTATATAACCATTTTCCAGTCGTTCACCTTTCTTCTTTTTCTTGGTAATAACCACGTCTTCTACGTTCATGAAACTTTAGGCTGAATGTATCAACTCAGCCATCGTTTGCGGCTCCTGGTTGTACAGCTTATAAATAAACAAATATGAACTGACACCATTGTAAAAAGCTGATAAGAGGATTTTATCATCCATCTCGTCCACCAACAGGGCTTCTCTGTTGAAACGACTAATAAAGGAACGCAAACTCTTGTTCTCTCCTTGCTTTATACTTAACAAGTTGGACGAGGAACGCTTTTGCCTCTGACCTCCAACAAAGTTGTTGACAAACAACTTACTTAACTCTTGAAACGAGGTTATGGTATTTGGTGGTAACTTACCAAACCATACCCTAGCCGGGCCCTTCAACGTGGTGGGAAAGGCTCTACACATGATCTCGTCTGGAACACCTTGGAGATGTATGGTTGTATTGAACGTAACAATGTGATCACAAGGATCATGCGTTCTATCATACAAGTCCAGGGTAGGCATTTTGAACTTGGAAGGTGAGGGATGACTTGTGATGGACGCAATGAAGGGGGAATCAGTCCTATGGACGAGATCATCCACATGATTTGCTCTCCTCATGGAATCCTTCATCTCTTCCATGGCTCTTTTCATCTAGTCCATCTCCCTTTCCAAATGTGGTACCCTACAAGTAATGGTACCTCTGGACTGGTCTTCTTCAGCATTATTCTCCACCTCTTCATTTTTTGAATTCTGGCCTTGTTCTTCACCACGTCGCTATTGACGTTGTCTATTAACTTCTCTAGTTAACTCCTGGTTCTGTTGTGTCAGTTCTACCATTGCTACTGCCATAGACTGCAATTGTTGTTGGACGATCATCGAGGGTGCTGGTGCATGGTTTAGGTGACTGGAGGCGTTTCCACTCTCCTGGTGTCTTGGACTAGTGGCCATCAACCTAGTTCGAACCATGTAGCCTTTTTGTCTTGGAAAGCTAAGAAGTTAACACTTAGAAATTTAACTAACTACTTTCCCACAGATGGCGCCAACTAATGATGCACAAAAATTAGTAGGCTAGAATGCTTTGGATTATGGTAATGATTTTTTGGTCCCGAAAAGAAAAGAAAGAACTATCATGGGTGACCGGTGTAACTCGACCAAGGACCCTCCGACGGTTAAGTCAATTTTCTCTGTAGAACACAAGGAAAAATAGTGAATGGTGAAAACTTACCTTGGATGAATGGAGCTTGATCCTTTTATAAAGAGTTAGAAATGGGTCTACTTCTTCAAATCCACCACAATCATGGGTGATATTGGTGGTTAATGGATAAAATGGGAAATGTGGAGTGGACTATGGGGAATTCTCTCCACGTTTTAGGAGTAAGGTATTATGGCCTGATTACATGGAGTCTTACCAGAAGTTTTCTTGTCGAATTCACTAAGTATTCTATGATCGTCTATGACCTTGTGCCAATCCTGGAGGATCACCATTAAGTGGTAGTTACCTTGTGGATGAGTATAGGTCATACTTGACACCACTTGGGCTCTTCTCTTAAGGTTCTCTAGGTGCAATCAGGTTATGGCTATAATGATTGCCTGGACGAACACTATAGACGGACATTGTTAGACGAGTCCCATCAGTTTTCAAGACAATACAATTTGCAAGGCTATAAGCTACGAATGAAAGTGCAAAGAATGATTAGATAACTAACCTCAAGGATCTTCCAAGGCCCCACAAGTTGCTGCAAGGTTCCCTGACTAAGAGTATCAAGAGTGGAGTAGAGATAGGCAAGACATGCCTACCCTAGTTGGCCCTTCATGCCTCTCCAAAGTCCTGGAAGAAGGTAAGCCATCTCAAAAACATTGTTTGCCCACCATTGGCAAAGAGGTAGGCCCGCAACAAGTGGAGAAGGAAGGCCCTAGCCATACGAACACATTCCTCTGTGGTCCCCTGTGGGAGGAACATTTAATCCGACACTAAGTCAAAGTAGCGGATGGTCTTAGTGGAATACTTCCTCCCCAACATGTCAAGGCCCAACTAGATGCCTAACACACCATCCAAACTGATGATGGCCCCTTCGAAGATAAGGCTGGTCATACGGTAAAAGTCATAGGGAGTCACCATCATCTCCCACACAGCAATATGAAAGGTGTGGGTAGTGCCCACCACCTCTTAATGAGGCACTGCACCAAGGTAGCACTCGCAGACTTCTCCGAAAGAGGACCGATGATAGGCTCGAAGCCCGCCTCCTAGATATAGCCCCTGGTTTCGGGGACAAGAAGGTTGAACCACTCCACCACCTTATTGGTGCTTCCCCTACCAGCATAAAGGAATGATGACTGCATAAAAAAAATAAAAATAAAAAATAAAAATAAAAATAAAAAAAAAGGATGACATTAGATTCTTGATTCAAGTAAATTTAAGAAAATATGATGTTTTGATGCAAGAATGAAGATAAAAAGAAGGATATAATGATAATCGGATGCAAAAATGACAAAAAGGTGTTAGGATTGCATGTGGAAGTGAAACGGTTGAAAAATAAGTGAAAATGGTCAAAGTATGGCTTCTGCCAGGCATCTCACGTATGCGGGTCAAAGCCCACGTACGCAGGTAAGGCCTCGTGTACGCAAATCAAGTAACACGTACCAGATCCTCAAGAACAGAACTGCGTATGCATGAATGTAAGCTGCGTACGCAGGCTCGAGCCCACGCATGCAAGAACACAAACAGAAGAAATTCTTCAACATTTTCAAAGAAGCATCATCCAAAATCAATCCTAGACATGTTCCTACCCTCCTAAGATGTCAAGTTTTCATATAAACCCATCGCATGGCAAAACCCAAGCATTTGCATGGCCAAAAACACATCAAAACTGAAGATCAGAGAGAAACTTGAAAATGAGAAAACTTACAAATTCACCTTTTGGAATTTGATTCTCTGGCCGGTATGTCAATGGTGGAAGCCCCACTAGCCTCGTTACTTCGCTCCAATGGGTGAGATGGAAGGCATTAGAAGATAGGACATAAGAGGACTTCTTGGCTTTGGGTGCCATTGGAGAAGATGATGAGAGAATAAGAGAAAATTGAGAGAGTCTGAGAGGATGAGAGAGTCAAGAAGTGACGAAAAGAAAGAGGGGAGGGATGTTTTTGTAGAGAGAAAAAAAGAAGAGTTATGGAGAATATGAAGAGGCGGGAACACACCAGATGGCTAATCTATGTGTAGTTTAGTTATGAAGAGAAAAAAAAAATCTTCCTCAAGCAGGATTGAACCTATCAAACATCATCCCCATAGAGGAAGCAGAAGACTCTCCCTCAATAATTTAAGCATATCAAGCGTCATACCCATGGAGGAGGCAGAAGATTCTACCCTGATGGACCCAAGCACATCAAAGCAAATCCCCATGGAGGAGGCAGAAGATTCTTCCCCGATGGATCCAAGCACATCATAGCAAATCCCCAGAGAGGAAGCAGAAGATTCTTCCCTAAAGTATCCCCAGTAAGGAAGTAGAAGATTCTTCCCCAATGACTCTTATACACCGAAAAATCCCCAGCAATGAAGCAAAAGATTCTCCCTCAAAATCCTCAGTGAACCATGTAGGAAGCAGAAGATTCTTCCCTAGTGGATCACACATTTACATTACTCCTCAGCGAGTCCATCCATACTACTCCTTAGAAAGTTTCTCATCCCCAGGCAAGTCGTGAAAGGCAGAAGATTCCTTCCCATGCACATCTACTCCTCAGTGAGTTTTCACCATCCTTAGTGGATCTAACAATCAAGGCTACTCGTGCACATATCCCTTGGGAATTGAACATGCAGGCACGGTAGAAAAAGGTAAAGGTAGTGATAGAGAAAGAGACCAAGGTCAACTCGAGGCAAGAGCCTTACTAGAAAAGGTAGAGAAAGAAGTGAAGAAGACGAGAGGAACAAGTCACCCGGAGAAGTTTGAGGTAAGAGGCATCCATGGGTTGCATGTTAGGCCAGCTAAATGAACCTGATCAAAAGGAGAAGGAGATTTACTACCTGAGTAAGAAGCTCACCAGTTGTGAGATCAACTACATCGCCATTGAAAATACATATGCGCCCTAGCATAGGCCTTACGTAAGTTGCGGCAGTACATGCTCTTCTTCACCACGTGGTTGATTTCTTGTATGGACCCTATCAAGTACATCTTTGAGAAGCCTGCCCTCACAAGGAAGATCTCCCGTTGGTAGATGTTGCTATCTAAGTTTGATATTGTGTTTGTGGTGCGAAAGGCCATCAAGGGCCAAGCCATTGCCGATTACCTAGCAGACCAGTCGTTGAACGATCTAGAATTCCCAGAATCCTTCTTCCCAGATGAGGATGTTTTGGCGATAGAGCCAGAACCAAGCAATGTGGAACTGTGGCATTGGAAGCTTTATTTCGATGGAGCCACCAATAATATTGGAAATGAAGTGGGAGTAGTTCTAGTATCCCTGAATGGCCAACATCCTTGTTTCAGTCAAGTTGAATTTTGATTGCACGAACAATGTCACAGAGTACGAGGAGTGCATAGTGGGCTTACAAGTCGCCTAAGAGTTCGGCACGTACAATCTAAGCGTCTTTGGAGATTCCCTGTTGATCATTTCCTAAATAGAATGAAAGTGGCAAGCCTAAGACACTAAGTTGATTCCGTATCAGAAATGTGTCAGCCGTTTAATCCCGAAGTTTCGAAACATTACCTTTGCTTATTTGCCCCAAGCACACAATCAGTTCGCAGATGCTTTAGCATCCCTGGCTAGCATGGTTAAATTGGCAGAAGGAGATGATATGCGACAATTGAGCATAGAGGTCCGCAGTATACCAGGCAACTACATGAATATCGAAGAACGCATGAATGTCAAAGCTGAAATCGACGGGAAGCCATGGTACCATGTTATCAAGGCTTATGTTAGGAATGGTGAATACCCATCTGGAGCCACGGACAGTGAGAGGAAGTTTATCAGGCGCATGGCGTGCCAATTCTTCTTGAGTGGGGAAGTCTTGTATAAGAGGAACCACGATACAATATTAATTTGATGCATAGATGCCCCTAAGGCTAACCATTTGATGGAAGAGATGCATGAAGGCTTGCTTGGAGCCCGTGCTAGTAGACCCCTGTTGGCTCAAAAAATCATGAGAGTTGGCTATTATTGGCTCATCGTGGAAAGCGACTACATCAAACATGTGAGGATGTGCCACCGTTGCCAAGTATACCAGAATAGAAAGAATGTTCCTCCCCATCCCCTGCACTTTCTAGCAGCACCACGGCCTTTTTAGGCTTGGGGAATGGATGTTATCAGACCCGTGATTCCGAAAGCCTCTAATGGGCATGTGTATATCTTGGTGGCTATCAATTACTTCACCAAGTGGGTGGAAGCCGCTTCCTATAAAAGCATCACCCAAGCTATGGTGGCCTGATTCTTGAAATAGAACAACATTTGCCGCTATGGCGTACTAGGAGAGCTCATTACAGATAACAGATTGAATATAAATAGGAAAATGATCAAGCAACTCTGCCAATGATTCAAGATCGAACACCGGAATTCGGTTCCCTACCATCCTCAGATGAATGGTGCAGTGGAATCCACCAACAAAAACATAAAGAAGTTTTTAGTGAAGATGACAGATACCTATAAGGATTGGCACGAGTTCTTACCAATTGCCTTGTGCGCCTATCGCACTTCTGTTTGTACTTCCACGAATGCGACCCCGTATTCCTTGGTCTACGGCATGGAAGCCGTCCTCCCCGCAGAAGTAGAGATCCCATCTCTTAGAATCTTATCACAGATAGAGTTGTCAGAAGCTGAATGGGCCCATTCCCAAACATGATAGACGAAAAACGTATGACTGCAATGTGCCATGGACAGTTGTACCAACGCCACGTCAAGTGAGCATTTAACAAGAAAGTTAGACCTAGAGTCTTTGAAAAAGGCGACCTAGTCTTAAAGAAGCGCAACTAGACCATGCCTAATCATAGAGGAAAGTTTGCCCCGACCTATGAGGGCCGATACATGGTGAAGAAGGCCTTCTCTGGAGGAGCCTTGATCCTAGCCGACATGGATGGGCATGACTTCAATATGCCCACCAATTCTGAAGCTGTTATACAGTACTTTGCATGAGGGATCCTCTAGGTGCAACCTCTTTTTCTACATTCCTATGTAAAAAAAACAAAAAAACAAAAATATGAAAAGGTAGATTGAAAACCCGAAAGGGCGGTCTACGCAAAAGGAGAGCAAAAGAAAGAGTGTGAGGGAGCCTACTAGATTGAAAATCCAAAAGGGTGGTCTAGGCAAAATCTAAGGCAATAAAAAAATGTCAATTGAACTACGTGATGACCTAATCCTTCCCCGTGGAGGTACCTAGGCAACCACCTTGGCCTGGTCACATTTTAGAAGAAAAATCAATCAGTTTTAGGTTTATGATCAAGATCAATGGAGGAAAGCATGCACCCTCTTAGGTTACTCTATGTTTGCAACACGCATGGCCTGCTGTGGTTTTGTTCAGAGATCTTATGGCCTGTAACAGTGGAAGGTGTACCCTAATGGGAAAGGAAAAGATTCGTCTAGAACAGGATGTATCCTTTGGAACCTGAGATATTGATATGTATAGACTTACATCTACCATTTTATTTGTATGATCTTGCATTTTCAAAATATTTGCGCACATAATCATTAAACAAGTCTGTTCTGTTCCATTCTAATCCTTCCATGCATTCATCATTATGCATCTAAACACAAATCTCATAAACATAAATATCTCCTGATAATCAATATATGCAAAAACATCTTTGTTTCCACCTTCTTTCTGTTTTTTAAGCATGCCTTAAAACTCCAAAAGTGGAAGGTCGCACGTAATGCCTAGCAATTTACGAAGGACCTTTCCATACATGGTGGAAATTGAAAACAGAAAAAACTCAAGTGAGTCAAACATGGCCCAAACAGTCTAACACCGCCTTGCATAGCATCTCAAAGTCAGTAAGGAGAATTGGATCATTTGAGGAATGAGTACGAAGCAACCTCGCTACATCAAAGCCCAGATCTCTGGCAACCTCTCTAAGTTTATTGTATGAGTGCCGAAGATGAACCAGCTCCCTCTCCATGCCGGGACTCGAGGTGGAGCTCTACCTCTCTGTGTCAAGAAGAGCCTGCAAGGTGCCAACCTCAACAATATCAACTCTCAATGCCTCCTCCTTCTCGGCTACTAAGCCTGGAGACGACGAAAAGCCAATTATGGCTCACTAGGCTCATTAGCGGGCCCATATTCCAAGCTCAAAGTGGAATGGATGAAGGATCTAGCCTCTAGTAGCCTCAATGCTAAATCATTAGCTCTACTGCTCGCCTCAGCATAACTAGCCTTCACTATGGCCTTCTCCTCATCTCTTGTCTGATCTGGGACAATAAACGTCTAAGTAAGGTCTGCCAGCTCACTCTCTAAGCTCGCAACTCAGGATCTCAGCTGAGTACACTCTGCCTCTATGGTTGAAGGAACTAGACTCCTTTGCTCAAGCTCTGCTCTAAAGATGGTGAGCTCAGCCTTACAGGTCCTCCCCATCTCATCATAATCCTCCACAATGGCATCAAAAATCTCCTTGTAGCAATCCCTATCCCAAATAGCCTCTATCTGGCACTCTCTCAGGTCCCTGAGAGTACTCTTAACTCTGACCTTAATCCCACGAGCAGTTCAGCAGCAAACCGGTCCTTCAAGAGATTTTTTCGCACAACCGAGACCACATAAAGCCTACACTAAGGCAATTTATCTTTGCGCGTCTTGTCCAGCATCCTGGAATATCTTGAACCTCATTTTTAGAACCCGGTTCACCTGGTTCAGGGGGCGGTTCAAGCCCTGTCGTCAAGACACACAGTGGGATAGTGTTAAGGCCATTCCTGGTCATTGATAACGATCCATCCAACATGGTATAAAAGGTAGCAGAAGTCATTTCCCGTATGAAATTCCTCAAAGGAACCTTTCTCGAAGCACCGGTCGGTTCAGTTGATAACCGAGTCAATCAATGCATTCCATCGCATGGCAAGTCCAAAATCACACTGAGGAAATCCATGTTCATAATTTGGGTTGTCAAGAAACCCATATCGTCTATTGCGATTCCAATCCCGCTTCAAGTCGATTGATCAGTCTAGAACCATGCAAAACCCTACACTAGGTCAGTTTATTTTGCGCGGTTTAGCCCATTTTTTGTTAATCGATATGCTCAAAAGCAGGTCTATCCCGCCAGGAACCTTTCCTTTCATGTCGAGAACCACATAAAGCCTACACTGGGGTAGTTTCATTTCATTCGGTCTCTCCTTTTTTCCATATCCCTTAGTGGGTCAATCAATATCAGATTTTATCGGTAAACCTGTGAAAATACGGTGCGTTGCGGTATTAACAACCCTGGTGCAATCGACTCATAAATACTAAAGTGCTACTAGCAAACATACATAAGGCCTACCAAGAGGCGATATTGACATACATCTGGGCCTACTAAGAGGCGATATCAAGAATCATACATTCGAGCCTACCAATAGGCGAAATCTAGAATCATATATGTAAGGCCTACCAAGAGGCAATGTTCATACCTACATTCGAGCCTACCAACAAGCGATATCCAGAATCATACATATAAGGCCTACTAAGAGGCAATGTCCATACATACATTAGGAGCCTACTAACAGGCGATATCCAGAATCATACCTGTAAGGCCTACCAAGAGGTAATGTCCATACATACATTAGGAGCCTACCGAGAGGCGATATCATACATCAGACCCCATTATGGGGCAATATAATGCATACATGTCTAAAGCCTACCAAGAGGCAATATAGAAATATAGTCCAGGCCTACCAAGAGACAATACAATATATACATGTCTGGCCCACCAAGGGGCAATTTCTATAAAGTACAAGAAAAATAAAACATGCCTACGCAGGGGCTACATCATAACGGTACAACATACATGGCAGGCCTAAGGAGAGTCATCATCTTTAATGGTATCGCTCGCGAAGCACTCAACACTACCGCCATCGACAATATCACCCGCAGTGGGACCTGTAGAAGGACCGGCTCGATCCACCAAAGAACTTGGGGCATATCCTAGAACCTAAAATGGTGCCTAATCTGGTACAGGGCCCCGTGCCTAATCATCCAAGGGGACATATCCCCAACTACTGGCTGGTCTTGGAGGAACAAGCATATACTCTGACTTATGTCATTGAATAGGAGGATCTTTGCCAGGAATATAAGGTGCAAGAGGTATAGGCATCCTATGTCCCCTCATCTCGCAGATTAAAACATTAATGTACCTGTGGAGCATGCCTATCTCAACCGGGAGCTAACTCCTCTCTCTCTCTATGGCAACGACATGGGCTTCAAGCTCTCTCGAGATAATGACCTGGCAATCTCTTCCTGCACATACCCATCGCTAGTAGCGACTGAGCCTTCAAGCTCTCTCACCCTAGCTTGTAGGGTATCTGCATGCAACCTCAAATGGGCCTTTCAAGCCCGACGAGCGCATGCTATGCCATCGAGCACTCTACCACCACTCAGAAGGAAATCATTGATGTTAGGTCCGGTCGAGGACTATAGAAACCAAGTGACATAATCAGTATTCTCCGTAACGAAACCCTCGAAGGAACCTGTCTCATAGTTAAGGCCGTCCACAGAATAAGAAAGCTCACGAGGTGGATCCTTGGGTACTTTGAAAATCAGCATGACCTAATGGAAGGTCCTCTCAGCTAAGAAGAACTCCTAAAAGCACAGAACCAGCATTGTACACGCGACTCAGCCGTAGCAGGGGTGACCTCATGCCTAGCCAACAACTGCCCATCATAGGGGTTATTAAGTATCTCGCCCCAGGTGACACAATCCAGCGCAGAGCCGATAATGGATGGTTGTGTCAAAACAACTTTGGTGATCATGTAGAGGGACCAGGTGTATTCCCTAGGATATATCATCGAAGACAGGCCAGAATACTGTGGACGCAAGGTAGGGATGTGCTCATAAGCCACCACGTCAAAATTTGCCAACAACCCTCGAGGCTCCTGAAGCCTTGTCGCGAAGCCTGTCTCAGGTAAGCGATGAATAATTTGTAAGAATGGGACCCCCAATCATTGGCCCCTATATCTGACATTACTTTCATGGCTGACAGTAGTTGACAAGTCAACACCAACAGGTTTTTTCCGAACGGGCAACTACCAATGAAATAGAAGAAGAATCGCTTGAGAGCAATGTCATCCGGCAATGCCCTCCAAGGTATGTTCATCTTCAGCCACTCCATATGGATCTAAGGCTCATCAATAGGCCCAAAGTACCGTCTCGTTGCCCGGGTAAGGGGATAGCTAATTCCCAAAAGCTCGCTTGCAACTTCGAAGTCCACAAACTCGGTCAAGACCGGATACCCACTGAATCTAAGGCCCAAGATGGCTATCCAGTCAAGGGGAAGGACTGCATACTCCCCACAGCTCAAATGAAAGGTGCCAGTCTCCGCGTGGAACCGCTGCACCAAAGTCTCTACTATAGCATGTCTCATGGAAAAGGCTGGAGTCCTCATAAAATCCTCGAAGCATTACTCAATCAAAAATGCACAGTAGCACGCATTAGTCCTAGAATCAAACAGGCAGATAAGGAATGAAGACCAGGCTCCCCAACCATGAATCTTGTCAGTAGCCTACACTCGAAATCAGAGAAGCTACCAGAGAAAAAGGAACATACTTGACCCTTCCAAGCCCGAGCGGAAGGATGCTCTTCAGATCATGCTGAAGATGGGTATCATCTATGTTATCATCAATCTCTCCAGTGTATGCCTTAGCCCTGAACAGACAAGGCAAAAATCTCGGCTTACGACTACGGCGCCTCAAAGCGCCTAGACCCCGTCTGGCCATGTCATCGACCTCCAAATTCACATCTAGATTGAACAAGTGCTTATCCTCCAGCTCCACACCCCTTGGGCCTCCTCCTTCCTCGGTCCAAGGGAACTGTGAAGAACCTCCTCCTGAACTAGTGCGAGACTAAGATGAGGCACTGGCTGTCTCCACTGAACATCGGCTCCTGGTGCAATGTGCTATGTGTATGCCCCCAGTGGGCACGGTGTCATCACCACCTCGGTCAAAACACTGCTGAAGGGTCTATGCAACCTACACGCTAGTCGAGACAGTGTCGTCGTCACTGCTAGACGAATCTACTCAAGATGGAAAAATAGCAAGAGCCTTCCCGCGGTCCCCACTAGATCTTGCCCGTCGAGACATGATTTGCAAAAGTAAATTCAGATTTGATTAGTAAGCCCAAAACATATGGCAACGCAAATAGGTAGGTAAGTATGTCTAACCCAACTGCCTAACATATATTACACATGTTCTTACCAAAATGTCATGTTTTCTCAAAATATCAAAGTTTTCGAAATGCCCCTCTCTCTGGATTTATATTTGACGGCGATCGTTTAATCCTACCTCTTTTGCTTCAAAAGTATTCATGTTTTCAAAATGCCTCTCTTAGGATTTATATTTGGCGGCGGTCGTTTAATCCTATCTCTTTTGCCTCAAAAGTATTCAACTTTTCAAAATGCCTCTCTCTCAGGATTTATATTCGGCGACGGTCTGTTTAATCCTATCTCTTTTGCCTCAAAAGTATTCAAGTTTTCAAAATGCCTCTCTCAGGATTTATATTAGGCGGCGGTCATTTAATCCTATCTCTTTTGACTCAAAAATATCAAAGTTTTCAAAATACCTCTCTCAGGATTTATATTCGGCAACAGTCGTTTAATCCTATCTCTTTTGCCTCAAAATTATTCAAGTTTTCAAAATGCTTCTCTCTCAGAATTTAAATTCGGCGGCGGTCATTTAATCCTATCTCTTTTGCCTCAAAAGTATTCAAGTTTTCAAAATGCCTCTCTCAGGATTTATATTCAGCAGCGGTCGTTTAATACTATCTCTTTTGCCTCAAAAATATCAAAGTTTTCAAAATGCCTTTCTCAGGATTTATATTCGACGGCGGTCATTTAATCCTATCTCTTTTGCCTCAAAAGTATTCAAAATGCCTCTCTCAAGATTTATATTCGACGTCAGTCGTTTAATCTCTTTCTAGGCTTATATTCAGCGGCGGTTGTTTAATCCTATCCACCTTTTCGAGATTTACATTTGGTGGCGGTCATTTATATTAGAGACATATTTTATGTAATTGGCTAATCCTTTGACAATATGCACTTTACTTGTAATTGGGTAGATCTAGCATGGGTTTAGTACTTCAAGAAACATGTTGTTCAAGCCAAGTATTAAAGTCATGAAGATTGGACCAAGAAACAAGTGAAGAAAAGCTTTTCATTAAAGCTCGACAGATACCTCAATAGAAACAGTATCTATCGAGATTTAAGAAAGAAGCTCGACAAAAGCTGAATCTGTCGAGATCTACGAAATCAGAATTTCCAGATCTGATTTTTACACTTGCTGACATGTATGTGTATGGTTTATTTTCTCACAACCTAAGACATATATAAGGCTTATTTTAAAGGCCGTCATACATGGAGAACACATGCAAAAAGTGACCCAGTGCCTTATTCTCTCTGCAAGAAGTTACTATATCTTTTGCGCCTTAGGGTTTTGTAACCAAGTACTTCTTGATCTTCATTGTTGATGAAGTGAAGAACTTTGCAGCCAACAACATCTTCAAGTTGCTGGAGTTAGTCACGTACTGGGATTCGTGCAAAAGGGTGGCGTTCATATATTGAAGAGTTCGGAGGTTCTAAAGCGGTAGAAGGTTTCTACTGTAAGTTCATCTATGGGGATTGTAAAGTCTAGGGACAAAGGTTTTGTACTAGATCTGAAACTTCTCTTTACTATAATGAATTGCTTTTCGGGAAGTTTCCCCCCAGGTTTTTTACTGTGAAACTAGTTTGTTTCTTTGGTTTTCCTGGGTCATCATATCTTGTCTTATTTACTATTCCGCTGTGCATGATATTGAAATGATATTGATTTTTGTTTGTTTTAACAAGGTTTGTTCATAATAAATCTAATTAACAACTTAGGTTTAAAACTTGTTAATTTTATCAACCGGGGTCTAAATTTCCCAACAGTTTAATCTCTTGCAAGATTTACATTCAGCAACGGTCGTTTAATCCTATCCATCTTTTCGAGATTTATATTCAACGGCGGTCGTTTAATCTCTTTCAGGATTTACATTCAGCGGCGATCATTTAATCCTATCCATCTTTTCAAGATTTATATTCAGCAGCGGTTGTTTAATCTCTTTTAGGATTTATATTCGGCGGCGGTCGTTTAATCCTACGTTTCCAAAATTATTCTCATCTCAAAATCGCATTGTTTTCACATGTTCAATTCTCTCAAAGTTTTCCATCGTCATCATGTAGTCTCTCATATTTACCTAGCTTTTCTCTAAGCTTTCATAGTGTTTCACATGTTTTCATAGCAACCAACATAAGCTTTCCTAGTTGAATTGCTACTAACATATTTGCAGGAAAATAAATAAAGGGAAAGAAAAAATAGACACTGACCTCAAGCGCAGAACAAAAGGATGAAGCTGTGAACTAAAGCTGAAAGCTAGACCCACTAGACCACAACTTGCTCTAGAAAACTTTTTAGAAGTGATGATTCTGAGAAATGAGGTGGAAATGGTCAAAATAAGGCTTTGGGGCCCATTTATAGGCCTTTGTACGGCCTGGGCAGCCCAGCGCACCTTGGCGTTTATTTTCTTTCAGGGTTTATATTTGGCGGCAGTCATTTAATCTTTTTTAGGGTTTATATTTGGTAGCGTCGTTTAATCTCTTTCTGGGTTTTTATTTGGCGGTGGTTGTTTAATCCTCTCCATCTTTTCGAGATTTATATTTGGCAGCGCTTACTTAATCTTTTTCAGGGTTTATATTTGGTGGCAGTCGTTTAATCTCTTTCAGGGTTTATATTCGGCGGCGATTGTTTAATCTTATCCATCTTTTCAAGATTTATATTCGACGGCGGTCGTTTAATCTCTTTCTAGGTTTATATTCAGCGGTGGTCATTTAATCCTATCCATCTTTCTGAGATTTATATTCGGCGGCGGTCGTTTAATTTCTTTCAAGATATATATTCGGCGACGGTCATTTAACCCTATCCATATTTTCGAGATTTATATTCGACGGCGGTCGTTTAATCTCTTTTAGGGTTTATATTCAGTAGCAGTCGTTTAATCCTATCCTGCTTTTCAAGATTTATATTCGGCGACAGTCATTTAATCTCTTTTATGGTTTATATTCAGCGGCGGTCGTTTAATCCTACATTTCCAAAATTACTCCCATCTCATAATCGCATTGTTTTCACATTTTCAATTCTCTCAAAGTTTTCCATCGCCATCATGCATACTCTCTCATATTTACCTAGCTTTTCTTTTAGCTTTCATAGTGTTTCACATGTTTTCATAGCATCCAACATATGCAAGTCCACCTATGCTACTTAAACATGTGACAGATATATTTTCCAACATCATCATGGCATAAATGATAAAAAAAAAAAAAACATATATGCAAAATACCAAAAATAAAATAAGTGCTAGCATGCTTTCCTAGTTGAATTGCTACTAACATATTTGCAAAAAAAAAAATAAAGAGAAAGAAAAAATAGACATTAATCTAAAGTGCAAAACAAAAGGATGAAGCTGAAAGCTGGACCCACTAGACTGCGACTTGCTCTAGAAAACTTTTTAAAAGTGAGAATTCAGAGAAATGAGGTGGAAATGGTCAAAATAAGGCTTTGGGGCCCATTTATAGGCCTTTGTACGAACTAGGCAGCCTGGCGCACCTTGTGTTGCCGTCGAGTCTGCCCGACGCACATTGTATGGCCGTCGGTCAGCGTTGACCTTGTGAACGTTGACCAGTTGACCTTTGACCCAAAAAAAAAAAAAAAAAGGTTATTGCCTAGTTTTGAGGACTAAGTTAGAAAATTTCTCCGAACCAGCTATAGTAGCTCAACCTTGTCATATAAAACCGGTCTCAATCCATGAACGGCACAGGTTCCGCAAGCAATTTTGGGGCAAAAAAATGCGAAATTACGTTCATTATCCGACACCTCTCATTGCATTCGAGATATCAGATAAAGAAGGGGTAGTTGTAGATACCGTATTTTGTCCGCCTTCGTTTTGCATACTGGATCCCGAAAATTCCAAAAATATTATCTTTTCTCCATAGGGCCGCGAAAACATTTAGATTTACATGGCGCAACCCGTTCGAGCATTAGAGAACTCGAAGTGCCTTTTACGGTCAAATTGACCAAAATGCCCCTAGTCAACCCTGGGTTGACCAAAATTCAAACGAGGTTAAAGTCCACCCGAAACATCATTTTTCATTTTTTTTACATCAAACCCTAGCCACTCGGAGATTTTTGTCAAATTTAACCAAGTTTGACCCGACGTTGATTCCCGGGGGCACTAAAAACTCTAATTTTGATCCAACCTTTAGAACAAGTTGGGACTAATGCCATTGTGAAGACTATCAAATTCCCTATCCAACGACTATTCATGGGTCGAAATCGGAGTTAAAACTGTTGAGATATCCTAAAAATCGTGCAAAGTGCATCAACATACTTCCCAAGGCCATAACTTTTGATCCAACTGTTGGATTTCCAAATTCTTTAGTGTTCTAGAAACTAAACATCCAGATCATTCTAGGGACACAAAGATCAACTCGATACTAGTTGAGGAAAATCTTCAAATACGTGTCCAATACTGCTGATGTTAGCAGGGGTGGCTGACGGCCCTTGTGTGGCCGCCGGTAGGGGTTGGAGCACATTGTATGGCCGCCGGAAGCTAAAGGGTCATAATTCAACTATAAATGCTTCCAAACCCCTTATTTTGCAAAAAAAAATGAGAAGATTTTGGGCAGTTTTTTGGGCAGATTCTCTCTCTCTTCTCTCTAATTTCTCTCCCAAACATATCTAAACACCTTTGATTCATCTCTTTTCCCCACAATCACAAGGTAGTGTTCTTGTACCTAGTCTTCCTCGAATTTGAGGTTTAGGGGTGTCGATGTAGCTTTTTAGCTACAATCCACACCCTTTTCTTTTATAGCTTTTCCTAGCTTTTTCTTGTTCAATAATATGCTTTATTGCTTTTTCCTAGTATGTTCCTGCTTTATTTTGCTTCCTAGCATGTTTATGGTTTTTCTGGCATGTTTCCTTGCTTTTTACCATGATTTATTGCTTTGATGTTTTTGGCCTAGCTTTCTTGGGCTAGGATATGTCTAAATTTAATGTTTGTGCTTAGATCCACATGCTTTTAGGCTCCTTGCCATGTTTATGCTTAGATCTACATGCCTATGTGTTCTTTTTCATGTTTATGCTTAGATCTATGCCTCTTTAGGCACCTTGTCATGCCTATGCTTAGATCTATGTGTTTATGGGCTCCGTGCCATGTTTGTGTGCTTTGATCTATATGTTGGTTGCTATGCCATGTGCTTCTATATCCCTTTTGTCCCTTGATATCTCTCTTTCTTGTGTTTTTGTCCTTATTGGTGGGCTATAGATCTAGATCTCGTGGTCTAGGTCTACATCCGCACACCTAGGCCTATATAAAAGGGTTTGGATCATTTTCTTATATGCATGTGTATGTTTGCTTGCTTTTATGCTTTATGTCAATGTTAGCCTCTCTAGATCTAGGCTTTGCCATGCTTTGTGCCCCCCGTGGGCTAGTTCTTGTGTGGTTACATCCATCCCCCTAGTGGCCTAATGAGGTATAACCACTTGTGAGATGCATCCCCGTGATATTGGTGTGCTTGATCCACACCTTTCTTCACTCTGTGCAATGTTGATATGCTTGCCTTGCTTGCTTTGCACCACTCGTTTGGATTTCTTTGCTTCTTTGCATCTTTGCACGCTTGCCTACATGTTCATGCATGAGTCTGTGTGTCGTCCATACTCCAATCCAATGGAACTATGGACACTCGATCCAAACCTACATTTGTCCTCCAAGGACACCCTCCTTTCTTTGATAACATGCTTGTTTGCCCTTTCACAGGCTTAGCATGCTTTGTTTTCCCCCGTTTGGCTCTCTTCGTTAGTATGTTCTTTGCATGCTCTCCCTATCTCCTTTATTTCTTTCTTTGCTTGTCTGTTGGCTTGTTTCTTTTGTCTTTGCATGTACATGCATGGAGCATGGACGCTTGGAGTAAGGGCACGATCTCCTAGGCGTGAGCAAAAAGGGAAAAGATGCAAGCAAGAAGACGCAAGCCCAAAAAGGGCAATGATCAGTAGATTAGGGGGCCTAGCCCCTCCAGAGCGGTTTTCTCTTTCTTCCCCTCTCTAAGCCTCTTCTCTAGAGCATGTATTAGGGTTCCCCCTTTCCTTGTACCCTTTATTTTTCCTGCTCCATGCTTGGGCCGCGTTCCTTGGGTATGGAAATGTTTGTTTTACATTTCCTGTACCTTGTTGGGCCATATCCTTGGAACATTGGCAATGTCTAATTTACTTTCTTGTTATGTGTGATAGCATTGCACATCATGTATGTATATATATATATATATATATATATATGCTTGTATGTGTGTTGGTGATTGTGCACTTTGTATGATGGACTTTCATAGTTATGTGAGTGACCTTCTCTGGCCATGAGTGCTCTTGACCTTGTGGCATAGGTATGTGCTCAAGGCGATTGTTGTAGGTGCATATTCATGTCATATTTTGTGCATAATCACCTCGGTATGATCGTCCCGATCCATGTCACCAAGTGACATCGGTTTCCCCATGTATGCGTCTCATATCAATGTGCTTAATGCTTTGCGGGTGTGAGAGACCGCCAAAAGGTGCCTCTCAAAAAAATAGAGAGGTTTTTCTGAGTGCTTTTCAGGGCACCTCTCTTTTTGGGTAAGTGGTGTGGAGTCGCCACTTATTTTTTATACAAAAAAATAAGAAAAACTAAATACAAAAATACATAACTAAATTGTTTCCTTTCATTGATTGAATAAAAAAATACATGTTTGAAAATTTTAAAATTACATAGCTTTGGGTCCTAGTTACAAACTACCAAATAATTACATGGTATTTTGTCCTAGCTACAATTTACCCAAAATAAAACAAAGATAAGACCTAGGTCTACCTATCCAAAGACACTAAATTCGGAGGTTAGGTTACGAAATGGGAAGGTGTTAGGCACCCATTCCGCCCAGACAAAGTCTAGTCTTCTAGACTCTTGTGACCTATGTACCCCTTTTATGCATGAGATGAATGATATGTTGTACATGTGAAACAAACTAAATCACACAAGTTTATTTATGAATGCATCCTATTCTTTGTTAAAAAAATTTAGATCTGTGTTGTGAGTAAAAAATTATATTTGATTTAGAAAAAATCAGATCTGTTTTTGTTGTTTAAAAAAAAAAAAAAATTAGAGAGAAAATTCAAATCTTTTTTTTTTATTTAATTAAAAAAAAGTCTTTTAATTTGAAAAAATATCAGATCTGTTTTTGAGAACTTAGAAAAAATTGTTTTTGATTTGTAAAAGATCAGATATGTTTTGTGATAAAAAAAAAAAAAAAATCAGATTTGTGTATTTAAAAAAAATCAAATCTGTTTTTATATGTGTAAAAAAATGAAAAAGATTTCTTGAGAAGAGGATTTCATTCATGAAATAAATTTATGCTATGTGTATTAAATAAAACAAACACAACACACACAATCATGCATGATCTTTTTCTTTATTTCAAAATCCACATATGTAAAAAAAATTCAAATCTGTATCTGATGAAGATACAAATCAGTTTGTATTTTTTTTTTTTTTTTTTTTAACTTCAGATCTGCATCTAAGGAAGATGCAGATTAGTTTTTAATTTAAGAAAAAATTAGATCTACCTCTAAGGAAGATGTAGATCCATTTTTACTTTAAGAAAAAATCAAATCTACATCTAAGGAAGATGTAGATCCATTTTTGTTTTAAGAAAAATCAGATCTACATCTAAGGAAGATGTAGATCTGTTTTTGTTTTGAAGAAAAAGAATTGTTGACATGCAGATTTTTGAAAATAAGAAAGAGACCACAACAATAATAAATGAATTAAGAACATGCGTTGACAAAATAAATCAGCAATTCATGTTATCGATACTTGAAACAACTAAACTAAAAAAGAAAAAACATACATCATCATAATAAGAAAAGCATTAAGAAAAGAAAAGGGTAATCAGAAACAACCTCTTGTATGGAGCACTTCTTCTTGAGAGGATGTTTTAGGGTTCAAAGAAATTTATTCAATTATCTTTGAAACCTAAAAACCCTAGTTTAAGAGAGAATACCAGAAAAGAGGGGTGAGAAATTTGAGAGTGTGGCAATATGTCTCTCCTAGAGTGTAAAATAATGTGCTGAATTTGGGATCCAGTCCTTATTTATAGAGACCGGAACACTTAAAAATAATGCAACCACGGGTAGAATGTGAATCGGGACCCGTCTTTTTGCGAAAAAGTCGAAAAGGGTGTGCCTTATTGGCATTCGTAGAAAATTGGGCCAAAGCCCAAAAGAGTGCAATTTGGCACTTTTAAAGTGCCGTTTGGCACTCCAAAAGTGTCGAATGGTACTCTTGGGTGCTAATCGCACTTTCGTGTTCGGGTGCATTTTGGACTCCCTTTTTAGGTTTCCTTGAGCCGGTCCTTGCACTTAGACGTGTTTTCAATCCGTATTCTAAGATTTTTATCACTTTTCTGGATAATTCAGCTCTTTTCAGGAAAAATTATCTTGTAGATAAATATTCTAGAATAAACTTTGATAAAGTTCAGATTATCCACAACTTTATTGTTATCCAATTATCCCTTTTATTCCTATACAAGCAATCCTATTTTAGACACTAATTGTCAACCAATCACAAAATTATTTAATTAATTTTAATTATTTAACCAATCAGAATTAATTTAAATCAATCATGCGTGGTCGACTCTACCTAGACACAATGCATGCTGACCATGCAAACTTGATCATGTGATATCTTTCGATCCGATGATCCGATTTGGAAATCAAACACACCGTTGTGACTATTAGAATCTTAAGATCATTTTTATGACATGCAATGAATGAATTAATGCATGTAATGCAATCATGACTTTTTTGGTTACATGGATGGTCATTCCAGTCATCCTCCTTGATTAAATCATAGGTGTAAAATCGAGTGTCTACAAAATGCCCCTCATTGACAGAGCTTGGAAAGCAAATGTCAATGTGAAACAAAGACATTGATTTTAGTGGCCATGATTTAATTGAGGTTGAATTTTCAAAGATTTCCCAGCCTTCGAACCTAAAACTTTGGAACTAGGACTAGTGCCTTACCTTTTGACAAAAATGAAAATACTAGACCTAACTGATAGCTGATGAATTTTGGAAATGATTCTTGACAATTGATGTGACCAAGAGGCTTTTCCGTCCTAATCTTGATAATGGAGTTGTCTGCGACCAAGGGGCTTATCAACCTCGATCTTGACGAAGGAACTGTCTGTGACCGCGATCTTGACGAAGAAACTATTTGCGACCTCGATCTTGATGAAAGAAATGTCTGCGACCTCGATCTTGACGAAAGAAATGTCTGCGACCAAAGGACCTTGATCTTGACTAAGGAAATGTCTATGATCAAAGGATCTTGATCTTGACTAATGGAAATGTCTGCGACCAAAGGATCTTGATCTTGACTAACGAAATGTCTGCGACCAAAGGACTTGATCTCAACGAAAAAAAAAATGTCTGCGACGAAAGGATATTAATCTTGACTAAGGAAATGTCTACGACCAAAGGATCTTGATCTTGACATCTTGATCTTGACTATGGAAATTAAGGGCTTCTCATCCTGGAAATCTAGTTGTTGCCTGCAAAAGTCAAAATTTGGAATCAGTCTTTAACTGATGAGTGTTTTGTTGTTCCCTTGCTTTTTTGAAATGTGTGATTTTCATTTGTCTCTTCTTGATTTGAACTTTTTTCATTTTCATCAGGAAAACTTTGATTGTTTCTTGATGGTTCTTTGAAAAAGATTTTTTCTTGCTTTGAAAAAGATTTTATTTTTGAAGCTTAGAATTGGACACTAGAAATTTTGAAATTAAAATTTGAAATTTTGGAGACTTAAGATTTTGAATTTGAAACCTTGAGATTTTGAAATTTTAAACTTGAGATTTTGAAAATTTTGAAATTTAAAATTTGGAGACTTAAGGCTTGGGCTTTGAAACTTGAAATTTTGAAAAATTGAAACTTGGAATTTTGGAAATCTGTGATTTGAAATTTTGAACATGAAATATGAGGTTTGAAATTTTTGCAACTTGAAATTTTGGGGATTTTGAATTTAAAAACTGGGCATTTAGAATGTGAAAATTTTTAAACTTGGGAATGAATTAAAAAAAAAAAAAAAAAAACTTCAAAATGAAAATTTCTGTTTTTTGAAAATTTGACTTTTTGATTTTTCTCTTTCCATGATGTGATTTTGATTTTGATTTTGATTTTTTTTTTCTAGGAATGGAAAAAGAAAAGGAAATAAAAAGAAAAGAAATTTCTTTTTTTTTTGGGAGTTGACTGAGTTGACTCAGTCACAGCAACTCAGCTATAACTTTAATGTGGGGGCCAAAATTCATCTTGTCTCTCTTTTCTTCTCTTTTGCTTCTTCCTTCATGACCTTCTCTTCCTCCATTAACACTATTCACCTTCTTCTTCCACTTGATTTTTCTTCTTCATCTCACCATTTCTTCTATAAAAAAAAAAAAAAAAAAAAAAAAAAAAAAAAAAAAAACTTTTCTAAGCTTCTCAACCTTCCCTCATCCATCTCCCTCAATATTTATTTAGATCCTTGTGTTTTTGAGCACTTTTGCCACACCCATTTTTGGTGGAACCCATTTTCAAACTCATTTTTCTTCTTCTTCCAATGGATCCTCTTTTCTTACTTTTCATGGTAAGAAATATGATCCAACATTTGATTGACATGATGAGGAGGGACTCTTCAAGACCCCAAGACCCATGCTATATATTCTCACATGGACATCAAGGTGAGTTTTTCTTTGGGTTTCTTTGCTTGGAAAAATGTTGTTTCATGCTTCATTGAAAATTTGATGGTGAGACATTGTCATTTTGTTGTGTGTTCTTATTGGAATTTGGGGTATTGTATGATTGCTCATGTTGTAATGTTGGTTTTGGAGCATTTTTGAAGTGTTTATTTTTTATTATGGTGTAATTTGGACAATGTTGGTGGTTTATGGAATTTTGACAATGTTAGTAGTTTGTGATGTTGTTGGATGAATTTTGGCTTGGATTTTGGGAGCATTGGCATTGTGAAAAAATTGTGTTGTGGGCTTGTATGAATATGCTCATGATGTATGTGTAAAAGTTTGTTGGCATATGTAAAATTTGTTTTATGAACATGGCAAAATTTTGTGGGTATGGACAAATTTTGTGGGCATGAAACTTTGACTTATGGAAAAAAATTTTGTTGGGTATGTGATGTTGGTTCATGGAAAATTTTTGTGGTTATGATTTTAGCTATGTGAGAATTTACTTGTTGTGCATGGACATGTAGGAAATTATTTGTTGGCTATCTTGGTCATGTAGAAATTTTTGTGCATGGTTATGGAAAAAATTTGGTAGTTGTGTATGGACATGTGAAAATTTTTGATTATGGTGAAATTTTTGGTGGGGCACTGGTTTTTTTTTTTTTTTTCGTGGTGGGGCATTGACCTTTTTGGGCGCATGATTTTTGGTTGTGAACAATTTTTGGTCATGTGGGTTTTGGTTGTGGGAATTTCTTTTTTTTTTTTCTTTTTGACATGGGTTTTTTGTTCTAGTATGGAATTTTTGGACACGTAGGTTGCGGCTTGGGAATTTTTCTTTAACATGTGAGTTTTTTGTTGGCATGAGAAATTTTTGGACATGTGAGTTTTTTTATTTGGTTGCTTAGGAATTTTTTTTTATATGAGAGTTTGGGCATGAAATTTTTAATTTTTTTGGCATGTTATTTGTTATGGAATGATGAGCTAAACTTTTGTGTTGCAGAGCCTTAAGAGTCGAGGTAGTCTCCAAATGTTGAAGAACACGTGGGAAGCATTGTCTCCTAACATCAAAAACATCATCAATGAAGCGGGCTTTGGTACTTTCTTTGAAGCTCTGTTAAATCAAGAGACACATGGATACAAGTATCTTCAGTTACTCCTTGCCTTAGCAGAGTGCTTCTGGGACACTATATGTACCTTCCATTTTCCAGGCACTGGTGAGGTAATGTTGACACCTTACGACTTTTCTTTTATCACTGGTCTAAGGTTGGGTGGTGAGAGGATCCATGTCAATGACTCCCTTACTTCAACTGAAATCAAGAAACTTCTAGGTGTAGCACCTTCCAAAATGAAGAGTAAAAATATTCCTTTGTCTTGGCTATGTGAGAATATTTCCCAATGTGATACTGTGGCAAAGGGTGCTCACATGTTCATGCTTCTTTTTATTGGGACTTTCTTGTGTCCGAATTTAGGCAGTACAGTGAATCTGTGTTACTTGTGGAGTTTGAGAAAAATTGAGCGAATCCGGAATTATGACTAGGGTAGTATGGCTTATGCTACTCTATTGCATTTCATGATTCAACTTTCTCGGTAGAGCCTCTCAAGCTTGGGTGGGGCTCCATTTGTATGGCAGGTGAGGTTTGAAATTTTTGGCTATGTGTAGGTTTTGGAAAAAAAATTTTTGGCTAGATTGTAATCGAAGGTTATCTTGGCTATGTGTGGTAATGATGTTGTGAATTTTTCAGGTTTGGATGTATGAATACTTTAGAGTTAATCCTGAAATCCGAGAGGAGGTTGCTAGCATTTTTCCTAGATTTCTTTGTTGGTTGCCCAAGCACCGTTTATCGACGCCCTCCAAGCGTTCTTTGAAAATTTGGCGCTTGGTGAATGACAATTTGACTGCTAATGATGTGAGTCCTTTCCCACCCTTTTTTATTTTTTTTGAATCTTTGGTACTTGGTTATGGCTTGGTCCTTTCTAATTCTGAGTTCCTTTGTGATTTTTCAGATGTCTTTAAATCTTTGGGCTGGATGTGAGGGGTATGCAGAGTGTGAGTGGGCTTTGGAGCTGAATGGTCATCAGGTATTGTTTGAATGTGGGCATGGAAGGTATTGGTATCTTGGTGACCGAGTGTTGCCCCAAGTTCAACATAAGTATCCTCTTACAACAATTCCAATTCCTCCTTGTCCCCCCGTTCGGTTGGCTGACTTTTTGACTGATGAAGAGATTGCTCAGGCCCGTGATGGCTATATCATTGCAGGAGTAGAAGGGGATTATTCTGAATTCATTCGAGTTCATTTGCAAAGTTTCTTGGCTGGCATAACGGTACTTCTCTTCCTTTCTGAAGTCAAATTTTCATCTCGCAAATTCTTTTTCCATATTCCTGCTCAGTAACAAAATTTGCATGTTAGATTTTTAGCCTCTATCTTCTGAAGGAGAGGAAGGGGGAGAGGAAGAGGAAGAGATTCCCTTTCCTCACCATGCTGGTAGCTCTTCTAGTTCCTTAATGGAGACTTATCCCCATTTTACGACATGGCAATATGATGTGATGAATCTTGATGGAACATATAGTTCCATGCCTTTGAATAGGCCAGAGCACAAACCAAACGTTCCTTGGCCCGATCTGGTATGTTCTTGCATTTTTATTTCTTTGTCCTTATTTCTTCTTGGCTTATTGAATGGCTCATGATCTGGTAGATTTGTGCTTCAGGTTAATGTGGATCTTGTGGAGGAAAGCATACGAATGATTGGAGGCTTGCAATCGTTGGCTCGTGCTCCGTCCTCCCAGGCGAGTTGGGTATGCAATGATGCTTTCTAAGTGTCTTTGGCTTAGACTTTTCTTGATGATGAAATTAACACTTGATTTTACTGACTTTTAAGCATATCGAATGGAAGCTGCTGATTTGACCAGAAGGACTTTGGAGGAGAGGATTAGGAGCCTCAAACTTGAAAATCGTTAGTATGATCCTCGATTTTTCACAAGTCAAGAAGGAAATACTGAAGGCGGCTCCTCTAGAGGTGGGTCAAGGAGATCCTTACGCAGGCGGACCTGGAGTCCCAATGATGTTTGACTTATATTTTTAATTTTTCTTGCTAAAAAAAAGAAAAAAGAAAAAAAGAAAAAAAGAAGAAGAAGTGTTCATTAAACAATCTTGTATTAATTTCCATGTTTAGCCCTTTGTCCTTGGAATCGCTTTGGATCATGTAGAAACTTTAACTAAGACAAGTTTAGTCTTCCTATCTTGCACAGGCTTTTCCATTAAGTACTTCAAAGGATCCATTCTTGCAATCAACAAAACCTTGTCGGCAAGCATATAATATCTGAGTTTGTGGGTTGCCCAAAAAAGACGCATGTCTTCTCTAATGGTGAATACTTTTCTTCATAAGGCAACATCTTCTTGTTGATGTAGTATATTGCATTCTCCTTTCTAGTCTCCTCTAGGTATTGAGCAAGTAGAGCCCCCATTGCTGTATCTGTAGTGATGAGATACAACAACAATGGCTTTTCAGGTACCTGTGGAACAAGTATTGGTGGCTTCATCAGATAGTTCTTGATCTTTTCAAAGGCTTCTTGGCATTGTTCATTCCATACTATAGGAACTTCCTTCTTAAGCAGTTAGAAGATTGGTTCACATGTCATGGTAAGTTGAGCTATGAACCTGCTAATGTATTGTACCGTCCCTAGAAATTCTCGGATCTCCTTTTTAGTTTTTGGAGGCTTCATCTCTACAATGGCCTTGATTTTGTAGGATCAACTTCAATTCCCCTCTGGCTTACAATAAACCCCAATAGCTTTCCGGATGTGACCCCGAAAGTGCACTTCTTTGGATTCAACCGCAACTTGTAGAACTAGATTCTTTCAAAGAACTTCTTCAAAGCCAGTATATGCCCTTCACGGTCCTTGGACTTGACTATCATATCATCAACATAAACCTCTACTTCTTTGTGGATCAAATCATGTAACAAAGTGGTGGTTGCACGTTGGTAAGTAGCACCAGCATTTTTAAGGCCAAATGGCATGACCTTGTAGCAATATGTCCCTTATAGAGTAATAAAGGAAGTTTTCTCCATATCTTCTAGAGCCATTTTAATCTGATTGTACCCTGAAAATCCGTCCATAAATAATAGTAAAGCATGACCTGCTGTATTGTCAACCAAGATGTCAATGTGAGGCAAAGGAAAGTCATCTTTTGGGCTAGCCTTATTCAGATCTCGAAAATCTACAGACATTCTAACCTTCCTATCCTTCTTTGGTATCGAAACCACATTAGGTAACCAAGATAGTTGACCACCCTCAAGAATCCTGCATTGTACTATTTCTCAACCTCTTCTTTGATCTTGAGAGTCCAGTCTGGCTTCATCCTTCTCAATTTTTGCTTAACCGGCTTCATGGTTGGATCTGTTGGAATGGTCCCGCAAAGGGAATCACATTAAATTCTGGTCTCGTACTTTGATATTTACTTTTGGATGTTCTTGCTTTATATCTTTGTTATTTAAGTTAGACAACTAGGCCCTGAAATTAATGAGCATAACAGGAGAATTGTTTAGGGGAGACTTGAATTTTGAATTTTCCCTAAACTAGCCACCCCCACCATCCTACAAAATACAAAAAAAAATTTGAAAAAAAAAACCCTTAACTAAGAAGGCAGGAACGAAATATGTTTTATCCCTTTGAATATCTTTTTGCAATGTCATATTAATATTGGTACTGATTTACGTAATTCTGAACGTGCTTTTCATTTACTATTGGGGTGATCTAAACAATGTCTTCTGCCACCAGCTACGGCTCCACTTCTAGTGGGCATATGTGTGATATGGATCGGTGTGTGCTAAGAACCTCCCTATCTCTCCATAATTTTGGTAGGAGGTTTTATGGATGTCAGCATTGGTCACCGGTTAGTATTATATCAATTTAGTGTTGTAACAGATTTTTATTTGATCTTCTTAAGCTATTAGCTGACCATCATATATATGGTACAAATTTTGTTCTTCAGATGGTTGGACAAGAACACATGCCTTTGTGGCCATGCAACAGCACCAATTATGTGGGAAAGGTTTACGAGGCTGGCAGATAAGGCAGCGGCCACAAAAAATGAGAGGGATGTGGCTCGTGTAATGGAAGTAGAAGCAAAGCGCAAGGCTGAAAAATCTAAGCTCGCACTTCGGATTGCTAAAGACAAAGTCTACAAGTATTGGGTGGCTTTAATTATGTCCTCGACTATACTTGGGGTTTATTTTGTATTATCTACTGTTTTGGGGGGCCATGGCTAGATGCAATTGTGCCTGCCATGATTTTATTTGCGGTCACGTTTGTTATGTTTGACACTGTTCCATGCCATGGTTTGTGTTGCTATATATTTAATAGTTTTTGGACAGGGTACTATTTTGTGCAATTAAGTAATGCCAAATTTCCTTATAGTAATGGCAATATTTGTTATTTCTGATGGTCCAAATATATTTGTTATAGTAATGTAATATCTGGGAAAAAATATTGTGGAAATTAGCATGCCATGTATTCATCGCTTCTGGGTCAATGAAACTTGTGTTAACCTGTTCCAAAATATGCCGATAATATATTAGAATTACGTTACATAATTATGCCGATAATATTTTACAACTATGCATTTGCGTGTTGTCATGTAATTCCAAAATAGCGCAATAACGTTACATATTTGACTAATTCCTAGATCCGCTTACTTAAACGGTAATTGCTTGACATAGGCTACCAAGTTCATAAGTTGCAAAATGATAGTATCTACAAGCAGCAAAATAAAAGGTCAATTGCCATAGCCAACATAATCATCCCACGACATACCCACTCTTTAGGAGATTAAGGATTGAAACTTAAACCATTTAAGTCATTTCTCCAAAGTGCGTAACATCTATGGCAGAAGCCTTCTATGAGGTTACTCATGCTGGGGATCGGTTCCCTTCTTGGATTTCTATCTGCTGAGAAAGTTAAGTTTACTTTCTATGGCAAACAAGCTTTTCTCTTGTGCTTGCAGGGTGGATAGTTTATTGTGATTAAACTACCTGCTGTAGTGTTATTTAATTATTGTATTACCCCGCCGTAACTTTACCAAGCTTTCTTCTTCTTCTTCTTTTAAGTGTTAATGTTATTTGTTTAGTATTTTAGTTATTCTGCCGTATTGTATTCCTGCTATAACATCTGTACCAGCTGTTTTCTGCTGTGGGCACGTCATACATTCAATACCTCTGCCAGACGCATCCATATTGGGATGGCTCAACTTGTGCACAAACTGGCCTA
The DNA here is from genome assembly GCA_030021035.2 of Notholithocarpus densiflorus. NCBI lineage: Eukaryota > Viridiplantae > Streptophyta > Magnoliopsida > Fagales > Fagaceae > Notholithocarpus > Notholithocarpus densiflorus. The sequence continues at coordinate 1,223,602 of JARYZH020000004.1, forward strand.
AACTGAGTTTCATTTAGGCCAACTCCAAATCTCTTACCTCAGATCTATGAGCCGTAGTGCAGCAAGAGAGACCCAAGCCCAATAACATAAAAGGTCCACCACATTTAAACTGACAACTACACAAGGGAGTTGGGAAAAATACAAGGAAAATAGATAGATCCCTCGCAAGTTATGCCCCCAAGATTAAATACGACGTGAAATATGAGTGCTGTGGCATCATAGGCAGAATCAAGGCCAACCACGTTGCACCAGCCCAATCAAGCAAAGGGTGTTAATGGAGCGGGAGCTGGGCCACAGTAGCAACAAAGGAACCTTGTTGACAATACTAACTTCTTTATTGAAGTATTGCAATCCATATAGCATTCCCACCAGCAGCTGATGGAGGAAAGCGCCAGCTGAAGGCTAATAAGACTAAGGAAAAGGGGAGCTAGCATGACCCTGAGCACGTAGTAGAAAAAGAAAATACCCCTATGGGCGGTGGCTCGCAGAACACAGAGCAGCGTTTCGTCATGATGGCTAACATCGTAGCACTGTTAGAGCAAGAAAGGCCTAAGACGCCCAGAGAAAGGTTTTATGCACGGAGACCTCCCTATCCACTGAGGATACTCAACAAGCCGTATCCTGAGAGATATGAGCCGCAAACCTTCACACAGTATGATGGCAGAAGGGGAAGCATTGTTGAACATGTAAGTAAGTTTATTGACACCCTTGGTCCCTACACAGCAAATGAGGACCTTTGCCTCCGAGAGTTCTCGAAGTCGTTATGTGATTGGGCATACACTTGGTACACTGGCTTGAAGCCAAGATCAATCCCAACAAGGGATGATATGGTAGATGTGTTCTACTCCAAGTATTTCCACGGAGAAGAAATGGTAACGCTTGCAACTCTGCAAGGCACTAAGCGAAAAAGCGGTGAAGACCTAATAGAGTACATCAAAAGTTTTAGCCCTCGATTGCTATGACCACTATGAAGAGAAGACACTGGTGGAAATGTGCATGGGCAATATGATCATGGAATATAAAGTCGTTCTGGAAAACTTGGAAATTTCACAATTTGCGCAGCTATTGCAAAAGGCTAGGAAGACTGCCCAATCAGTCAGGCCCAGCTCTGACAAACCCAAGGAGTGGAGATCCACACTGTAGGCCAAGACAGTGTCCATTGGCGAGAAGAAAAGGAAGTCAGACGGAAGGGAGTATGAGAGCCCTTTACCAATATCATGCACACCAAAGAAGCTGGACGTGCTCCTAGACAAATGGATTGCAGATGGAGTTTTCAAACCTAATCAATTTTCCAGAGAGCCTACCGAAGAAGAACAGAAGAACCCGCGTTTTTGCCGTCTGCATAACTATGTGTAGCACGCCACTGTAGAATGCTGGGCACTTCACAGACTAGTGCACCGTAGAATCAGAGGGGGAACCCTTGAGTTGTCCCAACTAGAAGTATAGAGAAACCCACTCCCCAATCATAAAGGGAATGGAGTAGCAGTAGTTGTCATTCGCGCAAATCCAAAAGAGGACGAAAAAGAAAGGCCGGCTTTGCTTGCTGTAGCCATTACTACCTTACAAAAGAGCTCTCGGTTCAAGAACTTGTTTAACTAATTGGAGGTCACAGCAAACGAATGAAGGATTGCCACGGAGGCCTTGGTAAGCATTGCCTCAAGGGCGGGAGTAGAATGTCTCGCTGCAGAAGCAAGAGCTGACAAAGCTTTCCTGCAAGACACCAATGAGATTACCTTCAGCAATGAAGACATGGAGGTAGGGTATCTAGACCATAGAAGGCCCCTCTATTTAGCAGCCTCCATAAACCAAATTCCCATTAAGAGAGCCCTGGTTGATACGGGCGCTTCAGTAAATCTCATCCCACTCAGCACGCTGCAAGCTGCGGAGATTCTAGAAAGCAAGATTCAAGGATGCCCAATGGAAGTAACGGGGTTTGGAGGAAGAGGTGAGTATACCGCAGGCCACATACAACTATGGCTGAAGGTGGCTCCAATAGCCTCTTTGGCTCATTTTCATGTGTTAAAGACAGAATTTTCTTATCATATACTACTGGGAAGGCCATGGCTGCATAAGCATCGACTGATTCCATCTATCTATCACTAATGCGTGAAAGGGAGATTGAATGGCAAGATGATCTGGATAGCAGCAAACCCATCACTGTTTGGAGAAATTTTAGTATCCAAGCTGCAAGGCACCTTTATCCCTAAATGGGAGGACATCCAAGACGACCTAGAGCCTAACCTGAGAGAGTTGCTGATGCGGAAGAAGAAAAGGGAAGAAACACCAACTTTAGAGCTAGGCAGTACGCCACGATGTGTCAGGGTCTAAACACCTGATGGCAGGATAGTATATAAACTATGAAGGTGCGTGGGGCCCACCTACAGCAAAAATAGGGTCCTAGAGGAGAGACATAGCATAAGACCCTACTATACTGTATGGCCCAAGATGTTTCAGGGGAAGAAAGTAGTGAGAAGGAGATTGCGGCAGAAAAGGATGCGCAAGTAATGGTAGAAGAAAAGCTAGAAGAAATTGACTTGAGCACGGACACACAATAGCCAAGACCGATTTCAATAAGCTCAAAGTTGTGAGAAGAAGAAAAGTCAAAATTGATCCTACTATTAAAAGAGTTCAAAGATGTTTTTGCATGGGACAATAGCGAGATGCCTGGGCTAGACCCAGGGCTAGTGGTACATACGCTCAATGTGGATCTTGAGGCTAAGCTAGTGGCTCAGCCTGCCACGGTGTTTCACACTGAAATAGAGAAGCAAATAGTGAAGGAAGTACAAAAATTGTTAGCGGCCATTTCATCAAATTGATCCAACACCCACGATGGTTGTCTAACATTGTGCCGATGAAAAAGAAAAATGGGCAGATATAATGCTGTGTCGATTTTAGAAATCTTAATCGGGCCTACCCCAAAGACGAGTTCCCATTACCCAACATAGACCTGCTGATAGATTTTGCCGTGGAAAATGCCATGTTTTCCTTTATGGAAGGATTCAGCGGGTACAATCAGATTCGAATGGCACCAAAGGATGCAGAGAAAACCGCTTTTAGGATACCTATTGGGAACTTTTACTACACAGTGATGCCCTTTGGGCTAATAATATGCAGGTGCAACTTATCAGTGTACGATGACAACCATATTTCATGACATGATGCATCAAGAACTGGAGGACTATGTGGACGACATAGTGGTGAAATCGAGAAGGCAAGAAGATCATGTCAAGGTGTTAAGAAAGGTATTCGAAAGGTGTAGACTTTTCAAGCTAAGAATGAACCCTTTGAAATGCACTTTTGGAGTGTCTGCCAAGCAATTTCTGGGATTTCTGGTTCACAGTAGAGGGATATGCGTAAACCCAGCTAAGGCAGTGGCAATAACCACCATGAAGCCACCAACCACAGTCAAGGAGTTGAAAAGCTTCTTGGGCAAAGTCTCCTACATCAGAAGGTTTATCTTTAGTTTAGCATCAATCACTTTGGCTTTTATGAAGTTATTAAAAAAAGGACAAGGCTTTGAGTGGGGAGAAGCACAACAGATAGCTTTTCAGAAGCTACAACAGATTATGATGAACCTCTCCACGGTACAAGCCCCAGTTCGCAGGAAGCCATTACTGTAGCTTTAAGCCTGTCTACCATTAGAGCTTTGATAGCCTAGGAAGACGAAGGTGACATTGAACAGCCAGTCTATTACATAAGCCATTCCCTAAGGGACACAGCGAGACGTTATCCCAGAGCGGAAAGGGTATACTTGGTAATCATGTATGCATAGTAAAGATTACGCCATTACTTCCTGGCTTACAAGGTACATTTGATGATGAAATCCCACGCGATCAAAGCTCTTCTCTAACAACCCATTCTATCTAGCAGAATATCGCAATGGCTATTGTAACTATCATAGTATGACTTGAAGGTGGGAACACCCAAGGCAGTGAAAAGCCAGACCATAGCAGACCTGTTGGCTTAATTCCCAAGAGAAGAGGAATTCCCATTAGATAATGAGGCACCAGGAGAAGTGGCCGAAGAACAGTGGATCATGAAGTTTGACGGTTCCTCTACAACAAACTCAAGAGGCATAGGAGTGGTCCTTTATCACAACGGTGAAGAGACCATGGCACTCTCATTCAAGTTGGAATTTTCGTGTTCAAACAATATAGCAAAATACGAGGCCTACCTAACGGGGTTGGCAACGGCCCTCGAAATGGGGATCAAACACTTAAAGGTGGTGGGCGACTCCAATTTAGTAGTCTGCCAGACCAGAGGGAGCTTTTCTTTAAAGGAACCAAGTCTAGCCCTGTATAGAACACTGTCCCAAAGGATGGAGGAAAAGTTTTGTACATTTGAAATAGTGCACACTCAGAGGAGTGAGAATCAATGTGCGGATGCATTGGCCGCGTTAGGCTCACAAGTAGCCTTTGAATGGAGCAATACCAGAGTTGAGATTAACAAGTGGAGGGAATCCATAATTGAAATACTCCAGGAAAGGTTTTCAGAGAAGCAAGGATACAAGGAAGATTGGAGGGTTCCTATCAGGGAAGCCCAATTAAAGGAAGAAGATGTGGAAGAATTGAAGACATTAAAGGACTATGCCTTGATGAAAGGGGAGCTGTATCGCAGAATGCCAGGAGGAATTCTGTCAAGATGTGTAGGTCACGAAGAGGCCCAAAGAAAGCTGAAGGAAGTGCACAGCAGAACTTGTGGGTTCTGCGACGAGATTAGCCTATACCGAAGGTTGCAGAGAATGGGTTTCTATTGGCTAGGCAAGGGCAAAGATGCAGACTTGACCCAAACCCAGTTCGAAGCCTGCCACCTAGCTATAGACAGGGAAGAAAGCTATGTCGTATTTATCATGAAGGATTGGAAAAGCCCGTTCATAGAATACTTGACAGAAGGTGTCTTGCCACAGAAGCATGGAGAAAGGTATAAACTCAGGAAGCTGGTAACTTGCTACTTCCTACACGAAGGAATTCTTTTTAAGAAGGGTTATGATGGGGACCCACTACGATGTTTAGATCTAGAAAAAGCTGGCGAGATGTTAAAGGAAGTGAACGCAGGAGAATGCGGAGAGCATCAGGGAAAGAAGAAGTTGTATCGGTGTATACTAAAGAAGGGCTACTATTGGCCCACTATAAAGAAGGACACAGTAGAATTTGTGAAAAAGTGCCACAGTTGCCAAGTGCAAGCCAATTCGATCCACACTCACCCACAAAGCTTATATAGCATGGTCACTCCATGGCCCTTTCACACTTGGGTGCTCGATTTGGTAGGACCAGTCAATCCACCTTCCCACAGGTACATATGGATCCTTGTGGCCACAGAATATTTCACCAAATGGGCAGAGGCCATACCACTCTACAAAGCTACCAGGGGAGCTATGGCAAATTTCATTAAAGAAAACATAATTGTCTAATTTGGGGTACCTCACAGAATCATAAGCAACAATGGTACTCCATTTGTCAATAGAGAAGTGAGGAAGATGTTAGAGTTTTATCATGTAAAGCATCACCGGTCATCGCCTTATTATTCGTAAGGGAATGGGCAGGCAGAAGCAACAAACAAAATCCTCATCAAGATCATCAGCAAGATGAGCCAGGAGTATAGCGAAGGTTGGGCAATGCATCTGCCAGACGCACTTTGGGCTTACTGAAGCTCACCCAAATCTACCACAGGATTCTCTCCTTTCTCCTTAGTGTATGGGACAGAAGTGGTGAGCCCAACAGAAGTAATGATACCATCTTTCAGGGTTATGCAAACACGAAAGAATAAAAAAAAGGGAAGGAAGTCTTTACGACAAAAAGGTGCGAGGGCTTGGAAGGGTTGGATGAAAAGAGGGAGGAAGCCCAAGAGTGTAGCCGCAGATATAGGCAAAGGATGACTGAGGCTTATAGCAAGACAATTATGTTGGAAAAACACATGGAAAATACAGTTTTGTATCTCATACAAAAACATGCAGCGGAATATGAATGGATCTACTTCATTCATGTGAGATAGCATGTAACATCTAAGTTTTGGAAACAATGAGTGAAAGAGCGTACCTTGATGCAGTGAAATTCAAAACAAATGAAGATTGGTCTCGAGATGCCTTTCAATCTTCACTCCAATTCCACAATGTGCCCAAGATGTGTGGTCTCTCAATCAGTTCTATATGTGATCTTTCAAGAGAATAATCAAGTGTCTCTTTATTGAAGAACTCTTATTCTTTCTGCTTTTCAATCACACACACTTTTCTGCACTTAGGCAATTACATTTATTTAATAACTATTATTAAATAAATAATTGATTATCTAATTGGGTTAGCCTTTTAGGTCAGTCCAATTGGGCTTTAGTGTGTGGCTTGGAGTGGGACCAAAAGGGATAAATAAAGCTCTAGCTCCAAGCCTAAAGTTACCATTAATTATATTTAATATCACTACATAAATATAATTGCACTCTAGGCCTTATTAATAAATTATATTCCAAGACTTTATTAAACACTTACCCCCTTCATAAAAATATTCGTAGTAATACAAAGTCATAATGTGTAACTGCCACTTTAAAGATTACTACATCTTGTTCCTTGAGTACCTGGTTTAATCCTTTAAGTTATTCATATATATTTTATGAAATCTAATTTCATAAAATATAAACTTTAGTAACTCTTTACTAAAGTGGTTTGGCTTAACACTCTGAATAACCAAACTCATTAAACTTATCTCAAGGGAATATTTTATATCTCTATAAGAGACTATGAATTTCATCTTGAGAATATGTGTTCCTTCAACATTACATGTAGTTGCCCAACATACTGAGGTTTTGACCATTTGTCTAGATCTCACTCCTGATATATTAAAGCAACCTACATTTCATGATTGGGTTCACTATTCCCTCAGGATTAAGAGTTTATATAAATGAGAAGTCGTGATATTTATTATCCGTTTGACAGTTGTTGATAGAATAATAAATCTCACAACAGTCCAATTCAATATGTTTTATACACTTAAAACATATTAACATATCAACTAGAAGTCTCCACTCAAGAGTAGTGTGTGAGAGAGTGTGAAGAAAAGTTCAAGAGTGTGCACTCTAGTAGGGCCTCACGACTGGCTCGCGGTTGGCAAGTTGCCAAAGGAGGCACATGTGTGAAGCATGCAGAGGAGCTGAAGAGTCACCCCAGCTGGAGCACTACAGGACAAAACTTCCAGTCTGGTCAAGTAGTTAGTTCGCGACTTAGACTCGCGACTCAGTCAAGTCGCGAGGTCAAGTCGCCAGACCACTCTGTTTGAGCAAAACTGACCTTTTGCATTCCAAACACACACCAGTATAAATACCCCTTATACCCACGTATTGTAGAGAGCTTCAAGAGAGAATTTTGAGAGAGAAACCCTAGAGAAAAACAAGATTGACTCATCCACAATCTTTACACTTTAATTCTCCAAATTCCTCTACTCTCACCCTCTCCATTGTTACATCCTTGAGAGGTACATTATCCAAATCCTTTTCTCACCATACCCATATCTGTGAGAAGATTATTTGGTGCTTGGGAAGCAGTTAGGAAGGGACCAATTGATATTGGTTGATGCTATGGGCTATAGCGGAATCCGGTAAGCTAGAGAAGACAAAGGTTCTACGTAACCTCGTTGGAGGAAGAAGCTTGGAGGGCTTAGGTACACTAGGTAGATTAGGCTTGGAGGGTCTTCAGCTGTTCATGTATCCCAACTCTATTCTCTAGTGGATTATTGACCGCTTAGAGGGCGGCGGAGAGGTTTTACGCCGAGGACTTCGGTTTCCTCTTCGATAACATATCGCTGTGTTGTCTTTGTGTTTGCATCTCTCTTCCCTTAATCTTTGCCATTTAATTTCTGCTATGATTGTGATTTTATTTGGTTTAGATTGCTTTATCAATTTTGTTTTAGCTTATTTTCATATTCCGCACATACATTATTTGATAATAAGCTTGAATTGGTAATTTGTAATTTGGGGGTCTAAATGTTCATAGGTGTTTTACACACTATTTGAACATTCATTTGGTATCAGAGCAGGTGCACTTGCTGTGGTTTAATTACCTAAGTGCGATCCTAGACCCCTTAGCTATGGATGAAGCTATGGAAAAGGCTATGCTGAATTGTGGTTTAAATGTTTGTGATAATGACTCTATGAGTATGTTTGAAGGGTGTCCTAACAATGAAATCCTAGAGTTATTAAAAATAAAGAAACATGCTAGAATGTTTGTTCACATGCTGAAATTTTTTGAAGATGAGAATCACATATTACACAATAGTCTATGCGAGTCTAATTCTTTGGTTAAGAAGTATAAAATAAGAAATAGAATATTGTGTGATAAGGTTGACAATCTGAAAAGGAAAATTCAATCTAACAAAAGCATGGAAAATGATGATCAGTTTCTGTTTAAAGGTCAAGAGTGCTTGTCCCATGCTTACTTATTTGTGCACACTTCTTTGAAGGTATTTAATTCATATTTATGGTATCCTGATAGCGGTTGTTCTTGTCATATGACAGGAGATAAATCACTGTTTAAGTCACTCAAAGAGAAGGTTGGTGACTATGTGACATTCAGCGATAGGAGTCATGCTCAAGTTCTCGATAAAGGGACTGTTGAGATATCGAGATTACCTCTATTGAAGGATGTCTTATATATCAAAGGGCTAAAGGCAAATCTCTTAAGCATCACTCAAATATGTGATGAAGACTTTCTTGTTCAATTCTCAAAGAAGGGGTGCATAATCATTGATGAAGAAGGGATTCAAGTCTTGGAGGGAAATAGGACTACCGACAATTGCTACAGAGTAGTTCCTACGGCACTAATTTCCTGTAGAAGTGCTCGTGTTGACATGTTGGAACTTTGGCATCACAGTTTTGGGCATGCAAATTTCAAACAAGTAGCTAAAGTATCTAAACTTGAAGCTGTTGAGGGACTTCCAAAGTTTGGGAAGGTAGAGAAGACAATTTGTGGTGCATGCAAAATGGGAAAGCAAACAAAGGCAAGTCATGACAAGGTGAATGTGATTGCTACCTCACGATGTTTGGAGCTTCTTCATGTTGATTTAATAGGGCCTACAAGAACTGAAAGTCTAGAAGGAAAGAGATACATTATGGTCATTGTTGATGATTTCTCAAGATACACTTGGGTGGAATTTCTTAGAGAAAAATCATAAGCATGTGAGAAATTGGAAGTTCTATGCAAGAGACTACAAAATGAGAAAGGGGTTTTGATTGTCAAGATAAAGAGTGATCATGGCAAGGAGTTTGAAAATACAAGATTTGAGTCGTTTTGTGAGAAGAATGGGATCAAAAAGGAATTTTCAACCCCTAAAACTCCTCAACAAAATGGGGTGGTTGAGAAGAAAAATCGGGTGATTCAAGAACTGGCAAGAGTTATGCTACTTAACAAGCAAATTCCTCAAAAGTTTTGGGGAGAAGCCGTGAACACCTCATGTCACATTGGTAATAGGATATTCTTCCGAGTGGGAACAAAGAAGACCGCTTATGAAATTTGGAATGGAAAGAAGCCGAAAGTGAAGTACTTCCGAGTGTTTTGAAGCAGGTGCTACATTCTAAATGATCGGGAGAACCTTGGAAAATTTGATGCAAAAAGTGATGAAGGCATCTTCCTTGGGTATTCTACTACTAGCCGGGCATATAGAGTATTCAACAAGAGAACAAAGATGGTAATGGAATCCATCAATGTAGAAATTGATGATGCTATAACAAAGGTAGAGATGGTTGATGATGGAGAAGGGTCAAGTACCAAAAAGCCCACAGCTAAGGTTGAAGCTCTTGATATTGAAGTTGAAGGACCTACACTAGAAAATGAATCAACTCCTGTGAACTCAAGAGTGGAAACAAGATCAATGTCTAGAACATTAAGTCCTCTCACTCCTTCGAAAGTTCATCCTCCTATCTCTCGGAATGGTGAAGTCTCCACATCAATGAAAACATCATCAAGAGTGATTAAAAACCATCCGGACAGTAACATCATTGGGTCTTTAGATGAAGGTCTTCGCCTTAGAAAGGGAAACATACTTCTGGCCAATCATGTAACATACCATTGCTACCTTGCCCAATTTGAACCGAAAAAGGTAGAAGAAGCTCTTCAAGATGAAAATTGGGTTGAGTCAATGCATAAAGAGCTGAATCAATTTGTGAGAAATGATGTGTGGGAACTTGTTTCTAGGCTTGAAAATGTTCATGTCATCGGCACCAAATGGATTTTCAAAAACAAGACCGATGAAGATGGAGAGATTATCCGGAATAAATCTCGGCTAGTGGCTCAAGAATACACTCAAGTAGAAGGAGTATATTTTGATGAATCCTTTGCTCCTATGGCAAGACTTGAGTCTATCCGAATTCTTATGTCAATTGCGCGCACTATGACCTTCAAACTCAACCAAATGGATGTGAAATGTGCATTTCTAAATGGCTACCTAAATGAAGAAGTGTTTGTTGAACAACCCAAAGGTTTCGAAGATCCTCACTTCCCGGACCATATTCTGAGATTGAAGAAAACACTTTATGGCTTGAAACAAGCCCCTAGAGCTTGGTATGATCGGCTTACCCATTACCTCATGGATAGAGGGTTCAAAAGAGGGTATGCCGACCAGACTTTATTTGTCAAGAATGATGGGGATTACCTTCTTGTGGCTCAAGTATATGTTGATGACATAGTATTTAGAGCTACCATTGATGCTCGAGCTATAGAGTTCTCTGAGGAGATGAAGAAAGAATTTGAGATAAGTATGGTGGGGGAGCTTACATTTTTCTTGGGTCTTCAAGTCAAAAAGAAGAAGGAAGACATATTCATTTCACAAGAAAAATATGTTAGAAATATTGTCAAGAAGTTTGGATTAGATTCCAAAAAGTATGCCTCTACTCCCATGAGTTCATCTACAAAGCTTAATGTTGATCCTTCCGGGGTAGAAGTGAGTCCAACCTTGTATAGGAGTATCATTGGGAGTTTACTCTATCTTACTGCCAGTAGACTAGATATTGCTTTTAGCGTGGGTGTTTGTGCTTGATATCAAGCTGCTCCGAAGGAATCACACCTAACTGCGGTGAAGCGAATCATACGATATGTCAATGGAACTCCGGATTATGGCTTGTGGTACTCAAAGGACCCTAATGCTTGCCTTGCAGGTTATTCAAATGCAGATTGGGCAGAAAGTGTGGATGTTCGAAAGAGTACTTCAGGTGGCTGCTTCTATTTTGGAAACAATCTTGTCTCTTAGATGAGCAAGAAACAAAATTTCGTGTCTCTCTCTACGGCTGAAGCAGAGTACATAGCTGCTGGAAGTTGCTGCACACAACTCCTTTGGATGAAAAAGCTACTTCATGACTACGGGATTCCTCAAGATACAATGTGTGTTTTTTGTGATAACACTGCTATAAATCTCTCTAAGAATCCAGTTCAGCATTCGAAGTCAAAACACATAGAGATACGTTACCACTTCATTAGGGATTTGGTGGAAGATAAAGTTGTATGTCTTGAATTCATACATACAGACAATCAAAAGGCAGACATCTTCACCAAGCCTCTCGATGGTCCACAGTTTGAATCACTCCATAAGACCATCGGTGTTGGTACAATTCCTTGAATCTCATGTGTGATGTGTGCTTTACCTCTTTATCTTGATTTGATTTCTCTATTGTAAGGCACACACTACATTGTTGGCTATTTGCATAGCATATTCTGTTTGTTTGCCATTTGATTTGAATGTTTTTACATTTTGTTTTTTATCAATCTTTTCTTGCTTTTATGTCAAAAATCCAAAAAACACATAAAAGGTAGAAAATCCAAAAAGTTTGATCGACATTATTGTGTATTGTCACATGTATGTTTTGCCTTGTACCTTTGTACTAATGGCTTTGTGCATTTACAAGCGTAGCTTGTTTTTTTATTCACTCATATCATTGTGGGGAAAATCTTGACATCTATGTGATTGTTGTAAATAGATCTTCAAACTTGTCATGAATGATTAGTCAATGGTTTTGTTGATCTTGAGACATGCATAGACTTGTGCTTATATATCTTCCCACTCTATTATTTTATTGCTTTTGCTTAAAAGAGCTCAATCAATGTAAATCTCCAAATGAAAAGAGATAATGAGCTGCAAAAGCCGTCGCACATACTAGTATTTGACTAGGAAAAAAGGAAAGCGACCTTTATGAAAATGTATGATGCCCAAAAAGCCAAAGGTTTGCTCATCAAATTGAAATATTGAAAATTTCAGGCATCGATCTCACAATGAGATGATTTGATTCAAAAAGATCAAATGATATGATGTATATGGGGCCAAATGAAAAGCTTCAATATTATGTTATCAAGTTTATATGGGAGGTCATATATGCATATTTCTATAATTGAGATAGGTCACTTTTCCTAGTGCTAATTGTGTATGCCTTGGTTAAATTGATCATTGAAGCTTCACATTGGACTAAGGACTATCTCAATTTTGGTACCCACACACATCACACATGTTTATGCTCAATGAATCCCATATTCATTTGTGTGATTGTACTTGATTAAATGTGTTTCACATACTCAATTTTTTTTGATCAAACACAAAAAGATTTTTGAGTGTTTTAATTGTTTTTGGAAAGTCTTTTGTTTTTGCAAAAATATCAAAAATTTCAAAAACTGTGTTGCCCTATTCTAGCGACTTGGTCATAGGTCAAGCCAGTCGCATGCCCTAGTCGCGAGCTTACTCAGAAGGTTTTCGCGACTCACTAGCGGGTCAATGTCCCAATCGCGAAAAAGAGTTAGAAAATTTTTCAAAATTCTGGGTTTTTAGATTTCTCGTGACTCATTTTGGCGACTTGTTCGCGAGTGGAAGCTCCAATTGCGAGGTTATACAAAAATTTTCGCGGCTCCCTTCGCAACTTACTCGCGGGTGGATCTTCCAATCACAAAAAACACTTAGACAATTTTTTCAAAATTGTGTCTCAAAGGTGTTTGGCAACTTGTTCGTGACTCATTTCAGTTGTAAAAATCACGAGTTTTGCACAATGAGGGTCTTTTTTAGGACTGGTTTCAAAAACTTTTCATTTTTCCCTTGCATCTATGACTATTCATCTTCTTGTCCGTCTTTCCCTCTTTCAAAATCACCGTGTTCACACACAACCTCTCCATATTCTTCCTCACTTCTTCACCAATCTTCAAGAAAAGGTATGGATTATGTTTCTTTCTCAATATATTTCACATTTCCTGCCTAAAGTTTTCTTGAGTTGGGTGTTTTTGATGATACATGTGAATCTGATGCTTGAATATGGGTATTTGCTGTTTTGGTGAGATTGTGGTGTGGGTTTTGTTGATTATGTGTTTTTACACTCTGTCTTTGGCTGCACAATGTGTTATTTGTAGCACACACACATTATGTGACATGATTGTGACCTTAATCTCATGATTTTAGGGTTTTCCACAATTTTCCTATTTTGGGACTAACTCTGTGCTAATAGAGTTTGTTGTCTTGTGTGGTCTCTGTTGCTCTTTGGTGTAACATGATGCATCTTGAAAATGTCTCCGTTCAAAAGATCAGCTGTGAAAGGAGGCAGCAGCAAAGGGAAAAAGCTCGTGATTGATGTTGATGATCTTTCTCCAAAGCCAAAGAGGACCCGATCCCCAACAAGAGTGTATGATCCTTACAAGTTCAGATCTTATGCTGCTTTTCAGACCTATGCGAACTACTTTAGAGACGCCTCTTTGCTGGTTGAAAGGACTGTTGACCAGCCGTCTCTCCTGGACACCAAAATTCCTATATGGTTTGCCACTAAGAATTGGAATTTCCTTCTCTCCGACCTTGATGATGCATACGAGAATTTGGTGAAAGAGTTCTATGCTAATGCCATTGTTGAAGGAAAGGAGCTCAAATGCTGGGTTAGAGGAAATATTTTCTCCGTAACTCCCGCTTATCTGGCAGAAATCCTACACATCAACCGGCCAATGTTTACTAATGCACCGGTATATGACGATTTGAGTCCGGATGAGGATTTACTTAGGGACGCTCTTGGAAGAAACTTGGAATTCTCACAAACTGGGTTACTAAGGTGCTTACAATAATCATGATCAACAATCTGTATCCTCTATCCAACATCATATACATGAATCTCGGAAGAGCTTTGTTCCTTCATGATCTGATTACTGATGAAGAGATCGACATTTGCGCTCATATCTTTCATATTTTGCGCAAACTGCTGCAAGAACTGACTCAAGGACCTACATTCCTTTTTGCTGCCTCATTTCAAGGATATTGAAACTCAAAGGCATTCATCCATCAGATGATAAGTCTCCCTATATGAAGCCAAGTCTAATCAACATCTGTACACTTAATGCTAGCATTGGACATAGTCGGAAGGGAATAAAGATAGAGACTCCAGCATCTCATAGTGGTTCTCGCTCCAGCTCCTCCTCCTATGACAAGAAATTAGACAACATTATGGCATTCATCCATGAAATAAGCACTAAGATGTCTGGACTCGCCTCTTTCTTGCACCATCACACCATCCGTTGTGATACGAAGTTCACTTCTCTCCAAACCCAATTGGACCAAATTCAAAGGAAGCTAGAGGAAAATGAGGACTAGCTATTCCGAGACAAAAAGGGGGAGATGATGATGATAGGGGGAGTATAATGATAGGGGGAGTATTGATGTTGAAAAATAGGAGGTAGAAAAGGCCTATGTTGATTAATATTATGTTGCATATTAAGTACTTTGGATTTGTACCCATGCTTTGTAGCCTAGTACTTGTTGTTAAATGTTATGCATTTTCTTTAAGTACATCACTCTTGTGCCCTTGTTGGATTTTATATCCTTGATGCAATTACTTTGAGTTTTTGTATTGGTTGGGTGTTGGACATGCAAATGATAATTTGCATTGAGCTTATTAGCTTGCATGTCCGGATGTTCATTCCTTGTGTGAATGAGCATTGTGGTCACTTTTTATAATGATTGTTCATTTTTGGTCAAGCCATGCTTTATTGCTTCATTCCATATTGCTTGATCGCATTGTGCTTGCTCCAATTGCATTTCAAGTTTTCTATTTACAATGATCGTATTATGTTGTTGTTTTTAGGATATTCTTATCCGTATGGTTCAAGAGCTTCACAGATTCTAGAATTAGGTGTGAGTGAGTTTTGTTCAACTGTTCCCAACTCACATGTTAAGTCTAGAGTTTGTTTTAGGGTTTTGTCACGGAATAGCTAAAAGGGGATATTGTAAGGTTGAATTTAATCAACCATTTTGTTGGCTTTATTCCGTGCCAATTTTCTTGTAATTCAGCATTTAGAAACCCTGTATTTAGGTGGGAATCATGTAAGGGTAGTGTGTGAGAGAGTGTGAAGAAAAGCTCAAGAGTGTGCATTCTAGCAGGGCCTCGCAACTGGATCTCGTGACTGGCTCGCGGCTGGCAAGTCGTCAAAGGAGGCACACATGTGAAGCATACAGAAGAGCTAAAGAGTCACGCTAGCTGGAGCACTATAGGACAAAACTTCCAGTCTAGCCAGAAAGTTAGCTCGTGACTCAGACTTGCGAGTCAGTCAAGTCGCGAGGTCAAGTCGCCAGACCATTCTGTTTGGGAAAGACTAACCTTTCACATTCCAAACACACACCAGTATAAATACCTCTTATACCCACGTATTGTAGAGAGCTTCGAGAGAGAATTTTGAGAGAGAAACCTTGAGAAAAACAAGATTGACTTATCCACAATCTTTACACTTTGATTCTCCAAATTCCTCTACTCTCACCCTCTCCATTGTTACATCCTTGAGAAGTACATTAGCCAAATCCTTTTCTCACCATACCCATATCTATGAGAAGGTTATTTGGTGCTTGGGAAGCAGTTAGGAAGGGACCAATTGATATTGGTTGATGCTATGGGCTATAGCGGAATCCGGTAAGCTAGAGAAGACAAAGGTTCGACGTAACCTCGTTGGACCAAGAAGCTTGGAGGGCTTAGGTGTAGTAAATATGCATTTTTGTATCGCATACAAAACATACGCAGCGAAAAACTTAATGGATCTACTTCATTCGCAATTGATAACATGTACTATGTAAGTTTCAGAATTTGAGAACAAGAATGCGTACCTTGGTGTGGAGAAATTCAAAACCGAAGATCAGAAGTTCTTGGGAAGACTTTTAATCTTCACTCCAATTCCACTTAATGCCCAAGATGTGTGGTCTCTCAATCAGTTTCCAAGGAGAGAATAAAGAGTGTTCAATATTCACATAAAAACCATTTCATTCCTTATGAGAACTCTCATGAAAAGACTTAATGAAAAGTCTCATTAAAAAGCCCTTAATAAAATTCTGTATGTTTCTCTCCTTTTATGCAACTGATTATCTAATTGAGCTAACCTTTTGGGCCATTCCAATTGGATTACCTTATACACGCAACCCCTTCATTAAAATATTCATAGTAATACAAAGTCATGAATGTAGACTGACACTTTGAAAATTGCTACATCTTAATCCTTGAGTACCCAGTTTAATCTTTTACGTTATTCATCATATATTTATGAAATCCAATTTCATAAATATATACTTTAGTAACTCCTTACTAAAGTGGTTGGGCCCAACACTCTGAATAACCAAACCCATTAAACTTATCTCAAGGGAATATTTTATATCTCCGTTAAAAGACTATGAATTCCATCTTGAGAATATATGTTCCATCAACATTAAATGCGGCTACCCAACATATTGAGATTTTGATCGTGACTCATAGATCTCACTCCTAATATATCAAAGCAACCTACATCTCATGATCAGGTCCATTACTCTCTCAGGATTTAGAGTTCATGTAAATAGAAGTCGTGAGATTTATTATTCATTTGACAGTCGTTAGGAGAATAATAAATCTCACAGCGGTCTAGTTCAATATGTCTTAACTCTTAAAACATATCAACATACCAACTAGAAGTCTCCACTTCCATGATCAAGACAAATCATTGTAGTTGATATGTTATAGTCTTCGCAGATGAAATGTCCAATTTCATCACCGACTACGAACTAAAATTCTGAGTTTACAAAGAACTTGTGATTTATATCTTCAGTGACATTTCACATAAATCACATACTATGCATCTCATGGACTAAGATAATGTCCCATTAGTTCATTTATAGATAGTCTCATATAATTAAAAAATTTAATTATTTATGACATGTCAATAAATTGGATTTTAGGGCATAAATCCCAACATTAGGTACACTGGGTAGATTAGGCTTGGAAGGTCTTTTGCTGTTCATGTATCCCAATTCTCTAGTGGATTATTGACCGCTTGGAGGGCAGCGGAGAGGTTTTACGCCGAGGACTTTGGTTTCCTCTTCGATAACACATCGCTGTGTTGTCTTTGTGTTTGCAACTCTCTGCCCTTAATCTTTGCCATTTAATTTCTGCTGTGGTTGTGATTTTATTTGGTTTAGATTGCTTTATCAATTTTGTTTTAGCTTATTTTCATATTCCGTGCATACATTATTTGATAATAAGCTTGAATTGATAATTTGTAATTTGGGGTCTAAATGTTCATAGGTGTTTTACACACTATTTGAACATTCAACTATGAACTAAGATTTTGGGTTTACAAAGAACTCTTCTGTGACTAAATCACATACTATGCATCTCAAGGACTATATGATAATGTCTAAACATTCATGCTACCATTATTTTATATAATAATAAAACAAATTTATTACATAGAACATAATCTCATACATAATGTCATACATGGCATACAGTAGGATTTTAGGGCACTAATCCTAACAAAAAAATAATAATGTTCATGGATGGATAGCAGACTATGTCAGGCAAGGTACGGAAAGACCATCTAAATTCTCACCAAAATGGGAAGGACCTTTCGTTGTAAGGGAAACACATGTAAGTGGGTACTATCGTTTAGCCCAGATGGATGGAAAAGATTTAATGGACCCCATTAATGGCAAGTGGCTAAAATGCTATTATGCATAGGAAATATTATGTAATTAGTCCTTTTCGTTCTTTCTTTCTTTCTTTTCCTCCGAATGACCACACTTGCAAGGGATAATGTCACATGAAAGCATTGTAGCATGTTTTGCCTGTAATTCATGATTAAAAGCAAAGTCAGAAAGTAATGAAGATCATGCATGAAGTATTAGCAAAATATACTGTATCATAAAGCATAATAATAGTTGTGGTAGATGTAGCATAATAGATTACAAACCCAAAATATATAAGTCATATCAGACTTATCAAAATAAGCCATAAGTGCTAGAAGAGTAAAGAGTACTGTGAGGGGAAGAAGTAAACACAAGGGAAGAAAATAAAGCTACATAAGGAATAAGTGTCCAATCAAAGGCCTGAAATAAGGGTCTGATCCTCAAAGCAACTGGAGCCAATAGCACCAAAAAGAAGATACTCACGACGCGCCTCTAAGTCCGCCACCTCCTTCTTCAAACTCTCGATGCGAGCATCAATGGCATCCACAATAGGCTGGACCTTCTTCATGAAGAGGACCCAAGCAATCTCTCGCAGGTGGTCCAGTAGAAACTCTACAACAAATCCAACTCTGATCAACTCCTGAACCGCAGCCCTCCACTACAAGATCCTCTCCGTAGACACGGTGTCGATGAAGTTATGCTCAATGTCGTTTATCACACTCCCCAACAACTTGAGGAAGTGTTCCCTTACACAACGACCAAAGAGGAATCCCTGCATGAAATCTCCACGGCTGCTATAGACCGCCTCCAAATGGGTGACACACTCCTCAGGTACCCGGAAGCCATGAAAGTCAACATAGGGAGATCCAACACCCTAAAAGTCCGCAGGATCAAGGTCATTGGTTTCAGCCTGGTCGAATCGGGTAAAGAAGGCAGCGGCCTCACTCATAGAGTAAGGAATGGTGGTAGAATACTACCAACCTCAAACTGAGAGGTTGAAGCCACCTTAGCAAAAGACAGACCTGAAAAAGAACACAAGGTACAGCATAAGTCCGTAAGGAATAAACAAAGTAAATAGATGAATGCAATGATGAAGGCTTTAATTGAAGAAAGTATAAGGGTAAGGAAATTACCAAGGACCACAAGAGTGGTGGTTACAGGTACTGCAGAAACAGGGACTATAGGCATCGTGGGGTCTGCTGCAACCTTAGGTCCCTCAGGTATGTCCATGACTGCAAGGCAAAAATAGCATGCGAAGTGAATAAAGGGATATATTGAGAAATAGCAGGAAGAGAAGAAAAAGAAAACTTAATAAGAATGAAGGACACATACCCATAGCCTCAGCCTCCTACTCATCACCATCATTATCCTCATCAGAATCAGAAACTCGTGTCTTCATGACGGGTTCATCCTCAAAGTCCTCAAGGACCTCCTCCGACCCCTCATCTTAAGACAAGTCTGCATCGGGTCCTCGGGTGGCAGAACTGGGGATAGAAGATGGGGTGACCACTAAGGAAGAACCATTGTTCACGGCCTAGGAGAGGGCAATGAAAGGATCGCTGGAAGATATAACAGGAGGAGTAACAGGAGAGGTGCTCTCGGTCTGGGACGCCCCTATAGGAGTAACTCCCTTTTAAGGAGTGGGGATCACAACAGGAATAGAGGCAGACTCGCCAGTAGAAACCCTCTCAGCCTAGGTACTCTCCTCGGCAGAAATGGGCTCAGATGAAGGGATTGGAGCCTCGGTAGGAGCTCCCTGTGCATCGGTAGTAGAAGTAGAAGCCATGGCCTCAGCCACGGCATTTGCCCTGTCAAAGAAGCCCTCCATAGGTGCACTAGCAGTAGCAGGAGCCTCCTCACTCATGGAGTGATAAATAGAGAAGGGCTCGGGATCAACCTAAAGGAAGAGTATTAAAGCAGAAAAGGGATAAACAAACATGCCAAAAAAAAAAAAAAAAAAAAAAAAAGAGAAAGTATATGGCAATATGTGATAGTGGCAGAAAATGAAGATGCATGTATAAATAAGGCAAAGGAATGGGGTATACCTCAAACTCGGGCTTATCAAGCAATATATGGCGAGTAATCGAAGTATCCTCCTTATGTTTAGACTGCCAAGGGAGGAGAAAAATACGTGTACAGAGTTAGCCACAGGAAAGCCTAATAAATAACTAAAATAAAGATAACATACTCTCTTTTCGGCAGTGGCAAATAGGGCTGGGGGAGATGTCTTCCTTTTATTGCCACGGGTCCTATTGGAAGGAAAAGCATCCATGGATGGCCTTGGAGCGGAAGGCTTAGGCTTGCTTGCAGTAGAACGCCTGCTGGAACGGGTATGAGCAGAAGGAGGAGGAGAGCTCTCAAGAACTATGATGCAGATAGGGGGGAGGCCTCTCTTATATGGAACAAGATCAGAACAAGTCTCAAAAGAGTCATCACCTCTCTTAGCAGACTTGGGCTTGGCGGTCCGAGACACCGAGCCCTTCTTCGCAGGTACAGGAAGGTTCACCACCTTCACCTTCTTCTCCCAACCTGGAGGAAACTCACCAGCATACAAGTACCATCCCTTCTCCTTCTCCTGCCACTCAAATATAGTAGACTTGCTCTGCTTCCTAGCATACGCCACCACGGACTTGGTGGGAAGCAACAACCATAGGTTGGTAAAAATAATGGCATAGAGGCCTTTAGGACGGATAAAAGAAAACCCATGGCCACCCAACAACTCCTGGCTAAAAGATATCATCACAGCCTGCCAATACCCGTGCATCTGAGTAATGCAAAGGCCCTCTCTTTGAGAACTTAGAATAGTGACTGCTGTTAAGTGCCTGCTCTAAAACTCAAAGGCATTAGGGTGCAAGAAAGGCCAAACAGAAGTAGTAAACTCCAGGATAGCAGTGAAGTCATCGAGTACGTCCTGATCAAGCCCAAACTACCTTCTCACTTTGATGGCAGAATAATGAACATAGCGAATACCCTCATTAGCCAGATAAGGCAACCACCTAGCATTGGTGCCTGCCAAGTATGTAATCCCCCTCTCATCAAAAGCAGTCAACGGGGTAGTGGTCCCAACAGTGGCCATAAAAGGGCCCATGGTCGAATTAGCACAAGTGAATCCACTGCTCAAATCTCTATAAGCTCTCCAAGAAAAGCCAACTCCCTTATCAAAGAACTCTACAATAGGGTGCCCAAACAGCCTCAACCTAACCTAGCGGTAAGCCAACGGAAAATCAAAAGCAAAGCAGCCACAGAAATCGGTAATCACCCTCAGACAAGACTGGTATTTCTCCTTGGAAAAGCGGATTGACTTGCACTTAGCCAAATGTCTGGCACAATGCTCCCACAATAGGTGTTGCAATATGGTATTATGGGCGGAGGTAGTAACAATATGACAGGAACCTACCTACCTGCCTCTCATCACTCTGTAGAATATCCAGTTGTACATACAAATGACCTAGAAACATAGGGGCCAATGGCAGACTCACCCCAACAGAAATCTTTATGGCTAACCGAAAGTAAATGGGTTTTACAGCATAATGGAGATGAGAACCAAAGATTAACTTACAAAGCCAAAACGCGACAAAGGTTGCACAGTGGACGGCGGTGGAAGCCTTGGAGAAAAGCCCCAACCCAATGAGACAACTTCGCGTTCCCACTCATCCATTTCCTCAACTCAGCCTTCACGGCCTCCTCCTCAGCGAAAAGCTCAATATCATTCGAGTCCGTATCACTGAGGATGGGTAGCAATAGTTGGATTGCCACATCCTCTAAGGTCACGGTCATCTCACCACAAGAAAGGAAGAAGGTATGGGTGGTGCTACACCATTGATGGACTAAGTGATGAAGGTTGAACAAATCCCGATAGTTGGCAAACAATGGGAAGAAACAATAGCCTTCAACACACCGGCTTGCTGTAACGCGTCCATGAAACCCACATCAGACAACACCATGTTCACCCATTCTTTCCAACCCAAAGACGTACCCGACCCAAATTTGAAGAGAATGGGCACAGGTAGTGAGGTTCCTTGGCAGATATCAAGGTCGGGAATGGAGGAAGCCAAAGGAGCCCTAAAGACCTCGGTGTCACGGCGGCAAATGGAAAGCCACACACGGCCCAACGACGGAGGCGTGTAATCAACAGGTATGACGGGGAAGTGGATGTGAGTATCATACTCGGATTGCGACCCCCTTCCTCCTCCTCAGAACGGTCCGATTTAGAATGGGAAGCCTCATCACCCATAATTTTGGCAGGCGAATCGTCGATGGCAACCTCTTTCCCTTTTATGGCGGGAAGAACTATCACCTTTTGTCGGCGACATTGTAGATGGTTTAGACGGAGAAGGTAATGGGTAATGAGGTTTTGAGAAGATAACGCGGTAAAGGGAAAGGAAAAGAGAAGGTTATGAGAGAATGAGGAGGAAAAGAAAAATGAAGGGATTAAGGACAATAAAATTGACGTGAAAAGAAGCAACGGGTCAGCCGTTAAAAGAAGCATCATATTAATAAAATAGAGGTTGTGTTCTAGAATAACTACTAAACTGGGGAATTCGAAGAGACAAGTCTGTTCATGGCAGGAAAGGAAATAAGGTGGGGTCCACTGTTTAAAAAAACCGTGAAAATTATTATGTAAGTATTCGCATATGAATTGTAGGAGCAATCCATATGCTCAGGGGGCTGAATGTTGATGCCCACTTTTGACAAAGGGCCCAACAGCAGTAGAAGCACAACAATATAAAAAAGGTGGGAAAGGGAATAAGGAAGCAAGCCCAACAGGCTGAAATGGTAGGATTGATGGCCAGCAGGCCCACAAGAGTCAAAAAAAGTTAAGAGGTAGTAAATGGGCCGAGGAAGCTCAAGGAATGAAGTCGTAAGCCCAAGGGAACAATAAAAGGTAAAGAGGAAGTAAATAGGTCGGGGAAGCCCAGGAAAAGAATTAGTAAATTCATTGGGTTGACTTAAAGAAGTAAGCCCGAAAAGTAAATAAGAGATAAGGATGTGGTAATTGGGCCGAGGAAGCCCAAAGAATCTAGCAAAAAGCCCATGGGAGTAAAATAGGTAAAGAAGAAGTAAATGGGCTGAGGAAGCCTGAGGAATGAAATGGGCTGGCACAATAGAAATGTTGGCCAATAAAGCCCAAAAGAGGTTAAGATGTGGAAAATGAGCCAAGGAAGCCCTGAGCAAAAGATTGATAAAAAAGTGGGCTGGCATGGCAAGAGCATCAGCCCGTAAGCCCATGGGTAATAAGAAATAAAAAGAGAGGTAATGCTATAGTAGGCACGATGAAGTGGTATGGCAGGATCCATCGCCAAGAGGCCCACGAACATAGGAAAGAAAAGAACATGGGCTCGACAGGAAGGTGAAGGCCTTCACCTAAGCAATGCCCAGTATGAGGAAGAGACGAAAGGCAGGGAACATGAGCCCAAAAGCCCACACATCCTTCACGCCACAAAAGATAAACAACAACCAGAACGTACAGTGGAATAAAACAAATATAGAGGCAGCAGAAATGGTGTGAAGGCCGGAAAGAAACAAATTCAAACGGAGTGGAGCAGAAAGAAGGGGCCAGGGCACCAACTACTTGTACCCAACCAATACATAGGAGGTGGACCATAGGTCAAGGTATTCAGAGGATGTGGTCTGGCGGTGGGGAGAAAGAGGGAGTGTATTTTGGGGTTCCTGCTCAAACTTCTTTGGGGAGGGATGTCCTGCTGGGATGGCATGTTACCCAAAAGAAGTAAAATGGGTTGGGACCACTTGATGCATGCCATAGAGGTAGGTAATGGAGAGGCTTAACCCTTATCCAGATAAGAGTAGTGAAAAATAGAGAGAGGTAATAAACAAAACAAGCAATTTTTTTTGGGAATGGGGAGTGGTGCACCCAACATGTTTAGAGTAAGGGTAGTGGCTGAACAGCCGGCAAGCCAATGGGCAGTCTCGGAAGGATGCCCATAAGGAGTTAAAAGCAGTTAAAGGGTAAAAATGGTAAATTCTACCATGGCAGATAGTATAAAGAGTGATGGTTGTGAACAGTAAAGGGGGACGGAAAAAAGAGGAACAAAAAGAAGAAGAGGTAGAACAAAAGAAAAGAAAAGGAAAAGGATATACAAAAAAATCAGAGAAACGTGAGTGATAGGAATAGAGGCATGCATCAATAGACTACATTTTTTCTCTTCCTCACGAGATACCCACTCTTTAGGAGATTAAGGATTGAAACTTAAACCATTTAGGTCCTTTTTCCAAAGTGGGTAATTTCTGTGGCATAAGCCTTCTATGAGGTTACTCACGTTGGGGATCGGTTCCCTTCTTGGATTTCTCTTTGCTGAGAAAGTTAAGTTTACTTTCTATGGCAAACAAGTTTTTCTCTTGTGCTTGCGGGGTGGATAGTTTATTGTGATTAAACTGCCTGCTATAGTGTTATTTTACTATTGTATTACTCCGCCGTAACTTTACCAAGCTTTTTTTTTTTTTTTTTTTTTTTTTTTTTTTTAAGTGTTAATGTTATTTGTTTAGTATTTTAGTTATTCTGCCGTATTGTATTCCTGCTATAACATTTGTACCAGCTGTTTTCTACTGTGGGCACGTCGTACACTCAATACCTCTGCCAGGACGCGTCCATATCGAGATGGCCCAACTTGTGCACAAACTAGCCTAAAGTGAGTTTCATTTAGGCCAGCCCTAACTCTCTTACCTCAAATCTACGAGCCGCAGTGCAGCAGGAGAGACCCAAGCCCAATAACACAAAAGGCCCACCACACACATACTCAATTTGTGGATCACACTTGGATTGCAATATCTTGAATAATGGCTAGCGCTATCCACAAGTCATTACAAATGGGTATCAAAGCAAACTTGGTAACATCGTGTGGCTCAAGGCACTGTAACACAACATAAACCCTAATGATGACGTTAATAATTTAAGTGAGGGAGATTATACTACCTCAAATCGAGTGGATTGAATTGTTTAAGTTTGTACTGTGCAAATGTGTAGTGAGTCCCAACATTATCACTCTTTTTTGTTTATCTTCCTCAATCCAGAGGGTGAGAGATAATCAAATTTTAATTAATGCTTTTTCCCCAATTCCAACATTATCACCCTTTTGTGTCTATATTCCTCTATGATATTATTAACATTACTATTTTAATGACTAACTTTTTGATAAAATAGATGTATTTTTTTTTTTTTTTGGGTCTATTTTTAGGGCAATTAGATAGTCATTAATTCACACTCATATACCCTTTATTTTATTATTATTATTATTTTTTTTTTTTGGCGGAGAAAATAGAAACAATAACTTCATTTCATTTAACTTGAAAGAAAACATTACAAAGTTTCATTGGCAATTATAACAACATTACATTAGGATGGTTCTCAATCCATACATTCTCTAAATAAAAAATAAATAAATAATTCTCGCGTTTCAGGCCATCCAATGAGCAACTTCATTAGCCTGCCTTCTCGCATGCAAGAATTCCCGTTGTCCTACTCCTCTGTCAACAACCTTCACATCCTCAATTACAGAATCTAGGCTAAGCATTCCTCTTGATCATTTAGAACATTAATAACATAAACGTAGAATCTCCCCCGAATATGACATAATAAAAACTTGTTTCAGCCGCTAAAATGGAAGCTCTCCTCACAATTGCAGGACACAGACAATCTAGCGATTCAAACAGAAAGCCTCTTGTAAAGACAAGGCTTTGAAGCTACCTGCAGTGTCACGAACCAAATCAATATCTCTATGGACTTAAGTACTTGAGCTAAACTAACATATAAATACCTATACAAAATTACTCCAACACGTAAGTATATAAAGCAAAGCTAAACCTTGTTAAGAATCAAGGTCAAACTATCTTCATAATAAAATCTATAAAATACAAGTACTCTTAGCAATTCCATAAAGAAAATAACATAATAGAAATCTCCAATGACAAAAGGTCTCCAAATGCAATGAAAATTTCCAAGTATTACATAAATAGCTAATAGCCAGCCTCTGCAACTCAACAAATATATGATTACGTCAATTCTTCCCTTAGAGCTTTAAATCTCAAATATTGAAATAGGAATCAGTGAGTTTGACAACTCGATTAGTAAGAAAAAACATGGTACTCAACAGGATAGACCAAGATAACAATAAAAGAATATTTTCTTCTTTTTATAATAGAAAGTTGAACACATCAAGTAGGATTAGTTGATGTGGAATAAGGACAAACATAATAATTTCTTTCAAATAGCAAATGGATGTGTTGAATATTTATATATTTTACTAGAGGTCATATAGACACATACCTTTGGTGGAACAGATCACCAAATTGCCGGATCTTGTTTTTTACTTTCTTTACGAACTCCTCACGATCTCCTTTGTGGAACACCTCCAAGTCACAGGAAAGGCTACTAGAGTCTCTCCTAATTTCCACGCTCCAAATTCTAGGGAATAGTAGATGGTGTCCCAGAGAGATGGCTTATTTTGAGAGAGCACTCAAAAACTATACGAGTGTTCACTCACTGTATCTCTTATTAATCTGACTGATGTAGGAGTATTTTAAATACTAGTAGAGATTCACTTACTATCAGATATATGTGATCCCTAAAAGATCTCATTTTTTAAGTTTAAATTACTCCACTACTGATATTGATAACTCATACCAATATCAATTAGTTTAAATTTAAACTTACCTATCAGATAACCCATGTGGACGATCCATGGGCCATGGTTTATGGGTTGGGTCAAAACCAGCCCAATTTCTAACATCTCCCACTCGTCCACACTGGGTACTACAGTCAGAACTGGCTCCTCTCAATCTCTTGTCCAATCCTCTCTTTATGCAGAAAAATGGAGTGTTCGACCTGACGAGAAGGTACTAAAATAAGTGCTATGAAAACCCATAATAGAAACTAAATCCAAACATAAACCATAAAAACTATAAAAACTTATAAAGTTTCTCCCCCTCAAGGTAAGGCTCCCCCTCAAGAGCTACTCCATCTACTCCCCCTTTTTGACAGGAATGGCCAAAGGGCTAAGGCTGGTCAGTGAAGCTATCAAACTTGGCTGCAAGCAAGTTGATCTGTTCTTGAATAGTAGTCAACCTGTCAAAGTGCTCATTTTGGACTTCTCGCAAGCCGTCAATCCTCTTAAGAATGATCTGAAATGCATCTAGAGGCACTTCTGAAGATGTTGAGGCTCTGCTCCTTTTACCACGACTTCATGAAGTTGAGGGTTGTCCTTTCGCTTCAATCTCGGTGTCCATAGGCTCTCCTTATGCTGGATCACCCTCCTCTTCATCACCTAGAAGACGAACTTTGATCCTTGCGATTGTTAGAGCATTGATAGCTGGAGGAGTAGGCATGAGGCTGATGTCTTGGGGAATTTCCACACCTTTTGCATGAAAGAGCCTTATGAGTAGACTAGGGAGGATAAGCTTTTCTCTTGAAGTTGTCCTTGTTTCATCGGCAATGATGGAGAATGCATGAGCACTAATGTCA
Organism: Notholithocarpus densiflorus; assembly: GCA_030021035.2. Taxonomy (NCBI): domain Eukaryota; kingdom Viridiplantae; phylum Streptophyta; class Magnoliopsida; order Fagales; family Fagaceae; genus Notholithocarpus; species Notholithocarpus densiflorus. Next base: position 1,250,977 of record JARYZH020000004.1, read on the forward strand.
ATGTAGGTATTTTTTCGAAGCTCCATGAGAAAAATGGCTCTAGCATTGTTGATGGTGGTCATCTTCTTCACCGGGTAAAGATTGAACATCATGATGTATGTAAGACATCGTAAATCCGGTGGAAAGGCAGTTGTGTTGAGACATCTTCCTTCTCTAACACCACCAATATAGGATTGAACCGTCTCTATGGAGAGCATTCTATCCTTGAAGTGAGTGAAATCATGCTCTAGATCCTCAAAGCCAAGAACATCAGCAATGTCCTCCACGTCAATGGTGAACTCATGGCCTCTAATCCAACAATCTATTTCATCCTCTCGTAGAATGGCATTGGCATAGAATTCCTGAATTAATGGTTCACAAACCCCGGGGAGATCACCAAAAAGCTTTTCCCAACCTCTATCTTGAAAACAGCTTGGAATAAAGTAGTCCTTCAAATCAACAAGGTCCACGAATCACTCTTGGATGATTGGAGCCTCCTTAAGGAACTGATTGTATCTCTCAAAGTGTTGGGTAGAGCGAAATCGAGTATTGTCCATTTTATTCCTCTTGTCAGCGCGTTGTGCAGTGGTTTTCTTTTTTGGAGTCATCTGTAAAAGCAGAGCAGCAAGTACCACAAATAGAGTGCAAGATATGGTAAAACACTAGATTAGTAACCAGTTAGTACCAACATAATGGACAGTGAATTATAACCCTAAAAATAGAAATTTAGAGAGATAATTAAAAAAAATCAACATGTGGAGACATATAGTATCAAAACATGATAGAATCATGACATTAAGCACTCAAATATGTCAAAGAGTGTGTGTGTGTGTGTGTGTGTGCATCAAATGCAAAACGTGTGCAAATTAGGGCAAAGAGTAAGAACACATAATCATATGATATTTCAAAATCAAAGAAAAATGATTATCCCTACAACCTTTGTATTCCATAGAATCCAAAGAGACACACAAAAGCTTCTAAGAGATGATTTATCATGAACATGATATGCACAACACAACACAAACATGGTACAATGCATGAAAGTGAAGCACAAACATGTAAAACATGTAGAATAGGCATTATACTAACAAAACCAACAAAACCCATAAAGCAATCTCAACAAAACAACAATAAAACCATATTCAAACATCATATTTTCAAATCTCAACATAAACACAAAATCCAAGAAATCTAGGGCTAGAAACATGAAATACTTTGAGAATAAGAGAAAACCCATACCTTTTCTTGAAGATTGATGAAGGATTGATAAAGAAAATGGAGGTTTTGTGAGTGAAAATGGAGGTTATGGACAAGGGAGAGGCGGACAAGATAAGGAGACAGCACATGATGCGAGGGAAAACTGAAAAGTTTTTGAAAACCATCTTGGATTTAACCCTATTTGTGCAAAACACGCGTTTTTCGCGACTGGAATAAGTCCCGAGCAAGTCGCCAAGTCAAGTCGCCAAAATCTCGTGACACAAATTTTGAAAAATTTGTCTAAGTGTTTTTCGCAACTAGGAAGTCCACTTGCGAGCAAGTCGTGAAGAAAGTCACGAATCATTCTGAGTAAACTCGCGAACCAGTCGCCAAACTAAGTCACAAAAATGCTAAAAAACCCTGAAATTTTGAAAATTTTCTAAGTCTTTTTCGCGACTGTGGGATTGACTCGCCAGGGAGTTGCGAGAGCTTCTAAGTAAGCTCGCGACTGGTGTGACCCACGAGAATGAGTCGCCAGAATAAAGTTGCACAGTTTTTGAAATTTTTGACATTTCTCAAAACAAAAGCACTTTCCAAAAACAATTAAAATACTCAAAAATCTTTTTGTGTTTGATCAACATATGATTGAGTAAGTGCGACACATTTAATCAAGTACAATCACACAAATGAATAAGGCATTCATTGAACATAGACATGTGTGATGTGTGTGGGTACCAAAGATGAGGTAGTCCTTAGTCTAATGTGAAGCTTCAATGATCAATTTAACCAAGACATACACAATTAGCACTAGGAAGAGTGACCAATCTCAATTATAGAAGTATGCATATATGACCTCCCACAAAACTTGATTAAATAATTTTAAAGCTTCTTTCTCCAACAGGGTTATGCCTAACCTTGTCTTCTTTAGCTTCCCGGATCCCGCAATAAGCCCATTGCATCAACCAAATGAATTAGTCATCTCCGAACTGCTTCCCAAGCACCAAAATACCTTCTCACTAATATGGGTATGGTGAGATAAGGATTTGGCAAATGTACCTTGAATGTTCAAATAGTGTATAAAACACCTATGAAAGTTTAGACCCCCAATTTACAAATTATCAATTCAAGCTTATTATCAAACAGTGTATGTGCGGAATATGAAGATAAGCTAAAACAAAATTGATAAAACAATCTAAACCATAATTAATCACAACCACAGTAGTAATTAAAAGGCAAAGATTAAAGGAAGAGAGATGCAAACACAAAGACAACACAGCGATGTGTTATCGAAGAGGAAACTGAAGTCCTCTACGTAATACCTCTCTGCCGCCCTCCAAGTGGTCAATAATCCACTAAAGAATGAAGTTGGGATACATAAACAGCAGAAGACCCTCCAAGCCTAATCTACCCAGTGTACCTAAGCCCTCCAAGCTTCTTGCTCCAACGAGGTTATGCCGAACCTTTGTCTTATTTAGCTTACCGGATTCCGCTATAGCCCATAGCATCAACCAATATCAATTAGTCCTTTCCTAACTACTTCCCAAGCACCAAACAACCTTCTCACAGATATGGGTATGGCGAGAAAAGGTTTTGGCTAATGTACCTCTCAAGGATGTAACAATGGAGAGGATGAAAGTAGAGGAATTTGGAGAAACAAAGATGAAGATTGTGGATGAGTCAATCTTGTTTTTCTCTAGGGTTTTTCTCTCAAAATTCTCTCTGAAAGCTCTCTACATTTCGTGGGTATAAGGGGTATTTATACTGGTGTGAGAATGGAATGCGAAGAGTCAGTTTTTCTAAAACAAAGCTGGCTGGCGACTTGGCCTCGCGACTTGACTGAGTCGCGAGTTCAAGCCACGAGCTAACTGAACGACCGTGTGAGAATTCCAAGTATCTTCCAAGAGCGTCCCTAAGTTAATCCTCTTCCAGACTCAAATCATCATATACTGGTGTATTAGTTAATATTGGCCGGTTGATGTGTAGGATTTCTACTAGATAAATGGGACTTACTGAGAAAATCTTTCCTCTAACCCAGCATTTGAGCTCTTTGCCCTCAACAATGGCATTAGCATAGAACTCTTTCAACAAATTCTCATATGCCTCATCAAGGTCGGAGAGAAGGAAGTTCCAATCCTTGTTGGCAAACCATACAGGGATTTTGGTGTCCAGGAGAGACGGCTGGTCAATAGCTCTTTCAACCAGCAAAGAGGCGTCTCTAAAATAGTTCGCATAAGTCTGAAAAGCAGCATAAGATCTGAAATTGTGAGGATCATACACTCCTGTTGGGGATCGGGTTCTCTTTGGCTTTGGCGAAAGATCATCAACATCAATCACTGGCTCTTTCCCTTTGCTGCTGCCTCCTTTCACAGCTGATCTTTTGAACGGAGACATTCCAAGCTGCATTATGTTACACCAAAGAGCAAGAAAAAACCACACAAGACAAGAAGCCTTATTAGCACTAGGTTAGTCCCAAATCATAGATCTTGAATAAAGCCCTAAAATCATGAGATTTAGGTCTTAATCATGACACTGAGTGTGTGTGTGTTACAAAGAACACATTGTACACACAAAGCAGAGTGTAGCACTACAAATCCACCAAAAATCACACAATAATTTCACCAAAAGATCAAATACCCATATTCACGCATCAGATACACAGATATCAACAAAAACACACAATCCAAGAGATATATGGCAAGAAATGTGAAATATATTGAGAAGGAAACAAAACCCATACCTTTTCTTGAAGATTGGTGGAGAAATGGTGGATTTTGTGTGAAACACGATGAGTTTGTGAGAGAGAAGGACGAACAAGACAATGAACAGTCAAAATGTTCAAGGGAAAACCAAAAAGTTTTAAAATAAAACTGTCCTTAAAACGCAAAACACGCGTTTTTCGCGACTAAACCAAGTCTTGTGCAAGTCACCAAGTCAAGCCGCGAAACACTTGAGGCGAAATTTTTGAAATTTTTGTCTAAGTGTTTTTCATGACTAGAAGGTCCACCTGCGAGAAAGTCGCGAAGGGAGCCGCGAAAATTTCTTTGTAACCCTCGCGACTGGAGCTTCCACTCGCGAACAAGTCGCCAAACCGAGTAGCAAGAACTTCCAAAATCCAGATTTTTGAAAAATTTCTAAGTATTTTTCACGACTGGGACATTGACTCGCCAGTGAGTCGTGAAAACCTTCTGAGTAAGCTCGCGACTAGGGCATGCAACTAGCTTGACTTGCGACTAAGTCGCCAAAACAGGGCAACATAGTTTTTGAAATTTTTAATATTTTTGCAGAAACAAATGACTTTCCAAAAACAGTTAAAACACTCAAAAATCTTTTTGGGTTAGATCAACAAAAATTGAGCATGTGAAAACACATTTAATCAAGTACAATTATACAAATGAATAAGGCATTCATTGAGCACAAACATGTGTGATGTGTGTGGATATCAACAATGAGATAGTCCTTAGCTTGATGTGAAGCTTCAATGATCAATTCAACCAAATCATACACAATTAGCACTAGATAAAGTGACCCTTCTCAATTATAGAAATGTGCATATATGACCTCCCACATAAACTTGGTTACATAATATGAAGCTTTTCATTTGGCTCCATTCACATCATAACATTTGATCTTTTTGAATCAATACATCTCATGTAGAAATTGATGCCTGAAATTTTTAATATTTCAATTTGATGAGCAAGCCTTTGGCTTTTTGGGCATTATACATTTTATATAAAGTCGCTTTCCATTTTTCCTAATCAAATACTAGTGTGTGCGACAGGCTTTTGCAGCTCATTATCTCTTTTCATTTGGAGATTTACATTTGTTGAGCTCTTTAAACAAAAACAATAAAATAAAAGAGTGGGAAGATATATAGGCACAAGTCTATGCATGTCTCAAGATCAATAAAACCATTGACTAACCATTCATGACAAGTTTGAAGATCTATTTATAACAATCACATAGATGTCAAGATTTCTCCCACAATGATATGAGTGCATAGGGAACAAGTTACGCCCGTAAATGCACAAAGCCATTAGTACAAAACTACAAGGCAAAAATATGCTTGTGACAAAACACAATAATGTCAATCAAACTTTTTGGATTTTCTACTTTTTATGTGTTTTTGAATTTTTGACATAAAATTAAGAAAATATTGATCTAAAGAAACAATGTAAAAACATTTAAAGCTAAAAACAACCAAACAGAACACGCTATACAAATAGCCAACAAGGTACTGTGTGCCCTTCAAAAGATAAATTAAAGCAAGATAGAAAGGTAGAGCACACATCACACATGAGATTCAAGGAATTGTACCAACACCAATGGTTTTACGGAGTGATTCAAACCGTGGACCATCGAGAGGCTTAGTGAAGATGTCCGCCTTTTGATTGTCTGCCTGTATGAATTCAAGACATACAACTTTATCTTCCACCAAATCCCGGATGAAGTGGTAACGTATCTCTATGTGTTTAGACTTTGAATGCTGAACTGGGTTCTTAGAGAGATTTATAGCACTAGTGTTATCATAGAAAACACACATTGTATCTTAAGGAATCCCGTAGTCATGGAGTGACTCCTTCATCCAAAGGAGTTGTGTGCAGCAACTTCCAGCGGCTATGTACTCAGCTTCTGCCGAAGAGAGAGACACAGAGTTTTGTTTCTTGCTCATCCAAGAGACAAGATTGTTACCAAGGTAGAAGCAGCCACCTGAAGTACTCTTTCGATCATCCACACTTCCAGCCCAGTCTGCATCTGAATAACCGGCAAGGCAAGCATTAGAGTCCTTTGAATACCACAATCCATAATCCAGAGTTCCATTGATATATTGTATGATTCGCTTCACCGCAGTCAGGTGGGATTCCTTTGGAGCAGCTTGATATCTAGCACAAACACCCACGCTAAACGCAATATCCGGTCTACTAGTTGTAAGATAGAGTAAACTCCCATTAATACTCCTATACAAGGTTAGACTCACTTCTACCCCGGAAGAATCAACATTCAGCTTTGTAGACGAACTCATGGGAGTAGAGGCATGCTTTTTGGAGTCTAATCCAAACTTCTTGACAATATTTCTAGCATATTTTTCTTGTGAAATGAATATGCCTTCCTTCTTTTGTTTGGCTTGAAAGCCAAGAAAAATGTAAGTTCCCCCACCATACTCATCTCAAATTCTTTCTTCATCTCCTCAGAGAACTCTATAGCCCGAGCATCAATGGTAGCTCCAAATACTATGTCATCAACATATACTTGAGCCACGAGAAGATAATCTTCATCATTCTTCACAAATAAAGTCCGGTCTACATACCCCCTTTTGAATCCTTTATCCAAGAGGTAATGGGTAAGCCAATCATACCAAGCTCTAGGAGCTTGTTTCAAGCCGTAAAGGGCTTTCTTCAATCTCAGCACATGATCCAGGAAGTGAGGATCTTCAAAGCCTTTTGGTTGTTCAACAAACACTTCTTCATTCAGGTACCCATTTAGAAATGCACATTTCACATCCATTTGGTAGAGTTTGAAGTTCATAGTGCATGCAATTGACATAAGAATTCGAATAGACTCAAGTCTTGCCACAGGAGCAAAGGATTCATCAAAATCTACTCCTTCTACTTGAGTGTATCCTTGAGCCACTAGCCGAGATTTATTCTGGATAATCTCTCCATCTTCATCAGTCTTGTTTTTGAAGATCCATTTGGTGCCGATGACATGACCATTTTTAGGTCTAGGAGCAAGTTCCCATACATCATTTCTCACAAATTGATTCAGCTCTTCATGCATTGACTCAACCCAATTTTCATCTTGAAGAGCTTCTTCTACCCTTTTCGGCTCAAATTGGGCAAGGTAGCAATGGTATGTTACATGATTAGCTAGAAGAATGTTTCCTTTTCTGAGTCGAAGACCTTCATCTAAAGACCCAATGATGTTACTATCTGGATGGTTTTTAATCACTCTTGATGATGGCTTCTTTTATGTGGACACTTCATCATTCCGGAAGATAGGAGGATGAACTTCCGGAGGAGTGAAAGGACTTGCTGTTCTAAACATTGATCTTGTTTCCATTCTTGAGTTCACAGGAGTTGATTCCTTTTTTGGTGTAAGTCCTTCAACTTCTATATCAAGAGCATCAACCTCAACTATGGGTTCTTTGGTGCTTGGTCCTTCTCCATCATCAACCATCTCTACCTTTGTTATGGCATCATCAATTTCTACATTGATGGATTCCATTACCATCTTTGTTCTCTTGTTAAAAACTCTATATGCCCGGCTATTAGTAGAATACCCAAGGAAAATGCCTTCATCACTTTTTGCATCAAATTTTCCAAGATTCTCTCGATCATTTAGAATGTAACACTTGCTTTCAAACACTTGGAAGTACTTCACTCTCGGCTTCTTTCCATTCCAAATTTCATAAGCGGTCTTCTTTGTTCCCGCTCGGAAGAATATTCTATTACCAATGTGACATGAGGTGTTCATGGCTTCTCCCCAAAACTTTTAAGGAATTTTCTTGTTGAGTAGCATAACTCTTGCCATTTCTTGAATCACCTGATTCTTCCTCTTAACCACCCCATTTTGTTGAGGAGTCTTGGGGGCTGAAAATTCCTTTTTGATTCCATTATTCTCACAAAACTACTCAAATCTTGCAGTCTCAAACTCCTTGCCATGATCACTCCTTATCTTGACAATAGGAACCCCTTTCTCGTTTTGTAGTCTCTTGTAAAGAATTTCCAATTTCTCACATGCTTCTGATTTTTTTCTAAGAAATTCAACCCAAGTGTATCTTAAGAAATCATCAACAATGACCATAATGTACCTATTTCCTCCTAGACTTTTAGTTCTAGTAGGCCCCATTAGATCAACATGAAGAAGTTCTAAACAACGTGAGGTAGCAATCACATTCACCTTGTGATGACTAGCCTTTGTTTGCTTTCCCATTTGGCATGCACCACAAATAGTCTTTTCCAACTTTCCAAACTTTGGAAGTCCCTCATCTTTTAAGGTAATCACATATGACTGGCTACGCCGTTGGATAGTTTGAAGATGGAAATATTTAGTATTCGCATCTCCATAGTTTAACCACATGATGCGAGATTTAAGTTGCCAAAATAAATATTCTTGGTGAAGAATGGTGTTATATTCCTGGGTGAGCCGTTGTTCCAGAGAATATAAAAATGCTGAAAGTTTCCTAGTTAAGGCCGTTTGGATCCCTCGAAGCCTAGCTAACAGACGGTTTTTCCGCTGGAAGATATTTCCAAACTGGGTTTTATTCCATACACAGATCCGTTGTGTTAAAAAATCTAGACGGCGAGGAAACCTAAATAAAGAGGAGGACACAGATGGAATTTTCTCCGAGGCGTGCCAACTACTCTCCACTAGGGCTGGAAAGGAGGGATCCGTGAGCCACATTTGCTCAAAACGAAAGGGTTTGGGAGATTTTCGCTCTAAAGGGTTAGTAATAAGCAAAATGGGGCAGTGGTCAAATTTAACCCTAGGGAGATGGTGTATTTTTGCCACGGGAAAAATAATTCTCCACTCGGCATTTCCCAACCCTCTATCCAACCATTCTTTTATATTACAATGATAATCCAGGCTTTTATTGGTCCAAGTAAAACGAGGACCCTGGAAGCCAAGATCCATGAGTCCATAGTTATCCAGGCAATTTCTAAACGCATTGAGCCTATTTTTATTTAAAGGAAGCCCCCCCATTTTTTCGTCCTCCGAAAGCATATCATTAAAATCACCCATTAAGACCCAAGGTAAATCAACTATATAAGCAAGATTTCTTAAGTAATCCCAAAAAAGTTGACGTTTATGAAAATTAGGAGAAGCATAAATCGTAGTAAGTAAAAAAGAGAGGGAGGGAAAGGATACCTTCACTAGCGCATGTATACTATACTCACTAGTGCATGGATACTATACTCACTGTGCGTGAGTATTTCCACTTGGAAGGAGGTACTTTCGTTCCATAACAACCATATGCCTAGGGCTGTCCACGGGTCGGTCCGGATCGGGTTTGTGCCCAACCCGGAACCGACCCGCCGGAATCGGGTGGCAAAAAATTGCACCCGCCGCCGACCGCCGGAGTAATCGGGTCAGGCGGATCAAACCATCAACGGGTGGAGGGCGGGTCGGTCGGAGTCATAGATCTAAGAAGACGACGAGAAAACGGTGAGAAAAACTTAGATTCTGGTGAAAATCTCCAGATTCCGGCCATATTTTCTAGATTCCGGCAAAACCCAGATTCTGGCGATAGTTTTCACTTAGATCTGGTAAGATTTTGACTGGATCCGGCAAAAATATCACTGGATTCGATGAGATTTCGCCAGATCCGGTCAAAATCTCACCGGATCTAAGTGAAAACTTTCGCCGGAATGCTTGTTTTTCGTCGGAATCTGGAAAAATTGGCCGGAATTTGGAAATTTTGGTCGGAATCTGTATATCTTTCGGTCGGTTCGGGTTTTTCGGGTTTTAGGGGAGGGAAACCGAAACCGACCCGCCGGAATCGGTTTTTGGTGGTGAAGACCCGCCGCCGACTGCCGGAGTAGTCGGGTCGGCCGGCGTCGGATCGGGTCCGATCGGTTTCTTCGGGTGGGTTGGGTCTTCGGATCATTCTGGACAGCCCTACATATGCCTCCAGAGAAGTCATAGGGGTCCACTCGCCATGAGTGAGTGTAGGGAAGAGTGTTAATAACCGCTTGTGCCCGTTCTTCAGTTATGCGGGGCTCCACAATAATCAGAATATCTTGTCGATGCCTACGATGAAGTTCATAAGCATGGTTGCGAAATGCCACACTGTCAGCTCCTTGACAATTCCATGCGATCATCTTCATTGATAAGGTATTAGTATTTTGATAGTCGTTCGGGACCCCCTAGGTCCTCGGGATCCTTGCTGCAGAGCGAGTGAGGCATTGATGCCTCACTGTGGTCGTCTTGGCACGATACAGCGGGTCTATTTCGCCAAGCCTGCCCAGTGCGTGATGGACACGACAAATGGCAGGCTTGGGTTTGAGAACATGATTATATATAGTTTGGGCTCGTCCTCCCTCAGTGCCATATTTATTTCGCTGAGATCGAGGAATCGGAAAATGGCTTCGAGAAGTTGTTCCAGGGAGGACACACTAGAGGAGCTCGCCTGAGCATTTCTTTGCCTGACAGATTGGGCTCTAGGATGCCCCTCTAGGGCTTGGTAGGGGTGCACTGACCTGTGCACTCGTGCATGAGTGCGGGGCGTGTGATATGGATTGGGCTGGGGTGGTGGTTTGAGTCGCATTGGCAAGCTTGGAGTTTGCATCACCTGGTTCCACACCATGGCTGCCTGTAGGTGAACCGGGATGCGAACATAGCTCACCGTCTTGTCGTTGGAGCAGCCTAAGGAGAGACCACTCCATATTTGTTCTAGGGATTGCCATCTCCTAAGCTAGGTCGAGGGGGGTAGATGAATGGGTGTGCATGGAGGGAGTGGCTGGGAGACTCGGGTTGGATTGGGGAGTGGATGTGAGGTGGAGATCGGGGTCGGTCAGAGTTGGGGTCGAGGAGTTTTGATAGGAGAAAGGGGCCATCTTGCTACGTAGGAGGTGTGTGTAAGGTCTCGGGCTGGTGTGGAGCTGGTGTACTCTCCCCAAGCAGCAGACCGTGTGATATAGTGCTTACCAACTGTCCTTGCCGACCCCTTGGACACCTGTCCTATCACCGAGTTGAAGGGTTGATTTCGCACCACAAGTGAGTCGATTGAGGGAGCATGGTCACATTGTGTGATCGGTGTGTGAGAATCGCGGTGGTTCAGCTTGCCACGTGTAGTATTCTCACCATTTTCCCCACGTGTGCTGGACTGCCTGGTTTGGACGGTCTTCCACGGGGTATGATTGTTCTCTAGGTCCTTCACCCCAGTCTCTCTATGTGGCTCATGCCCTAAGGTGTTCGTGTGGGTCATTTCAGCACTCGGTTCAGGACAATTAACCTCCCTATGTCCAAGTTGTCCACACCGATAACATAAGACTAGAAGGTTTTCATAGACTATATCTTGCCAAAATGCCCCGATTTTGACACGTTTCGGCAAAGGGTAGGCTATATTAAATTGGACACATAATCTAGCATATCGGCCTCGAATGGCGGCACTAGTGACGGCATCAATTTTTAGAATTTTTCCTAACTTATTTCCCACATATTTTAAGAAGTCAGGGTGATAGTATTCGATTGGTAGTTGTTCTAAGCGGATCCAAACCGCTGTATTAGAGATTTTGGCAACATGCGGGTGGAAATCCGCCTCCCATACCTGTACATGTAGATATTGGTCTCTCACAAACCATGGACCATCCATAAGAGCATGCTGGTAGTCCGTCAAAATATCAAATCGCATAATAAAGAAACCATATCCGATATCTAATAAATGCGTTGTACCTGCTGGGCGCCAAATGTTGGGGTTTATGTCCTAAAATCTAATTTATTGGCATGTTATAAATAATTAAATTGTTTAATTATATAAGACTATTTATTAATGAACTAATGGGACATTATCTTAGTCCATGAGATGCATAGTATGTGATTTATGTGAAAAGTCACAGAAAGATATAAATCACAAGTTCTTTGTAAACTCAGAATTTTAGTTCGTAGTTGGTGATGAAATTGGGTATTTCATCTGTGAAGACTATATCAACTAAGATGATTTGTCTTGATCATGGAAGTGGAGACTTCTAGTTGATATGTTGATATGTTTTAAGAGTTAAGACATATTGAACTGGACCGCTGTGAGATTTATTATTCTTCTAATGATTGTCAAATGAACAATAAATCTCACGACTTCTATTTACATCAACTCTAAATCCTGAGAGAATAATGGACATGATCATGAGATGTAGGTTACTTTGATATATCAGGAGTGAGATCTATTAGTTATGGTCAAAACCTCAATCTGTTGGGCAGTCGCATTTAGTGTTGATGGAACATATATTCTCAAGATGGAATTCATAATCTCTTAACGGAGATATAAAATATTCCCTTGAGATAAGTTTAATGGATTTGGTTATTCAGAGTGTTGGACCCAACCACTTTAGTAAGGAGTTACTAAAGTATATATTTATAAAATTGGATTTCATAAATATATGATAAATAACATAAAGGATTAAATTGGGTACTCAAGAATTAAGATGTAGTAATCTTCAAAGTGGCAGTCAAAATTCATGGCTTTGTATTACTACGAATATTTTTATGAAGGGGTTGTATGTATAATTAAGTCTTGGGATATAATTTATTAATAAGGCCTAGAGTGAAATTATATTCTTATAGTGGTATTGAATATAATTAATGGTAACTTTGGACTTGTCAAGAGTTGATAGAAAAGCCCAAGGCCCATTGGAGCTAGAGTCTTATTTGTTCCCTTTTGGTCCCACTCCAAGCCACATACTAGAGCCCAATTGGAATAGCTCAAAAGGCTAGCCCAATTAGATAATCAGTTATATATAAGGAGAGAAACATACAAAATTTTAATAAGAGTGGTTTTCATTTAGATCACATAAGGAATGCAATGATGTATGTGAGTGTTGGACACTCTCTTATTCTCTTCTTGAAAACTAATTGAGAGACCACATTTCTTGGGTATCAAGTGGAATTGGAATGAAGATTAAAAGTGTTCCCAAGTAATTCTCAAGTTTTGGCTTTGAATTTCATCGTACCAAGGTACGCTTTCTATTCTTTGTTCTATAATTCAAGGTTACATGCTATCTTTCATGAATGAAGTAGATCTGTATTTGTTTCTTCCGCTGTGTGTATTGTATGAGATACAAAACCAGATTTTCCAACACCAAATATCCGCTAACCTAGTTTGGAGTGCTCGATAGCTAAGCTGTCTACCCATGAGTCTGAGGGTGATGCTCGTTTGCCATGGTCTTGCCAGTTTGCGCTTCATCTCGGTGGTGACCTTGATTTCCCATGCATCCTCGTTCTGACCATCCTCGTCACTGGTGTGGGTACCCTCCATCCCCGTCTGGTCTTCAGTATCGCTCTCCTGTATGAGTTGTCCATCCATGGTCTCATCTTCTGCTCCATACCGTAGCTCCTGCATGCACGTCTCCTGAGTCACCTCCGCATAGGTCTTTTACCGTGAGTTATCTTTCAAGAAATGGTTCTCAGGGTCATCGGGTACATAGGGCAACATTGTGTCTCTTTTTCTAACCAGGGCACTCTTTTAAGGACCAAAGCCTTTGATTTTACTCAATTTGTCATATATTTCCTCATAGCTGGACGTTTTCTTGATCGAGCTTAAGCTTAAGCCTTAAGCTTTCCTTCCTCTACACATTCAACAAGTTCAAAAATGTGACATGCTCTATTAGTCTATACCCAAGTTTGCAACGTTTTTCCAAGTAACCCTTGGTAAGGGTAGCTAGTTCTTTTGAGCTTCGAAAATTCCCTAATGCTTTAACTTTAATATTATTGCCTTCTAGAAGTTGTGAATTTGAGCAATTCTCCACACATTTGTTGACCTTACTTTGTTTTCGAGCTAATTTCTTTCTCTTTAACCCTTTTTTTTGGGACGTTTGACTATATTTTCACCACTGGCAGCTCCACGTTCAGTTCAGGGTGGTCACAGGACCACCTTGAGTTGAAAAAAAATTATTATATATAAATTTTAAAAATTTATGATTTTTTAATCCTTAAAAAATATTTGTGACCACCCCAAATTTTTTTAGGTCCAACATAATTAAATTTTGGACAAAATTTGGTGCCAAAATTGGTTGTAAACTAAGGAAAATTATTAGGTAATCCGGGAGTATCATAAATGCGTAGTCCCCCCTCTCACATGAATGGTGAGTCCCACCATGAATTTAATTAGTAGGACCCACCATTCATGTGAGAGGAGGGAGTACGCATTTATGGTACTCCGAGAGTACACAATAATTTCCCATAAACTAAGACTATAACTCTACTCAATAAATTTTTTTTTTTATTATACGTGAATTTTGACAAATCCAAAAATAGATTACATTTTCTTCTTATATCCTCCATACTTGCAAAATTTCAAGAAGATCAAAGAATAGTAGCTATGTCATCAATCTAATCTTTAAATTTCGAGTTTTTGTAGTCTAAAATTATACATAAAAAATAAATTTATGGATCAAAAGTAAATAACATACGATTAACATGAAATTTGACATGCGTTTTAAGAATATAAAAAACATGCAATTCAACAATTAGATTTTCAAAATATGTGGTCATGTTAATTTATTTAATGAGAGTTGTAGCCTTAGGGTACAATTAAGTTTGTGGCCAAACTTTGTCCTTAAACTTTAATCCCTTTAACAAAATATTAGGTCCTTACAAACAAAAAGAAAAATCCCAAGAAAATTTTTATCTAACAAAAATTTTGATAAAGATGTAACTTGTAACATTGGTAATGAGACTATCATGAAAAAAATTTCAAAATTAAAAAATTTGTAGAAAGAAATTGTAGAAAGACTTTATGTATTTGTGTGTGTGTGTGTGTGTGTGTGTGTGTGTGTGTGTGTGCGTTTTTTTTTTCTTTTTTTGGATCAATATATGAATTTCTCTTTTAATTAAATTTTGTATAATTTAAGTTTCTTAATGACCATCTTGAAAAATATTCCTGGAGCCGCCACTGATTTTCACTGTTCCAACCATCAGCTAACTTTGCTTTAAGTTCACATAGAGCTCTAGCCATGTCCAATCTCCTCGTCCACCTATTTGAATATCATATTATATAAATTTACATACACAGACACATACATGTATTAAAATCTTACCCACAACAATTTTCATAATTTTCTTCATAGTTGTTAGCATGGTTTGTTTTAATTTGTGCATAATATAGGTTGTGTAAACCACGTAAAAAAAATGTTCCTCTTAAAACATTCTATTTAAGTAATTGTAAAAAAAATTGTGTCTATAGTTTTAGTGTATTACTTGTAATTTTTATTTAAAGTAATATTTAAAAGAAAAGATATACAAAAAAGTAATTGCAGTTTAGCATACTTTTTCTCATACAAGCATATCTTTAATAGTTTCACCCCCTCTTCTTTTCCGTTCTTTCATTTTTATTTTTATATTTTGTGCATATCAATATATTCACAACAAATTTACACCAAATCTATTTCTATAAAAAAAATTTACAACAAATTTTAGGTGGCAAGCTGTTATTAGTGAACAAAAAAGTAATTTTTGTGGTGGGCCTAGATTAGAACTAGCAATAGCATGCCACTTAGGATTTATTGTGAAATTTTTATGAAAATATTATATACATAGCATTTCTTGCTAGCAAACCCATTACAACAAAGATATCTTTAATCCAATTATTAGGGAAAATTACACTTTAACCCCTAAATTATATCTCTTTTTACACTTACTTACTAAACTATACAATCTTTTACGGTTATCCTCATAAACTATTAACTTTGTAACATTTTGCATCCCCATGGGTAATTGTTTAGGTAAATAAGTGTGTATTCTTATAGTTTAAAGGGGTGTAAAATGGGGTATAATTTAAGAGAGTAAATTGTGAATTATCATAGTTTAGAAGGTAAGTGTAAAAGATGGTGTAGGGATAAGGGCCCAAAATCATATATTGGGCCTTGGGCTTTGTCCGAGGACGTTGAATGGTACGAGGAGGGACAAATAGTTATGAAAGGTTCTAATTTAAAGTCTCACGAGTAAGGAACGAATGAAGGGTGGTCCGAGGAGGAGCTCCTCCTCGAATATGATGAATGCAGCTCAAGTATGTATTCCAGCAATTAGAGTAACCCTCCAAGAAGCTCCAATGATAGGGACGTGCCTCATGAACGTACAAAAAGGAAGGAAATCCAAAATGTCTAAAGGAAAGCTGCTACCACCGCATTAAATGCATTGCAGCTACTTTTCTAGCCGCATTTATGTGGAGAAGACCTTTAAACAGTGCTGTCTTGGCTACTACAACTCACAGAAAGCCAAAGAAGGTGTCTGATGGGACAGGTACTCAAGTAGGGGCTCAGATGATCAACAAGTGTAGGATCAAGATGGTCCAAAGGGAGTTATATAATGGGAAAGACCCTCCATGAGAAGGGGATGGGAAAAATAGAGAGAGAACACTGTAGCAATCTAAATTGTTCTTGCACTCAACTGTGATCAATTTATACAAGTGTGACCTCCTTGGACCATAAGTCCACTGACCTCAGAATCTCTTGTTTATGTTTGATTGTCATTTAATTCAGTACTAGCCGTTGTCTAACTCATTAAGACCTAGTTCTTTAACGCACTCTCTATAAATTTATTGTACTAGGCTCAGTGGGCCAAGATCTCACACAGCTTGGGCTTGGGCTTGGGCTGCAAACCGTGTCCTTACAGATGGTATAGTTTAGGAGGGTAAATGTTCATCCCCATAGTTTAGGGGATAAGTGTAAAATGATATATAGTTTAGGGAGGTAAAGTACAATTTCTCTCAATTATTAAGGAAATCCTCCCCTAACTTTAACAACGAATGCTCGTTACTTTATAAAAAGACTAATTTAATAAAATATGATCTATATTAAAATATGATTAATAATTATTCAATGGACTCTTCTTTAAATATCATGGACTAACGTGGTTTTGTAATTAATATAGAGGCCTTTTTCTAAAAAAATATATATATTTATATATATATATATATATAGAGGCCACATTTTATTCTATTTGCACATTATAATATGACCATTATAATCAGCAAAAAAATAATATGGCCATTATAATCAGTCTTAGGGATGATTCTAAAATATAAAAAATAAAAATAAAAATGAAAATCAGTTTTACAGATACTTTACATAATCCCCAAGCTTGATCTTAAATACTACTAAAAATGCGAATGTTATGACACCACAAAAGGTTTATAAAACAACTTAAAAGCTTCCAACAAAATTTTTCTAAAATAAATTTTAAAAAAAAATTCCAACAAATAAACACAATTAAATGAAAGATGTCATTGTGTTGGCATTATTATGTGAATATTTATTTTTGCACTAAAATAATGCTGGTATACAACGAGTCATTTAACAACTACCCTTTTTTTTTCCTCTCTTATTTTGTGTTCTAAATTAGTTGCTTCCAAATTGGATTTGCAGCACCACTACAGTCCACACTATTTTAGTTTTGGCTGTTTGGGGGAGGAGAGAGATCGATATAGCTTGCTAGGCCCTTCCACCACTCTTCTTTTGTGGCTGCTTTTTCTCTCAGCAAGTAATTAATTTATCAGATTAAGAATTTAACGTTTTTCTTTTCTTTTCTTTTACTCAAGTCTGCATGTGTATTAAATATTAATAATCATTGGGGTTTTGGCTGGAAGGATTGGTCATTGCCATTGGTGCATGCACATGCTTTAGCTTCAATCTAAATGGGTTTTATTAAATAAAAAAAAAAAAAGTTGAAAAAAAAAAAAAACTAAAATGAGTAATCAATTGGAGTTTTGGCTAGAATTGCTTCCATATAAAACAACTTCAAAATACTCTAAAAAGTAGAGCCAAAGTGATGTTATAAAAAAAAAAAAAAAAAAAAGCAACGGGAAAACGTGCTTGCTGTGATAAAAAGGGCATCCCACATTGAATATTATCTCTCAATTACCACCAAAAATAAAAAAAAAAAAAAAAAAAAAAAAAAGTGAAAAACACAATTACTTCCTATATAACTATTCCAACCGAAATTTATTGGGTACTCTATCCAACAACCGTCAAATTGATTGGGGTACCCATTTTTGCTTGATTGTGTTTTATTTATTTTTTAATCTTTTCTTTTCCTTTAATGTCTAACTCTCTTATTGTTGATAGTGTTTTCTTTTTGGATAAATTCCAATAAACTACCCTGAAGTTTGGGCTAATATCAACTAAGTCCAAATTTTTTTAAAAATGACAAACTTAGTCCTTCAAAGACAATTTAGTCCTAACTCCGTTTATCACCGTTACTTTATTCACATTCTATTATCACTCCTCTTTCTTATCTCAGATTCAAACCCCTCTCTTCAATGTTGATGTCTTGGTACTTCATCTTGGCTTCAGCCCAAATCAAAGATGTAGCATTTGAGTGTAAACAATAGAAAGCCAAGTGGGTCTACGAAGGAATTTATTGGTGTCTTACTCATTGATGATGCCGAAAATCGTTAGTAAGTCACATAGTCCTCACGTGCTCGAGACAACACCTGCAAAACAAAGAAGAAGAAGAAGAAGAAGACCTTAAGAGAGTACCGGTGTGGTACCGGCCAAATGCCCTCCGAAGGTCAAGTTAGAGAACTTTCACAACTCTAGAATGCTAGAGCTGAGAGAAATTATGCGTACCTTGGTTTATGAAGGTTTTGGGGTTTTTATAATAGGTAGGGTTGACATTCGTTTCTTGGCATAGAGGGCTTTTCCTTGTAGGGAAGATCCTCATTACTACGCGTATTTTGCGGGATCCTTTCCTTGCAGGAATTCCCTCGATTAGGGTTAGTCGTGGAGCACAAGATGTTTTTGAAAGTTCAAATAGTGTATAAAACACCTATGAACGTTTAGACCCCCAATTTACAAATTACCAATTCAAGCTTATTATCAAACAATTAATGTGCGAAATATGAACATAAGCATGTAACAGAATTAATAAATAATCTAAACCAAATAAAATCACATCCACAGCAGAAATTAAATGGCAAAGATTAAGGGAAGAGAGATGTAAACACAAGGACAACACAACGATGTGTTATCGAAGAGGAAACTGAAGCACTCGGCATAAAACCTCTCCGCCACCCTCCAAGCGGTAAATAATCCACTAAAGAATCAAGTTGGGATACATGAACAACAAAAGACCCTCTAAGTCTAATCTACCCAGTGTACCTAAGCCCTCCAAGCTCCTACTTCAACGAGGTTATGCCGAACCTATTTCTTCTTTAGCTTACCGGATTCCGCTATAGCCCATAGCGTCAACCAATGTGAATTGGTCCCTTCCTAACTGCTTCCTAAAGTACCAAAAAGCCTTCTCACAGATGTGGGTATGGTGAGAAAATGATTTGGCTAAGAACCTCTCAAATATGTAACAATGGAGAGGGTGAGAGTAGAGGAATTTGAAGAGTCTCTATGTAAAGATTGTGGATGAGTCAATCTTGTTTTTCTCTAAGGTTTCTCTCTCAAAATTCTCTCTAAAAGCTCTCTACATTTCGTGGGTATAAGGGTTATTTATACTAGTGTGAGAATGGAATGCGAAGAGTCAGTTTTTACAAAACAGAGCTAGCTGGCAACTTGGCCTCGCGACTTGACTGAGTCGCAAGTTCAAGCTACGAACTAACTGAATGGCCAGTCTGGACTTTTTGTCCTGTAGTGCTACAGCTGGCATGACGGTTCAGCTTCTCTGCATGCTTCACTCGTGTGCATTTTCTGGCGACTTGCAAGCCGCGAGCCACCCGCGAGATCCAGTCGTGAGTCCCTGCTTCACTGCAGAGTCTTGAGCATTTCTCTTCACTCTCTCACACACTACCCTTACATGATTCCCACCTAAATACAGGGTTTCTAAGTGCTAAATTACAAGAAAATTGGCACGGAATAAAGCCAACAGAATGGTTGATTCTTTAGTGGATTATTTACAGCTTGGAGGGTGGCGGAGAGGTTTTACGCCGAGGGCTTCGGTTTCCTCTTCGATAACACATCGTTGTGTTGTCCTTGTGTTTGCATCTCTCTTCCCTTAATCTTTGCCATTTAATTTCTACTGTGGATGTGATTTTATTTGGTTTAGATTGTTTATCAATTCTGTTATATGCTTATGTTCATATTCCACACATTAATTGTTTGATAATAAGCTTGAATTGGTAATTTGTAAATTGGGGGGTCTAAACGTTCATATGTGTTTTATACACTATTTGAACTTTCAATTTCCTTATATATATTCATGCGTGGAGGCCAAGCAAGGCCATGTTAAACTTGTCAAAGGTTTACTTATGCCCTTCAGCTTCCTTCCGTCAACTTCTTATCCTGTTTATGCATTTTGGTCATCTTATTCAAGTGTCGTTGATCTCGAGGCACACCCGTCAGCCTTGTGGCGGAACCGTCAGCTTTGTGGTGTCGTTTATGAAGACACAAGCAAGGTCGTCGGGTTCGTCAGGACTGTCAGCTTTGCTTCATGTGAACGAGTTTATCAAACTTTCAGAGTTACCCTTATCTTCTGCCCCCTACTCCATAGCCTCGTCGGCTCTAGCTGGCGGGTTATGGAGTATGATTTGTAGCTTTTTTACTATTATTTTATTTTTTATTTTTTTAATTAGGAAAAAATAAAGGGGTATTTATGGATGATCCCTCGAGCAGCCAGTTGGCCTCGTTTCTGAACAAGGGCGTCGCTTCGTCTTCCGTGCACTTTTTGGCCTATATATATCTCACCTCCTCCCCTCATTCCTCTTATTTCATCCTTGCTGATCTTAAGAGAGAGAGCTCGTTACTTTGCCTACTTGCTTCCGTCAACTTGCTGATCCCGTTGCCTTTGCTGCCGTCATCTTGCTGAGGTCGTCACTTCTTAAGGAACTGTCTACTAACTTAGTAAGTCTTTTCTTTTATTTCATTCTATCTTTTATTTTTGTTTTTCTAGTTGGTAGTTAATTCTCTAGAGAGGCCGTCAACTTAGGTTCTTAGAAAACCTCTGTCGCTTGTAGGTGAATAGATGTCTAGAGAAGCGACGAGTGAGTAGTCGTCAGTCCGTGAGGGAGTGGGCTATGACGAAGTGTTCCAGTCAGGTCATGAGCCCGAGGAGGGCTTTTCCTAGTCGTTAGAGAGGGAAACATCTGCCCATTGTCTTGACGAGGATGTGGAAAGTTGTGATGGAAAGGAAGAAGAGGTAGAGGGTGAGAACAAAGGTGACTTACTGACGATTTTCGGCATCATCACTCACCAATTCTTGACTGTTTTGGCTGTCTGTGTCAATAATTGCACCTCCAATAAATTGATCAACAAGCATCTTACAAGCTCTTTCAAGCATGGCCATATATCTACACAACAATGGTAGGAAGATCAACAAGCTAGATCGTGGACCCAGATCTCTACTCTAATGAATTCTTACTCTCAGTTTAACATATTTGTGTGCACAAGGAAGTTCTTTGAGCTTTGTCCAAGGCAATAAAATGCTGGAAAAACTTGTTCCATATCCACAAAATCAAGTGAATATAAGAATTAAAACTCACTAGCATTCATTTGTTACAGATAAAAGAGTAGACAAGTAATATACAGCACACCTTACCAGGAGCCATTAGATGATGAGTCTTTTATGAGCAAGAGAGAAGAAGAAGCCTCAAGCTCCAGCAATATTAAGAATGGCAGTGGGTGTGTGCGGAAGGAGAGAATAGAGTGAAGAGAGGGATATGAGACAAGAAAGAGGGGAGAGAAAAGAATGTGAGAATAAAGTAACAATGATCAACGGAGTTAGGGACTAAAGTGTCTTTGAGGACCAAGTTGGTCATTTTTTAAAAGTCTTCGACCTAGTTGGTATTAGCCCAAACCTCAGGGTAGTTTATTGGAATTTACCCTTTCTTTTTTATTACTATTACTTTTTTGAAAAAAATAAAAAAAAGGTACATGCTTGTGTAGAAAAGAGGATCATTTTGTGGATAGTCAAATTGATAAATTTTTATTTTTTATTGGTAGGATCAAATTGGTAAGTGATATCAAAAAATATATATGAATTACACCAACACAAAAAATATATTGCCATGTAAAAAACTTTATTTTACATATATATAAAATATTTTTTCTTTAATGAAAAATATGATTATTATATAACACCAAATTCGATCCTACATACAATCTAATCTATGCAACCTTTCATCAATCTTGTGTAGAATCCCAATTTTATCAACTTTGGAGACAAGTGTTATCAAGATTTTTTATCGAACATGATGATGAAACTGCTGTTAATAGGGGTGAAGTCGTTTGATCTCAATTTGTTGATTTTCACGACAATTTAATATATAGTCTTCTTCCTTTCTTTCTTGTCTAACATTAGGCTAAACTAACAATAAATTAGGATTAATGTTGTTGTAGAGAAAATACTTTCAAGAGACTCCAATGAAGCCTCAATATAACATAGGTTAAAATATTATCTCTGTCTCTAAAATATAAATCAAGTTCTATTGTCGTCCTTAAGTTTTCTAAATATGAATGATACCCATGGCCAACTTGACACAATTTAAGACCTAAGACGATAAATTTAAGTGTGGCCTTTATATTTAAATATTAATTAAAGAAATTTATTTAATACTATCCAAATCAAGATTAATTTGATATATTAAATACATAATTTAATGAAACAATGCTAACTAAAGTAAGATTAATTTTATATTGAGAATTGAATATCATAAATGAAGTAAAAAAAAATTTTAAAATGAAAAATTATTATTTTATAAAAGAAGAGGTTTACTTTATCTTGGATATAAGGCGAAACTTAATTAAATAAAGTTATAATCTAATTTTTCAATTTTACATCTAGATGCATAGAGAGAGAGACAGAGAGAGAGATTTTTCAATGTGTGGCTATGCGGTAAATTAGGGTTGAGTTTGGATTGCGTCTGGCATCCTTGCCTCTGGCGTTTAAACAATGGGTCTCGTGCACTTTTCATGAGACTTGTAAGTACTTTTTTTTAGCAAAAACAACTTTAAAACTGGGTCCCATGACATTATTCACACATTTAAAAATTATTTTGCTATAGTATTTTCTGTTTTCAACAATAAGCGGTATCCAAACAAACCCTAGGTGACTAATGTTGAGGATATGTCATGGATGATATTGGTTTACAAAAGTCAAAGTCCCAAATTTTTTTTATTAAAAAAAGTCTCAAACTATTAAGGGAGATTAATCGTCAATGATTATTTAATAGATTTTCATAATTTTTCCTCCTAAATAGGTTAGGATTTCAATTAGGTTAGGTTTTTATTTGTCTCGTATTTTGGTGGTCTTGTTTGGGATGAAAAAAGGAAAATATTAAAACTACATATTTTACTGCAAAAATGTTCACAAATTGAAGTGACAATATTATTTAGATTAATTTTTAGATTAATTTAATTAATATTTAGATTAATATTTAGATTAATTTTTCTGATTGGTGAGATGTTCGTTTTTATGTTTATAGTAAAATTTGTAGTATCCTTAACAGCACTTATGTGAAAAAAGTGCACAACTATTTAAAAAATTTATTATCATAAAATTTTGGATCTTTCTTATAAAGGGGGATGGGGCCTTTTTTATGAAAGGGTAGAAATTTTTTGCCATGGGGCCAACCTTGTATTTACATCAATGAAAATTTAAAATGTTTGTACATTTCATTCCTATGTCTTTTAAGGGACAAAACTACACCAAAAAAAAAATCTTCTAATCGTCAAAAAGTTTAGTGAAAGGGACAAAATTAGAATTTAGACAAAATTTTAGCAATAGGCTAAGGCGGGGAACCCATGATCCCATTAATAAAAGGATAGTGTTTATTATACACACCTTGTAAAGTTGTAATTTACAACTATGTTTTTTGTTGGCTTTTATTCCGTGCCAAATTTGATTGTAATTTTGTTCAATCTTATGTACCATGTATTTCATGTGGGATTTATTTGTAAGGGTTGTGTGTGAGAGAGAGAGTGTGAAGACTCAAGGCAAATGAAGACTAAAGCTGTTTTCGCGGGTAGCTCGCGAGTAAGCTTCTCGTGAAGTGAAGCATGTGCCCTACACATGACTGGAATGTGAAGAGTCAAGACAGGATGGAGACAACTGGTTTTTGCGAGTGTCGCGCGGGTAAGGCCTTCCCGCGAGATACCCGCGAAACATTCTGTTTTACTGAACTGTCATATCTGATACACACTTTCTATACCCACACTATATATACCCCCATTACCCACATATGTTGAGGAGTGCTTCTAAGAGAAAACCCTAACCATAAACCTTGAGAGTTAGAGATTGTTATACCCACAATTCTCTACACAATTACTTGTGGATTTTCCTCAACTCCTACCTCTCCATTTCTATACACTTGAGAGGTTGATAGCCCAAACACTTACCACACCCTTTTAGAGTATCAAGTGAGGTTTTGGTGCTGCTGGGAAGCATTGGAAGAAGCTAGGCTTTGGCGGATGCAATCGGGCGTATTGCGGGATCCGAAGAGCTAGACAAGACACGGTTCCGAGAAGCCTTGTTGGAGTAGGAGCTTGGAGGGCTTAGGTGCATTGGGTAGACTAGGCTTGGAGGGTCTTTTGCTATTCGTGTATCCCAACTGATTGTCTAGTGGATCGATTACCGCTTGGAGGGCGGCGGAAAAGTTTTACGTCGAGTTCTTTGGTTTCCTCTTCGATAACACATCGGCATGTTATCTTGTTTTTGCATTCTTCTTCCCTACTCTTTTACCTTTCATTTTACTGTTGTGTTATAATGATTATGGGTTAGAGTAGTTTATTTGTTTATCCGCTCGCATTTACTCTATTCTGCACTTTGTATAAGTTAGAGTAAAATCAATCGAGCCGTAATCTTTTATTTGGGGGTCTAAACAGCTTTTGTGTTTTGACACATTTTCGAGCTTTCAATTGGTATCAGAGCGGGTACACTCCTGTGGTTTTATTACCTGAGTGTGATCCTTGACCCTCTTGTGATGGACTAATCACAATCGCTCGTTGCTCCACCATTCTTTGATGGGAGCAACTATGCGTTTTGGAAAGTCCGCATGAGGGCTTTCTTGTGTGCTATAGATGAGTCGGTATGGGGCTCCGTCGAGAATGGGTATGTTAAACCCACGACAGCCAAGTCGGAATGGGACAAGGAAGCTCTTGCTTTGGCTAATGCAAACAGTAAGGCTATTAACGCTATATTCGGTGGTGTGTCTACTGATGAATTTCACAGGATATCGCATGTGGAGACAGCCAAGGAAGCTTGGACGATTCTTGAGACTACCTATGAGGGTACCAAGAAAGTTAAGGACACAAAGCTCCAAATGCTTACCACCAGATTTGAAGAGATCAAGATGGGTGACGATGAGTCTTTCGATTCATTCTATGGGAAGCTTAATGAAATTGTAATTGCTAAGCTCAATCTCGAAGAGAAGATTGAGGATGCTAAGGTGGTGAGAAAGATTTTAGAGTCCTTACCGGAGAGCTTCCGTGCGAAGATCACAGCTATAGAGGAAAGTAAGGATTTGGATGAGATCAAAATCCAAGAACTCATTGGATCTCTCCAAACATATGAGCTAGGACTGACTTCTCACAAGACGAGCAAATCTCTTGCTCTCAAAACCATCACCGAGAGAATAGATGACTCCTCCTAAGAAGATGATGTGGAGAAGGAGGTAGCATTCCTTGCAAAGAACTTCCGAAAATTTCTAAAGATGAAAAACAGTGGGAAGCCATTCAGCAAATGAAAGTTTTCATCCTCTAAAGGTGATAGGAAGGAGTTCAAGAAGAAAGATGGAAAGGAGTTTTAATCCCCTCAAGGAATTGTTTGTTACGAATGCAATGGCCATAGACATCTCAAGAAGGAGTGTCCTAACTATTTAAGAGGAAAGGGTAAAGTGTTTGCCACTACCCTTAGTGGTTTTGACAGTTCAAATTCAGACACGGAAGGAGAATGTGACAGTGAAGGAAACTACAGAGCCTTCATGACAATTGCCTTCATTGATTCAAAGAATGATTTAAGCAATTTGGTTGATGAACTTGGTGTCTTTCCGAGAATGAGGAAGTTGAAGAATCGAAAATTGAAGACGTATACCAAAATGAAGACGAGAACAACCTTCAAGAAGCTTATGATTCTCTACTGGAAGATTGTGACAAATACGCCAAAGTTGCTAACCTTGCTATAAAAAAGATGAAAAAGGTTGAAGAAGAGCATAAGTGTACACTTGTGCAACTCAAGGAGGAAAAGTGTGAAGTAGAAGGACTCAAGGGAGAGTTGGTTGAAGCTTACTCTAAGATCAAGTTTCTTGAACTTTAAATTATTCAAGCTAATGTCAAAGTTGAGCGCATTTCCACCAAGAAACTTGACAATGTGCTGTCCTCTTAAAAATCTTCACGTGATAAGACCAGCTTGGGCTATACCAGAGAAGGAAGCTCTAGAAGCGAACCCAAGAAGGAAGTAAGGTTTGTATCAGCCAAGAATGATGAGAAACTCAAAGAAGTGAAGCCTGAGATTGAGACCCCTATTGCTGTAAAAAGAACCATTAGTGCGAGATCAAAGGAAAAAGGGAAGTCATTACCCAAAAATCAAAGGGGGCCTCAAGTGAAGCATGTATGTCATCATTGTGGTGTACAAGGGCACACAAGGCTGAATTGTTTCAAGCTTCATGCACTCAAGAAGGCTGACTCTATGCGTGGCCAAGAAAGTTCAAAGAGAAGACCAAGGGAAGCACAAGCTAAGGGAGATAGTGAGGGACATCTTATTGGAGACGTTATGGAGATGTTGAAGAACATATCACTGTACCTTGCTAGCTTCACTCCGAGGTTTGAAAGTTATGTTGGTCGTACCCCGCCATCTAAGGCTCTCACCCAAAATACTCGTAAAGAGTGGGTGAAGAAGGGTACTTATACATGATCACTCTCTATGCCCATGCATTAATACTTCCGATGATTAGGGTCATAGGTTCATGCATCATGTCATACATAATCCTCTTGTGTCATTGCTTCTAGTTTATAGCATGTTTCTTTTACAAGTTTTGCTTTGTACTTTTTGTTTTGTTGATCTTATTTTACATGTTCTGTTTTTGAGTGTGTTGAAAATCAAAAACCCATAAAAATTGAAAAATCTCCAAAAAGTTTGATCGCTTCTGTTGTGTATTTCACATGTGAGTTTGGCCTAGTACCTTCGTACTAATGGCGTAGTGCATTTACGAGTTTAGCTTGTTTTGTATGCACATATATATGTGTGGGAGAAATCTTGAAAACTATGTGTGATTGTTGTAAATAGATCTTCAAGTTTGTCATGAATGATTGGTCAATAGTCTTAATGGTCTTAATACTTGCATAGACTTGTGCCTATATCTCTTCCCACTTTATTTTTATATTTTTGCTTAAAGAGCACAACAAATGTAAATCTCAAAATGAAAAGAGATAATAAGCTGCAAAAGCCGTCGCACATACTAGTATTTGACTAGGAAAAAGGAAAAGCGACTTTTAAATTGAAATGTATGGTGCTCAAAAAGCCAAAGGCTCACTCTTAATGTTGAAATATCAAAAATTTCAAGCATCGATCTCAAAAATGAGATGTATTGTTCATAA
The DNA here is from genome assembly GCA_030021035.2 of Notholithocarpus densiflorus. Taxonomy (NCBI): domain Eukaryota; kingdom Viridiplantae; phylum Streptophyta; class Magnoliopsida; order Fagales; family Fagaceae; genus Notholithocarpus; species Notholithocarpus densiflorus. The sequence continues at coordinate 1,278,333 of JARYZH020000004.1, forward strand.
AATGATCAAATGTTATGATTTTTGCAGAAGCCAAATGAAAAGCTTCTAAGATTTGTAATCATTTTCTTGTGGGAGGTCATATATGTTCATTTCTATAATTGAGATAAACCACTTGACTTAGTACCGATTGTGTATGACTTGATTGAATTGATCATTAAAGCTTTACTCTGGTTTAAGGACAATTCCACATTTGATACTCACCCACAACACACAAATCTTAGTTCAATTAATGCTTATCTCATTTGTGTGATTGTATGTGTTCAAATGTGATGTGTAATCTCAATTGCTTGCTGATCAAACCCAAAAAGATTTTTGAGTATTTTATATATTTTTGAAAGTGATTTTATACTTTCGTGCTTTAAGATTTTGTTCAAAATGCATTTTTGTATTGCTCTTCAAAAACTTGTTCAGAGGCATTTTCGTGAGAAGCTCGCAACTAAGAGCTTCCCGCGAAAAGAGGTTAAGGGATCTTAAAATTCATATAGAGGGTATCGCGACTATTTCGCGACTAATCCCTTCCCACGAAAATATTTTTAAGCAAAAATTGGAAAACACAAATTTCATACAGAGACTTTCGTGACTGTTTCGCGATTAGAAGCTTCCCGCGAAAGTTTTTGTGCTTCAGTGGTGTTTTTCGCGAGTAATTTCGCGACTATCTAACCCGCGAAAAACCCATGTTTTCAGTTTTATAGGTCTGATGTGATAGATTTTTAAAACATTATCTATTTCCCTCTAATTGCCTCACTCGAACCTCTCTCAACCCAAATCTATTTTTCACTCAAACCCCATCTTTTTCAAGCTTAATCTCTGCACAATCAACTCAAAGGTATGTTTTCTTAACATTCGTTTCATCTTTTTCTTAGATTATGCAGAAATTGATTTAGGGTTCTTGAATTGGGGATTTTCGAAAAAGGGGTTGGGAACTTTGTTTTGGGCAAAAATGTTTTTCAAAATTGTGATTGGGCTGTGTCCCATTTGCTTTGATTGTATCTGTGTTGGCCCTTTGTGGCATTTTAATCATATATTTAGGCATATTTCCATATGTTCATGCATTGCCCATATGCGTAGTGTAGTGTTGCATGCCATGTGTTTGACAAAATGCTCAAGTGGCATTTTTTAGTTGGTTGGACTCAAATGAGTTCCAATTCTTGGGTTTACCCTTGATTAAACTTGCTTGACATGTTTTGATCATTGGGTGTGTGTTTTACACACTTTACCTATCTTGTGCCTCACCATGCCTTGCCATGCATCACCTAGGCACACCTCATGCACAATGGTTGCACACACATGCACAGTTTCTATTTTCTTGCATTTTGCAAATGTGTACATGGTTTAGCACTTAAACCATGTTGTTTTAACTTTGTTATGTTCTGTTTTAAGTCTTTGTGCTTATTGTAAGGTTGAATATATTCAATCATTTTGTTGGCTTTATTCCGTGCCAAATTTGCTTGTAATTCATCATTTAGAAACCTTGTATTTAGGTGGGAATCATGTAAGGATATTGTGTGAGAGAGTGTGAAGAAAAGCTCAAGAGTGTGCACTTAAGAAGGGCCTCGCGACTGGATCTCGCGACTGGTTCGCAACTGGTGAGTCGCCAAAGGTGGCACACGTGTGAAGCATGCAGGGGAGCTAAAGGGTCACACCAGCTGTTGCACTACAGGACAAAACTTCCAGTCTGGCAAGGCAATTAGCTCGTGACTCAAACTCGCGACTCATTCCAGTCGCGAGCTCGAGTCGCCAAAACATCCTGTTTGGTTGTAACTAACTCTTCCCATTCCATACACACCCTACTCTAAATATCCTTATACCCACGAAATGTAGAGAGCTTCCAGAGAGAATTTTGAGAGAGAAACCCTAGAGAAAAACAAGATTGACTCATCCACAATCTTCATCCTTGATTCTCCAAATTCCTCTACTCTCTCCCTTTCCATTGATACATCCTTGAGAGGTACATTAGCCAAATCCTTATCTCGCCATACTCATATCTGTGAGGAGGTTATTTGGAGCTTGGGAAGCAGTTAAGAAGGGACCAATTCATTTTGGTTGATGCAATGGGCTATTGCGGGATCCAGTAAGCTAGAGAAGACAAGGTTCGGCGTAACCCTGTTGGAGCAAGAAGCTTGGAGGGCTTAGGTGCACTGGGTAGATTAGGCTTGGAGGGCCTTCTACTATTCATGTATCCCTACTTTATTCTCTAGTGGATTATTGACCGCTTGGAGGGCGGCAAAGAGGTTTTACGCCGAGGACTTCGGTTTCCTCTTCGATAACACATCGCTGTGTTGTCTTTGTATTTGCATCTCTCTTCCCTTAATCTTTGCCTTTTAATTACTGCTGTGGTTGTGATTAATTTCGGTTTAGATTGTTTTACCAATTCTATTTTAGCTTATTATCATATTCTGCACATACATTGTTTGATTATAAGCTTGTGTTGGTAATTTGTAAATTGGGGGTCTAAACATTCATAGGTGTTTTACACACTATTTGAACTTTCAATTGGTATCAGAGCGGGTGCATTTGCTGTGGTTTAATTACCTAAGTGCGATCCTTGACCCCGTTTGAGATGAATCGATCTCAATCGCTAAATACTCCACCATATTTTGATGGTAGAAACTATGCCTTTTGGAAAGTCCAGATAAGGGCATTCTTGTGTTCAATTGATGAAAGTGTTTGGGATCAAGTAGATGTAGGATGGACTAGGCCGGAGGCCGCTAAATCCACATGGGATAAGGCGGTTCTCGCGGAAGCTAATGCAAATAGCAAAGCACTAAATGCTATTTTTTGTGGTGTTTCTCCAGATGAGTTTCACAGGATTTTTCACGTAACAGTTGCCAAGGAGGCATGACAGATATTGCAGACCACCTATGAAGGCACGAAGAAGGTGAAGGATATTAAGTTGCAGATGCTAACCACTCGATTTGAAGAGCTGAAAATGAGTGAAGACGAGTTATTTGACTCATTCTATAGGAAGCTGAATGAGGTGGTTATTGGCAAGGTCAACTTGGGTGAGAAAATGAAGGACTCAAAGATAGTGAGGAAGATCCTTCGATCATTGCCGGAGAGCTTCCGTACAAAGGTTACAGCAATTGAAGAGAGCAAGGACCTTGATGATATCAAAGTTCAAGAACTAATTGGCTCACTTCAAATATATGAGCTGTCTCTACCTTTACAAAGGAAGAGCAAATCCCTTGCTCTAAAGACGATTAATGAGATGGTGGAAGCTCACGACTCATCGGATGAGGATGAGGTCGGTAAAGATATGGCATATCTTGTGAAGAATTTTGGAAAGTTCTTGAAGTTTAAGAAGAATGGAAAGTTTGCTGAGAAGGGAAAATTCCAAAATTTCGAAAAGGAGAAAAATGATTTCAAGAGGAAAGATGGGAAGGACTCTCAATCCTCTCAAGGAATCACGTGCTTCAAGTGCAACGGACATAGACATCTCAAGAAAGAGTGTCCCAATTATTTAAGAGCGAAGGGAAAAGTGTATGCCGCTACTCGTAGTGACACCGACTCCTCTAATTCAGATTCAGATGAAAACTGTGATGATTTGGGTGCGCTAGTGGAAGAGTTTGGTAAGCACACTGAATTGGAGTCAATAGGGATAGTAGAGGAATCTGATGATGAGGAAGATGAAGGAACAGTGGGACTGCAAGAGACCTACAATTCCCTCCTTGAGAAGACCGGTGAATATGCAAAAGTGGCTAAGGCAGCCATTAAAAAGATGAAGAGGGCAGAGGAAGATTATAGAAGTCTTCTAGTGTGATACAAGGAGACCAAATGTGAAATGGAGACGCTGAACGGAGAGTTAACCGAAGCTTATTCAAAAATCAAATTCCTTGAGCTTGAGGTGATTCAAGCGAATGCTAAAGTAGAGCGGGTCTCCTCCAAGAAGCTTGATTATGTACTTGCTTGTCAAAAACCATTCACCGACAGAAGCGGATTGGGATACCCCAGAGAGAGTAGTTCGGCTGCAAATACATCCAAGGAAATGAAGTTTGTGAAAGCCAAGGAACCAATGGTAGCTACCACTGATGCTGAGAAAGTGAAAGTGGAGAAGAAGAGGAATGTGATTGACCAACGAGTATTCATAAAGCCTCGTAACCAATCAATGGTCAAACCAGAAGCTAAAGGGAAATCACTTCCAAAATCACAAAAAGGTCTGAGAGCAAAACATTTCTACCATCATTGTGGAATTCAAGGACACACCAAACCCAATTGTCATAAGCTTCAAGCATTGAAGAATTCAAGTGCTCAAAGGTCGAGAGGACCAAGACATGGCAAAGGGAATTGGACTATTGAGCAATCAAAAGGTCAAGAAGGTGATTTCGGAGTGAGGGATGTGTTGAAGATGATTGATGCCTTCACTACCTGTTTGGCAAGCTTCACCAGAAGGTTTGAAAGTCACAACGATCGTACCCAATCCTCTAGAGATATCACCCCAAGCATTACAACATGTCCATGCATTAATACTTCCTATGCTTTGTGACTTTGATTGGTTGTGTGCTTTTTGTTACCATTCCAGCATGTGTTGAAAATTGTGCTTGTTTGTTTGCTATTTTCTTTGAATGTTTTTACATTTATTTTTATCAATCTTTACTTGTTTTTGTGTCAAAAATCCAAAAACTCATAAAAAGTAGAAAATCCAAAAAGTTTGATCGACATTATTGTGTATTGTCACAAGCATGTTTTGCCTTGTACTTTTGTACTAATGCCTTTGTGCATTTACGAGCATAGCTTGTTCTTTATGCACTCATATCATTGTGGGAAAAATCTTGAAATCTATGTGACTGTTGTAAATAGATCTCCAAACTTGTCATGAATGATGAGTCAATGGTTTTGTTGATCTTGAAACTTGCATAGACTTGTGCCTATATATCTTCCCACTCTTTTATTTTTTTTTTGCTTAAAGAGTTCTACAAATGTAAATCTCAAAATGAAAAAGAGATAATGAGCTGCAAAAGCCGTCGCACATACTAGTATTTGACTAGGAAAAAGGGAAAGCGACCTTTATGAAAATGTATGATGCCCAAAAAGCCAAAGGCTTGTTCATCAAATTGAAATATCAAAAATTTCAAGCATCGATCTCAAAATGAGATGTGTTGATTCAAAAGTGATCAAATAATATGATGTATATGGAGCCAAATGAAAAGCTTCAAAATTATGTAATCAAGTTTATGTGGGAGGTCATATATGCATATTTCTATAATTGAGATTGGTCACTTATCCTCGTGCTAATTGTGTATGACTTGGTTGAATTGATCATTGAAGCTTCACATTAGACTAAGGACTATCTCATCATTGGTACCCACACACATCACACATATCTATATTCAATGAATGCCTTATTCATTTGTGTAATTGTACTTGATTAAATGTGCTGCACATGCTCAATTATATGTTGATCAAACACAAAAAGATTTTTGAGTGTTTTAATTTTTTTTGGAAAGTATTTTGTTTTGAAAAATGTCAAAAATTTCAAAAACTGTGCAGCCCTGTTCTGGCGACTTGCCTCGCGGGTCAAGCCAATCGCATGCCCCAATCGCGAGCTTACACAGAAGGTTTTCGCAACGCACTGGCTGGTCAAAGTCCCAGTCGTGAAAAAGACTTAGAAATTTTTTCAAAAATCTGGGTTTTAGATTTCTCGCGACTCAGTTGGTGACTTGTTCGCGAGTGGAAGCTCCAGTCGCGAGGTTTACTCAGAAAGTTTTGTGGCTCCCTTCGCGACTTCCTCGCGGGTGAACCTTCTAGTCGCGAAAAAGACTTAGACAAATTTTTCAAATTTTGTCTCAGGGGTTTTTGGCGACTTGTCCACAACTCATTTTAGTCGCGAAAATCGCGTGTTTTACACAATAAGGGTCCTTTTCAAGACTGGTTTCAAAAACTTTTCATTTTTCCCTCGCATCTCGTGACTATTCATCTTCTTGTCCGTCTTTCCCTCTTTCAAAATCACCGTGTTCACACAAAAACTCTCCATATTCTTCCTCACTTCTTCTCCAATCTTCAAGACAAGGTATGGGTTCTGTTTCTTTCTCAATGTATTTCACAATTCTTGCCTAAGATTTCTTGAATTTGGTGCTTTTGTGAATAAGATGCTTGAATATGGGTATTGGATGCTTTGGTGTGATTCTTGTGTAAGTTTTGTTGGTTATGTGTTGTTACACTCTGCCTTTGGTTACACAATGTGTTATTTGTGCCACACATACATTCAGTGACATGATTGAGACCTTAATCTCATGATTTTAGGGTTTTCTTCAATATTCCTGTTTTGGGACTAACTCAGTGCTAATAGAGTTTGTTGTCTTGTGTGGTTTCTGTTGCTCTTTGGTTTAACATGATGCAGCTTGAAAATGTCTCCGTTCAAAAGATTAGCTGTGAAAGGAGGCAGCAACAAAAGGAAAGAGCCTGTGATTGATGTTGATGATCTTTCTCCTTGATCAAAGAGGACCCGATCACCGATGGGAGTGTATGACCCTCACAAGTTTAGATCTTATGCTGCTTTTCAGACCTATGCGAACTACTTTAGAGAAGCCTCATTGCTGGTTGAAAGGGCTGTAGATCAACTGTCTCTCCTGGACACCACCATCCCTAAATGGTTTGCCACCAAGGATTGGAACTTCCTTCTCTCCAACCTTGATGATGCATACAAGAATTTGGTGAAAGAGTTCTAAGCTAATGCCATTGTTGAGGGAGAAGAGCTTAAATGCTGGGTTAGAGGAAAGATTTTCTCAGTGACTCCCGTTTATCTGGCAAAAATCATACACATCAACCGACTGATGCTTACTAATCCACTAGTATATGATGATTTGAATTCGAATGAGGATTTACTTCGGGACGCTCTTGGAAGTAACTTGGAATTCTCACCAAATGGGAACTCAATTAGTGTTTCCTCACTATCTCCGGAACTAAGGGTGCTTACAATAATCATATTCCACAATCTATATCCTCTATCCAGCACCGGGTACATGAATCTCGGGAGAGCTTTGTTCCTTCATGATCTGATTACTGATGAAGAGATCGATATTTGCTCTCACATCTTTCATATTTTGCATAAAACTGTTGCAAGAACTGACTTGAGGACCTGCATTCCTTTTTGCTGCCTCATTTCAAGGATATTGAAACTCAAAGGCATTCATTCATCGGAAGGGAATCAACATTCGTACACTCAACGCTAGCATTGATCATAGTCGGAAGGGAATCAAGACAGAGACTCTAACTTCTCATAGTGGTTCACGCTCTAGCTCATCCTCCTATGATGAGAAGTTCGACAACATTATGGCATCCATCCATGACATAAGCACTAAGATGTTCGGACTCGCCTCTCTCCTGCACCATTACACTATCCGTTGTGATACGAAATTCACTTCTCTCCAAACCCAATTGGACCAAATTCAAAGGAAGCTAGAAGAAAATGAGGACTAGCTATTCCATGACAAAAAGGGGGAGATGATGATAATAGGGGGAGGAAGAGCTTGATCAAAGGGGGAGTATTGATGTTGAAGAGCAGGAGATAAAAAAGGCCTATGTTTAATGTTTTGCGGAATGTTATCTTATATTTAAGTTTATATTCAGCACATTATGTTTTGTACCCATGCTTTGTAGCTTAATGCTTGTTGTTAATGTTATGCATTTCTTTAAATACATTACTCTTGTGCCCTTGTTGGATTTTATATCCTTGATGCAATTACCTTGTGTTGTTGTATCGGTTTAGTGTTGGACATGAAAATGATACTTTGCATTGAGCTTATTAGCTTGCATGTTCGGATGTTCATTCCTTGTGTGAACGATCATTGTGGTCACTATTTATAGTGATTGTTCATTTTTGGTCAAGCCATGCTTTATTGCTTCATTCATTTTTGCTTGATCGTATTGTGCTGGCTCCATATGCATTTCAAGTTTTCTGCTTACAATGATCATATTGTGTTGTTGTTTTCAGGATATACTTGTCTGTATGGTTCAAGAGCTTCACAGGTTCTAGAGTTAGGTGTGAGTGAGTTTTGTTCAACTGTTCCTAACTCACATGTTAAGTCTAGAGTTTGTTTTAAGGTTTTGTCACGGAATAGCCAAAGGGGGAGATTGTAAGGTTGAATTTATTCAATCATTTTGTTGGCTTTATTCCATGACAAATTTGCTCGTAATTCAACATTTAGAAACCTTGTATTTAGGTGGGAATCATGTAAGGATAGTGAGTGAGAGAATGTGAAAAAAAGCTTAAGAGTGTGCACTCAAGAAGGACCTCGCGACTGGATCTCGCGACTGGTGAGTTGCCAAAGGTGGTACACGTGTGAAGCATGCAGGGGAGCTGAAGGGTCACGCTAGCTGTTGCACTACAGGACAAAACTTCCAGTCTGGCAAGACAGTTAGCTTGCAACTCAAACTCGCAACTCGTTCCAGTCGCGAGCTCGAGTTGCCAGAACATCCTGTTTGGTTGTAATTGTCTCTTCGCATTCCATACACACCTTACTATAAATACCCTTATACCCACAAAATGTAGAGAGCTTCCAGAGAGAATTTTGAGAGAAACCCTAGAGAAAAACAAGATTGACTCATCCACAATCTTCATCCTTGATTCTCCAAATTCCTCTACTCTCTCCCTCTCCATTGATACATCCTTAAGAGGTACATTAGCCAAATCCTTATCTCACCATACCCATATCTGTGAGGAGGTTATTTGGAGCTTGGGAAGCAGTTAAGAAGGGACCAATTCATTTTGGTTGATGCAACAGGCTATTGCGGGATCCGGTAAGCTAGAGAAGACAAGGTTTGGCGTAACCCTGTTGGAGCAAGAAGCTTGGAGGGTTTAGGTGCACAAGGTAGATTAGGCTTGGAGGGTCTTCTGCTATTCATGTATCCCAACTTTATTCTCTAGTGGATTATTGACCGCTTGGAGGGCAGCGGAGAGGTTTTACGCCGAGGACTTCAGTTTTCTCTTCGATAACACATCGCTATGTTGTCTTTGTGTTTGCATCTCTCTTCCCTTAATCTTTGCCTTTTAATTACTGTTGTGGTTGTGATTAATTTCGGTTTAGATTGTTTTACCAATTCTATTTTATCTTATTATCATATTCCGCACATACATTGTTTGATTATAAGCTTATGTTGGTAATTTGTAAATTGGGAGTCTAAACATTTATAGGTGTTTTACACACTATTTGAACTTCACTTATGTTTTAGACTAACTTAAATCTAATCAAGTTTGTGCTCTGTTTTTGTGTTATTGCACTTGTTTTTCCTCTGGCTTAGTAATTATGTGTGCAGATGTCTCCATTCAAGACGTCAGTTGTGAAAGGAGGCGACAACAAAGGAAATGAGCCTGTAATTGATGTTGATGATCTCTCACCAAGGCCAAAGAGGATTCGATCAACAATAGGAGTTTTTTATCCTGACAAGTTTAGATCCTATGCTACATTTCAGAATTATGAGAACTATTTTCGAGAGGCTCCATTGTTGGTTGGAAGGGCCGTTGATCAGCCATCTCTCCTTGACACCAATATTCCCAAATGGTTTGCCACCAAGGATTGGAATTTTCTTCTCTCCAATCTTGATGATGCATACGAGAACTTGGTGAAAGAGTTTTATGCCAATGCCATTATTGAAGGAGAGGAGCTCAAATGTTGGGTTAGAGGAAAGAGTTTCACAGTAACACCGATTTATCTGGCGGAGATCCTACACATCAACCGGCCAATATTCACTACACTACCGGTATATGATGAACTGAATCCAGATGAGGAGGTTCTTTGAGAAGCTTTAGGAGATAATTTGGAGTTCGCATCCAATGGGAAGTTAGTAAATGTGGCATCTCTATCTCCCGAATTGAGGCTACTCACGATGATCATGTTTAGCAACCTCTATCCTTTGTCAAGCACTGGGTACATGAATCTCGGTCGAGCATTATTCTTGCATGATCTGATCACTGACGAGGAGATTGATGTGTGTTCTCATATTTTCCACATCTTGGCAAAAACGGCTGAACGGACTGCTTCAAGGAACTGTCTTCCTTTCTGCCGCCTTATCTCAAAGATTTTGAAGCTTAAAGGCGTGCATCCCTCGAAAGATGAGCACCCATATCCACAGCCAAATCCAATTAACATCTGCACTCTCCATGCCAGTATGAGTTAGACCAAGAAGAGTACCAAGCAAGAAAGCCATACTACTCCGGAAAGTTCAAGCTCTACCTCTCATGCTTATGGTGAACAGTTAGACTACATCATGGCTGCTCTCCAAGAGATTAATACCAAAATATTAGGACTAGCTACCATCATGCACTCCTAACACATTCACTTTGACACAAAGTTCAGATCTCTCCATACTCAGTTGGACCAAATTCAAAGGAAGCTAGAAGAACATGGAGACTAGCTATTCCATGACAAAAAGGGGGAGATGGTGTCATTGATAGGGGGAGTGTAGTGATAGGGGTAGGAGAAGTTAGAAGCTGCTGTTTGTTTATAGTTTTATTGCTTTCTTTTAAAGTTTAAGTACTTTGTTTTTAATTTCAGATTAATATTCAGTATTTGTGTTTATTTCATTGCTTTGTAGCATTTTTTTTGTACTTTTAGATGTTGCAAAACTATCTTAAGTACTTCACACTTGTACCCTAGTAGGATTTTGTATCCTAGATGCAAATACTTCGTGTATTTTGCATTGGTTGTGTGTTGGACATGCAATTGATCATTGTGATTGGTCTTTATTGCTTTGCATGTCCGGATGAGCATTTACTAACTAAATGTTCATTGTAGTTATTCTTTAATGACTGGCCTTGTTTGATCAAGATATGCTTACACGTTATATAGTGTTTATAAACTTGATCGCACTTTACTTGCTCATATACGTACCATATATTCAACTTGTCATAAGCTTAATGAAAGTTTTTTTTTTGTGCTCTGTTTCAGGTTATAGGTATGTACATGCAAGTGCTTTACAACTTCTAGATTAGATGTGAGTGAGTTTTGCCACTGTTCCCAAACTCACGTTTAAGTCTAGAGTATGTTTTAGGGGTTTTGTCACAGAATAGCCAAAGGGGGAGATGGTAAAGTTGTAATTTACAACTATGTTTTTGTTGGCTTTTATTCCGTGTCAAATTTGATTGTAATTTTGTTCAATCTTATGTACCCTGTATTTCATGTGGGATTTATTTGTAAGGGTTGTGTGTGAGAGAGAGTGTGTGAAGACTCAAGGCAATTGAAGACTAAAGCTGTTTTCGCAGGTAGCTCGCGAGTAAGCTTCCCACGAAGTGAAGCATGTGCCCTACACATGACTGGAATGCAAAGAGTCAGGACAGGATGGAGACAGCTGGTTTTCGCGAGTGTCTCGCAGGTAAGACCTTCCCGCGAGATACCCGCAAAACATTCTATTTTGCTGAACTGTCATATCTAATACACACTTTCTGTACCCACACTATATATACCCCCATTACCCACATATGTTGAGGAGTGCTTTTAAGAGAAAACCCTAGCCACAAACCTTGAGAGTTAGAGATTTTTATACCCACAATTCTCTACACAATTACTTGTGGATTTTCCTCAACTCCTACCTCTCCATTTCCATACACTTGAGAGGTTGATAGCCCAAACACTTACCACACCCTTTCAGAGTGTCAAGTGAGGTTTTGGTGTTGCTGGGAAGCATTGGAAGAAGCCAGGCTTTGGCGGATGCAATTGGGCGTATTGCGGGATCCAGAGAGCTAGACAAGACACGGTTCCGAGAAGCTTTGTTGGAGTAGGAGTTTGGAGGGCTTAGGTGCATTGGGTAAACTAGGCTTGGAGGGTCTTTTGCTATTTGTGTATCCCAACTGATTGTCTAGTGGATCAATTACCGCTTGGAGGGTGGCGGAGAGGTTTTACGCCGAGTTCTTCGGTTTCCTCTTCGATAACACATCGGTGTGTTATCTTGTGTTTGCATTCTTCTTCCCTACTCTTTTACCTTTCATTTTACTACTGTGTTATAATGATTATGGGTTAGAGTAGTTTATTTGTTTATCCGCTCGCATTTACTCTATTTCGCACTATGTATAAGTTAGAGTAAAATCAATCGAGTCGTAATCTTTTATTTGGGGGTCTAAACAGCTCTTGTGTTTTGACACATTTTCGAGCTTTCACACCTCATTCTACATACTCTTAAATTGCACTGAAGCTACGATTTCAATGCATTTTAGGAGTGTGTAGAATAGTGTGTGCTCACTAATATTTACCCTTAATAAAAATCCAATGGTATAGATAAATAAATAAATAAATAAACAAAAAAAAAAAAAAACAAACAAAACATAATTCATTAAGAAAATCAAACAAAAGTCTTTGCAGCAATAATTCTCAATAAAGTTGTTACTTTTTTTTTTTTTTTTTAAGAGAGTTTCAACTTATGGCATCCGCTCCTGATGTTAGCTCTTTATCATCAGACTAAGACACCAATCAGTTTTTGTTGTAGGCAGGGATTGAACCCCAGATCTATTACCCACAATTGTAACTTAATTATATAAGGATATTTTTAATACATAAAATACAAAAATTTTAGAAATGATCAAGGAATGACAAAGTGAGGTAGACAAATCCATCGCTGCTCAGCCACACAAGTTGGGGCAAAATTTTCATCCTATCCTCTTCCCATTTCCTCTTTTGTAAGGAATAACCTACACAAAGTTAAAAGGGTCGGATGAAATTGTGATTCCTAAAATGCTAGTATCATACAAATATAAATCAAAATCTGCATGACAATTTTAGACCAAGTTGATAGGTATTAGCATTTTTCACACAAAATTGCACAGTTCATGTTGAACAAAAATTAGGTGGACACATCACTCACTTTGATCTATACAAATTGTAAGATGATTGTCAAGGAAATAGTACAATCTACAGTTACAGACTTGCGATCGGAAGACTGTTATTCTTTGGCATTCGAGCACCAAACATACAAAGAAAAGAATGGCAATTCAGCAAACTATTCTTGTAATAAATTGTTCTATTAAACCTGGAAAGAGAAGTTGTATTACCATGTAAATTGCTTCAAGCAATTAAGTCTGAGATGTTGTTCCTTGATGTGGGAAAAATTTATAAATCTCATGTATAGGCAATACCAAAGCTTTCATTTGATTAAGATACAGATTACAATCAAATTGAATTTCAGAAGAATCGCTACACAACCAGGTCACTTTTGAGTGTTACAGATTTACTCGTAGGAAATTGCTATGACTATCCATCCCATCTCTAACAAGTCTAAATGTTGAGATAGAGGAAGTTCATCGGATATCAATTTTTTGTGTGCATTCAGTTATAGATAATTTACATGAAATAAAAGTAAAAATATTAAATCAACAATGACGCAGGGATTTACCACCGCACCAAATCTTAAATGACATTTCCCATTTTCAATAAATTTTCTACTTTTCCCTCTTCCATCAAACACAGAAAAGAGAGAAGCAAAAATAACTACAGAAGGCAAAAACAAGAATCAAGAAAACATAGCAACTACATACAGGTACAACTGATATATCATAAACCCAGTCTCAACAAAAATCCAAAAAATTTTGAGCATCAAAGCATGTACCCTTGACATTAATAATAGAAGCTAAGCATGCACAAAATGGATAATGAGGTAAACTAGCTTGAACTGTAGACATCACGGGCGGCCTCGAAGAGCTTCTCACTAAAGTGTGCCTCATGTCGGGAGCATTCAAATTCTGCTTGCTTAAAAGATCTCCACAGCTCCACTAAGTCTGCAACATTGTCTTCAGGAAGGAATTAGACTGGACTCATTGTTCATTGATACGAGCTTCAAAACTTTTAAATATGATTTTTGGCTTGTGAGCGGAAGGGTCGTCATCATTATCAGCACCTTCTGATTGATGTTGATGGGTCTTAGGTGTTTTCTTCTTCTTCTTCGTCTTTTTGGAATAAGGGGACTTGTTGTCATTAATGGTATTAATGTTTGTCTTGCTCTTCTTCTTCAGAGTTTTAGCAGGCTGTTTGGCATCAGGTTTACAAGTTGTATTTAAAGTAGCATTAGCATCGGCTGCTGCAACAAGAACATGGTTCTTGGTCTCGTTCTTCTTAAGTTCAACTTTTTCTTCTGAATCTGGTGCATAATCAAAACCGCGTTTTTTTCATCAATGGGGGAGTTGAGTATTCTTCATTGGCCATGGAGTTTGACTGAGAGAAGGAGATAGGTATTTGAGAAGATTGTTGGAGAGAACAACAGCTAGCTATATAGGAGTAATGCTTGGTTAGCACTTCAAAATCTAATTTCTTCGCTGGCTAAAGAAGTTATTTGAATACAGAAAAGCTACAACATCTACTGATGTGGAAATATCTTGTTTGTCATTTAGATTAGATATCATCAATTTCCCTAGCAGCTTAAACATATCTAGTGTTGGCATGTGAGATAAATAAATCGAAAGTAAAAACACAACCTTTGAAATTTGACACTCTCTCTCTCTCTCTCTCTCTCTCTCTCTCTCTCTCTCTCTCTCTCTCTCTCTCTCTCTCAGAGTCATACAAAGAGTCAGTAGTCGGACTTGAATCCAAATAATACAATACTTGAAAGACTTCTTTGTAATTGCTACATTTGAATTTAAGTTTCAGTTAATCATCACATTTGGGATTGTTTGCATTCCCTATGTGGGGTTAGGGAAATCGCTCAATCAATCTTTTTCCTTCTTTGTAATTACTCAATGGATAGAAAATACTATTGCGTGCATTACACATAATTTATTTTAAAATAATAATAATAATGATTTATTCAAAAAAACATTTAATTAAAAAAAAAAAACATTTTAGAATTCATTTCTCTCCTTCCCACTCTCATTAGGGTATTTAATGGAAATGGCTACAAATCTAGGTTTTCTCACCTTTTGTTTTTTTTTTTTTTTTTAAGGAAGAACACAACTTATTTTATTAAGAAAAATCAGCAATGTCAACTAGTACAACAGGAAATAAAGGTAGTGGAACATCCTCGATTCACACTATAAAATCTGAAATACATATAGCATGTCGAGCTAACGTATAAGTGTAGACACTCAATTTTGCACCCATAATTTAACCTTGGAAGGTGACTGAAATGACCATTCTAAATACCCAAAAAATCATAATTTCAACGATGTCAGCTAGTACAACAGGAAATAAAGGTGGTGGAACATCCTCCATTTACACTACAAAATCTAAAATACATATAGCATGTCGAACTAACGTATGAGTGTAGACGCTCAATTTTGCACCCATAATTTAACCTTGGAAGGTGACTGAAATGACCATTCTAAATACCCAAAAAATCATAATTTCATTTCATGCATTAAATAATTCATCATATATCATAAAAATGATCTTGAAACTCTAACGATCGTGACGATATGCCCGATTCCCAAATCAGATCGTCGGATTGAAAGATATCATAAGATCAAGTTTTCACGGTCTATATGCATCTTATGTGAGTGAAGCTAGTCACGTGTCATTAATTGAAATTAATTCTGATTGGTCAACAATTGAAATTAATTAAGTAATTTATGTGATTGGCTGTTGGATTTGATAAAAAAATAAGCTTGGTTGCATAGGAATAAAAGGGATAATCAGATAATAAGGGAGTTGTTGATAATTAAGTTTTTTTTTTAAATAATTATCTTTCAAATAATTATTATTTTAAGGACCTGATTATCAAATTAAAAGGGATTTATTTTAGAATACAAGTTTAAAATACATCCAAGTGCAATTCCCGACTCAAAAAACCCCTAATAAAGAGTCCAAATCAAACCAAAAGAAGAGAATGGGCCCAGCACTCAACAGTGCCAATCAGCATTCTAGGAGTGCCGATTGGCACAACCTCGAGGCCCGGCTCAGAAACTTTCAGATCAAGCTAAAACACATCAGATTCGATTTTTTAGGGATAAAATTCGACCTAACTTGGGCCTGCTGATTTTCTAAGCAACCCTAGGTTGTTTTTTTAAGCACAACACCTCTATAAATATAGAATTAAAATCAGAAATCAGCATCCCTCTGCTCTTAACGTAAAAGAAATTCTAGAAGTTCAACTCTAGGACTTTCTTTTCTGTTAAGTACTGAAAGTTCAAATAGCATATAAAATACTATGAATGTTTAGACCCCCAATTTACAAGTTACCAATTCAAGCTTAATATCAAACAATTAATGTGTGGAATATGAACATAAACTAAACACAGAATTGATAAACAATCTAGACCAAATAAAATCACATCCACAGCATAAATTAAATGACAAAGATTAAGGGAAGAGAGATGCAAACACAAGGACAACACAGCGATGTGTTATCGAAGAGGAAACCGAAGCCCTCGGCGTAAAACCTCTCCGCCGCCCTCCAAGTGGTAAATAATCCACTAAAGAATGTAGCTGGGACACATGAACAGTAGAAGACCCTCCAAGCCTAATCTACCCAGTGTACCTAAGCCCTCCAAGCTTCTTGCTCCAACGAGTTTAGGCCGAACCTATTTCTTCTTTAGCTTACCAGATTCCGCTACTAACCATAGCATTAACCAATGTGAATTGGTCCCTTCCTAACTGCTTCCCAAAGCACCAAAAAGCCTTCTCACAGATATGGGTATGGTGAGAAAAGGTTTTGGTAGTGTACCTCTGAAGGATGTAACAATGGAGAGGGTGAGAGTAGAGGAATTTAAAGAGTCTCTATGTAAAGATTGTGAATGAGTCAATCTTGTTTTTCTCTAGGGTTTCTCTCTCAAAATTCTCTCTGGAAGCTCTTTACATTTCGTGGGTATAAGGGGTATTTATACTGGTGTGAGAAAGAAATGCGAAGAGTCAGTTTTTCCAAAACACAGCTGGCTAGTGGCTTGGCCTCGCGACTTAACTGAGCCGCAAGGTAACTGAACGGCCAATCTGTACTTTTTGTCCTGTAATGCTCCAGCTGGCATGACGCTTCAACTTCTAGCATGCTTGGCACGTGTGCAACTTCTGGCGGCTTGCAAGCCGCGAGCAACCCGCTAGATCCAGTCGCGAGACTTTGCTTCTTTGCACAATCTTGAGCATTTCTTCACACTTTCTCACACACTACCCTTACATGATTCCCACCTAAATACAGGGTTACTAATTGCTAAAATACAAGCAAATTTGGCACGGAATAAAGCTAACAGAATGGTTGATTAAATTCAACCTTACAAGTACAATCTCTTTAAGACTTAGAGAGACTTGTCCTCTCTCTAACTCTAAAGCGATTTCCCCATTCCCTTGTAAAATTCATTGATGCATTGATGCAAGTAAGTTTTCATCTTTTTATTTACATGTTCATGTAACTGATTCAATTCTCCATGTCTTTCCTAACATGTTCCTTCTTTTGTTTGCTATGATTTTTCTTTCTAGTGATTATATGATGAATGTCTGTTTATGTATATGTGGTTTGTTCATGTAGTTATGTAATGCATATGATTAAATATTAGATCTGTTTATTTATGTAAAACAAAAATCAGATCTGAATTTATTTTTCAAAACTCCATTCTTTTCCTAAAACAAAAATTAAATCTGAATTTATTTTTCAAAATTCCATTCTTTTCCTAAAACAAAAATCAGATCTGAATTTATTTTTCAAAACTCCATTTTTTTTCTAAAACAAAAATCAGATCTGAATTTATTTTTCAAATCTCCATTCTTTTCCTAGAACAAAAATCAGATCTGAATTTATTTTTGAAACCTCTTTTGTTTTCTAAAACACAAAAATCAGATTTGAATTTTATTTAAAAAAATCATTCTTTCTTATTTTGAAAAATCAGATCTGCAATTTCTTTTAAAAACCATTATGTTTCTTAATTAAATAATCAAATTTGGGAACTCTTTTCAAAAATCCATTCCTTGCTATTTTAAAAAATCAGATCTGAATTTTTAATCAAAAAATTCATTTTGTTTAATTTGAAACTTCCCTTAAAAATCCTTTTCTTTTAAATAAAATTCATATGTGATTTCATATTGACACAACAATATACATGTCATTTTTTTATTTATGGGTATTTAAAAGTCTAGAAGACCAGACTTTATCAGGACAGGATGGATGCCTAACACATTCTCATCCTGTAACCTAACCCCCGAATTTGAGAATCTTAGGTTCGTAGGAGACTGTCTTATTTTTTTTTGGGTAGATTGTAACTAGGAAACGAGGCCTTGTATTTTTTTTACTAGATTGTAACTAGGAAATAAAGCCATGTATAGTTCTTTCTATCAAGTTGTATTTATTTCAAATTAATGAGAATGTGTATTATTCAAGACGTTTTGTAATCTTTCATATAGTTTTCTTATTTTACTTATAAAATAAGTGGCGACTCCATATGATCTTGAAAAGGGAAGGTGCCGATACCTAACCCCTTTTTTGAGAGCCAGTTTTTCGGTCTCATAATGAGCAACCTTATTACCTTCTCTCTTTACATGAGAGTAATGTAATTGATTAAAACACATAGCACTAATGTGATATCATCCATAACTAAGCCCACCGAGGACAAGAAATTGGTGTCATTGAGCAAGGCCTGCACTAGCACCTGTGAATCGGTCTCAAGGACTGCATGATAGAAACCCAAGTCCGCTACAAATTGTAAGGCCGTCGAAGCAGCCATTGCCTCGAACCCCAGAGGTGTGTAAGCCTGAGGAATTTTTTTGGAAAGTGAACCCAAGACCAAACCAAGGCTGTCTCGGATCACCACACCGATTCCTGCCTTTTTTCACTTGTAAAACTGGCTCCATCACAGTTTATCTTGACCATTCCCTGCATTGGAGGCAACCACCGAGCCCATGTCGAGGTGGAAGCAGTCCGAGGAGATGGAGAAGATGGATGAACCGCCTTGAAATCAGCTAGTCATTCCTTAGCCATTGAAGTAATCAAGTGAGGGCTGCAGCTGGGTGACCATGCCGTGACCGAGAAGAGTTCCAAGTGGTGCTGGTTTGTGATGAACCAAGACAACAGCTCCTTGAAATCAATGAAGTTTATTGTTCGACGACAATCCCATAGAGAAAGGTCCTCCCATACCACGTCCAATTCATTGCATGACCAGAGAGCATGGAGAGCTGATTCATTTGCATGCTTTCAGCCGTCACAAACTAAATCCTCAATGACAGTTTGGCGCACCAAGTTATCTTTGGTAGGTAATGAGTTTCGGCAAGCCCTTCATATCAGATTTTTGATTTTGTTTGGTACCTGCAAAGACCAAATCCCTCTCCATAGCGCCCTTTCCTGCCTCAAATGTTCATCATCTTCCTCGGCTGCATACTTAGATTTTAAGAGACGATAGCCCAATTTGCTTGTGTATGACCCGGTTTGAGTGAAAGGCCAAAACAACCTATCCTCCACCTCATGTTGTGGCAATGGTATAGATTTGATTAGTTCAGCCTCCTCAGGAATAAAAATGCCATCTATTAAGTCATGATTCCAATGGTTTGTCGCCTCAACTATTAGGATTTCAACCTTTGCACCTGCCATAGATTCAATGATGGGAGATACTACCTGTGTTGAACTCTTCCTTGGTAGCCATGCACTTTGCCAAATGCTTACTGATTTCCCATTCCCAATCCTCCACCTACATCCTCTAAGCAACACATCCCTCCCATTTAAAATACTATTCCAAGCATTGGATCCTGAGCTTGATTATTTTGCTTCCATTATCGAGCAATTTGGGAAGAAACGAGCTTTGAAGACTTTATAAAACAAGGAATCTGAATTATGCAGGATCCTCCAAACATGTTTTGCCAATAAGGAATCATTGAACATAGCTAGGTCCCTAAAACCCATGCCACCCTCCGCTTTAGATTTTGTCAATTCATCCCATTTCAACTAATGGATCTTTCTTCCATATCCCTTTTGGCCCCACCAAATTTTTTTACCATTGTTTCAATATCGTGGCAAAGGCCCAAAGGAATTTTAAAGCACCCCATTGCATATGTTAGAATCGCTTATATGACTGCCTTGATCAAAACTTCTCGTCTGGCTTGGGATAAAAGCTTCCCCTTCCATCCCTATAGCTTCCTCCAAACCTTTTCCTTGATAAAATTGAAACTCTCCTTTTTCCTTCTTCCAACCAATGATGGCAGGCCGAGATATTGATCATATTGTACAATCTCTTGTAATTCAAAAGCATCCTTTATCTCTTGCTTTGTACACTCCGGAGTGGATTTGCTAAAGAAGATGGCCGTTTTATTTTTGTTCACCTTTTAACCAGAACCCTCTTCATAGCTTTCCAAGATCTCAATAATTTTCCTGCACTCTTCAAGAGTTTCCCTGCAAAATAAGAGGCTATCATCTGCAAACAATAAATTGGTTAGTTCAGGACCTCTTTGACATATAGAAAGCCCCTTAATGTTCCTCACTCCTGCAGCTTGTTGTATGAGCCCATGTAGGCCTTCTGTACACAGCAAGAAAATAAAAGGAGACAGTGGGTCCCCTTGTCGAATGCCTCTGGTAGGGTGATGAGTCCTTGAGGTTCACCATTGACTAGGATAGAGTATGTCACTATTTTGATGCACACCATGACTAAGCCAATCCATCTCTCACTGAATCCCATTTTTCTCATAATGTTTTCTAAGTACAATCATTCCACACGATCGTAGGCTTTGCTCATGTCAAGCTTAACAGCCATGAAGCCGGTATTTCCTGTACTCATATTTTTCATATAGTAAAGTGACTCAAAAGCAACAAGAATATTGTATGTAATCAGCCTGTTTTTGGCAAAGGCTGATTAATGTTCAATTATGATACTAGGTAAAAAATTTCTTAAGTCCATTAGCACTTTAGAGAAAATTTTATAGAGCACATTACACAAATTGATAGGCCGATACTTTGATATTCAGGGTTTTTTGTTTTAGGGATGAAGGTGATAAAAGTGTGATTTAACGGATGCAGGATAGTACCTGAATTGAGCCAAGATAACACTGAGCTTGTAACATCGGTGTCTACCACACCCCAAAAATGCTGATAGAACAAGGGGGGCATACCATCCGGACTTGGAGCTTTGAGAGGTGCCATTTGCTTCAAGGCTTCTTTTACTTCAGATGCTCGAAAAGTGCCAGTAAAGGCTGAATTCATCTGTTTGGTACTCACCAAAGGGATGTGATCTGTTTGGTACTCACCAAAGGGATGTGATCTAGGTTTGCCCATTATGGATTCGAGTTTGAGGTAGAAAAACGGTCCTTGTAGAAACTAACCAAAACTAATGCTATCTCCTCTAGTTCTACTCTCTAAGAATTGGATTCATCCATAATTTCCCGGATTTGATTTTTTCTATGTCTCTAAGTGGCTTGGCAATGGAAGAACTTTGTGTTGTTGTTGCCATTTTTTAACCAAAGAATGTGAGACCTTTGGTTCCACAATCTAGCTTCCCTATCCAAAAGAATATTAATCTCATCTTTTAGGGCTCTAACCGATTATTCTGCCCATTGGCTAGAGCATCACTTTCGACTTTTACCAGGAGTGCTTTCTTATTTTCCAATTCTTTCTTTGCATTGCCGAAGATGTTGCGGTTCCACCAAGCAAGGTTTCTACCACAATTCGCCACCCTCTTTAGAATATCACTGTCACTATACCCATGGGAATAAGAAGACCATGATGCTTCCACTGTTTCATCACAACGTTCATCCGATAACCACATCTCCTCGAACCTGAAAATTCTTTTTTGAAGAGGTGGTTCAAAGGCCGACAGATTGATTAATAAAGGGTAATGGTCTGATGAAGTGCTTTGGAGATGATGAACAATTGTACCGAGGAATTTTAGAAACCAAGTGTCTTTTCCCAAACCACGATCAAGTCTTTCCCAAATTAAGTGTCCATCCGCAAAGTGTTTGCTCCAAGTAAAACGGTTACCCACAAACTCAAGGTCCATAAAAGTGTTTGCATTTGCCTATGGTTTCGGATTGCTCCCCCTAACTTTTCATCTTGTCGAGTAAGTTCATTAAAATCTCCTGCATATAACCATGGTATATTTGGGTGGGGATTTAAACTTCTAAGACTATCGCACACCTCAACTCTCCTTGAGGTATTTGGTTCTCCATAAAAACCTGTGAATCTCCACTCATTGTTAGAACATTTGTCAATCTAAGTGTCAATGTAGTAGTGTGATGAATCAACCACCTCTAGTTTCATTGATGACTTCCAAAAGATTTCTAAGCCACCTCCTCGACCCTCTCTAGGAACCACCCACTTGTGTTCAAAGTCGATATTTTGTTGCACTGTGTCTAGCCTTGCGTCGTCTGGCAATGTTTCGGCAATAAACATGACAGAGGGACCTTTTGGTCGGATTATATCTCCAAGCTTCTTCCCTGTACGCAGGTTCCCAAGCCCGCAACAATTCCAAACTAGGCAATTCATTGTGAGTGGCGGGGCTGAATATCAACCTACACCTATTCAATAATTTCTTCCTCCTCACTCCTTGAAACCTATTGACATTTGTTTGGTAACTCGGAGTGGTCATCAGTGTGCATAAGAGATCTTTTCCCATGGTTCGAAGTAGACTGAACCAAAGGAGCACAAATGGCTAGGTTTGGTCTATCAATCCTGGTCCATCTCGGCTTAGGTGGGTGAGAGGAAACCCTAGTGAGCTCATGCGTGTCACGTGTTGTGTGGCTGTCAAGTGGTGGAGTTAATGTGGGACTTGAATTCGAAAATAATGGTGCTTGGGGGTATCCTTTTCGGATAGGGAGAGCTTAATGGTTGTCAACGGATGTAGCTATGTATGGAGGTTTTAGGGGGTCACCTTTTTGGACAGGAAATTTATGAGGATCAATCTCATTCAAAGCCGCATCTATCTCATTTAGTTTCAATTCAAAGCTCCGTGTGGATGAGGGAGAGGCGCAGCTGTTTGGTATTAGGTTTTCATCCGTTTCACTTTGGAGCGTTTCTTTAGATGGCAAATTATTTAGTGTAACAGATTGCATTAATTCTTGCGTTACCTCATCATTCAAACCGTATCCTCCTTGTGCCTGAGCAGCTGAGACAACATTGTTTGGCTGTGGTTGCATGCCCGCTCCAGGTGGAGGGTCACTGATCGGAGCTCCTCGTGCTCTTTGCTTGTCTTTTTCAGCCATAGGATTAGTTGCCGAGGTTGGAGATGAGTTCTGCCTGGTCTTGTAGAACCCTGGGACTAAAATAACATGCTTTTGCGAAGATGAAAACGGTGATGCTCTGAGACTTGGTCCGAACTGTCTCTGCTCTTGTGTGAGGGTGCCTACACTATTCAACCAAATGTCGCAATCCTTGTCGTTGTGATCGAAGCAACCACACCAATAACATATGTTCGGCAAATGCTCATATTTGAAGCTGATCCAAACCTCCTTCTTTCCCCAATGATACTAGTCGGCCACGACATAGCGGAACAGTTATATCCATTGAAACTCTGATTCAAATAAAATTTCCTCCCTTCGTTTCATTTGGGTTGGCAATAAGTATAACTCTGCCAAGGACATCACAGATCTTTTATGCTGCCTTCACATTCATAAACTTGATAGGAAGACCATGAACTTGCACCCAAAAAGTAGACCTATCAAATTTGAGCTCCTCGATAGAATTATTTTTATTGTACCTTTCCATGACCATCAAGTGTTTGTCGAAGCTCCACGGTTCACTTTGGATCACTTTGTCAGCATCTTCTTTATTATCAAACACAAACAACACTCTATGGTTACCCATATTATGAACCTTAAAACCATTCCTTGAGCGCCACAATGGAGTAAAAGTTTTTGCTATTGCATCAACATTTAGTGCCCTCTTTTTTAGAAACTTTGTGGCCAAAAAGAACTCTTGAGAACTCAATTCTTCATCAAGACAGCAACCCAGTCCTTCCCTATCTGATAGGGTAAGACGATTCCAATTGGTAGTCAAATCATCCATGATAGTAAGAGACAAAATAAGATAATGTAAGATAAAAGCAATCACAACTGTTCCCCACAAATCTCATGAGAAAAAAACCAACAAACCTTGAAATAACGTTGTTATTTCAAGGGATGCTAAAACACCTCCGTTAAGAAGGGACCCCAATTCTACTGTCTAAGAGAAAGCTAAAGCAAGAGCTTTCCTGGAGACAGAGAAACCTCAAGGAAGTCTTTACTAATAGGAAGATAGTTGACAAATGGGAGAATTGAGATTTGAACCACAAATTTATTCAATCATTAAAAAAA
The DNA here is from genome assembly GCA_030021035.2 of Notholithocarpus densiflorus. Lineage (NCBI taxonomy): Eukaryota > Viridiplantae > Streptophyta > Magnoliopsida > Fagales > Fagaceae > Notholithocarpus > Notholithocarpus densiflorus. Next base: position 1,302,431 of record JARYZH020000004.1, read on the forward strand.
AAAGCCACATCAAGTTTAAGTTTGGTCAATTGTCAGTACAAGAATCTATGCTTATATTATTAATATTATTTTTATTAGCATTCTATTATCTATAAATTGAAGAAAAAAATTATTACTTTATGCTAAAATTAAAAGAGGTATTATGTTCACAACATTTTATTAATATATTTTATAAAGATTCATGTTAATGAGTACCCTTAGAAAAATTATTAATATATCATTTTAGAATAAATTTAAAATTCACTTTCAAAAAAAAAAATTCTCAAAACATTAATTACTTTTTTTATTTATCTATTAAAACTTTTCTAAAAAAAATTCACTATAATTCCCTTAGGATATTCAATAAAATATTAATATTAATATCTTCATTCTTGTATTCCCACATCGCACAAGAATCCATGCTCATATCTACACTGTATTCTTCTCCTATCGGGCTTTTTTTTTTTTTTTTTTAATTATTAATTTTATGGAGAATTAACACAAAAAAAAAAAAAAAAAAAAAATTATCTAGTATGCAGTGCTGCCGTGCTGGTATAAACAACTGCCGGAAAATTTAAGGGAAGAAAGTCATCAGACGAGAAGAGAGAGAAAGGAAGAAGAGAGAGAGAGTAACTGACAATGAAGATTTAATCTGGTCAGCGGTTTCACTCGAGTCTTTTGGAATCTTTAGATTTGATTGGTCATAGGCTTTTATAGTGTTTGTCCTTCAAGAAAAGGCTGCAAAAAAGAAAAGAAAAGACGCAAGTCTTTATTTATTTACAGGGAAGGAAGTAGTGTAAATAATGTACACATTGTACTGCTAAAAACAACTCCTCACAAACAAACATCAAAGAATCCTTATTAACTTAATTCAAATGGCAGAGGCAGCTAAGAAGCTGAAAAGACGTCTTTTCGACTCATTTCAATCCCCCAAGAAGAAGAACCATATTGCTGTGACTGTTACCCATGTCAAAACTCCAAACAAAACTAGCAATAGTAATGCTTCTAAGTCCCAAGATGTCAATACTGATGCTTCTAAGAAGAAGAAGAAAACAATTGATACTCATCAACCTCAACCTCAACCTCAAGCTGATAATGTTGACCATTCTGCTTCACAAGGCGTCAATGATACCCCCACCTGCTGCTGGCAACGTAGAGATCATATTGCAAAGCTTAGCAGATCGTATAGATGGAGAAGGAATCTATTTAGAGTAGTTTCACAAAGATGTTGTTGCAAACCTAGTGGAGCTGTGGAGATCGTTCAAGGATGCAGAGTTTAAGTGCAAGCTACAAGAGGCACGCTTTAGGGAGGAGCTTCTCATTGCTGCCGTGATTTCTTCGTCTCACACTAGTTAGCTCCATATCTTCTTTAGCTCATTTTCCTTTTGCACTTTTTTTTTTTTTTTTCTTTTTCATCTTCATAAACATGGATAATTATATTATTGATAAAACGGGTCGTTTCTTGAATTTTGTAATGAATATAGTATTTCTAATACCGGGTTTCTTCAATTTTTGTAATTAAGTTTGGGTTTTTGTGTCTGAATTTGTTGTATTGCATGATAAAAACTAATTTCGGTATGGATATGTTTAAGCAAGGGGGCTGAGTTGCCTTCCGAATTAGTGACCTGCAATCCAAAGTTAAAGCTGTTAGTGATAGTTTTGCCGAAGCAATATAAAACAAAATTTTATATTTTCATTTAAAGATCGTTGTAACACACAACCATGGATTCTAAATAGAACAAAATTGTGTACCTCTCTTAGCAACCCAAGCGTGTTGCCTCCCAAGGTATTCACGTCTCTCTCTCTATTTGTTTTTGAGTTTTCAGTAGACTGCAGTATCACTCAGTAGTTCTGATGGTCAACCACTAATATGATATTTTAAAATCTTATTTATATTTAAGACTTCTAAAACCCAAGAGAGAGATTGGACGTGGGATCCTTGGGGATCCTAATCTTCAGCTGTAGGATTCATCAATAACTTTTTGAACGTTATTGACTTATCTTGAAACTCTTTCAAAATTATTCCTTAATTTTCTCAACCATATCAAGAAAATATTTGAATTTCTACATATTGCAATAATGTCCATCAACACATTGCAATTGACCCCTGAAGATCAGAGAATTACAAATGAGGTAACATTACTTACAATTTTATATCCATGTCCTTCCACCATACTATATTCTCACAAGCCACTAAGACTGGATTAATATCACTGCCATGTCCCTAGCTCATGTAACCCTTAATTTCTTGATTTCATAATTTCTATTGGACTCCAAAATATCTTTAAAAAACTCTTTAAATATATATATATATATATATATACACACACACAGTATTATATATATGAAAAACATTTTTGAAAAATGTCATCGGCCGGTTTTGTTTTGAGTCTAACTTCAATATGAAAATCAACTGAATATACTATCTTCTTTAGAGACTGGTGGATTCATTGTTGAGCATTTATATATTTTACTCATTACACACATAACCCAACGTGTCTGTATATAGCCTTTAAAATTGGCATCACCAGTTGACATTATCAAAGTTATGTGCATAATAAATAAATATACACAAACCCCTCATGTTTGAGGACAATAGAAAAATTGTGATAGAACAACCTTTTAATTAACAGTGATCACTCCATAAGGTGTCCTTGATCGGATCCAATTCAGTGTATGTACTTGTTACATTACACCCACTTGTCTGCTTAAAGTCACTACCTCAAAGATGGAGTAAATCATCCTATCATATAGCAGCACAACAAGTGTAGGCTTCAGTGGTAATATTTAATTAATATCCACAGCCTAGAACAATTTAATAATCTATGAAAAATCATTACTCCCTGTCTTTGGTTCCTTAACTATTAACATGATTTTTCTACAGAGGTGACATCACATGCCACATTTAAACAATGAAATATACCTATAAAAATTATGAATGTGAAAATAAAATTTATTATCAAATAAAAATGCATAGTATTGTTTTTGAGGGCACATAATTCTAACAATCTCCCACTTGCACTCAAAACCAATCATACATGTATTTAATACCCATTGCTTCCAAATGTTTCTCAAACACCTTTTGAGACAATGCCTTTGTGAGTGGATCTGCAACATTATTGGCAGAGGCAATCTTTGTTATTGCTACATGACCTCTATGTATGATATCACGTATCAAGTGATATTTACATGCAATGTGTTTTGTCCTTTGATGAGCCCTTGGTTCTACTGCATTTGCAACAGCCCCACTATTGTCATAATAGATAGTAATAGGTGACTCAATAGAGGAACAACTTCAAGTTCTTGAATGAGCTTGCGAATCCACACAGCTTCCTTTGTAGCTTCACTTGCAGCTATATACTCTGCTTCTGTAGTAGAGTCTGCAGTAGTATCTTGCTTGCAACTTCTCTAACTTATTCCTCCTATCTAAGAGTGAACACAAATCCAGAAATTGATTTTCTATCACCAATATCAGATTGAAAATCAGAATCTGTATACCCTGGGACAGTCAAATCCTCACCACCAAACACCAAGAAATAATGTTTGGTCCTATTTAAATATTTGAGGATATGTTTCACTGCTGTCCAATGCTCAGAACCTGCTGGATTGGATTGATATCTACTCACAATGCTCACTGCATAACAAATGTCTGGCCTAATGCAAAGCATTGCGTACATGAGACTTCCTACAGCCGAAGCATAAGGACAATTTCTCATTTTCTCTCTCTCTCTTCTTGTGTTTTAGGACACATTTGATTAGAGAGATGAACTCCATGTCTAAAAGGTGAAAACCCTTTCTTGGAATCTTGCATGCTAAACCTAGCCAATATCTTGTCAATATAATTGACTTGTGAAAGTCCCAATAACCTTTTCTTTCGGTCTCTAAACAATTTGATTCCGAGTATATAGGACGCTTCACCAAGATCTTTCATTGCAAAGTGACTAGATAACCATACTTTTATAGATGACATTGTTCCTACATCATTGCCAATGAGTAGTATGTCATCTACATAAAGAACTAAAAATGTAATAGTGCTCCCACTAACCTTTTTGTAAACACAAGGTTCATCCATATTTTGTGAGAAACCAAACAATTTGATTGCCTCATCAAAACGGATGTTCCAACTGCGTGATGCTTGCTTTAGGCCGTATATAGATCTCATCAACTTGCACACTTTTGTTTCTGGACCATGAGATATGAAACCTTCAGGCTGGTTCATAAAAATTTCTTCTCGAATGTGTCCATTCAAGAAAGCTGTTTTAACATCCATTTGTCATATCTCATAATCATAATGTGCAGCAATTGACAATAGAATCCTTATGGACATTAGCATGGCTACTAGCGAAAAGGTTTCCTCATAATCAATTCCAGCCTTTTGTTTATACCCTTTTGCCACTAGCCTAGCTTTATAGGTCTCCACCTTACCACTAGGTCCTATCTTCCTTTTGTAGACCCATTTACAACCAATAGGCTTAATACCTTCTGGTTTGTCTACTAAGGTCCAGACCTGGTTGGTATACATTGAGTCCATCTCTGATTCCATGGCCCTTTTCCAATTCTCAACGTCCTTATTAGTCATTGCTTCTTGATAAGTAAAAGGATCATTATCATGCTCCTCTGACTCCATTAGATAAATCTCATTTAACAAAGTGAGTCTAACTGGAGGCCTAATAGTCCTTTTACTACGTTGAGTCTCTTGTATTTTGCTTGGTTCAGTAGGCACTATTACTTGCTCTTCATTATTCTCATTCAACTCAGCCATTGGGTTATCAGTTTGTTCATCAAGAGAAACTTTTGCTTTACTTTCATTTAAGCTATAATCTTCCTCAAGAAAAATAGCATTCCTGCTCACAAAAACTTTTTGCTCACTAGGATTGTAAAAATAGAAACCAGTAGACATTTTGGGATAGCCAATAAATAAACATCTATCACTCCTTAGTCCTAGCTTATCCATATTAGACTTTCTAACATGTGCTGGACAACCCCATATCTTTAAGTGATTTAGACTTGGTTTCGTACCAGTCCATAACTCATATGGGGTATTAGGAACTGATTTGGTGGGGACTCTATTTAATAAATAAACAACAGTCTCCAAAGCATAACCCCAAAATGAAATTGGCAACTCTGACATGCTCATCATAGAATGAACCATATCTAATAAGGTTCTATTTCTTCTTTCAGCTATACCATTATGTTGAGGTGTGGCAGGGGGAGTCAATTGATAAAAACAATCCCATTTTCTTTTAGATATTCCTTAAATTGATCCAAGAGGTATTCTCCTCCTTTATCAGAGCGAAGAACTTTTATGCATTTTCTAGCTTGTTTCTCAACCTCATTACGAAATTCTTTGAACTTTTCAAAGGATTCAAATTTATGTTTCATTAGGTACAAATAACCATACCTAGAATAATCATCAATAAAAGTAATGAAGTAATAGAAACCACCTCTTGCCATGTGATTCATAGGACCACAAACATCAGTGTGTATTAATCCTAATACATCAGTGGCTCTAGCTCCCTTTCCCGTAAAGGGACTTTTGGTCATTTTCCCTTGTAAGCAAGGCTCACAAATTGGATAAGGCTCTACCTTCAAAAGATATGGCCCATCCCTTACCAATCTATTGATTCGGTCAATATTGATATGACCAAGCCTTAAGTGCCACAAATAGGTAGGATTAACATCTCTTTTTCTTTTAAGAGATAACACACTAACAGCAATATCATTCTCAACACAATTAATAGAATTATCAATAGAACTCAAAAAATAAAGACCATCTTGTAAAATGCCAAAAGTTACAAATTTATTATTAAACTTAACAACAAGTTTAGAAGTAAAAAGAAATGAATATCCTAAACAACCAAGTTTTGAAACTTAAACTAAATTTCTTCGCACTTCTGGCACATATAAGCAATCTTCTAAGACAAGAGTTCTACTAGAAGATAATTCTAAATAAAAGGTTCCAACGGCAATGGCTGCAACAGTTGCACCAGTCCCCATCTTTAGGATCACCTCCCCTTCATTTAGTCTTCAGGTCTCCTTGAACCCCTGCAACATATTGCAAATGTGTGAGATTGTACCAGAATCTACACACCAAGAATCAAATGGACCATCCATTAAATTTGTTTCAATAACGAGCAAATTAGGCATACCTTTTGCAGGTTTGTCATTCTTCAGAGAAGCCAAATAATGGCGACAGTTTCTCTTCCAATGACCAGGCTTACCGCAATGGAAACAATTTCCTTTTGCTTTCTTTTTCTCAATGTCCTTATTCACTTTGTCACCTTGAGCCTTATTGAATGACTAAGACCCTTTACTCTTAAAGTTCTTACCCTTAGGCTTCAACTTAAGAGAAGTATCAGATTTTTTAGCCAACATTACAGTAGGCTTTTCTTTCTTGATGAGATCCTCAACTGCTTTCAACATATTGAGCAGCTCTGACAATGTCACTACCATCTTATTCATGTTATAGTTCATGATAAACTGATTAAAAGAATCAGGTAAAGATGCTAGGATCGCATCAACTTAGGTCTCACTATCAATTTCTGCACCAAGCATATCCAGTTCATTGATGAAAGAAATCATCTTCAGGACATGTTCCCAAACTGGAGTTCCTTCCACCATTTTGGTGGACATGAGATTTTTCATAGCAGTTTGTCGTGCACTTCTGCTTTGTTCTCCAAACATCTCTTTGAGGTGTAGCATCATATCTTGTGCTGTAACTAGGCATTGGCATTGTTTTTGCAACACATTGGTCATAGAGGCCAATATGTAGCATTTAGCCATTTCATCAGCCTCATGCCACTTATTAAATGCATCTCTTTGCTCCTCAGTGGCATCAGCTAAAGCAAGTTCTAGTGCCTCAGTATTAAGGACATGAGCTATCTTATCAACAATGAGAACAATGATTAAGTTCCTTTTCCAATCTACATAGTTTGGTCCAGACAATCGATTTTCATCCAAAATCTTAGCTAAGGGATTAAAATTGGTCATAATGAATCTGCAAAATAATATAAAATAATATTTTCACATACCTATATCCATCATATTCAGGTTTTTGAATAACTAATGGCACCTCTCACAAGAACAAAATATCATAGATTCCCATAACAGAATATAACAATTATATTCATAAATAGTTTGAAGTGGGCATCGGGAACCCTTACCTTGCATGCTCCAATAATTTCTTTTGAAATATACTGTGCACACCATATAAAGGCAAATAGATACTATTCATCGTGATTTCATCTCATGTTTCTAATTTTATTTAATTTATCTATGACTCCTGATTTACTTTTGGCCTCCAAATCAAACATGTTTTACACTATTTTAGTGGTCATGTTTATTTGGATAAGTGCAAACCATTATCTGAGTGTGATATATGTACTAGTATGATTATGTTGCTATTTTAGCCACACTCCCACCAGTCATACACACACCTGTCTTCCCAAGAAGTAAACAAGAGGAACTACTAAACCAAAATCAAGTCTATCCTTTTGGCTTCGACAAAATTTTAATTTAATAGAACCTTTATTCACCGACAATGGAGGGCCATAGGAATTATTCTGTAAAAATAATCCTATTTAGCACTTAATATATATTACTACTAGGACTATTTAAATATTATTCTTTATGTATCTGATACAACTACCACTAATTGAGATTCAACACCTTAATTCGGAAATACTCAAGATTTTATCAACATAAAAAGGTGAGTCAATGAACTAAAACATATCAACATGGGTTACACAAATAATCACATATACATGAAACCATAATAGACAATCTATAAAGTAATAATAGCACTACGGCGCACAACTCAAGAGTAGATGCAAGAGATATGCGACTTCAGCAACATATTTGTCAAATATAATCAAGAATATGGAAAACAAATCAGAACCAAACAATCAACATATCATATATATCAATCACGGCACGGATTTTTGTTGTTCTCCACTTCTCCGAATATATAAATAAAAACAATTAACATATCACATATATCAATCACGACATATAGGAAATAAATCTCGGCACACATACTGATACGAATAACGATTCAGAATCCACGATTAAGTGTGGTTTGCTCTGATACCATTGATAGTTTTGCGGAAGCAATATAAAACAAAAATTTATATTTTCATTTAAAGATCGTTGTAACACACAACCATAAATTCTAAATAGAACAAAATTGCATACCTCTATTAGCAACCCAAGCGTGTTGCCTCTCAAGGTATTCACGTCTCTCTCTCTATTTGTTTTTGAGTTTTTAGAAGACTGCAGTATCACTTAGTAGTTCTGATGGCCAACCACTAATATGATATTTTAAAATCTTATTTATATTTAAGACTTCTAAAACCCAAGAGAGAGATTGCACGTGGGATCCTTAAGGATCCTAATCTTCAGCTGTAGGATTCATCAATAACTTTTTGAACGTTATTGACTTATCTTGAAATTCTTTCAAAATTATTCCTTAATTTTCTCAAACATATCAAGAAAATATTTGAACTTCTACATATTGTAATAATGTCCATCAACACATTGCAATTGACCCCTGAAAATTAGAGAATTACAAATGAGGTCCCATTACTTACAATTTTATATCCATGTCCTTCCACCATACTATATTCCCACAAGCCACTAGGACTGGATTAATATCACTGTCATGTCCCTAGCATATGTAACCCATAATTTCTTGATTTCATAATTTCTATTGGACTCCAAAATATCTTTAAAAAACTCTTTAAATATATATATATATATATATATATATATATATATATATAAAGACACACAACAACACTATCACCGGCCAGAAAAGAATGGCTCTGATACCATAAAAAGGGAAGGGAACGCACAGCTAAAGGGAAGAGACGGAACCATAGAGTAATATAGTGAAAGTAATGTTAGAACAATAATAAGGCAGTAGAACCAGCCAAGCAGTATATATCAAAATAATTCAAAGTAAATGAAAGCAATTTAGAACCGTTCGAGATGGCGGTAATCCGTCCAAGGTGGCGGTAAAAACAAGTAGTATAATGAACATAAAACTGAAAATACTTGTTATTGAAAGTAGAACAAACACTTACAGTAATAGTAGTGAATACAAGTTCTCAACAGTACAGGCTAACAGTTACAAAGCTTGTTCTAGTCCTAGATACAAGATTGTAAGGAAATAGTGGTAGTAGAAGTAAGGAACTTTCTCTCAAAGAAGGCTTCTGAGGGAAGAAGTTCTAAGGGAGAGAATTTTGAATATAAGAGCTTAAGGGAAATAGAAATCTGCTCTAAACTTAAGGGACAACCCCCCTTAAATAAGAAAAATTTCGAAGTGAACAGTGACATGAACAGTAAAAAGTGAACAGTGTCAGTGAACAATAATCCATAAACAGTAATCTGTGAATAGTAAAAAGTGAACAGTGTTTTTCCCACTTTTTAACTTAAAAACCAGCTGAAAATTTTGTCCTTTTCTTCAACTTATAATGTTCAGACTTTGTCGGAAGAAGCATGGCAAGACCAAAGTAAACATGACAAGACCAAAGTATGAGGATTCCTTTCTTTTTCTTTTCCTTTTCAAGAATCCCAATGTGAGTTCAAAGGATATGTCAGGAGAATATGAGACGCATGCCTAAGGAAATTCTTTATTCCAAAGGGCATGAGGCACATGGAATCTTCACAGGGACTTCATCATAACATTTTTGAATATTTTAACAATTTTTGTTGTTGTGTAGGCTAGACAAATAGGGGATATTAGCAGCAATCTTGAAACAGTAGTAACTTCAGGAGTGAACTTGTCAGTCAGTGAAAGGAGCATCGGATGGATGACCATCAAAAGGATCAAAAGGACCTTGAGGAGAATCACATTCATGCTCATGGTAAATAGCATATTGATTACAGAATCCATAATATAAAATTGGCTCAAACACTGGAGTTTTCCCTGGGATAAGAAGACTTCTTGGATTACAATGATCAGCAATCCGTAAATGAGCAATGGCATCAGAATATGGTCTGGGACCAAAGACAGAAATTCTATCTGTGCTCCCCATAAAATGATAATTTTTCCATAAATTCTGAGCAACATTAATAATTTGGTTATTAAAGCAATTTCTCCAACATTCTGCACAAGCATAAGGATCATCAAAGGACAATTGAGAATTTCCTTCAAACCATAGCCCTTGGTGAATGTGACCATTAATGAGAATGGGATGCTTTGAGGGCTGGACGTTCATCCAGTTATCTCTTTCCCATATTGGCAACGTACTCCAACATCTGATGGAAATAGAAGAACTGTTAAATCCTTTAATAGCATCCTGAATAATTTGTGGGAGTTGGCTGGCTTGATACTGGCTTGTTAATTTTATGAACCTGATAAAGCCATATTCAAACATTTGGAAAAGCCAGTTAGGGTCCTTGTCATCATCATCATCGGAATCATTGGCAATATATGAACCATCATCATAATTTATCAAGAGACCAGGAAATGGGTGTTTCTTTTCATACACTCTGAGAGTACTCCGAAAGTGTTCTTCCTAGTCCAATTGGACAAATACATTATCAAATTCATCTAATTCATCAGGATCAGGAATTGTAGCTATAACAAGTTTCTTGAAATATTTGAACCATAAGTCAAAAGACCTAAACATAGCCTTGCTTCCCGGAATACGTAATTATATATCCGTTGGCAAGTTGGCAACAACACTTCTTAACAGAGATTGGGTCTTAAGACTCAATCTAGCATAATCAGTGCCCATTACAGTCTCATTATCCATTGAATGGATTTCCTCTTTGCCAAAGAGTTGACTAATGTAGGCTTCAAGGCGGCTACCAAGAGCCTCATTTTTTGCAACAGGGTTATTTTCGGAAACAAAGTTATTTTTTGAAACAAGGTTATTTACTGAAACAAAATTGTTTTTTGGAGCAAGATCTTTTTCTGGAACAAGGTTATCATAGTGGCTCATATAAGCTTCATTTTGAGTAGTAAGGTTTACAAGGTGGATTTCAAGGGCTCTGAGGGTTTTCTGGAAAAGATTATGATGGTTTCTAGTAAAAGCAAATTGAAGGTTATCAAGAAGGAATTTAATAGAATCTGGTAATTCTGAATAGGTTCCATTGTGGAATTGTAAATTTCTTGACAAAACTTCCTGTAAAGAAATCAATATATCACCATTGGAATATGTCACCTCTACTGGGACATATCCTTGAAGGGATGTTGATCCATTAGGTTTTATCCCAGAAGATGCGCCTTCATGCATTTTTAAAAGTTGTCCCGCTGGGAGTCTTTTGTTTTGAGAATAGTCCTGTACAGGAGCTTTACCCTTGTTTTTCCTCTCTGCCAAGGGAGCCATAATAATCCACTTACTAGTGGTATAAGTATAAATATTATTATTATTCCACTTATCAGTGGTATTTATCCACGCATCATTGTCCGATTCCTGCAAATGAGCATTGATAATGTTAGGATAATTGATAGTATATAACATTTTGGTACTATGAATATTACCTTTCAAACCATCTGTGATATATTGGCAAGAACTCATCATTAGTTCTTGAATAAGAGCATTCATGGGGGAGTCTTTTTCATAAGACATATTATCAATATCAATTTCAAACTTTGAAGCAAATTTGAATTTTACTTTCTGTCCAAAAGGATCAGTAGTAATTCCATCATGTTCAACAAGAAAAGGATATAAAGCATTTATAAATGGCAAACCAAGAATCACTTTATCAGTCATGTTTTTAACAAGAATAGAAGGAATCTTGAAACAAACATTATCATGGAACACATAAGCATTATTCAATTCATATTTAATTTTCATCTGAGAACCATTAGCAGAAACCAATCTTTCAATAGATTTTTCAAAATATTTTGAAGGAACCAGTCCTTCTTGGATACAGTTCATATCCGCACCAGAATCAATCATAGCAATAACAGTGAAATGATAATCAGGAGAAACAACAATTTTAACTTTTGTAAACCATTTTGGAGGAAGTATTTTCTTCAAAAGAGCAAGTTGAGAATCAGTGAAAACATCAGCAATACCTTTATCAGAAAGAAGAGCCTGTTGACTGGATTCATCTCCATCTTTGTGCTTATCAGGTTCACAATTAGACTTATCAGTTTGTTGTTTATCAAGGTTTTTATCAACTTTCAACATTATCAGCTCTTGTTTAAGATTATTGTTATCACTTTTCATTTTTTTTAAATCATGTTTTAATTCACTTATCTCTTGTTTAACAATATTAATTTCATGTTGTAAATCATTAACAGTTAAATCTTTGGATTTCTTTTTATTAAATCTTTCCAAAGTTTCTTCAAAGCTTATAGTTGATTTTAGTTTTTTATCAGTTTCATTTTTTACCAAATTTTTCTTGAACTTATCTAAATATTCTTTTTGTAATTCAGGATTTTGAATTTGATTTATCAATTGAATTATTAATTTTTCATTCTCTTCACTCTTAGTGAGGGTTTTAACAGATTTAATAACATTGCAACAGGAATCTCTACAACCAATTTTAATATAAGGAGAATCAGAAGAATCAGTAGCAGATTGATAGCAAGAATTAGAAGAAGAAAAATCATCTTCCAAGGAATTAGACGAATTGTTTGATTCAAGGATTCTGAATAATTTTTCTTGCTCTTTATCATCAATGTTTAACATGTTGAACTTATCTTTTAATTTACCAGGTTTTTGTTTGCAATCTTTACTAAAATGTCCATGTTTTCCATAGTTAAAACATTTATCTTTACCTGATCTTTGTTTAACATGTTTCTTTTTAGCATAAAAATCATTAGGTTTCACAAAGTTGGTTCTGTATCTTTTATGTTTTTTATGGCTGTAATTTTTGTGATTTTTATCATGTTTTTTCCCTTTTTGCCTGGAAGGAGCAATAGGGGGCAAACCATATTGTTCACAGAATTTACCCATTTCATATTTAGCTTTTCTTTTATTTTTTTAATTGGTGTTTTAACAGTTTTTCATCATTGCACATATTAATACCAAGTTTTTAAATAGTGCTTAAAATATCACCATAAGTCAAATTATCATAATCAATAGAATCATTTTTACCAATTAATTCTTGTTTTACCTTATGAGCAAAGATAGGAGGCATACCGTCAATAAACTTTTCATTCCAATAAGGCTTGAAACAGTCTTTCCGATGCATTACTCTGGAAAGGAAAACATCTTAGTACCATCTATAATCAGACATAGTAGGACATCTCAAATTATTTAACAAGTCAGAAATTCAAGATGAAATATTAGATGGAGTACCAACAAATTCTTTGATAATAGTATAAATCAAGGTATTAACACCATCAGGAATACCTCGACCAATGCTTTCATCAAAAATAGGCAAACCTTCATCATTCTATTTAACAGCATGTTTAATAGATTCTCTGGATTCTTCTGTGAGATATGAGTCCCACCATCCGCGAAGAGTACCAGAAAAACCAGTAGCAAGAAGGTCAACATTTTCAGGGTGATTAAGATTATGGTTGTTAACATAAGCAATTCCAACCATAGACATATGACCCATTTTATTAATGATTTCTTGTTTAGACAAACTATCAATATTCCATTCATAGATCTTATCAGCAGAAACAGAAAACTGAGTTTGAAAAGGTCTCTCTTCAAACTGCATATCATGGGGAGTAGGTTTTGAATACCAATTTTTTGTAAGAAACATAGGTTTGGAGCTCCCAACAAATCTTTTAATTTCTGGTAAATCATCATCAAAAATATTTTTTGTAGAAACAGAAGATACAATATCAGAATCTGTACTTTCATCAGAAACAATTTCTTTTTCATTTCTTGAAATAGTGCAGGCTGTACTTCGAGAAGTACCCTCAGTTTTAATTTTTAAATCGGAAGCATTTTTTCAACAATTTCAAGAGTTTTAGATTGGGAGGTTTTGAACTTGAAATTTTTATCATGATTGGGTAAATTAATCAAAGGTTCTTCAGTCTTGACAGAAACATGTTTTTCAGAAACAGATTTTTCAATAGAAGCAGTTTTGTCAATAATTTTTTCTTCAATACAGTCAAGCTGTTGACCAATAATATGCAAAGATTCATTAGTAAAATTGTTTTGTTCAATAAGACTAACAATGGGAGTTTTATCATCAGCAATTTTGAAAGGAGAGGCCTTCACTTCCTCTTTTGTCACTTCATCCTTCTTAGTAGTTATCAAAATTGGCTCAAGTGGAGGATGACTAGTCCTAATAATGGTTTTATCTATTTTAACAAAATTTGATTTTTTTTATCACATTTAAATGTTGTTTTGAAACCTCATCTTTTGAAACATAATGGTTTTCAAGAAAATCAAAAAACAAAATATGTTTCTTCAATTGATTCATCTTTTCTAACCATTTTCTCTTAACACGATCTTTTTCAGACTGAGCAAAATTATTTTGGAAATATTTTCTCTTCGGTCTGTTTTTTGAAAGCATAAACTCATTGTACAAAGAAACCAGATCAAGTTCAAAATCATCATTTAAAATAGTCAAAACTCTTAATTGATTTTGGTAAACAAGAGGATTTTCAATAGGAGGAAAATCAGAATTAGATGGAGCAACAGATGTAGAGTCTTCTTCATCTTCAATAGCAATGTTGCCATGAGGAGAGGAAGATTCAGCTTTAGTAGAATAGAAAGGAGTACTAACTTGGGAGTTACCGCTGGAAACTCCTTTTAGCCTCAAACTAGTGGGTTTTTCAAGACTTTTTTTGCAAAAAATCATTGAGATCTTGATCTCTTTTTGAAATATTTTCAGATTCAGCAAAGGAATGCCTTCCTTCGTTGATCCTTAATAGTTGGTTATTTTGAAAACTTATGTTAACAGTACCATCAAGATATTGTTAAATATGAGTGAGATCAAGTTCATCAAAAACAGGTTTAACAAGAGGAGATTCTTGTTCCAACAACCATTCAGTGGGAAGTTTTGTTAGGATTAGTGCCCTTAAATCCTATTGTATGATACTATGTATGACATTATGTATGACTTAATATTGTGTTTAATAAAGTTGTTTTATTATTATCTAAAATAATGGTAACATGAATATTCAGACATTATCATATAGTCCATGAGATGCATAGTATGTGATTTATGTGAAAAGCCACAGAAGATATAAATCACAAGTTCTTTGTAAACTCAGAATTGTAGTTCGTAGTCAGTGATGAAACTGGGCATTTCATCTGCAAAAACTATAACATATCAACTAAGATGATTTGTCTTGATCATGGAAGTGGAGACTTCTAGTTGATATGTTGATATGTTTTAAGAGTTAAGACATATTGAACTGGACCGCTGTGAGATTTATTATTCTCCTAACGACTGTCAATTGAATAATAAATCTCACGACTTCTATCTACATGAACTCTTAATCCTGAGAGAATAATGGACCTAATCATAAAGTGTAGGTTGCTTTGATATATCAGGAGTGAGATCTAATGTAACGATCAAAACCTCAGTATGTTGGACAGCCACATTTAGTGTTGATGGAACATATATTCTCAAGATGCAATTCATAGTCTCTTAACGGAGATATAAAATATTCCCTTAAGATAAGTTTAATGGGTTTGTTATTCAGAGAGTTAGGCCTAACCACTTTAGTAAGACTAAAGTATATATTTATGAAATTGGATTTCATAAATATATGGTGAATAACATAAAGAATTAAACCGGGTACTCAAGGATTAAGATGTAGTAATCTACAAAGTGGCAGTCTATATTAATGACTTTGTATTACTACGAATATTTTATGAAGGGGTTGTATGTACAATAAAGTCTTGGCATATAATTTTATTAATAAGGCCTAGAGTGCAATTATATTTATATAGTGGTATTAAATATAATTAATGGTAACTTTAGACTTGTCAAGAGTTGACAGAAAAGCCCAAGACCCATTGGAGCTAGAGTCTTATTTGTTCCCTTTTGGTCCCATTCCAAGCCACACACTAAATCCCAATTGGAAAGGCCCAAAAGGCTAGCCCAATTAGATAATCAGTTATATAGAGAGAAACATACAGAATTTGAGTAAGAAAATGAATTGGTATGTATGTGACTGTTTGACACTCTTTTATTCACTCTAGAACATACACATATAACTAATTGAGAGACCACACATCTTGGGCATCAAGTGGAATTGGAGTGAAGATTGAAAGTGTTCCTAAGTGCTTCTGATCTTTGGTTTTGAATTTCACCACATCAAGGTACACTCTCTTGTTCTTAAATTCTGAAACTTACATAACACATGTTATCTATTGCGAATGAAGTAGATCCGTTATTTTTCTGCTGTGCATACATGCATATTTCCATCAAGCTTAACGTCTTGCCATTGAATCATTTTTGGAACTTGAACTTTAGCATCAGGAGTTGAACATTGAATTAACATAGTTTTACCAGAAGGTTCTCTGTGATTTATAGTACCAGGATTTAATTGAGTACCCAACAATCTGTAATAAATGTGGTAAATTAAAGCAAAAGGCTTACTTCCTTCTTCTATGATGTAACCAGATGAAGCAATATTTAAAGTCAAAGCTTTAACAATATTAGGATCATCCAAAGCAAGAGTAAGATCAGGATAACAGTTAAAATAAACAGGACCATCATACAAAGAAGCAGTGATCATACCAAGAATGCTATCTTTAAAATTTTTAAATCTAGCATCACGTAAACACATTAGAACAGAAGCATTAATACTCTTTCGGGTGAGTGGTTTAATAACAACCTGAACCATACCAATATGCAAATAACTGAGTTTTTTAGCAATGAACTCATTAATATTTCTTTTAGAAAACAAGCAACATTTTTCATGAACTCTAGAAATAGAAAATGTTTGTTCAACAGTTCTCACTTTGTAAATAGGATAGAAAGTAGTTTCAACAAAACTAGTCTTATAAACAGTTTTAGTATCAACTTTAGGAATATTCCATTTCTAGAAATCAAGGATCTCATGTTCTTCAACAGTGTGATCTTCTTCATTTACGATAACAGGAGGACAACCAATCCTGGAGCTGATAGAGGAGTTGGATCTCCACAACTTATCCATACTATCCTAGGTTCAACACTCAATTATCATGTTTTTCTCACAACCGTTGCATTTCGTAACACATACCCTAACCAACCCTATACCTTTCATGCCCTACACGCCGTCTTGGCTCAAACGGGCCTTACAATTCGGTTCTGGGAATTCACTGTACGACTAGGGTGGTGCCAACGATGGTAAGAAGGGAACACAACAACCGAGTACCAAAGGTTCGGGTAGACACGGACAAGAAATAAAGACACACAACAACACTATCAATGCCCAGAAAAGAATGGCTCTGATACCATAAAGTGGGAAGGGACGCGCAGCTGAAGGGAAGACATGGAAGCACAGTGTAATATAGTGAAAGTAATGTTAGAACAATAATAAGGCGATAGAACCAGCCAAGCAGTATATATCAAAATAATTCAAAGTAAATGAAAGCAATTTAGAACCATACGGGTTGGCGGTAATCCGTCCAAGGTGGCGGTAGCAACAAGTAGTATAATAAACATAAAACTGAAAATACTTGTTATTGAAAGTAGAACAAACACTTACAGTAATAGTAGTGAATACAAGTTCTCAACAGTACAGGTTAACAGTTACAAAGCTTGTTCTAGTCCTAGATACAAGATTGTAAGGAAATAGTGGTAGTAGAAGCAAGGAACTTTCTCTCAAAGAAGGCTTCTAAGAGAAGAAGTTCTAAGGGAGAGAATTCTGAATATAAGAGATTAAGGGAAATAGAAATCTGTCCTAAACTTAAGGGACAACCCCTCTTAAATAGGAAAAATTTCGAAGTGAACAGTGACATGAACAGTAAAAAGTGAACAGTGTCAGTGAACAGTAATCAATGAATAGTAATCCGTGAACAGTAATCTGTGAACAGTAAAAAGTGAACAGTGTTTTTTCCACTTTTTGACTTAAAAATCAGCTGAAAATTTTGTCTTTTTCTTCAATATATAATGTTTAGACTTTGTCAAAAGAAGCATGGCAAGACCAAAGTAAACATGACAAGACCAAAGTATGAGGATTCCTTTCTTTTTCTTTTGCTTTTCAGGAATCCCAATGTGAGTCCAAAGGACATGTCAGGAGAATATGAGACGCATGCCTAAGGAAATTCTTTATTCCAAAGGGCATAGGGCACATGGAATCTTCACAGGGACTTCATCATAACATTTTTTAATATTGTAACAACTTTGGCCGTTGTGCGGGCTAGACAAATAGGGGATATTAGTAGCAATCTTGAAACAGTAGAAACTTCAGGAGTGAACTTATCAGTCAGTGGAAGGAGCATCGGATGGATAACCATCAAAAGGATCAAAAGGACCTTGTGGAGAATTACATTCATGCTCATGGTAAATAGCATATTGGTTACAGAATCCACAATATAAAATTGGCTCAAACACTGGAGTTCTCCCTGGGATGAGAAGACTTCTTGGATTACAATGATCAGCAATTCGTAAATGAGCAATGGCATTAGAATATGGTCTAGGACCAAAGATAGAAATTGTATCTGTGCTCCCCATGAAATGATAATTTTTCCATAAATTATGAGCAACATTAATAATTTGGTTATTAAAGCAATTTTTCCAACATTCTGCAAGAGCATAAGGATCATCAAAGGACAATTGAGAATTTCCTTCAAATCATGGCCCTTGGTGAGTGTGACCATTAATGAGAATGAGATGCTTTGAGGGCTGGACATTCATCCAATTATCTCTTTCCCATTTTGGCAACGTACTCTAGCATCTGATGGAAACAAAAGGACTGTTAAATCCTTTAATAGCATCCTAAATAATTTGTGGGATTTGGCTGGCTTGTTAATTTTATGAACCTGGTAAAGCCATATTCAAACATTTGGGAAAGCCAGTTAGGGTCCCTGTCATCATCATCATTTGAATCATCGGCAATATATGAACCATCATCATAATTTATCGGGAGACCAGGAAATGGGTGTTTCTTTTCATACACTCTGAGAGTACTCCCAAAGTGTTCTTCCCAGTCCAGTTGGATAAATAAATTATCAGATTCATCTAATTCATCAGGATCGGGAATAGTAGCTGTAACAAGTTTCTTGAAATATTTGAACCATAGGTCAAAGGACCTAAACGTAGCCTTGCTTCCCAGAATACGTATTTGTATATCTGTCGGCAAGTTGGCAACAACACTTCTTAACAGAGATTGGGTCTTAAGACTCAATCTAGCATAATCAGTGCCCATTACAGTCTCATTATCCATTGAATGGATTTCCTCTTTGCCAAAGAGTTGACTAATGTAGGCTTCAAGGCAGCTACCAAGAGCCTAATTTTTTGCAACAGGGTTATTTTCAGAAACAGAGTTATTTTCAGAAACAAGGTTATTTACTGAAACAAAATTGTTTACTAGAGCAAGATCTTTTTCTGGAACAAGGTTATCATAGTGGCTCATATAAGCTTCATTTTGAGCAATAAGGTTTACAAGGTGGATTTCAAGGGCTTTGAGGGTTTTCTGGAAAAGATTATGATGGTTTCTAGTAAAAGCAAATTGAAGGTTATCAAGAAGGAATTTAATAGAATCTGGTAATTCAGAATAGGTTCCATTGTGGAATTGTAAATTTCTTGACAAAACTTCTTGTAAAGCAATCAATATATCACCATTGGAATACATCACCTCTGCCAAGACATATCCTTGAAGGGATGTTGATCCACTGGGTTTTATCCCAGAAGATGCTCCTTCATGCATTTTAAAAAGTTGTCCCACTAGGAATCTTTTGTTTTGAGAATAGTCCTGTACAGGAGCTTTTCCCTTGTTTTTCCTCTCTATCGAGGGAGCCATAATAATCCACTTACTAGTGGTATAAGTATAAATATTATTATTATTCCACTTATTAGTGGTATTTATCCACGCATCATTGTTTGATTCCTGCAAATGAGCATCGATAATGTTAGGATAATTGATAGTATTTAACATTTTGGTACTATGAATATTTCCTTTAAAACAATCTGTGATATATTGGCAAGAACCTATCATTAGGTCTTCAAGTGGCACATCAGTAGGAAAGTCTTCATCATTAGACATATCATCAATTGGTATTTTTTTACGCCAAAAAGCATTAAGAGCATCAGAGCAATCATTATCAATCAAGATGTTATCAATTATGGATTGTAACAATGTATCAGAAATTTGTTCAGCAATTTTCTTGTATCTTACTTCTTGTTGAAGGAAGTTGATATTTTTAATTTTAGCATGATTCATGTTTGAAGTAGCATCAGTGTCAATTTCAAACTTTGAAGCAAATTTGAACTTTACTTTCTGTCCAAAAGGATCAGTAGTAATTCCATCATGTTCAACAAGAAAAGGATACAAAGCATTTATAAAAGGCAAACCAAGAATCACTGTATCAGTCATGTTTTTAACAAGAACAGAAGGAATCTTGAAACAGACATTATCACGGTACACATGAGAATTATTCAATTCATATTTAATTTTCATCTAAGAACCATTAGCAGAAACCAATCTTTCAGTAGATTTTTCAAAATATTTTGAAGGAATCAGTCCTTCTTGGATACAGTTCATATCAGCACCAGAATCAATCATAGCAATAATAGTGAAATGATAATTAGGAGAAACAACAATCTTAACTTTTGTAAACCATTTTGGAGGAAGTATTTTATTAACAAGAGCAAGTTGAGAATCAGTGAAAACATCAGCAATACCTTTATCAGAAAGAAGAGCCTGTTGACTGGATTCATCTCCATCTTTGTGCTCATCATGTTCACTATCAGATTGTTGTTTATCAAGGTTTTTATCAACTTTTAACATTATCAGCTCTTGTTTAAGATTATTGTTATCACTTTTCATTTTTTTAAAATCATGTTTTAATTCGCTTATCTCTTGTTTAACAATATTAATTTCATGTTGTAAATCGTTAACAGTTAAATCTTTGGATTTCTTTTTATTAAATCTTTCCAAAGTTTCTTCAAAGCTTATAGTTGATTTCAGTTTTTTAATAGTTTCATCTTTTATCAAATTTTTCTTAAACTTATCCAAATATTCTTTTTGCAATTCAGGGTTTTCAATTTGATTGATTTATTTAATTATCAAGCTTTCATTTTCTTCACTTTAAGTGAGAACATTAACAGACTTAATAACATTACAACAAGAATCTTTACAACCAATTTTAATACTAGGAGAATCAGAAGAATCAGTAGCAGATTGATAGCAAGAATCAGAAGAACAAAAATCACCTTCCAAGGAATTAGATGAATTGTTTGATTCAAGGACTCTAAATAATTCTTCTTGCTCTTTATCATCAATGTTTAACATGTTAAACTTATTTTTTAACTTACCAGGTTTTTGTTTACAATCTTTACTAAAATGTCCAGGTTTTCCACAGTTAAAACATTTATCTTTTCCTGATCTTTGTTTAACATGTTTCTTTTTAGCATAAAAATCATTAGGTTTAACAAAGTTGGTTCTGTATCTTTTATGTTTTTTATGGCTATAATTTTTGTGACTTTTATCATGTTTTTTCCCTTTTTGCCTGGAAGGAGCAATAGGGGGCAAACCATATTGTTCACAGAAAATACCCATTTCATATTTAGCTTTTCTTTTATTTGTTAACTGGTGTTTTAACAGTTTTTCATCATTGCACGTATTAATACCAAGTTTTTTAATAGTGCTTAAAATATCACCATAAGTCAAATTATCATAATCGATAGACTCATTTTTACCAATTAACTCTTGTTTATCCTTATGAGCAAAGATAGGAGGTAGACTATCAATAAACTTTTCTTTCCAATAAGGCTTGAAACAGTCTTTCCGATGCATTACTCTGGAAAGGAAAACATCTTGGTACCATCTATAATCAGACATAGTAGGACATCTCAAATTATTCAAATAATCAGAGATTCGAGATGAAATATTAGATAGAGTACTAACAAAATGTTTGATAATAGTATAAATCAAGGTATTAACACCATCAGGAATACCTCGACCAATACTTTCATCAAAAATAGGCAAACATTCATCATTCTTTTTAACAGCATGTTTAATAGATTCTCTGGATTCTTCTGTGAGATATGAGTCCCACCATCCGCGAAGAGTACCAGAAAAACTAGTAGCAAGAAGGTTAACAATTTCAGGGTGATCAAGATTATGGTTGTTAACATAAGCAATTCCAACCATAGACATATGACCCATTTTATTAATGATTTCTTGTTCAGACAAACCATCAATATTCCATTCATAGATCTTATCAGCAGAAACAGAAAACTGAGTTTGAAAAGGTCTCCCTTCAAACTGCATATTAGGGGGAGTAGGTTTTGAATACCAATTTTTTGTAAGAAACATAGGTTTGGAATTCCCAAAAAATCTTTTAATTTCTGGTAAATCATCATCAAAAATCTTTTTTGCAGAAACAGAAGATACGGTATCAGAATCTGTGCTTTCATCAGAAAAAATTTCTTTTTCATTTCTTGAAATATTGCAGGCTGTACTTCGAGAAGTACCCTCAGTTTTAATTTTTAAATCAGAAAGCATTTTTTCAACAATTTCAAATGTTTTAGATTAGGAGGTTTTGAACTTGAAATTTTTATCATGACTAGGTAAATTAATCAAAGGTTCTTCAGTCTTGACAGAAACATGTTTTTCAGAAACAGATTTTTCAACAGAAGCAGTTTTGTCAATAATTATTTCTTCAATACAGTCAAGCTATTGACCAATAATATGCAAAGATTCATTAGTAAAATTGGTTTTTTCAATAAGACTAACAATGGGAGTTTTATCATCAGCAATTTTGAAAGGAGAGGCCTTCACTTCCTCTTTTGTCACTTCATCCTTCTTAGTAGTTATCAAAATTGGCTCAAGAGGAGGATGACTAGTCCAAATAATGGTTTTATCTGTTTTAACAAAATTTGATTTTTTTATCACATTTAAATGTTGTTTTGAAACCTCATCTTTTGAAACATAATGGTTTTCAAGAAAATCAAAAAACAAAATACGTTTTTTCAATTTATTCATCTTTTCTAACCATTTTCTCTTAACATGGTCTTTTTCAGACTGAGCAAAATTATTTTGGAAATATTTTCTCTTCAGTCTGTTTTTTGAAAGCATAAAATCATTGTACAAAGAAACCAGATCAAGTTCAAAATCATCATTTAAAATAGTCAAAAATCTTTACTGATTTTGGTAAACAGGAGGATTTTCAATAGGAGGAAAATCAGAATCAGATGGAGCAACAGATGCAGAGTCTTCTTCATCTTTAATAGCAATGTTGCCATGAGGAGAGGAAGATTCAGCTTTAGTAGAATAGAAAGGAGTACTAACTTGGGAGTTACTGCTGGAAACTCCTTTTAGCCTCAAACTAGTGGGTTTTCAAGACTTTTTTGCAAAAACTCATTGAGATCTTGATCTCTTTTGAAATATTTTCAGATCCAGTAAAGGAATGCCTTCCTTCGTTGATCCTTAATGGTTGGTTGTTTTGAAAACTTATTTTAACAGTACCATCAAGATATTGTTGAATATGAGTGAGATCAAGTTCATCAAAAACAGGTTTAACAGGAGAAGATTCTTGTTCCAACAACCATTCAGTGGGAAGCCGTCTTGCCATTGAATCATTTTTGGAACTTGAACTTTAGCATCAGGAGTTGAACATTAAATTAACATAGTTTTACCAGAAGATTCTCTGTGATTTATAGCACCAGGATTTAATTGAGTACCCAACAATTTGTAATAAATGCGGTAAATTAAAGCAAAAGGCTTACTTTCTTCTTCTATGATGTAACCAGATGAAGCAATATTTGAAGTCAAAGCTTTAAAAATATTAGGATCATCCAAAGCAAGAGTAAGATCAGGATAACAGTGAAAATAAACAAGACCATCATACAAAGAAGCAGTGATCATACCAAGAATGCTATCTTTAAAATTTTTAAATCTAGCATCACGTAAACACATTAGAATAGAAGCATTAATACCCTTTCGGGTGAGTGGTTTAATAGCAACCTGAACCATACCAATATGCAAATAACTGTGTTTTTTAGCAATGAACTCATTAATATTTCTTTTAGAAAACAAGCAACATTTTTCATGAACTCTAGAAATAGAAAATGTTTGTTCAACAGTTCTCACTTTGTAAATGGGATAGAAAGTAGTTTCAACAAAACTAGTCTTATAAACTGTTTTAGTATCAACTTTAGGAATATTCCATTTCAGGAAATCAAGGATCTCATGTTCTTCAACAGTGTAATCTTCTTCATTTACGATAACAGGAGGACAACCAGTCCTGGAGCTGATAGAGGAGTTGGATCTCCACAACTTATCCATACTATCCTGGGTTCAACACTCAATTATCATGTTTTTCTCACAACCGTTGCATTTCGTAACACATACCCTAACCAACCCTATACCTCTCATGCCTTACACACTGTCTTGACTCAAACGGGCCTTACAGTTCGGTTCTGGGAATTCACTTTACAACTAGGGTGGCGCCAATGACGGTAAGAAGGGAACACAACAACCGAATAACAAAGGTTCGGGTAGACACGGACAAGAAATAAAGACACACAACAACACTATCACTGGCCAAAAAAGAATATCCCTGATACCATAAAGGGGGAAGGGACGCGCAGCTGAAGGGAAGAGACGGAAGCACAGTGTAATATAGTGAAAGTAATGTTAGAACAATAATAAGGCGGTAGAACCAGTCAAGCAGTATATATGGAAATAATTCAAAGTAAATGAAAGCAATTTAGAACCGTCCGGGATGACGGTAATCCGTCCAAGGTGGCGGTAGCAACAAGTAGTATAATGAACATAAAACTGAAAATACTTGTTTATTGAAAGTAGAACAAACACTTACAGTAGTAGTAGTAGTGATTACAAGATCTCAACAGTATAGGTTAACAGTTACAAAGCTTGTTCTAGTCCTAGATACAAGATTGTAAGGAAATAGTGGTAGTAGAAGCAAGGAACTTTATATATATATATATATATATATATATACAATATTATATATATGAAAAACATTTTTGAAAAATGTCACCGGCCGGTTTTGTTTTGAGTCCAACTTCAATATGAAAATCAACTGAATATACTATCTTCTTTAGAGACTGGTGGATTCATTGTTGAGCATTTATATATTTTACTCATTACACACATAACCCAACGTGTCTGTATATAGCCTTTAAAATTGGCATCACCAGTTGACATTGTCAAAGTTATGTGCATAATAAATAAATATACACAAACCCCTCATGTTTGAGGACATTAGAAAAATTGTGATAGAACGACCTTTTAATTAACAGTGATCACTCCATAAGGTGTCCTTGATCGGATCCTATTCAGTGTATGTACTTGTTAAATTTCATCCACTTGTCTGCTTAAAGTCTTAAAGTCACTACCTCAATGATGGAGTAAATCATCCTATCATATAGCAGCACAACAAGTGTAGGCTTCAGTGGTAATATTTAATTAATATCTACAGCCTAGAACAATTTAATAATCTATGAAAAATCATTACTCTCTGTCTTTGGTTCCTTAACCATTAACATGATTTTTCTACAGATGTGACATCACATGTCACATTTAAACAATGAAATATACCTATAAAAATTATGAATGTGAAAATAAAATTTATTATGAAATAAAAATGCATAGTATTGTTTTTGAGGGCACATAAAATAAATTTTTTAGTTATTAATAACTTTAGAATAATTTTTTAGTTTAATATTTTGAGTTTTGTGAAGAAAAAAAAAACCCATTCATTTAGGTGTCATTTCTAGTTGATTTAAAACATTTTAGTTGTTAATAGTTGGCAAGATATTTTTTTAGTTGGCTATAACTAAAAATATTTAGTCATCAACTTTTCAATTAGACTATCAATATTACCTCATGTATTTAAAATTAAAATGTAAGAGGATTAAGAAAATAATAATTAAAAAATATATTTTATTGATCTTAAATTCAAATTCAAATCCAAATTTAGGTATTCATACAATGAAATTTCAAATGATGAATTTCAAATCTTTCATTGTTTAAAAAGACCCAAATAAAGAATTTTAAAATCAAGAGATTTCAAATCAAAGCATTTTAAATCAATGGATATCAAATTCAAATCCAAATCCAAATATTACCATCCAAACATATTGGAAGTTGGAAGTTGAATTTAATGGTTTGTTGTCGATTTCCTGGCCGCTTATTTATCTCTTATGTAAATTCCACTGACCGCAATTTAGGTTTGCAAGTTGGAATATTATTTTGTGGTTGTAATGCAGTGACTCTGCCCATTTATAAAGTCCAAGTAAACGAAGGAACAAAATCGGAAGGATAGGAAACATATCTTGTCTAGCTGTACTTTTCTTGCAAGGCCATGTATGTATGTGTATATATATATATATATATTGCTTTGTTGAACCGTAAAAGACACCCAAAAATTAAATGGCTGTGAAATTTGTAATGAGAATTACTTTCTTACTTCTGCTGGCAGTGGCATATGGATTCGCAGAAGGAGCATCACTTATGGCAAAACCCAATTGTCCTGATAGCTGTGGAAATGTTTCGATTCCATATCCGTTTGGAATCGGAGGAGATTGCTTCTTGCACCAGTCGTTTGAAATTTTTTGCAATGGAAGTGGAGTCGGAGCTGCTGCTATAGCATTCTTACCCAGCTTTCCCGTGGAGGTACTGGAAATCAGAATTACTGATCCTTATAATACTGATGATTCTGCTTCTGAGCCCGGACTCATTCGAGTCAAGATGCCTATTATTTCTTCGAACTGCACAAATAAGAGTTCGGTGGCGGGAAGTGGTGGTGTTGTGGACATCTCCGGAACTCCTTTTTTCTTCTCGTCATATTGGAATAAATTCGTTTCAGTTGGTTGCAACATCAAGGCCACAATGGCTGGTCTTGATTCTATGGTGTTTGGTGGTTGCAAGACGGATTGCAATAATCAAACGCTGAGAGGTAAATGCACAGGGTTCGACTGCTGCTAGACCACAGTCCCTTCTTATGGGATTCAACGACTTAATGTTACTTTGGAGAGTACAACAAACAACATGAATACTTGCAAACATGCCTTCCTAGCAGAGACACGGTGGTTGGAATCAAATGAAACAGATCCCTCTAACGATGTGCAGTATTTGGAATACGTTCCTGTGGCGCTGGTGTGGACAATACCTAACTCTACTTCCATCATAAATTTAACTAGCACCGAGGCACGTAGAAGGAATATGTATCTGGATTATACGAGTGACGGGGCCACGTATTATTATTGCCGTACTGGATACGAAGGAAGTCCTTATCTTAACATGAGATGTCAAGGTAAACTTCTATTACCAACACCTTCGATTTTCCCCAACTTTTTACAATACATGCCTAATTTTGACTCTATATAGATTATTCTAGATTAATTTAAGTGTATATGTGTGAAAAGCTTTTTCTTTGAAACTTAAACCCTGACTTTTGTCTCTCACACTTCACAAACACTTATACTTGTAGAGTAATCAATACACCAAGAGTGCGCGGTGGTATATATAGATCTCTTGACTCTTGAGGTCTACGTTCCTATGTATACATTTTTTTTTTTTTTTCTTTTTATAGCTATAGACAGTACGTTCAGCTATATAAAGAAAAAAAAAAGATAATCAACTAGAGTGTACGCCAAAAGATAGGGCCAAAAAACTGTGGCATATTTGTGATCCATCTTTTAAATAGAGACTATCATTTTATAGAGAAAAATTCTTTTAAAAATTTTAAAAGTATGTAAAATACCACGTTATTTTAAATTATATTCAAGAATAATATATGATTTTAAATAACTTATCCTCATATACTATATTTATACTAGATGCATATATATATATATATATCAAATAATTAAAATATTGTGGATTTCTATTAACTCAATTGGTAAAATTTTTATCATCAAATAAAATATTTGGGATTTGAATTTCATCTACACTAAAAATTGATTAATGTCTTGACATGATAATAAAGAGCAATTATTACAAAGTGGATGTCATAATTTTAGTTGCAATGTTTACATATATAATTAAAATATTGTGGATTTCCATTCCTCATTCAGCATGCTAATCCTCATTCAATATACAAATTTTTGTTGCAATGTTTACTATATATTAGAAAAGATTGATCTAATTTTGTTGTTCATGAACATGCTTAAATTTGTTCAACCAGAAAATGAACTAAACTTAAATATGTAATCTAATTTGGTGATAACCTTGACCACAACTCCTATTCAAAAAATAATTAAATAAATAATCCTAAACATTACTCGGTTCATCTCAACTCGACTTTTTTACAAACACTAATTACTAACAACACAATCTTAAAATATAAAATATGTTAAATTATATCTTTAAAATTTTGTACTGTATTTCTAATGTTCCACACTTTCATTTTAAGTTAATGATTAGGTTTTTAGTCTGAAATATTTATCAAAATAACATATTTTCTAAATTTCTAACTTAAATTTATCCTAAACTAAACTATGTATTTCCCATTATATAATGATCTAATATATAATATAATAAGTATTATGTGTTCTTATTTATATCTTGTACACCTTTTCTCTTTTTCTTTTTCTTTTTTTTTTTTGGATAAATTACACCAACTTTTTTCACAATTTTACAAAATGACACTCACAAAAACATTATATGAAATAACACACCTTCTAAAGATTTTATGAGAGGGGGGTTGGACTCAATGTATCTATAGTATAACTTTAAACAATGTTAAACCATTTAATATTTTTTATTGAAAGCAAATTTTGACAGATCCACCGTTAGATTACATTATTTTCATATACTCTTATGATTGCAAAATTTTCAAAAAGGTTAAGGATGAATAACCATGTCATCAATCAAATGTTTAAAGTTCAACTTTTTGTAATTTAAAATTATACATCAAATATGAGTTTATGGATGAAAAAGTAAATAACTTCCTATTTTGTCGTGAAATTCAAAATATATGTTAAGAACATAGAGAATATGTAATCAAATAGGGTGAATTTTAAATTATTATTCCAATAACAAGAAATTAAATAGTGTGATATTACTTAAAGTTACACACGATGTAACTTAAACCCAACCTCTATGTGTGCGTTTGGATACCGCTTATTTTACTGAAAATTGAAAACAATAAAAAAATAATAATAAATTACTGTTCATGCTTGAAAGTACTGTTCATATGCCTGATTGCACTGTTTATGTCCATTGAACAGTGCAATAGGCGCTGGTTAAAAATAAAAAAATTAATAAAAATTTTTAAAAAAAAGCTGAAAACACAAATAATCTGGACGTGGACGCGCAAACCAAACCGACCCTATATATGTGTGTGTGTCATCTCATGATCAAACTCATGAGAGGGAATGTCATCTCATCTTTTGGGTAAGAATTGTTAGTGAAATCACACTTTTTAGAGGGCATGAATTAATCTTCGCATTTATACAAATCTCAAGTGGGGGGTTTTACTTCCTAAATTCTCAAGGATAATTGTTGTAATTTATCCCTTTTTTATTTCTATATTTAAACCTGTCGGTGTCTTAAGCTCTTGCTAAAATAACATTTGCGTTTTGCCACAAAGCCTGAAAAAGCTAAAGCGATTCACTTGCAATTGGCTTCGACCACCTTTTGGTTTTCTACTTTCAGCTTTTGATTGAGCCATAACATTTTTTTGTTGTTTTCTGTTTATGTTTAGAGTCTGCATATGTTTTCCCGGATGCTTAAGAACCAAGGCAATCCTTGTAATAAGGCTGTTTGAGCTTGATTAACCTCCTTGGATTTAACCCAAATCAATTTTGAAGAACGACTTGTGCTTAGTACTTTTGAAACCTCTGTTGCCAATATGAGTGAGCAACAAATTTTGCCCAAACCTCTGTTGCCTATATAAGTGAGCAAAGATATGTATGTAAACACCAAAATGCACAAAAATTTATTAATTTTCGTGTTATCTTATTCCTATCAGATATAAATGAATGCGAAGACGAAAAGCAAAAGCATCCCATTTGTTCCCCCGATTTAGAGTGTGAGAATACAGAAGGCGGTTACAATTGCAACAAGCGAAAGTCTTCATTGAAGATATCCATTCTAGGTATGTCCTATTGCTCATTAAATTTGGAAATTTGGAAAATGAATATAGTGAAAAATAATAACAAGATCTTGGTTACGTGACTAGGATATGCTATGGCATAAGGTTCATGACATTAAGAGGGACGGTACAACTGACATCTAGTGTAACTCTACGGTGTTTATAATTCTAATTTCCATTTAATTCTCTTAAAATTATTTTGTTTTTTAGTTAATGGATTTTATTGATTCTACTTTCCGAGCTAGATCGCGGATAAGAAAAAGTTATTAAAAAAAATACTATATTTCATACACGTTTAGTTTACTAAATTAAATGCAAATTTAGAAAATGAAGCACATAAAAAGTCAATTAGCTTTTAATTTCTGTTCTCTTGGCAATCTATCACTAAAAGATATAATCGTACCTCCTATAACTTGATAGTTTCAGACTATTAGCTGAATTGCATTACTCATCACTCTTCTATATTTTTCCACAGATTACAGATCTATCTAGAAATAAATTTTCTCTATAAAGTTGTACAATTTTTGAACCCCCTCAAAAAAAAAAAAAAAAAAGATTTTTGAAATTAAAAATTTTGTAAGAATTCATCAATTAGGTGTTTAAGCTCATTTAAGGCAGGACAGCCCAGGGACACGTTGAAAAGTTAGAAAAGTGACAAAATATCCCAGTCTCAGAAAGCCATTACATAATTGAGCTGTTAACTAAAAAATCAAGTACCTAATAGTAAATTCCCTTTTTCTCTAGAAATTAATTAGGAGTTAACACTTATTTAGGTTGTGGATATTGTGAGAACATATTAATGTAGAATAAAAAAAAGTTGGCAACTTTTAGCGGGAAAGATGTTTCCAAATCATTGTAATTATTTCCAAATATATTTACACTAATTCATATTTTTCTATAACCTAAATTTTTAGGCCGATGTTTCTAACCGTAAAAATAAAAAAATAAAAAAAGGTTGATGTGATATTTCTATTTTTTTGCTTGATGTATGCAGTTATTTCTCCAAGCTTTGGGGTACTGTTTCTACTCCTTGTTATTTGGAGGTTATACAAAGTGATAAAGAAAAGAAACAAAATAAAGCTCAAGCAAAAATTCTTCAAAAGGAATGGTGGTTTGTTATTACAACAACAATTATCTTCAAATGAAAACAACGTTCAGAAGGCAAAATTATTCAATTCAAAGGAGTTGGAAATTGCAACTGATCGTTTTAATGAAAATAGAATACTTGGTAAGGGTGGACAAGGTACAGTTTATAAAGGAATGTTAATTGATGGAAGAATTGTGGCAATTAAAAAGTGCAACACAGTGGATGAGGGAAATCTTGAACAATTCGTTAATGAGATTATCATTCTTTCACAAATCAATCATAGAAATGTGGTTAAACTACTCGGGTGTTGTCTTGAGACAGAAGTTCCTTTGTTAGTTTATGAATTCATTCCCAATGGCACACTATTTCAGTATCTCTATGAAGAAAATGAAGATTTTCCATCGCTAACATGGGATATGCGCTTAAGAATTGCTACAGAAATTGCGGGAGCTCTATCATACTTACACTCTGCAGCTTCACTGCCCATTTACCATCGAGACATAAAATCTTCAAACATACTCCTTGATGACAAATATAGAGCAAAAGTAGCAGATTTCGGCACTTCAAGATCAGTGGCCATTGACCAAACTCATGTAACCACACTAGTATATGGTACTTTTGGCTACTTGGATCCAGAATACTTTCAAACAAGTCAATTTACAGACAAAAGTGATGTTTATAGTTTCGGAGTGGTCCTTATTGAGCTTTTAACAGGAGAAAAACCAGTTTCTTTGACAAGATCAGCAAAAAGTCGGAATCTATCTACATATTTTGTCATTCATTAAAAGGGAACCGTCTCTTTGATATACTTGATACTCAAGTACGTAAGGTTTGTAATAAAGATGAAGTCATGGCAATTGCTAACCTTGCAAAAAGATGTTTGCACTTGAATGGAAAGAGACGACCTACCATGTTAGAGATCATGATGGAATTGGAGGGAGTTCAAAAAGTTTCTCATGTTCAACCAAATTTTGATGAACTTGAATATGTTATAAATGAAGAAATGGGGCCATGTAATGACGTTTCAATTGTAGCAAGTTCATGTTTAGAATTAGGTTCAGCTTTATCACCAGACGCTCTACCACTTTTATCCTTTAAATCGGTTTGATTAATAAACTATGTACTTATTTATTTTTGTTTCATGTTGTAAACTATTATCAAATCATATTACTAATTTTAGATTCCCACTATTAGAGTAGCAATGATGATATTATATCTGTATTTGGTCTTGTTTAAGTCGTTTTGGTATTAACATGGGAAGTATAATTTTAACCGTTGAGTTTTGACAATAAAAAAATTTAGTGTTTAAAATGATTAGCAAACTTCAATGATAAAGTGTTTTGAAATTATCATTCACGGTAACCAAATTGATAAAAAGCTTTTTAAATGTGAGAAATGACAAAAGATGACATACACCCGAAAGAATAGTCAGATACTTGAAGAGGTCTAGATACCTCTGTTTGTCAAAAAAAAAATGTTAAGAGGTTTTTTAACTCAATTGACACTTTTTGATGTTTCCAATAAAGACAACCAATATTCAAATCCTCCTCTCCTATTGCTAATATCAAATTATAAAAAATAAAAAATAAAACGTTTTACATATTCATACTTTAACCTAATTAATTCAATAATGGTCAATTATTATTCTCTCTCTCTCTCTCTCTCTCTCTCTCTCTCTCTCTCATTAAAAGTTAAAACTAGGGATTGGTAAGCTAAGCACTTTCAATCAAGCTCTTCTAGGGAAATGATCGATGTGATTTGGGTCTGAATTCAATCAAGCTCCTCTAGGGAAATGATTGTTGCGGTTTGGGTACATTTATGAGACAGGTTGGTCATTGGAGAAGGTAAGAGGTTTACATTGGGTAAGCCTTTTGAAATGTATCAAAAGCAGATGAGATATCTTTTGCAAGAAAATCAAGTTTATTAATGGGGTTGGTATACGGGTGAGTTTTTGGCATGATACTTGGTGGGAAGATTCTTGTCTTAAGGATATGTTCCTTGAATCCTATGGAGTCACAGTAGATAAGAATTCCTCGTTTGCATCTTCTTTGGATCGTGGGCATAGTTGGAACCCTTAATTCACTAGATCACCACAAGATTGGGAGTTTGAGTCTATGGAAAATTTCATTGAACTGTTGTACTCTAAAGTAACTTCGGGCCAAAGGATGGAACAAATTTTTTGAGGCCTTCAAAGGAAGATAGACTTGATGTTCATTCCTACTGTCAAGTTCTTAGCGGTTTATAGGGAGATGTTTTCCTCAAATGAGTATTGATGTACAGAGGTCCCAAGAAAGGTTGCCTTCTTTCTTTCAGATGACAACCCAAGCTAGCAGTGGATAATCTTTGGACAAGGAATATCTTGGTTTTTTTTTTTTCTTTTTTTTTTTCTTTTTTGAGAAGAAAAATATCTTGGTTCTTGATTGATGTTGTATGTGCAAGAATAATGGATTTTAGGGAAAGGAGATGGAGATGAGTGGTTGGTGGGATCTTCCGTGTCTTAGTTTTAATTTGATTTTTTTTTTTTTTAATCTGAGTGGCGGTATAGTTGGCATTGATGTAACGTAGAAAATAATTTTTTATTATTCCGTTTGACATATCAGTTTTTTCCATCCAAGAAATAACGATAGGGACTAAATTGACACAGAACTAAAAAATTTAGGGACTAAATTGACCCAATTGAAAGGTTAGGGACTAAATTGAAATATGGTGTAAAGAACAAGAACCAATTTTGTAATTTACCCTTATAAAAATTACAATATTTTTATTAAATGCTTATTTAAGTGATTTGATGAAATCAGTTCACTCTTTAGCAAATTCAAAGTCTTTATATTTGTATTAATTTGTGAGTTATTTTGTATATAATGTCAGCATTTGAATGACTATAAATATTATTGACCATATGAACGTTTAGTGGCTCTATGTATATAGCAATATTTCCTTACCAAAGACATTTCCTAATAAAAGTTTTCCTTTCAAATGTTCCGACCTTTCAATAAGGGAAATTATTGACATAAATAAATGTGGGGGGATGAATGTAGGCTCGGGCCAAGAGCCAAAAGCCCAATGAACTGCTCTAAAGAATGGACCCAGCCTAAGGTATGGTTATGAACGAAGAAGCCTATTGAGTGAGGAGAAACCATTGAAGCCCACACCACTGTGGAAATCCAAGCTGACTTCATTCCCCGAGGTCCATTACCGAGGTGGCAGACAGAACTTTCTTCCCGAAGAAATGAATATAATGCGATTAATATGTCCCTTCTGAACTGAGGTTTCTCCTCTTCTTAAGCTCCCTCCAAAGGACACGACAAAGAAACGCTGGACCCAATGAAGTAATCACCTCCGCATTAATGAGGCCCCTCACCTAATGTCAGCTACATTCAATACCGAATGACTGGCCTGAATAATAGAAGCATCCCCAGAAGTCTACTTTCATGATCAAAAAGTGGTAGAACAGAAGGATGATGGGACAAGTATCCCCTAAAATCCAACTGGGAGCTAAACACCTAGAAGAGGGAGAGGAAGTGAGAAGTAGCTATAAAAGGAGGGGGAAGCCACAGAGAAGGGGCTGAGAAAATTACAGAGCAAAAGCTTAGGCAAGAACAATATATATATATATATATATAGAGAGAGAGAGAGAGAGAGGGAATGTTCTTTAAGTTCAAGTTCCCTTAATCTGTATGAGGCACCTCAGGAACGTTGTTCCCCTCTATAAAAGAGTTTGCTTAATCCTCCCATTGTGGATTATTTTTCCCATTTTTAGGAATTAATTGTGTAGATGAAGCCTCCTCAACTGCAACGTTGTTGGTTGTTTTTCACCCCCACAATAAATATTTATTATTTGATTTATGAGAAATTCAAAATGGTTGTCAGTGTTCATAAATTCTTAAGTATAAGACTATTTTGTCTCAGCATATATAGAGATATATAGACCTCTAGCTATGTGAAGTGAATGGGATGTACAAAAACAAACGTAGTTTTGTCTTACCATTTTTATATGAAGCAACATATTTCTAAAACACTTGTATGGTTTTTTTCCTCTTCTTTTAGTGAAAAATATAAATCCCTACTACACTATATTTCTAGGTAAAAGAAAGTATTATTTTAAGAGTTTCATATTCTACAATCTATATAGGCTTGTAAGGATAATCAGCAAGGTGGCTAGGTCGTTGTATCCCAGGGGCACACATAATATTGTTAGTCTACTACACTAGAAATCTCATAGACGGCGTGTATCGTCTCAAGATAGTGACACGGTCCATGTCTCAGCTCCGTCACCTAAAAACATTTTTTGAATTGACAATAAATTATATTTTATTTTATGAGATGATCATTGATGTTGTCCAATTTTGTAACGGAAATTGTAGTGCAACTAAGCTAAGGTTGTCGTTCCACCGAGAAAAGGAAAACAAGAACACGTCAAAAGCACCAATAATATATAGAAAAATTTGATTGAAACTTAAGAAAAAGAAAGTTTCGTAAAACTCAATAATTAAAATCACTAGGGCGTTAGGGTTTGTCCACTATTTTTAAGCATCCACTAACAATCCAATTTAGTACACAATCGGGTAAGTAAACACATATATTATCTGATTGGAAAATTTAGAAATATGCTTCATTAATAAAAATTTCTTTGGTTGATTATATTCATCAACTGTTCCAACAATTTATTCTAGAAAACAATAACTTTGCTAAAAAAGCTCAAGAACATCGTATACCCTAGAGGCAATACTATGGAAAACATAATATCTAACAAAATTACCCTGTTTTACAAGAAAGATTATAAAACCATATTCTAACAATGAGAAGATTCAAGAATAGACTTATGAAAGAATTAGAAATTAAATATCAATCTAACAAAACAATTATGAAAAGAAAAAAATTGATTTCAATAATCAAAATGTGAAAAACATGCTTGGATTGAATAGTGGACAACTTACAACATTGGGGATTTACCCCTAACCCTAACTTAGGTTCTTAAACTTCCATTGAAAATAAAAACTCTAAAAATTGATGAAAAATAAGGTTTTTTAGCAGCCAAAAACGTGGCTGCCTTTGTATCCCTTTAATATTTATAATATTCAAAACCCTAAAATACATGCTCCCTAAAAAGGAAAAAATAAAATGTCAATTCTCGTTTTTCAACAATTGGTCAACATCCAGGTCGGTTTTGGCCTTGAATACAGATGATTTTGAAATTTTGGTAAACTACAAAGTTTTAGATCTTCAAGTCCTGTTTCCGTGCCACAAGAATCAAGTCAATCCAATATTGGAGTAAAAAGATATGGCCAAAATACCAATACTGATCAGAATATTTCTATGCCAGGATTATTTCCATCTTTGGCTTAAACGAATCTCTCTCTTTCTTTTTATGTTACCACACATCTCTGACTCATTAAATTCTTCAAAAGCCAGTTCTCAATTGAGCTTCACCCTTGAATTCTCTTAGCTTCATGTTTGCATGCTTAGTTTATTAGTTTTAGTCTCTAACAAGAAAAAAAAAATACACATAATGAGTATATTTTAGAGAAAATTTACAAACTCTTATATTTACGTGTAAGTGTGGGAATAAACACAAAATAGATGTGATAATGCCTACCAATACTAAGATAATATTGTACTTTTAAGCTATTATCAATCATCAAGGTAATATCTCTCCACTGTTCTCTTATTTTATGGTACAAATGTAAATTTAGTGAAATATCTTTATTTTATTTTACAATAGTCATTCTATAAATTATAAATTGTAATATATATATATATATATCAATTATTGTTCTAATGAACAACAAGATGGAATAGTGCACTAAAGAACTTTAATACTAGCCAAGAGCTTTGTAGCTTAAATGACAACTCCCCATACACAAAGTGTTGGAAGTGTAGGGGAGAAATGGTTCAACCTGCAGGATAAGCATCATATTGTAACTATCTGAAGGAAAAAAAAAAAATCCGTTTAATGCTAACATTCAAATATTCTACTTTAGCCAAAACTATGTTTAGCTTTTAAGGACTTTGGCATTAGTGTAGCAAGTAGAGTTTTAAATGCAAGGCTTTATTAGTAGATTTTTTACCCTGTTAGAATTCCAACCTGAAAAGCTCTTTAGCGTTTGAATGTTTAAATAACGTTATTTGAGTAACAGTTTTCGTTTTTTAAATAACACAACACATATTTTTACAACACTTTTTCACCCACACGTATTTTCACAGCATTTAAATAATGTTACCATAACAACATTACTAAACTGACCCTAAATTTTTGTATTTAGTTGCTAAGATCATTATAAACTTCTTGGTGTTTCTAAAAAAGACATCCAAGGTTCAAATCCCCTCCTTAATTGTTATAAAACTATCAAATTAACAAACACACAAAAAGAAGTCAAGATTTATAAATTTCAAATCCCCCCCCCCCCCCCCAAAAAAATCTCTTTAAGAGAATTACAAAAATGAATCTAAGAGTCTTGAACATTTTTTCTTTTTTTTGGTCTTGCATTACTACCTCTTTGTTTTGATGAATTAAGTTAAGTAATGTTATTTTTAGAGCACTAGCATTAGTTGCGCCATCCCAAATTTTATTTTCCCACACCCAAACCTACTTAATCTATTTTAACACATCATTTTACAATACGTCCTACATCAAATGTTCTATTTTAAAAATTCAATACATTAAAATAATATAAAAAACCATTCAATTTTTATAATCTCAAAACCTCTCTTCTCTCTACTATGAACTCATTCACCACAGCCTCCTCAACCACAACCCAATTCCACAGTGACAACCACCCATAACCAGCGGCCACCATGATGCTAAAATACCAACAACAACAACAACAACAACAACAACAACAAAAAAAACAAAAAAAAAAAAAAAAAAAAAAAACCCTAAATGCAAAACACTACCAAAATCAACCCAACCACAAGCAAAAAATATAAACCCAGCAAACCTCTAGATCAGAACACCAAAACCACCACCACCTATAGCCCAACCCAAAACCATTACTAGCCACCACCGAGTCAAAGAAAAATTGAGAGAGGAGAGAGATCAAAACCCACCACTAGATCGGAACCCACCAAATCCACAAACCCACCACCATCAATCACCACCCAAAATCAACCCAACACCACCCGCCGAAACCA
This sequence comes from Notholithocarpus densiflorus, assembly GCA_030021035.2. Lineage (NCBI taxonomy): Eukaryota > Viridiplantae > Streptophyta > Magnoliopsida > Fagales > Fagaceae > Notholithocarpus > Notholithocarpus densiflorus. Next base: position 1,340,723 of record JARYZH020000004.1, read on the forward strand.
CCACCTCAAAACAGCAAACCTATAGAACTACAATCCCATTTCTCATACCAAATCCAATCCCCAAAATTAACCATATGTTGGAAAAATAGCATGGAGTGAATAAGAAATTGATGTTTTCTATGTTCACTTGAAGATGTTATTAAAAGTGGTGAGAATCCTGAGTCCCACATAGAAAAGGAAAGAGATAATATATGAGTTTATATGCTCATGAGTTGGACATTGAGTTGGGCTTTTGGCATATGTGGACTGGGCCTACTTATCCAAATAATAATATTTTATTATTTTAATTTTTGAGTTAGTTAGTCTGTGAACAGCAGTTATTACTGAAATAGAGTGCCTATTCAGTAACGTATAATTTTTCATAGTCCTTCATTCATAAAAACTACTTTTCATAAAACTCTCCCAGTGAGAATATTTTGTGCATTTCATTTTGTATCAAAGAGAGAGAAAGAGACATTGAGTAGTTTGCAGAGCACGGCGTTGTGTGCTTCGTTTTCGTGTTGTAAATCATTTTATCCTGGGAGGCAGACGTTCGTGAGTCTCAAAGCACCACAGTGATTGTGTAAGGGGCGAAATATGCTTTAAGGAGATTGTGTCAAACACAAGACTTGATCTGAATCATCCATCCTTCACGCATTTGGTCTGTGAGTTTTTAATTATTTGCAAATTTCTTATATATTATATTTTGCTTGGGGGGGCGCGGGGGGGAGGGGGGGGGGGGGGGGGGGGGGGGGGGGGGGGGTGGGCGCCTTGAATTAGTTCATAAACATAAATTGTACATGAGGTAGCACCACATCGCATAATTTTGTGTGTGTGTGTGCGCGCGTTGGGGTGGGGGGTGTTGAATTAGTTCATAAAGTGTACATGAGGTAGCACCACATTGCATAATTTTGGGCTTGTTTTATGCCTCGTGTAGCCTTTGTGTTGGACTTGGAGCATTAACATTGGGCTATAAGATGTTTTAGTAAAATTTTAGCATCAGAATTCAGAAGCAGAGGTTATTATCTCAGACAGTTTATCCGACATATCTACCCATCCTTATGGTGCTTTGATACATGATTGCAGATCTTTGATCCAGGCAGCTCATCCTCAGCACATGCATAGAGAAGGAAACTTTTGTGCTAACCGGAACCTTTTGTATTCTGCTCTACCCGCCTTCTTTTATTGTAAGCTAAGTATTGACAGACATTTGGGTTCTCCTACCCTACACTTTGTGCTTCTTAATTTTCTTGTTTAACTAATCGCTAACCCGTACAATGCATGAGAAAGCTATTAAATATGAGTTTTAAAATTTTTTTGTTATTTATTTATTTTTTTTTTTTGCCATTGACCATTTTTTTTTTAATTATGGTATTTTGAAAAATTATTTCAAATATTTATTTCATTTCGTGTGTGTTCTAATAAGTATTACTGTTTACTCAAAAAAAAATATTCATTTCATTATAGTTAGCTGAGATATTTTTCATAAATGCATGAAAAGTTTTTTTTTTTTTTTGAGAAAGATAAATGCATGAAATGTTTATAAATAGGAGATGAAATTAATGATATAGTATATGTAGCAATTATGCAAGATACCATTTAAATATGAATATTTAAAATAATAATAATAATTGTGATCAATTGAAACACAAAATATAGCTAAAGAAGTTTCAGTCACCACAACTGAATCTGATGAGAATTGTATCGAATTATTAATCACCCAAACTCCTCATTTGTACTCACCTACTATACCTATTCTCCAAATTTGACATAAAAAAAGGTCAATATCTAGAGCCTATAACTAACGCCATGGCCTCTCTATACGCAAGTCTAGTATAATTGAGACATTTTTTCAAGACTCACCGATTGAAAAACTTACAAACTCTTTTCAGAACATGCATTAAATATGCAACAATTAGAGAGTTTCTTAAACCACGAAACACTCACACCTATTGTGTTTTAAATGAAGCTCTTGTAATTCTTAAAGCAAAGCCAAAAATCAAAATGTAATTAATAACCTCCAACTCAAATATTCCTTTTCCTTCAATTCTTATCTAACTAATGTTATTTCTAAAAAAGTTCAAGTTGTGTGAATGAAGATCATATTAATTTTATCATTGTGAGCATGACAAAAATTATGAGCAGCCAAAGAAAAAAATCAATAATTTTACAAATTCCATCAGTAAAATTCTACCAAACACAACACAAAAAATTCTACAAATTTTAATACAAATCAAACTTATATTCACATAGTCCATAGATTAAAGACTATCTAGCAAATATAAAACAAAAGAATCTATCTTAGTAAATCATATCATAAATTCTATGGTTAATTTCACATATCATAATTTCTTTGACAGTTTAAACTGGAGTACATGTATAGGGCTTAGATACTGCCTAGTTCTGATTTAGTTCCAAAGGCAAAGAAGCAGATTGGAAAATAAAAATTTAGTCCTAGCCCCTTTTCAATTTGGCATAGACATTTTCTCGAACACTTTGAAGTGACAATGACTATGATTAATGAACTTCAATAATCTAATTAATTAATTAATTAATATTCAGATTAATTTTTGTGATTGGTGAGATGTTTGTTTTTATGCTTATAGTAAAATTTATAGTATTCTTAGTAGCACTTATGTGAAAAAAGTGCACAACCATTTAAAAAATTTATTATCATAAAATTTTGGGTCTTTTTTCTAAAGGGGGATGGGGCCTTTTTTATGAAAGGGTAGAAATTTTTTGGCATGGGGCCAGCCTTGTATTTGCATCGATGAAATTTTAAAATGTTCTACATTTCATTCATGTCTGTTAAGGGACAAAACTACCCAAAAAAAATTCTTTTAATGGTCAAAAAGTTTAGTGAGAGGGACAAAATTTTAGCAATAGGCTAAGGTGGGGAACCCATGATCCCATTAATAAAAGGATAGTGTTCATTTTACACAACTCATTCTAGGTACTCTTAAATTGCACTGAAGTCACGATTTCAATGCATTTTAAGAGTACGTAGAATAGTGTGTGCATACTAATATTTACCCTTAATAAAAATCCAATGATATAGATAATAAAATAAAATAAATTAACAATACAAAACAAAATTCTTTGCAGCAATAATTCTCAATAAAGTTGTAACTTATTTATATAAGTATATTTTTAATACATAAATACAAAAGTTTTAGAAATGATCAAGGTGTGTCTAAGTGAGGTAGATAAATCCATTGCCGCTCAGCCACGCAGGTTGGGGCAAAATTTTCATCCTATCCTCATCCCATTTCTTCTCTTGTAAGGAAAAATCTACACAAAGCTAAAAGGGTCGGATGAAATTACGATTCCTAAAATGCTAGTATCATTCAAAAATAAATCAAAATCTGCATGACAATTTTAGACCAAGGATAAGTTTCTTGATCATTTTCATGTCAAGGTAAGTTGCATAAAAAGCTAGGTACTGTGCACCATGGAAACAAACAATTACGAATGAAGCTTTATAAAATCAAATAGATAGGTATTAGCATTTTTCATAGAAAATTGCTCAGCTCATGTTGAACAAAAATTAGGTGGACACATCACTCACTTTGATCTATACAAATTGTAAAATGATTTTCAAGGAAATAGTACAATTTACAGTTACAGACTTGCGTTCGGAAGCTTGTTATTCTTTGGCATTTGAGCATCAAACATACAAAGAAAAGAATGGCAATTCAGAAAACTATTCTTGCAATAAATAGTTCTATTAAACCTGGAAAGAGAACTTGTATTACCATGTAAATTGCTTCAAGCAATTAAGTCGGAGATGTAGTTCCTTGATGTGGGAAAATTTTATAAATCTCGTGTATAGGCAATACCAAAGTTTCCATTTGATTAAGATACAGATTACAATCAAATTGAATTTCAGAAAAATCGCTGCACAACCAGGTCACTTTTAAGTGTTACAGATTTACTTGTAGGAAATTGCTATGACTATCCATCCCATCTCTAACAAGTCTAAATGTTGAGATAGAGGAAGTTTATCGGATATCAATTTGTTGTGTGCCTTCAGTTATAGATAATTTACATGAAATAGAAGTAAAAATATTAAATCAACAATGACGCAGAGATTTATGTGGTTCAATTCTAGGCCTATGTACAAAAATTGTTTTTTCCCACACTGTTTCCACTTGGCTTTTGATCAAATGCAGCCATAACATATTGATAAGGATAAGGGGAACAACAAACATACTGACACATATATGGCCTGATAAAAGGTAATGTTACCTATATTATTAGTTACTGATGTTTTAAGAGACTTGGTTGGTTTATTTTATTAACAGATCTGGATTAGAGTGCTATACATAATAAACATAAATTCTGGTAGTATAGCTGTATCTTAACTCTCAAGGGACAAATCCATGCACCCAAAAGAGAGAGAGATACGAGGCTTACATTGTTGACCAATGTGAATCCAATTCATTAATTGAATAATTGATCATTTTTAGATGGATTTTCAATTTTTAGACTTTTCTTTTTTTGAGAATACAATTTTAGACTTGTTGAGAGTTATATGTTTCTCTTATTATCAGAAAGTAGATACCTCAAAGACCTGCTGTTTCTTTCTCAATAATATGACCTAACTACCACATCATGTAACTTAGTGTCTGTTTGCAAATAGCTTATTTTGGTTTTTGCTAGAAATTTTTTACTAAAGGTGTGCTAAAGTATATTTGAACCTTGAAAATTTTTGAAAAAGTAAGAAAAAGCGGGAAAATATGAGGTTTTAAAAAGCTATACATAAAAACTAAAAAAAGATAAAAGCTAAAAGCTGATGCCAAACACAACCTCAGTGTAGTAAAATTATCATATCTATCTATTTTTACTACTCTTTGACAAATACCCCTTATTGGCATAACACGATTCCCCTCTTTCACTTGGACTTTTCACTATAACAACATCACCTCTCTTTTTAGTTCAAATGTAGTCCTTTCAAATTAAAGATAACAGAGACTTAGTGACCGTTTAGGAACAGCTTATTTAGCTGAAACTGAAAACTTTTTGCTGAAAGAACTATAGATAAAGGTAAAAGTTAGCTGAATAGTGCAGTGAGACCCATGAATAGTACCAAAAAGTGTAATGGGACCCATGAATAATAGCAAAAATAAACTGAAAGTGGAGATAAGCTGAAAAATTCAGCTCATCCCAAACGCACACTTATAAAGCCATTTTACAAGTAAATTGCACACTTAAAAAAAAAAAATACCACATCCAGTTAGTTTTCCCAGTTTTTTCCTTTTTTTTTTAAAAAAAAAAAAATTTAAAAAGAGGTAGAATTAAAGATAATATTCAAATTCTAAATTTAAGGTCTTTTTAATTTAACAATTTTCAAAATTATAACTTTTGATTTAGCCTCATGTTCCATTTAAAAAATAAAAATAAAATTAAAGAAATTATTTCTTTCACTAAAAAATTCTTTTTTTTTTTCCTATAAACTAGTCGTTAACTTGTGTGATGCACAGAAAAACTATTAAATATGAGATTTTAAAAAAATTTCATTAAACTCCCCACCACAATAATATAAATTGACCAAAACACAAACTTTTAGTATGAAAACATAGATAATGACATTTATTGGATTAGGTAATAGCACGGGCTTTTTAAAGAAAACAATTTGATTTAAAAAGTTGGAAACTTTTAGTTTCTTACTTCTTCCCTTAAATAATGCCAACTTTTAACAAATTAAATGCTTTAAAATTTGAAAATCTTAAAAAGCTTACATTAGCACTTTTCAATTTATCTATAAATGCTAAATAGATCTACAAATTACATTCTCATATTCTCTGTCATTTGTAAGATAATTAGAGGTGAAAATTTGTCCCAACAAAATTGTCTCTTCCTTCCATTCTTCAAAAGTTTTAAAAAGTGATATGCATACGATCACTAAATAAAAATGTGTATAAAGTTTGGAATTAGCAACAAGCTCAAGTCAACATAAAAAACTCTTCAAATGCCATGTAAAAGGACCAATATCACTCAACTTATTAATTAAACTCCAAAAATCACCAGTCTTTTTGCTGCGTTTGCTTCCTCTTTCCTATCTGATGGTGGCATAAATGGGTATGCGCAAGAGCAGCTACAATTGTTAAGGCAGGATTAAAGGTCCTATAAGAAGCATTTTTTCTAGTATTTGGGCCCAATGGTGAGTACATAGATGGCAACCTTTTACAAAAAAATCTTCTCAATCCATAATTCAATCCAAAAATGTGTAATTGGTGTTATATATGGAAGTGTTGTAAGGGGCAGAGAGTAGAACAAACATATTCTTATGGCCATGCCCATATAACTTCTAAGTTTTAACTATGAAATTCCACCAGCATTCAAATATCACTTAGTTTAAGTAAAACTGTTAAAGTAATAAAACTAACCCCAAAAAGTGTCATTGTGGAAAATTCTTTTGAACAAATAAATTTGAGCAATCAAACTCAAGCAAATTCGTCTTAAAATTACAATTTTAAACACAATCACACAAACCCACTACGAAATTCCACTTAAAATGTCTATTCTCTATATGGATTTATCGAACCATTTGATTAACAAAATTGCATACAAACATCACTTGGTGTAAGTAAAGCTAATAAAAATCACCAAAAAAGAAAAACCACCTTGGTGGAAAAATCACAGAGATAAATGAATTAGACAGAAATATAAAACCAAACAAACTCATCTGCAAACATATATCTATGACAAACTAAAAAATCTATAACAAATTTCCTATTGTCTTCATTTTGTAAAGAAAAATGATAACAAACTGCTATTCTAAATTTCAGAAATTGCACTTATATCCTTTTTGATAAGTAAGAGAAAAATGCACTGTACCATTCAATACTTAAATCATATTGCTGAAATTCTAAATTCCATGTTTCAACTGCTATGAACCTTCAATTCTTATATGTCATCATCTCCCTTCCGCAATTACGGCTACGAACTATTTTGCTGAAATTATATGATATAAAAATGTGACATATGTGTCGTGATTTTAAGGAGCATGACTTGGAATCTGGCAATGGAAACAATTATGATTGTTGGATTTATTGTTTATTGAGGTATTGGAAAAATCTTCAAATAATAATATTATTAACAAAATTGGCATACAAACACCATTCCAAAAGCATCGCTAAGTACAAAGACAATATAAAAAAATAGTATTAGGGTCTTGTTATTTCAATTTGCCTTAAAATCATAGAGCAAAAGGATAGCAATTTGAAACCATAAAAGTAATAATCCAGGACATGGGTTATTTGGATGAGAAACTAAAGCAACAGAACACTTAAAAATCCAACCTTTAGATTCATTTTTCATTTGCTCACTTCTGTTTTTCTCACTAATCAAACAAATATACAAAAGACAAAAAACCTACACACAAAAACTGCATTTATTATAAACTAGCCTTGTAAGCGCGTGCTCAGAGACTCTTCTATTTTTTTGGTTAAAGGTTAATAATTTACATCCATTATACTTAGGGATTACTACATTTTCCAATTATAAAAAAACCCAAGAGTGTGATGAAAAAAATATTTCACCTGCAAATGCATAGCACACATCACACCCCTAGGTAATTTTATAATTAAAAAATGTAGTAATTCCTAATTATAATGGATACAAATTATTAACTTTTACCAAAAAAATAGAATAGTACCTCTGAGCACGCACTTACACGCGTGCTCAGAGGCTTTCACTATATGTAGAAGGATTGATAAGGAGGATTTCCCCCCTCTAAATACCACTATAACAATTATAAGAAACATATTATATACAAATTGTTTCTTACGAGAAATGAATATTACACACATTGACAAATACTGTCACAATTAAGATCTTTGTTTTACAAGGCTAATTTCTAATAAAAACTACGTAATTGTCTTTGAAGTTGTACAATCAAGAAATAGTGCCTCTCACTAAAAAAATTGATAGCTTTTACAGGGTTAAGTAATTGTTAAAATAGTCACAAATAAAAATAACATCATGGTTTTTGAAGAGGGTAAAATGGATGTAGACGGTCTCATTCTACTGAACCAGTCACGAGCGACGGTACTTTTAGCTCGTAATCAAGATGATGGAAGAAGATGGGGGCGCGTACACGAGAAGACGGACTCTCCATGGAGGATGGATAAGATAGCGGACAGATACAAAGTGGACGGTGGCAAGGTCACGTGGCATCCACATGGTTTAAGTAGTCCTCAAGGAACTTCAAAATGAAATATCTTGCGCCTCACGATTAACCCTAATCAACAAAATCGTTATATGGAAAGGATCCCGTAAAATACGTACTTTTGTGAGGATCTTTGTAGACACCCAATTTTACAACTTGCATTTAACCAACCAGTAGATCTTCAAATTTGTGATACAAAACAATCTTGATGCTCTAATGATCATAATGGTATGTCATGGGTTTTGATCGGACCACCTGATCAAAAGTTATCATACAAAAAATTTTCAACGATCATGGCTCACCTACACGATGGGCCCGATCACGTCTTATCTTAAACACTTAATTTTCATTGGTTCCCACAAGAATTAATTTAAAATTAATTAAGTGTGATTTTTTATTGGATTTCATTTTTATTTCTTTTTTTTTTAAGAAGAAAAAAATAAAAATAAAAATGTTTTCCTTTAGGGCATCTTATCTGCTCTTTTGAAAATTTTGGAGATAGGAAAAATTCAAAAAATGCACAAGAACGTCATTATCTTCAGCAGCAACTTGAATCGCATTTTTGGCCTGAAAAACGTTGAAATTTGGATTTCTCTATTTCTATAAAAGTTGTAGAGAATTGAATTTCCTTTCAAAAAAACATCAATCCCGAATCAATTGGAATTTTGAGCAGCAAGTTATGGCCAAAATACGAAACAGGTGCAGAAGATAACACAAATTCAGCATTATCTTCAATTTTCTCTCAAAATTTCAAATGGGAATCAACATCAAATCTGTTCAAGCCTATCTAATAGACTTATGCTTTCCCTTTGCTTCAGAAGAAAGATTTTTGAAAAATAAATTGGATAAAGAAACAGATACATCCTGTGAAAAAATTCAAAAATGCTTAAAGGGCGTTACTATTTTCAGCAGCAATTTGGAACACATTTTTGGCATGGATAACGTTGAAATTTTGCTTTCTATATTTCTGAAAAAGTTGTAGATAATTGAATTTCCTTTCAAAAAACACCCATCTTGAATCAATTGGAATTTTGAGCGGAAAATTAGAGCCAAAATACGAAGCAGGTGCAGCATCATTTCGAAATTTGAATGGGGATCAACACCAAATCTGTTGCAGCTCATTTAAACAGGTTATCTCCTCCCTTAGCTTCAGAAGAAAGCTAATAACTTAGTTTTAAAGCTAAGCCATCCCTTCCCCTATAAATAGAGAAGACCTCTTCCATTTTTTGGACCCCGAATTCCCCCTAAAGTACTAGTGAGAAAGCAGAAAAGAAAAGTTGTTGAGCAACCATTGTTCCTACTTTGGTTGTAGTTTAGTACTTCCTTGCTTTCTCCCTAGCCCTTTAAGTGATCACTTCCCCTTTTTAATTTATGCTAGTAAGTAGTTAATCGTGTTCTTTAATTTTTTATACATGCTAGAATAAATGCTTACAAATCATTATTCACTTCTTTTGTGCTATGCTTGGATGAACATGCCTATATGTCTTATTGATTTTCTCTTACATGCTTAGATGAACATTTCTAGGTAATACACAATTTTCTCTTGAATGCTTAGATGAACACTTCTAGGTTAAAGCACAAATTTTTCTTGAATATTTAGATGAACATGTCTAGGTAGTTATTTCACTTTTTTTTTAAATGCTTGAACAAACATGTCAAAGTATTTTGATTTTCTCTAGATAAACATATCTAAGGGATTTTTCTTTACTTCTTTTCATAATTGCTTGGATGATCAAATATGCTTAAAGGTTTTATTTTTATTTGTTTCTCTTTGCAATTATGTTGATGACAAATAACATGACAACTTTGTTTTTCCTTCACATGCTTAGATGAACATGTCTAGGCTAGGAATTCTTTGTTTATATTGATCTCTTGGATGAACATGCCATGACCTTCATTTTTTTTTTACATTAAAATTGTTATCTAACAAGTTTCATTTTTTTGTTTCTCTTTGTGTCAAATTCCCCCAATATATATTTGTTTACAATTCTTGCAAATTACATGTTTATATGACATATTCTTTGTATTAGTTTGACATGACATGACATTGGCCACCTTAACCTAGGAGACCGGTTTTACCGGGCGAGATGGGCGCTTAATCCCTTCCCATCTCGTAAATTAGCCTCCGAACCAAGCTCAAGGATTCTAGACTTTGCTCTTTTACATGTAATTTTACATTTCTTAGAATGTAACTAGGAAATAAAGCAATGTAATTTACTTTTCTTAGATTGTATCTAGGACAAAAAAGCATTGTAAATTTTTGTTACAAAATTTGATGTAAATTGTCATAGACATTAATACAACAAAAGTATTTTTTATTGAAGGTTTTCTTATTTTTCCTTTTAAATTAAATAAGTGGCGACTCCATGTAAAACTCTCAATCTAAAGGGGGAAGTACATTTTACAGTGGCGACTCCACTAGGGATGTTGAAGGCTAGACTCTAGTTTAGGTTATGGTGGCCAACCATGTCATTTGTTTGTTTATTGCTTTTAATAATATGTCATATTTGCTTGTCATAACATCATTTGCATAATTGGAATTGGATATGAATTGTGTTTTTTTTTGCCCTAAAACCACGGTAATTGTAGCCATGGATCGCGGTCCTCCTGGATTCGTGTACCCAGTGGTGAACCGACCACCCCATCGCCTAAGACTCGCTTGATCTTTCTTGCGTTTTGTAAAGGACAAACTCTACCGTTTGGACCAACGCGGCGTTCATACGTCACAAGTTGGGAGGTACAACGTCCTAGCTTTTGGGGAACCTATTGGCCTACCTTTTACCTTTATGTAAGAAGCCATAGAACTGATCTTTAGGTCAATCCCATAAAACGCATAACATCCTATGCATGTGTTTGGCCGTTGTTTGTTTATTCCCAATAAGGCCCGAACTTAATAATAAGAAACTAAAAAATTCTCCAACTTTTGGGTATAGGAAAGGACTTGGTCTAGAGATGGTGAAGGTCGATTGAAAAGATTATCATGGTCCAAGAGAACAGTTGAAAGCCCAGCTCAAGAAATCTTAGCACAAGGAAGTTCAATACAAAGAAGTTTGGATTCAGCAAATTCAAACCAAGGTTCCAGTTCTATAGTAATTCTTGAACCCACAAAGTTTCCTTACTAGTTTAACTCAAGAAGACATAATCATTTCTTCACCAAAGTCATTCACCTCAGAAATGGCCCACGAGAACAACAACCATGAGGATCGAAACATGAATGATCATGAACAACCACCTCCCACCACTCAAGAATTACTTAACATCATGGTAGCTGGACAAGCCCAACTCCAAAAAGACATCCAAACATTGATCCAACAGATAGGGAATAAGAACTCTCATGAACCTTCTAGTGCCTTGAATGAATCGCTGAATTCCGAAGAAAGCCATGGCTTGGGGTTGACTGAAAATGAGAAGAAGATGATTGAACGAATGGACCAAATGGAAAAACTCCTCCTGAGATCTAGAAGGGTTGAAGAAGCTATGGATCTGCATTCGCTTTCGCTCTTTCCTCAAGCAAGGGCCCCACCAAAGTTTAAGATGCCAACATTGGACAAGTTTGATGGCACAGGCTGCCCAAAAGCCCATCTAAAAATGTATATGAGGGCATTGCAACCCTTAGGGGCTAGTGAAGAGCTAATGGCCCAGATGTTTTGAAACACACTCACAGGGGCTGCTTTGCGTTGGTTCCTAAATTTGGATGATTCTCTAACTTGTAATTGGGAAGATATTGGTCGTGAGTTTTACAAACAGTACAAGTACAATACTGAAGTGGATGTTACTCTAAGGAGTCTTTTTCTGCATTCATCACAAGGTGGAGGGCTAAGGCAGCCCAAATGACTGTTAGGCCCAACGAGGAGGAGCAGTTGAACATGGTTGTGAAGAACCTCCTCCCAGCTTACAACAAGTATCTTTTTGCCCAATATTTCCCTAGTTTCAAGGCCTTGATTGCTGTTGGGACTCAGATTGAAGACGCTATTAACACTGGCACCCTTAAGGGAGAAGAAGTAACAAGGCCCAAGAGGTCTTTTGGTCCATCAAGCTCAAAAGTGCTAGAGATATCTGCCATAAGCAAACAGTCCCCTTTTCAGTTAGTAGCTTCACCCCCATTGGCCCAAGCTCCACAAGGAAGGCCCAGGAGACAATACCATGAATTGCATATGCCGCTCAGTAAAGTTTTTGAGAAACTTAGAGAGAAGGATCTCCTTAGACCTCTTGATCCAAAGCCGATACCAAATCCCTTGCCAAAGTGGTTCGATAATAGCAAGAGGTGTGCATTTCATCAGACACCTAGTCATGCCACTGATCAATGCTATGCGCTCAAGAACTCTATCCAAGATTTGATTGATCAAGAGATTATATCTCCACCAGCTCGACCCAATATCACCACAAACCCACTCCCTAATCATGCTGTTGGGCAAGGTCCAAAGATTAATTGCTTAATTGAAGAAGAAAGCAAGACACAAGAGGAGCTATCAGCCATGATCCAAGACATCCCAAGTTGCAACACCTTGATATGGGAAGAACTAATGATCAAGGAACTACTGCTTCCTAAACCTAGAATTGATATTTGGAATGAACAAGAAAAGCCCACATTATCAAATCAAGCCTCACCAAAATCCCCACAAAAAGAGCCCACCCCATTCTTTAGACTTACTTCACAAAAGCCCACATTCCCAGAAAGACAAACACATACTCCCCACAAAAAACCCAACCTTTACAAAGCCACTGGAATAGCTCACCTTACTCGAGGTGGTAGACACTTTAAGCCATCTTACCTGGAAGCAGATGATCCGGTGGAAGCACTGAATAGGCCATCTAAGCCCACCCAGTTACAGCAAGAAGATGATCTTGTCCTCAAGCAGTTACATAAGACTCAAGCTAATATTTCTCTATGGGGTTTACTCACTACCTCTTATCATCATTGTCAAGCTCTACTGAACCTCCTAAACAAGATCCAAGTTCCCACTACCATAACTCCTGAAGCCCTTAATGCCATGATTGGAGTAATAAGGACTGAGCCTACTATTTCTGTTTTTGATAAGGATATTTCAGATAAGGGGTATTCACACAATGATCCCCTTCACATTACAATTGACACCCATGGCAAGAGGGTGCCAATGGTACTGGTTGATGATGGTAGCGCATTAAATGTCTGCCCCTTAAGGACCGCAAGTTGCTTGGGCTTAAATATGGAGGATTTTGGGCCATCCAATCAATATGTGAGGGCCTACGACAATACCCGAAGAGAAGTACTGGGGAATGTTACACTTGAGATAATGATTGGCCCTATAGTTCAAAAAGTACATTTTCAAGTTTTGGACATCTCAGCTTGTTTTAACTTGTTGGGCCGGCCATGGATCCACACTGCAAAAGCTGTACCCTCCTCATTAAATCAAAAAGTTAGATTCCCATACAAAGAGTCAATCATTACCATACATGGGGATAAGTCTGATACTCAAGGTTTGGGGAATCCAAGTAGAAGAAGACCTAGCTTTGTCTAGGTTTGACATTGAAGAAGTTCAAGCCATATCATGGTCAGAAGAAGCTATAGAAGAATGCTTTCCTATGGATTTTGATCCATATAGCAATGACAAAGTGGTATCCATGATGAGGAAGATGGATTATTTCCCAGGTTTAGGCCTAGGAAGGAATAATCAGGGCCTACCTAATTTCACTAGCTATGCTTCTACTATACCACCATTTGGGTTAGGATACAAGCCCACTGATGAAGATTTATTAGAAGAAAGAATGAAGAAAATAGCCCGTTCTAAAGCAAAGGTGAAAGGGTTATCATATGAGCCTCCTACTTTGAAGCCGTACACTCCTACTCTTAATGGAAAGTTTGTCAAGGAAGGGGAGGTCCAACTTTACTCCATGTTTCCAAAACCTTGGTATGATCAAAGGACTACAACAAAGCTTCCTGGGATAGAAATTTTTGCAAACTGTAAAATTGAAGCACCTAAAGCAGAAGAAAAGAAGATAAAAGACTGGGCCTCACATCTAGATCCCAATGCTATGGCAACTTTATTGGGTGACATTGTTTTCAACATGGGGGAAGGAAATGGGGATGATGAAATACCACTGATTTGGACTCCCACGACTGCAATGAATAATTGGGAAGTCTTTCAGAACGATTATGAAGATCTTGAAGAGCTTGTGGGAGGAATTGACATAGATCAATTTCTCATAGAAGATGATGCTAGGTCATGGGGAGACTTAGACTTCGAACTTGAAAACATTGGAGAGATAAGGAGAACCACTCTAAATGAAATTCATATGGTTTATGAGAATGAGATTATTCTTGATGAAGGAGAGCTAAATACATTCCTTGATGTTCCTACATCTTACTCATGGCTTCCGAAAAACACTACTCCTTATACCCATTATCGTGAAGATGAAGACTACGAAGGGGACGATGATGAAGATTATTTCTCTGAAGAAAGTTGTTTAACAGAGGATGAAGATCATGATTTCTTTAATAGTGAAGAAGTTTCAGCGCACAATGAAGACTGGGAGCATACTGGCATGGAAATAAGAATTGTTGAGGATGATGATTCGATTTATTCCGAGGGAAATAATTCATTGTATGGATTTCCACATTCTGAATTTGGGTCATTAACCCCATACACAAATGAAGAAGACAATCCTCGCGATAGATGTGCATTGTTGGAGAAGCAAATCATGTTTCATGATTTCAAGAAACTCACCATCCGAGATTTAGAGGAAGAAGAGCCTATTAATCCACACCAGGAGGAGGACGTAGACTATATGGATATATCCAGTGAGGATTCTAGGGATGACCCAATGGAGATAGATGAAATTTATATGATGCGATCTAGAGAAGCTTACAAAGAAGTTCCTGCCATAACCACTATCATCTCAGAGCTGAAGAATTGAACTTGGGAAGGAAGCTGCCCAGTTGAAGATCACCAAAAAGAGACCAAGTTCTTTGAGTCCACTAAAATCATTGTCCCTATTGAGTCTGTTTCAACTAGTACTCCTATTCTTGTCAATTTCTCTACTATGGGGACTGTTGTCAAATCTTTCAATGATAATAAGATGATCTCTGATTCAGCTTACTTGCTTGCTTTGAATATTTTTATTTCTGAAATAAATAATAAAATGTCAAATAAAGGCTTCGAAACAAATGAAGAACAAGGGCATGTAAAGCCCATCAAGGAAGAAATTCAATCCATTAATTTAGGCTCTAAAGATGAACAAAAAATGATACAAATTGGTAACACTTTAAATCTTAAAGAAAAGAATGAATTGATTATTCTTCTTCAAGAATATGAGGAGATTTTTGCATGGTCATACGAAGACATGCCTGGCATTGACACTGACATAGTGCAACATCATATTCCGACTGATCCCACTATCAAGCCAGTCAAGCAAAAGTTAAGAAGAATGAAGCCAGAATGGACCTTAAAGATCAAAGAAGAAGTGGAAAAACAATATAATGCCGGTTTCCTCCAAGTCGTTAATTATCTAGAATGGCTAGCTAATGTCGTCCCAGTACCAAAGAAGGATGGCAAAGTCAGAATGTGTCTCGACTTCAAGGACCTCAACAAAGCTAGCCCGAAAGATGACTTCCCCCTACCTCATATAGACATCCTTGTGGACAATACTGCAGGACATGCACTTTTATCCTTCATGGATGGTTTTTCTAGATACAATCAAATCAAGATGGCACCAGAAGATATGGAGAAAACTTTGTTCATCACCCCTTGGGGAACATACTGCTCCAAAGTCATGCCATTCGGCCTTAAGAATGCTGGGGCCACCTACCAACGTGCTGCTACAACATTGTTGCATGATATGATATATAAAGAGGTAGAAGTTTATGTGGATGATATGATAGTTAAGTCTAAAAACCGTGGGGACCACATGTCATCCTTGAGGAAGTTTTTTGAAAGAATCAAGCATTACAAGCTCCGACTGAACCCCAAGAAGTGCACTTTTGGAGTAACTTTAGGAAAACTGCTCGGATTTATGCTTAGCAACAGAGGAATAGAAGTGGATCCCGAAAAAGTTAAAGCAATTACAAAAATAAAACCGCCAAAGACCGAGAAAGAAATTCAGGGATTCTTGGGAAGAATACAATATATTAGTCGATTTATAGCTCAATTGACTACCATCTGCGAGCCCATTTTCAAATTGCTCAAGAAGGATGTACCCATTAAGTGGAACGAACAGTGTCAAGAAGCTTTCAAAAAGATTAAGGAATATTTGCTGAAACCTCCCATATTGATGCTGCCTATGCAAGGCAAGCCTTTGTTGCTTTATTTAAGCACTACAGATATAGAAATGGGAGCTTTACTAGCTCAGTACTTCGAAGAATCTAGAAAAGAGAATGTTATTTATTACATCAGCAAAAGATGACTACGTATGAAGTGAAATACTCATTTTTGGAGAAGACGTGTTTTGCTTTAGTTTGGGCTGCTCAGAAACTCAGACACTACATGTTATCTTTTCAAGTCCTCTTGATAGCTCGCATGGATCCACTTAAGTATTTGATGAAAAAGCCGGTCCAAGATGGAAGAATTGCAAAATGGGTCCTATTGTTGTCAGAATTCGACATTAAATATGTTACTCAGAAATCCATTAAAGGACGAGCTATTGCTAATCATCTTGCTAACTGTCCCCCTTTTGAAGCAGAAGTGACCAGGGATGAATTCCCAGATGAAGATATTTTAGTGATGGAGCCTGTCAGGTGGAGAATGTACTTTGATGGAGCTGCTAATCGAAATGGGAGTGGAATAGGGGTACTCTTAGTTTCACCAATGGAAACCCATATACCAATCTCTATTAAGCTCAATTTTTCAACAACCAATAATGCTACTGAATATAAGGCTTGCATACAAGGTCTTGAGGCCGCTACCAGTTTGGGTATCAAAGAAATAGAAGTTTATGGAGACTCCGCTTTAATAATCAGGAAAATCCAGAACAAGTGGAAGATTAGAGAAGAAAGGTTGCAACCTTACTATGAGCATCTTCAAGAATTATCCAAGAAATTCGAGAAAATTGAGTATCACTACATCCTTCGCACAAAAAATCAATTTGCTGATGCATTGGCTACATTGGCTTCCATGATTGACATTTCAGATGAAACTGACGTCCACCCGTTGATCATTGAGCAAAGGGATGAACCATCATATTGTTGTGCCTTGGAAGAAGAAATGGAAGAAGAAGAATGGTATGTAGATATATTTCAGTTCCTTAAGCATGGGATCTACCCTGACACTGCTGACAAGAATGATAGAATGGCGATTCGGCGTATGGCAACTAACTACATAATTTGTGGAGAGAGGTTGTATAGAAGATCATATGAAGGAATCCATCTCCTTTGTGTAACAAAAAAAGAAGCTCAACGTATCATAGAAGGAGTGCATGAATTTGAGTATGGACCACATATGAATGCTCACATGTTATCAAGAAAAATTCTACGTCTGGGATACTATTGGACCACCATGGAAGCTGATTGTGCAGCTCATGTTAGAAAATGCCATGAATGTCAAATACATGGGGATTTGAAGCACATGCCACCAGTTCAGTTATATTGCTTAAGCTCCCCCTGGCCTTTTTCTACATGGGGCATTGATATAATTGGAAAAATTAATCCAAGGGCTAGTAATGGTCATGAATACATCTTGGTAGCCATTGATTATTTCACAAAATGGGTAGAAGCTGCATCTTATAAAGTTTTCAATTCCAAGAAGGTTGCACAGTTTATCAGAACAAACATCATATGCCGGTATGGAGTACCTTGTGAGATCATCTCCAATAATGGATCACACTTTCGAGATGAGACCTCCAAATTATTGATAGAATATGGCATTAAACATCACAAGTCTTCCCCATATCGCCCACAAACAAATGGAGCGGTTGAAGCTACTAATAAAAACATTGGGAAGATATTGAAGAAGAATGCCCAAAACCACAGGGATTGGCACCTCAGGCTACCCTTTGCATTGTGGGGATATCGTACATCAATCCGTACGTCTACAGGGTCGACCCCTTATTCCTTGGTATACGGCATGGAAGTAGTGCTACCTATAGAATTGGCGGTATAGTCACTTCGAGTTGTTATGGAAGAAAAAATCCCAGAAGCTGAATGGATGCAAGACCGGTATGATCAATTATGCATGATTGATGAGAAGCGTCTAAGGGCAATATATCATCATCAAGGTTATCAAAGAAGAGCAAGAAGGTCTTTTAACAAAAGAGTCCGTCCTCGTGATCTCAAGGTTGGAGATTTGGTGCTTAAAGAAATAATGGCCCCAGTACATGACCCAAGAGGGAAGTTCAAACCTAATTGGTCTGGGCCCTTCATGATTAAAGAAATCTACTCCGGAGGTGGGACAAGACTTGTGGACTTAGACGGAAACTCGTTTACAGAACCAACCAATCTGGATCAACTGAAGAAATATCATGTGTAAAAAAAAAAAAAAAGAAAAGAAAAGATAGATTGAAAACCTGAAAGGGCGGTCTATGCAAAAGGAGAGATAAAATTTTTTTTTTTTTGAGTGTGAGAGAATCTGCTAGGTTGAAAACCTGAAAAGGCGGCCTAGGCAAAAGTTAAGAAAAAAAAGAAAAAAAAAAAAAAAGATAGATTGAAAACCCAAAAGGGCGGTCTATGCAAAAGGAAAGATAAAAAATTTGAGTGTGAGAGAAGTCTGCTAGGTTGAAAACCTGAAAAGGCAACCTAGGAAAAAGTTAAGACAAAAAAAAAATTGAACTACGTGATGACCTGATCCTTCTTTAAGAGGGTACGTAGGCAACCATATTGGTTCGGTCAAAATAATAAATTATTCATTCATTTTCCAAAGAAAATAAAGCAAAAGCCAAAATGCAACATTTTTATTCATCGAAGAGTCCTAATACATTGGAAATGAAAAACGATCCTAAATCGAAGCCTAAATTGACATATCTTTATTCAAGATAAATTTATTTGAAAGCAAGACAAATCCTAATCAGTTTGGAGTTTAGTTGTTTCTCTTTCTCTTCCTTGATCCTTCCCTAGAAGTTTTCAATAGAGCCCGTCTTTTCTTCCTCAAAATTTCCTCTTGGTCATACATAAGCATGGTTATTCTTCAAAAGTCCAGCCCGCTTATAAGAATTCCCAGCTCTGTCTGCATTTATCAACCCCCTCTCATAAATGGTAATTGTAGTCGAAGTTGCGAGTACCATTCCAAACTCACGAGCTTCTCCAGGAACTTTTGGTTCTAAGTCGAACTGTCTTAATAGCCTGTCACCCTTATAAAAAGAAGCCTTTCTCAGACCCATCAGAAACAGATGGTCCCGTCCAGATGATCGTAGCCTCGGGTTTTGGCACCCCCACCAAGAGCAATGCCAAAGGATAGATGCACTGGACCTCTCTTTCAGGTACTTAATCCAGTCTCATTCAGTAACACAACTAGTTCTCTTCAAAGAGCGGCCACGGTAATGCTCCGGTCCATAGGGAGACATTGTGGGAGGCAGCACCAAAGATAAGTGATCCATAAGCCAGATCTGAAGGAGTAGAGGGCTTCCATGGAATAGCAAAGTTTCTTGGTTGGATAGAGCGTCCAGACCATGAAAAGTTTCAGCAAGAACAATGGGAACGATATTCTTCTCATTTTCTGCCTCATGAACTATATCAGCCACTCTTACATCAGTAAAACCATGATCACCAGTAAATAGCAAGAACTCACTCAAAAGACAAAAGGCCAATGCAAAACATTTGCTTCGGCTTTGTCAGAGAGTCCTGACCTCCATTGGCATGAACTTATCAATCATTTTCTGAACATCCACCCATTGACCATCCAAGAGTGGAACAACTTCTTTCAAAGGAATCCTCATCAATGAAGAAAGCCTAGTTTGGTATTTGGGCTCGCAAGACGGTACCACCGGAGGTGTGTCTATGTCACAACCCAGGATTGTTGAGAATTCTTCAACTGTGGGACACAATTCAGCGAGGTGGAATCGGAACACATGGTCTTTCGCATCCCAGAATCGACTGGCAGCCATGAGGAATCCCCAATCAAGTTTCACACGCTTCAGGACTAAGAGACCTTTCAACCCAAAAGCTTGGAAGTTTATACAATCATTTTTGTCCATGCCATCCACCCATTTATTCAAAAGGGTGAGGATTGAATTAGACCGATGCCATGTATTGGAATGAAAAGAAAAAGGGACAGTTCGGGCCATTGTTTGAGCTGTTTGTTTGTTTGTTTGTTTGATCTTGTTGGTAGAGCATTATATAATCTTTAGAACTCCAAGTCTTATAGTGATAATTGCTTTTGAAAGTTTTGAGTCATATATCCAATAAGGGTAGGAGA
This sequence comes from Notholithocarpus densiflorus, assembly GCA_030021035.2. NCBI lineage: Eukaryota > Viridiplantae > Streptophyta > Magnoliopsida > Fagales > Fagaceae > Notholithocarpus > Notholithocarpus densiflorus. Next base: position 1,361,192 of record JARYZH020000004.1, read on the forward strand.
TCATCTTGAAGATTGAAGTTGCAAGTTTCAGCGCCAACAGAAGATAAAGCGAAGCTTTATCGCCAAAATATATATAAATATATATATATATATATATTTATATATATTAGTGAAGTTTTAAACTAGGGGCATTGCAATTGGTTTTTGAAAAAAAAAAAATTTCTTTTACGTAACTGGGGGCATTGGCCCATTTGCATGCTTTTTTATTGGCCCAATAGTCTTCATGCAAGCATGTTTATACTAGGGTCATTGGTTCAAATTGATTAGTTTCTAACAAGCTTGAGAAAGGAAAATTTTCATCTTTGCAGGAATTAAGCAAATATCTCTCATTCATTTTGGCATTCAACAAACGCTTCAGGCCTACATCACACAAGATTCAGCTAAGGAGTCTCTTGCATCTCAGGCACTAGGGTTCAACAAAGCTTTTTGAAAGTCACAAAAAACGTTCTCAGAAAGTCCAACAAGATTTTCGAAAAATTCATAATTCTTTCTGCAAGAAAACCTGAAATTTTTCATTTTCAACAAAACTCAACAAGGTTTTTATCAAAAGACATGATCATTCCAAGAATGCCCAACATGTTTTCACAAATACAAATTTTGATAAGAATATCAAAATTTTCAAAAAAATTCAACAAGATTTTCAACAAGTTTTAGGTTCAAAAATTTTCAAAAAAAAAAACGACAAGGTTTTTTTTAAAATAATTTAAAGGTTCAAAAATTTTCAAAAAAATAATATAACAAGTTTTTTTGAGAAAATTGCCAACACATTTTGGATCAAAAATTTTTGGAAACCAACAAGTTTCCAAAACCTTAACAAATTTTCATCACACATCGGTTAAATTTTAAGTTGCAAAATTTGATGTCTTTCTTTTACATTGACATTCGCTTTTCAAGCTCTGTCAATGAGGGGCATTCTCTAGACACCCAATTTTACAACTTGCATTTAACGAACTAGTAGATCTTCAAATTTGTGATACAAAACAAATCTTGATGCTCTAAAGATCATAATGGTATGTCATGGGTTTTGATCGGACCACCTGATCAAAAGTTATCATACAAAAAATGTAACTAGGAAATAAAGTAATGTAATTTACTTTTCTTAGATTGTATCTAGGACAAAAAAGCATTGTAAATTTTTGTTACAAAATTTGATGTAAATTGTCATATACATTAATACAACAAAAGTATTTTTTATTGAAAGTTTTCTTATTTTTCCTTTTAAATTAAATAAGTGGCGACTCCATGTAAAACTCTCGATCTAAAGGGGGGATTACATTTTACAATCTTCCCCAAGAAACGATTGTCATATTAATGCATATCTTATTTTTCCTTTTATTGTCATATACATTTTACAATCTTCCTTATAAGGAAAAGTTCCTCTTCCCCAAGAAACGAAGGTCGGTTCCACATTACTATAAAAACCCCAAAGCCCTCAGAAAACAAGATACGCATAATTTACCCCAGCTTTGGCACTCTAGAGTGGTGAAAGTTGTCTAACTTAACCTTCGGAGGGTCTTTGGCCGGTACCACACCGGTACTCTCTTAAAGTCTTCTTTTTCTGTGTTGCGCAGGTATTGTCTTGAGCACTTGAGGACTATGTGATTCACTGACAATTTTCGATATCATTAGTTGGCGTCGTCTATAGGAAAGAGATACGACTTGTAAGCCATACTACCGCTTCCCAGACGAAGAGTTACACGGTGCTCACTCGCTCGATGGTGACCACCAACAATGTTCAAGGAGACGAACCACGTGCCGCCACCCTCGAGAGACAGGTTCAAACTCTCGCTGTTGCTGTAGAACACCTCACCAAGCAAAACCATGATCTAGAGGAGTAGCTGTGCCAAAAGAACGCAGGGCTGAACACTCAGGAGGAGGACCAAGAGGGCACCAGCGCTGAGAGAAGGGACCAAGGGGGCCGGAAGGTAGCAATGCCCCAAGCAGACCAGAGCGACAGGACACGAGCCGTCCATCCGCCGTAGATACTTCTCCACCTCACATGGTTGCGGAGATGTAGATGATGAAAGAACGAATGGACTTTATGATGAACACCCTTAGAGGACGACTGTCTAGCGACCTCGATGACTTACTCCATCAAACTGATTCACCGTTCACCGCACCTGTCACTTCATTCTCCCTTCCACCGAAGTTCCGTATGCCGCAAGTGGAGAGCTACGACGAATCTAAGGATCCCCTAGATCACTTGGAGTCTTTCAAAACCCTGATGCACCTACAAGGAGTTTAGTTCAATAGGTTGACACCCAACTCCATTAGTACCTTTAAGGAGTTGAGCGCCCAGTTTTCCTCACACTTTATCGGGGGACACAGGTATAAAAAGTCCACTACATGTCTGATGAGCATTAACAAAGAGGCCCTAAGGTCTTACATAGCCCACTTTAACAAAGAGACCCTCTCAATCGATGAAGCTGACAACAAGATACTCGTGGCCGCATTCACGAATGGGCTGTGGAAGGGTAAGTTTTCATTTTCTTTATACAAAAACGACCCAAAGACTATGTCGGATGTACTCTACAGGGCTACTAAGTACATGAACGCAGAAGACACCCTGCTGGCTCGCGAAGAGAAACCTAAGAAGAGAGAAAGACTGGATGAAGCACGGCAGGAAATGAGGCGAAAGATTGCCAGGACAGGATATAGAAGGGAAGATAGACGCTCCAAGCCTCCCACCGGAAGATTCACAAGCTTCACCCCTCTGAACACCCCAATTGATCAAGTCCTGATGCAGATCAAGGATGAAGAAGCCTTGACATTCCTTGGTAAGTTGAAGGGAGACCTTAGCAAGAGGTTTAGAGACAAGTACTGCCATTTCCACCGCGATCACGGTCATGATACATCCGACTACTATGACTTAAAGCAGCAGATAGAAGCTTTTATCAGGCAAGGGAAGTTGAAGAGGTTCATCTGTAAGGAAGGGATGAACCAACCTCAAGAACAGCCTGCCCAGAGAGAAAACGAGCATCCCAGACTCCTACTGGGAGACATAAAAATGATCATAGGGGGAACCTCAGCATCTAGCTCGTCCAAAAAGGCCCGCAAAACCTACCTACGGATGGTTCAAAACGTCCATTTGACGGGCTTCGTCCCGAAGATGGCGCGGATCGACAACCCTGTAATTGGGTTCACAGAAGAAGATGCCAGGTGTCTCCACCACCCACACGATGATGTGCTCGTGGTTAGCATACGGGTAGGGGACTACAACACCCACCGAGTCCTTATGGATAATGGGAGCTCTGCTAACATCCTCTACTACCCAGCGTTCCAGCAGATGAGAATTGATAGAGAATGGCTGATTCCAGTTAACGTGCCACTCGTCGGATTCGGAGGGACAAGGGTACACCCCCTAAGAGCAATCACTCTACCTATAATAGTCGGAGATTACCTATAGCAGATCACCAAGGACGTTACGTTCCTGGTTGTTGATTGTTCATCCGCTTACAATGCCATATTGGGTCACCCCACTTTGAATTCATGGAAGGTCATAACTTCAACCTACCGTTTGATGATCAAGTTCCTCACCGAGTACGAAGTGGGAGAAGTAAAAGGAGATCAAGTGGCGGCACGCGAATGCTACATCGCCATGCTAGAAATGGACAATCATTTGCAAACTATGTGTATAGAGGAACAGCGGACGGTGGCAGAACCTGTGGAAGGACTGGAAGAAGTACTCCTTGACGATTCTAGGCCTGAATGAACAACTAAGATCGGCACTCTGGCTAGCCCGCCAGTCCGTAAAGTGCTCACAACATTCCTAAAGGAAAACTAGGTAGTATTCGCCTAGAGCCATTAGGACATGCCCGAAATTGATCCGTCGATCGTAGTCCATAAGTTGAACGTATCATCCTCTTTCCCTCCCATCTGGCAGAAAAAACGGGTGTTCGTGCAAGAGCGAGACAAAGCCATAGTAGATGAGGTGCGCAAGTTACAGGAAGCGGACTTCATACGAGAAGTGTACTACCTCGACTAGCTGGCCAACGTGGTGATGGTCAAGAAAGCCAACAGAAAGTGGAGGATGTACGTGGACTTCACGAACCTAAACAGGGCCTGCCCGAAGGACAATTATCCTCTCCCGCAGATTGACATCTTGGTGGACTCAATAGCAAGACACCAGCTGCTAAGTTTCATGGACGCATTCTCTAGTTACAACCAGATCAAGATGGATGAGGCCGATCAAGAGAAGACTTCATTTGTCACCAGCCAGGGTCTCTTCTACTATAAAGTAATGTCATTCGGACTCAAGAACGCGGGAGCCACGTATCAAAGGCTGATGACCAAAATGTTCACACATCAGATTGGGAGGAATGTGCAAGTTTACGAAGACGACATACTAGTAAAAAGCATGCGGGAAGACGACCATTTGAACAACCTCCGAGAGATCTTCAACACCCTTCGGTCTTATAACATGAAACTGAATCCAAGCAAGTGTGTGTTCGGGGTGACGGTAGGAAAATTCCTTGGGTTCATGGTATCCTAAAGAGGTATTAAGGTCAACCCGGATAAGATACAGGCCATAATGGAGTTAACCCCACCGAAGACCGTTAAGGAGGTACAAAGCCTGAACGGTATGATAGCTGCACTGAATAGGTTCGTCTCAAGAGCAACGGATAAGTGCCTACCTTTCTTCCGCACATTGAAAAAGTCCTTTGAATGGACGACTGAGTGTCAACAAGCATTCAAAGACCTGAAAGCATATCTTTCCTCCCCGCACTACTCAGCCCGTCCAAACCAAGGGAAGAATTATTCGTATACCTAGCCGTCTCCCCAGCCGCTGTCAGGGCGGCTTTAGTCAGAGAAGAGAACGAGGTGTAGAAACCCATGTACTTCACCAGCCGAGCACTCCGAGGAGTGGAAGAGAGATACCCTCCGATGGAAAAACTCACGTTCGCCTTAGTAACTACAACGAGAAAGCGCAAGCCATATTTCCAGGCACACACTATAATTGTCCTAACAGACAAGCCCTTGCAAAGGGCATTGAGCAGCCCTGAAGCTGCAGGATGGATGGCGTTATGGGCGATTGAGTTGAGCAAGTTCGACATACAGTATCGACCACGTATGGCTATAAAAAGGCAAGTGATCGTAGACTTTATCGTAAAGTTCACTCTTATGGAAGACCAGGGGGCAGAATCGAGCCCACAATAGAGCATCCACACAGACGGATCTTCCAACAAGCAAGCAAGCAGAGCTGGTGTGGTACTCCACAGCCCGAAAAGGGATAAGGTTAAATGCATGGTCCGTCTTGATTTCCCTACAACCAATAACGAGGCAGAGTACAAAGCTTTAATAGCAGGACTGGATCTCGCCAAAGCGGCAAGAGCTGCAAATATGGTTGTGTACTGCGATTCCCAAGTAGTAACCAGACAAGTTAATGGCGACTATGACTACAAGAACGAACGGATGAAGAAGTACCTTGAGCAAGTGAAGAATCGAGTAAGCGACCTCCAAGTGAAATTTATTCAGATACCAAAGGAGGAAAATGAGAACGCCGACCGTCTTGCTAAAGCTGCATCAGCGGAGCATATGCTCATCCCCAGTCAGGTACTATCCTTCGTTCAAATCTCACCATTAATAGACGGCATCAGTGTACAGGAAATAGGTTCTGGGAACTATTGGACAACACCAATAACCTCCTACCTAAAGGACGGCGTGCTGCCTGATGACAAGGAAGCTGCAAGGAAGTTGAAGGTTCAAGCAACATGTTTCATTCTGATTAAAGACGTTCTATACAAAAGGGGCTTCTCTCGACCGTATCTGAGATGTCTCATCCCCAAGGAGGCAGACTATGTCATGCGAGTAGTCCATGAGGGAATTTGCGGGAACCATTCTAGGTCACGATCATTAGTGCACAAACTCATCCGGGTAGGATACTATTAGCCTACCATGCAGAAGGATGCCATTGCTTATGTCAAAACATGTAATAAGTGCCAAAGGTTTGCCAACCTCATCTGGTGGCTGTCATAAGAACTCACTCCAATGACGGCACCATGGCCTTTCGTGCAATGGGGATTGGACATCATGTCGGTCCTCGACAGCAATTCGACAGCTGAAATTTCTAGTGGTCGGTATAGACTACTTTACCAAGTGGGTGGAAGCCGAAGCACTGGTCACCATCACGGAGAAAAATATATGAAGCTTCGTATGGAAGAACATCGTCTGCAGGTACGATATACCTAGAGTGCTGGTCTTAGACAATGGGAAGCAGTTCGACAACAACGCATTCAGAGACTTTTTCTCACAACTAGGGATCAAGAATCACTACTCATCTCCCGCCCACCCTCAGGCCAATGGACAAGTTGAGATAACGAACCGATCCTTGCTCAAAATCATCAAGACCCGGCTCGAGGGGGAAAAGGGTATATGGCAAGAGGAATTGCCAAGCGTCTTATGGGCGTACAGGACGACGGCAAGGACACCTACAGGAGAGACACTGTTTTGACTAGCATATGGAAGCAATGCGGTCATTCCAGCTAAAGTTGGGCTCACAAGCTACAGAGTAGGAAACCATGATGAGGGTAGAAACGACGAAGCAATGCACCTGCAGCTTGATCTGGTGTACAAGGTCAGAGCAACGGCTGAGCAAAGGTTAGCACGATATCAAGACCTCATGGCCAAGCACTACAACTTTAGGGTTAGACATAGGGACTTCTAGGTTGGAGATCTTGTCCTAAGAAGGGTAACAAGCGTCGCAAAAGACACCTCCCAAGGAAAGCTAGGACCTAATTGGGAAGGACCTTACAGGATCGCATCATGGCATAGGAAGGGAACTTACCACTTGGAGACACTGGATGGGCAGAAGTTGCACCACCCTTGGAACACGGAGCACCTGAAGAAGTACTACCAGTAGACAGTAGCATGGACGACAATACTCCTCATTTCCATTTTATTGCTTTTTAGTTAAATTTTTATTCCTTTTAAGCCTGAAGGGTAGATTTTTAGTTTTCCAAAAGACAATTTCTATACGCGTATTCATCACAATAAGAGGAGTTATTTAGAAATGCCATGTGTATGCTATCTACATTTCTACATGATCATTAAGCCTAAAGGGGACGGACTCATCCCAAAGGGGTGAATTGAAATTATTAAGTCCATAAAGTGGAAAGGTTCATCCCAAAGGGATGACTCCAGTTTACCCAGTCCACATAGTGGACAGATTCATCTTAAAGAAATAACTGATATTTAAACAAGTCTATAAAGTGGATGGGTTCATTCCAAAGGGATGACTCAAGTTTACCCAGTCCACATAGTGGACGGATTCATCTTAAAGAAATAACTTATATTTAAACAAGTCCATAAAGTGGACGGGTTCATCCCATCGGGATAGCTCAAGTTTATCCAGTCCACATAGTGGACGTATTCACCTTAAAGAGAACTCATATGTAAACCAGTCCATAAAGTGGACGGGATCATCCTAAAGGGATGACTTAAGTCCATCCAGTTCACAAAGTGGACAGGTTCATCCTACATGATTGACATATATTTGTTTAGTCTACAAAATGGGCGGACTCATCCTAACCGATGATCTATATTCATGAAACCACAAACTGGATGGATTTGTCCCAAGAATTAATCTAGATATATTAAGTCCAAAATAGACGGATATCTTGTAAGGCACATAATCAAAATATTATAAAGGCCCATAAATGGAGAAGTCTACATACAAAAGCAATAAGCAACGGTTAAATTAACATAAATGTTGTTCTTCCAAAAGATCTTTACATTTGAATAAGAAAAACTAAACCAAGTAAAAAAAGAAAAAAGTAAAGACTACTCCTAGACCACGGGGTCCTCTCCGTCCTTCCCCTCAACCATCGGGTCCTCCTCAAGTGGACGAGCTTCATCACCAAAAGGTTTGGCTTGATCTACAGGAGGAGTCTCCTCATCACCAAGAGGTTTTGTCATAGGGTCGTTAGCAAATAAGTCGTCGGTACCCACAGAATAGACGGGTTGAGCTAGGGTCGGGGGCTAGGCATCAATGGAGATATGGGAGAGGTCGAGGTCAGGGAAAGAGGCTTTGACCTGACGGATGCAATCGTCAAAACCATCAGCAAAGGAGTCGCCAATCTCCTTTAGGAGGTCGTCGAAGTCACGATATTCCCTTATCGCAACATCCTTAGCATGATGGAGTTGACTCTTAGCCTTCGAGATCTCTACCTCTTTGTCCTTAAGAATTCTGTTCAACGCTTCAACTTATGCCTCTGACTCCTTTAAGAGCTGTTTGGTCAGATCAAGCTTCCCTATTTGGACATCTTTCCAGGCCAACAGCTCCTGTACCTCCATCTCCTTGGCACCCAGCTTCTCTCTCAAACGGCCCAGTACCGTCTCATGGGATACACAACAATCCATAAGCCCTTTCATCATAACCACCCCCTACAGGAAACAGAGACAAAGTTTAGAGTAAGACGACAATAGGACGGGACAAAGAATAGTGATGAATAGACATACCTGTGCCAGGCTAAAGAGGCCCGTCTCCCCCATGGCCTCTGTAGCGTGATTACCCAAGTCCGAGTAGTCATCGTCCTTGATGATGGACGAGAGTTTCTTAAGCGCATAACTTGAGTCCTCACGAAGGAGGACGGGGCGCTCTTCGGCGATGGGAACGTGGCCCTTCATCAGGTTTTTCCCCATCCCCGGGCCAGGCTTAGGGGGCAACTTGGCTGGAGTCTTGCCAAAGTTAGGCCCCATCACCACCTTAGGATTCTTGGGTGGACGGTCCACCTTCTCCGACGGCTTCCTTTTAGTTGATGGATTAGACTAACCCGTCGCCTGAGGGGGTAAGCTCCCCTCCTACTTTTTCTTAGCAGCAGCCTGCTGCTTGATGTAGGCCCATCTCCTACTATCTTCCATTTTTGAAGATGGACAGATAAAGAGTTATACAACTACTAAGTATTAAAATAAAAAGAAAAAAAGAAAAGCCAGAGTAACAGGCTTACGTTTGCGCACTTGGCGGTCGTAGCGATGGGCAGTTTCTGTAGGTTCTGGACCGTCACAGTACCAGTTAAGAGTGTCTAAAGTAACTAGTTTAGCCCACGTCCTCTCCGATAGCTTGGTGGTCCTGAAGATCTTTTCCAAAAAACTCCACTGCTCAAGGGAGATTTCTGGATGGTCTTAAGCTGCAATAAGGGACGGTTAGAACAATAAACAAAGCAAGTTAAAGAATGGAACCTAAGACGGACAGACACCTACCATACGGGGGCATTATACCCCAGGTTTTGTCTACAGGCATGTTTTCCTGGTCGCCGGGATGACACATCCAGTCATACCCTTGGATGAAAATGTAACGACTTTTCCAGTTTCTGTTGGAATCCGATGTCTCACATACTAATTTAAGTAACGGACTCCTCTGTAAGAAACTGTACATACCCCTGGACTGGGTGATCTCAGACAGACGGTAACAGTGGAAAAACTCTTCCACCGTCAACCTACACACCTCATCAAACATCACCCTGTATAAAACTTCCATGCCTAGGAAAACCCTCTAGGCATTCGGGGAGATTTAGGTGACGGCGAGCCCTAAGTATTGAAGAAGATGACGGTGAAGAGCACTCAATGGGAATCTAAGTCCTGCTTTCAGCATTTGCTCGTACACTCCGACGTCAACAACACCCCTATAGTAACACTTTTCGGACTTGTAGGGTAGACGGATGGGTATGTGGACAGGTATCTGATACTTCTCCCTAAGAGTATCGAAGTGTGTTTGTTTAATGGAAGAAATGAAATCATTAGCCGTCCACAATGGAAGCATGATAAACTCCCTAAGTCCATCAAGACCTATAACGGATTGAGTGGGGGGTTCAGCACCGGCTTAACCGTCATTGGAGTCACTTTCTGACCCCTCCATGTCCAAATCCTCATCCCTTGTGGAAGGTGAGGTGGCCGATAGATTCCTTTCATCACTTGAGGTGCTGGGGTCATCCTGACCTGACCGAAACAACTCATCGTAGCCTACTCCTTCGCACACACGATTGCTCACTCAACGCACTAGACATGTCACCTACACATGACGAATAAACCCTAAGACTCTGACGAGTTCACATAGACGACGGGTGTGCAAGATTTAAATAAGTTGTAAGGGAATTCAACATAAAAAATACTTACCAGTTGGAAAGAACAGCAAGGAAGGTGTGGCTGACGGTTGCACCAAGTAGACAGAAGGCAGAGTTAATAAGATAGACGGAAGCGCTCTGATTGAAGATTCATTGCGGAAAGTAAAAATGAGAAGGAAGGAAGCGCATATATATAGAGGTAACGGCACGGAAGACGAAGGGACGCTTTGGTTCGAGTGACTAACCACTAAAAACATGCCACGTGCCCCTACAACATTTATTACTCTAGGCTAGCCTGTCAATCAGAACGCATCTCCCAAAGTTAAAGTTAGACCATCACTCCACGTATCCGTCCTTACATTATGCGACGGACTCGTAGAGTGAGGGGACAACTGAAGAGGGTAAAATGGATGTAGACAGTCTCATTCTACTGAACCAGTCACGAGCGATGGTACTTTTAGCTCGTAATCAAGAAGATGGGGGGCGCGTACACGAGAAGACAGACTCTCCATGGAGGACGGATAAGATAGCGGATGGATACAAAGTGGACGGTGGCAAGGTCACGTGGCATCCACATGGTTTAAGTAGTCCTCAAGGAACTTCAAAAGGAAATATCTTGTGCCTCACGATTAACCCTAATCAACAAAATCGTTATATGGAAAGGATCCCGTAAAATACGTACTTTTATGAGGATCTTCCTTATTAGGAAAAGTTTCTCTTCCCCAAGAAACGAAGGTCGGTTCCACACTACTATAAAAACCCCAAAACCCTCAGAAAACAAGGTACGCATAATTTACCCAAGCTCTGGCACTCTAGAGTGGTGAAAGTTTTCTAACTTAACCTTCGGAGGGTCTTTGGCTGGTACCACACCGGTACTCTCTTAAGGTCTTCTTTTTCTGTGTTGCGCAGGTATTGTCTTGAGCACGTGAGGACTGTGTGACTCACTGATGATTTTCGGTATCATCAGTTTTATTTTTTAAGCAATTTAATATCAAGCAATGAAAAAGTACAAACAAATTATACTTTTCATAATGTCAAAATTCATCTCAAAATCGACCCAATTCAATGTACAATCAATGCTGGCTAATCAAGGAGTTCAATAAAACAATTAGACAATATTAAAGGAACATTCAAAGACTTGCAAACATTGTTTTGGAACATTTTTTTTTAATAATAAATTTAATGCAACAGAATATGTAAACAATGTCTTTTGTAATGGTAAACAGTGGCATCAATTTAAATCAAATAAAACATGAAAAAAACCTATATATCATAATTTTTATTCAAGTTACAATATCGTCTTTTATATTAAAAAAAATAAAAGTAACGGTATAAATTTAAAAAAAAAACGTTATATGATCCTTTTTTTGGAGTTATTAAAAAAAAAAAGTAAACAATGACATAATTTTTTTAAAAAAGCCTTAAATTTTTCGGTTGACATACCTTCTTCACATGAATGATTGTGTTGGCTTTATAAGAAAATCCTTCTGTCAAAGAACTTGTAAACCTGTGAGTCTCTTTACCAAAAGACGGTGTTGTTATATATATTGAAAAAAAATCCATAAAAAAAAGTAATGGTATAAATTTTTTTTAAAAAAAAACACGTTATATGATCCTTTTTTGGGGTTATTAAAAAGAAGTAAACAATGACATAAATTTTTTTTTTTTAAAAGCCTTAAATTTTTAGGTTGACATACCTTCTTCATATGAATGATCAAGCTGGCTTTATAAGAGAATCCTTCTACTAAAAACTTGTAAACTTGTGAATCTCTTTACCAAAAGACGGTGTTGTTATATATATTGGGAAAAAAAATCCAAAGGAAGAAAAAAAAATTCCAAAGCTAAAAAAGGACAGAGGAGTTTATTGATATCAAAGGAGGATGTTACAAAATTTTTAGGTTGACATACCTAAAATTTTTAGGTTGACATACCTTTTCCCAGATGAATGGTTGTGTTGGCTGTCATATAATTCTTTTTGTCAAAAAACCTGAGTGACACATCTACAAAAAGTGATAAGGTGGTTGCTTATGGTTTTGAATTTGGATGATAATTGATAACCTGATTTAATAACTTGAGAGATATAGTTTATAAATTAAATAAAACAAAAACGTGAGAGGGAGAGGGAGAGAAAAAGAAAAGAAAAAGAGAAGCTATTATAAATATATATATATATATATATATTAAAAGTGGAGAGGAAAAAAAACGTGAGAGAGTGGGAGAAAAGAAAAAAGTTGTAGCTAAAATCAAGGAGATTTTAATTTGGATTATAACTTAGAAACTTGAGATATATGTTTAACAAGAAAAAAAAAATAGAAAAGAAAAAAAAAAAAAAAAGCAATGTGGTATATGTTAGAGAATTGGAACTAAAATTTAGGAACAAAATAGGAGTAGACTGAGTAGTTGGTAAATTGCTTAACCGTAAGATATATTAGAGAGTTGGAACTAAAATTTAGGACCAACCCACTTGTAAACTGTTTTTTTTTTTTTTTTTTTTTTTTTTAAATAGCTAAAATTTAGGAGTTTTTAAATTAGCAATTTTACATATATAACCCTAGAATTTAAGCTTTATAAACTGGTAAATTTGAGGGTATTTTGAGCATTAAAATTGAGAATTCCAAACAGGGGAAACCCCTTAAATAGTAGTATAGATACACTGAGAATTAGAAAATGATAGTAGTATAGTTTAGGTTTACTTCGCTTTCATATAAGAAGCATGATAGATTGTTAGAAGTGTGTTTTGTTTCCTATTTGTTTGCAGTTTCTAGGTTTGTGTTTCTGGGCGTGTATGAGTGCACATGCTTTATGCATGCTTACGCATACTCGTAATATGTGTACGCATACACATAGGATGTGCATACACGGGTAATGCGTGCGCATCCTATGCGTGCGCATTCGTGTATGCGCACGCATACTCATGCCCAGAAGCCTAGATTCAGGTTTTTTAAAGTTCTATTTGTTTTGTCCAGCTTTCTTCCACATGCTCTATTTCTGATAGGTTTAGTTTCACATGTTTAGGTTTTTAGGTCAGTAGGATAACATGCTTAGCCTTGTTTTATTGTTAGATGAATGATTAGGTTGGATGAACAACATGAACATGCATAATCACATAAACATGCATTAATGCATAAGTGTTGTGATGCAGAGAGGTAAGTAAGTCATACATATGAATATTAACATGCATTTTCCTTTGAGTGTTAGGCATGATATGGATGATATCTATGTTTGGATATTTTGATGTTTAGCTTTGGATATTGAATATGATTGATTGAATGCCATGGTCATATGCTACTATCTTATCTTTGTTGTTTCCCCATGATATGCTTGTTGCCCTTGGAAAGTATGTATGAATTTCATGATAGATGAATGCTACAGTTTTGGGATGATATGCCATGTTGTTTGCTTTAGATGCATGATTAGATTATGTGTGAGTTTAGAATAACATGTTAGAAGACCCTTTGATGTGACTAGGATTTGGAACACAATGAGTGGAGGCCGACTTACAGGTCAGGTGGGGTTAGGTACCTAACACCTTCCCATCTCCATACCTAAACTTTGGACATGTGCTCTGGTAAAGATCAGTCCTTCCACAAAGGCGCTACATATATGGTTCCTAGACCTAATCTAGGTGGCGACTCCATTTATACCCTGGGGACTCCACTGGGGACAGAGAAGTTTGACTCCAATGTGTTCCATCCCCTAATCCTAACAAAGGCTCTTCTAATATTGTTTTGTACACACTCTCACTCAGCCCTTTGTCATGGTTGGTGATTAGTGGGAAAGTGGAGGCTCTATTTAGGGCCAATACTTTCCGAACTTCATCCCAACAACTAACAATCCGTGTCATTGCCTATGATGGGCTTTAAGTACATTAAAAGTTTGCCACCAATCCATATGGGGTTCACTTAGGCTCAAGGTTGGAATAATGGCTCACCTACTAGAGAGTGACCTATTGATCTATCCCTTTAGCTTTAAGGAGCTTACCCACACATAAATAGATCCTAGATCCTATCAAAAGAGGGTACCTTTTATATCTCTTGTTTGTTCAACCATATATCTTATGATCACCTAATTCTAAAAGACAAATAAAATGTCCAAGAGTTATGACATACCCTAAGATTTTGGGATGAAAAGAAAAGAAGTATGTCACATATAAGAGTCTTGTCCCTAAACCCAAAGGTATGTCCTAACTTGAAAGGTTCATAGGGCCATAGCCCAAATCAAGGCCTTTTTGAAAAACAAAGTCTTGAGCCTAAGGTAACAATTATGCTATAAGCCTAGTATCCAAGATCCTACAAAGTCAAATGAATCTCTATAGTTTTGGGCCTTCTTGTTGTATGAGAAGGTCAAAATGATGTGAGACTCATGGGTCTTGATAGAAAGCCCATAATGTATTATAGCTAGAAGGCTACTTCAAAAAAGTGATGATAATGAATGAAAATGAAGAGCCCAAAGGTGATGAATACATTGTTGACCCATATTTGAGACAAATGGTTGAAAATCTATAAGCACATTCTAATGAAAGCCCACGAGTGAAAGATGAGAGTACTTTGTAAATGGACCAAGCCTAATGAAACAAGGGCGAGGCCCATGAGAGGAAAGGGAGTGAATTCTGTAATTGGGCCTTCATTAAAATGGACTTAAAGATCTTCTTAAGAACATCTAAATGAAAGAAGCTTTTAATTTGGGACACGAACTTAATAAAGAATGATTTCTTTTCAAGCACCATTGCACCACCGAGACAAAGTAAGCACGTCCCTACCTCAACTTGGGTTCAGCAAAGTGACGGAAGACGTTTGACTAAGGTTGATATCCCACCACAAAAAGAAATGGCCACTCCAAGTGACTCGCCTCACTAAGTTGGAAGAAGGTAATTTTAGTAAAGAGTTACTAAAATTTATATATAATGAAATTAGATTTCATAAAATATATAAATAACTAAAAGATTAAACTGGAAACTCAAGAAATAAAATAGTTGTTTACAAAGTGACAGTTTATTCTGACTATGTTCACTATGAATGTTTCATGGAGGGGTCAAACGATATATATTAGAGTCTTGAGATATAATTTATTAATAAGGCTTAGATTGCAATTCTATTTCCATAGTAACTTTGGCTTTTGTCAAGAGTTGATGGAAGCCTAAAACTCATTGGAACTAGAATCTTATTTGTCCCCTTGGTCCCATCCTAAGCCACACACTAAAGTCCAATTAAGCTGGCCCAAAAGACTAACCTAATTAGATAATTAGTTGTTTATTTAATAAGAACTATTAAATAAAATAACTGTCTAGGTAGTTAAAACGTATGTACGATTAAAAGAAGGAAAAAAAAATTTCTCTATATCATCTTAGGAACAGATTTTTGAAAATCTAACAATTGAATAACATGTTTTTTATGTTCTTAATGCATATGTCAAATTTCGTGTTAATCAGATGTTATTTTCTATTTGATTCATAAACTTATTTTTATGCATAATTTTATATACAAATATTTTTAACATTTGATTAATAACACAACTATTAATCTTTGATTTTCTCAAAATTTTGTGAGCATGAAGAATGTAAGAAAATATAATCTAATAGTAGATTGTCAAAATTTACACCCAATAAAAAGATACTAAGGGTGTGTTTGGTTAGAATGATGGAAAAGTAGGAGAATAGAAAATTGTGAGAGGATAGAAAAGATTTCAATTTCCCTCATTTTTGTTTGGTTGGGAGTAAAAAAATGAAAGGATGGAAAAAATGATTTTGTATAAATTTACTCATATACTCTTGTTAAAAAATGATGCTCGATTAAAACAAAAAAAGTGATAAGCAACCAAAAAAAATCACCCAAATTTATTTATTTTTAAATCATTTCTAAAAAAAAAAAAAATAAAAAAAAAATAAAAAGACACACAAAGCACCACGCCAAGAAATCATAAGAAAAAAAATATATAAAAAAATAAATAATAAATAATAAAAAGAGGAGGCAACGTTGCCCAAGAAACCATAAGGAAAACAAAAAGCCAAAAAGCAAAGCACCACGCCTAGGAAATCAAAAGGAAGCCAAAAAAAAAAAAAATAGCAACTAGACTTTGCCTATGCACTGCACATGGGCAATTTTGTCATTTTACCATCAAACTCCCTTCATCCAGTTTTCTCTCCATTTTGGAAAGATAAATTGTGTAAGCCCGGGTGAAAAATGCCTAGGCCCCACATAAAAGTTTTATTTCCCCCCTTCCTAACCAAACAACACAAACCCATTTTCTCTCCAAAGTTTTTCATCCACCTTATTTCACCTCCAAACAAATACACCCTTAATAGAGTTGTTGCCATTGGCTAATCTATAGCCAAATTTTGTCCAAGTCCTTGTATCAATCTCCTTCTCTTTTCATGAATATGTTCTTCACTCTCTTTCCTCTTTTATAACTTCAATGCTATTCCTCTATTAAGTTTTTTTTGTCATCATAGTACAGTAAATGAGTCTGCAAGCGGCCAAATAGACCCCCTTTTTTTTTTTTTTATCTAAGGAAAAAGAAAAAGGTTTGTCAAGAAAAGTCATGGTAACTTCATTTTCAGAACAACCTCATACACCCACTTGTAGCTCATCCTGCCACTCATTATTTATCCAAACCATTCATTGACACGTGCTGCTTCGGATTAAGCTCAAAAAAGTGCAAATTTGGAAGCTACGGAACGTACCCAGAAACATACTTTTAGAGAAATTGGCACATATCAAAATATAATGGTCCATCTATTATAAGCTTATCTCCTGGAAATGTCTTGGAAACATCAAGATTTAAGCCCATGCAATAAATATCAAAAGCTAAGGGCGGCACTAACTGTTGAAACTGATTGGGACTACTGACTAAATCAAAGCTTAGGCAATGCACCTATAAATATCACCCATAGCTTGTGTTCATGCTCATCCACAACCATATCCTCTTCCTACAAGAACAGTACTCCCTCCTTTTGTTTAATGCTTCAACTTAACTCCTTGATGGCAAACTCACGAATAGCAAAGTTTGTAACAGAGGTTGCACCTCCACAATATATTAGTGTCATGAGGTACAAAGCAACAAAGATGCTGGATACAATAAATGAAGAAGAGAGAGATGCTAATGCAACAAGCTTTCTACCTTCATCTCCAAAAAATTCGTCCTCGTCATCTTCCTCTTCTCCTTCAGCTTCTTCAGCAACTCTTAATGCTGATGCTTTCTCAAAGAAGTTCATAGGTCTTTTCTGATCTTTGATCACTAAAATCCTTGAAGGCTGAACACATGCTTGTGTCTTGAATGACAGCACTGTTTCACAACATACTGCACTTCCATGAGCCTAATCTCATTTATTTTTGGAGAGAGACTATAAAGTGACCACTGTATCAGGCAATGTAATTGATGGAATTAATGAGAAACTATGTTCTCATTTCTAATGTACAGAGCAAAAATTTTATATTAATAAAGAAAATATTGCTAAGGCTTTGGCATGTAATCCACATTCATAGTTGCCTCAAGATATATTGCAGAGCAAGTAAATTTCTTGTGGTGCTGCACCTCACTGTCAGTGTCAGCTTTGACAAAGGTGGCAATCTTCTTCCCTCAAACCAGCCAATCCATAGTATAAATAACATTAACTCAAGCCTCTGGTTATACGCAAGGATACTAGAAGAACTAAAAGGCAAGATAGTTAGGCCAAATATCTTTTCATATATATAGATTTATGCTCAATTTATACATGCTGCACCTTTAAAAAAATTATATCATTCAAGAAGTTTTTGTTTCAACAGTGTTTTTTTTTTTAACCTACAGTCAGATTAAATCTCTCTTCCACGACCACCAAGCTTATCCAATATCAAGGTAATTACTCATAAGAACATCTATCTGTAAAGTCTTCAAAATTATTCTTTTGTATTCTTGAATCCTCACTATACTAAACAAACTAACTTATGGGTTTGATACTAAACGACTTCCAATTATTGTGAAAGCTGGCATACGAGATAAGCCTGCAGAGGAGATTTAATCTAACCAAGGGTACAGCAAAATATTGAATAATGATAATTTTTTGACAAAGCTGCACAACTTAATAACTTTTAGTTGGATAAATAATTTCTTCATTCCATCATCAAATAACATATACTCTCCATAGTATATGCTTTTTTATTTTTTGATGACATATTACTTTACTCAGATTAGTTGTACGTCGTAAAGCATACTATATAACAATCCTCACTGTTAATCAAACTCTTACAAGCAACTGACCTCACCTGCCAGAACCAGTTATCGAGTAATCCAAAGGCTTTACACCCCTAAGGGGCTAAGCAGTTTATCCTCATGCCTAGAAGGTCATAGTATATGTTTTAACACGTCAAATTTCATATCAATCAAATCCTTTACTATCCAATCAATATATATCTCTGTGTGTGTGAGAAATATAATAAACTAAGATTTCCTGTATTGATGGTCTTGATATTTGAGGAGCACTGAAGATATAAGGAGAACTTGTAAACCAATAGCTGGTTTGTCACAATAATCATCTAATAAAAAATTATTGAATGGTATAACATTAACAAGATTTTATTTCTGGATAAATATTATATTCCTTGATATAAACGAGAAATACATCAGGCCTCACTTGAATCCAACAATATATACATAAATTAAACTGCTCCATTGGAATTTTATAGCTATACCCACTTCCTAATATATATGCTCCACTAGAGAGAGAGAGAATACATCGAAATGTTATGCTACCAATCAATGAATTTCCCACATAGTTGCCTTGCCTGATATGGTAAAATATCAGCACACTATAATAGAGGACTGAAAAGGCCATGTTATATAGTATGATATACTTAGAAGCAGATAAACAGCAAACAGCCATTGCTCTCTTCCAGTGTGCCAAACAGACAATTGTGTGCAAAATTGGGCAACTGAAAAATCAAGGGAAGACACTAGAAACACAAGAAAACCAGCTGCACAGATATTCAAGATTGCAGCATAACTATATTAAAAAATTTTAATAAAATAAAAACCAAAAGGCTAAAGTGATAAAATATACACAATTTTCACTACAATGCCAAGACTATCAAAGATTTTGAGGTTTTTCCCCTACAGACTCAATCTCCTTTACCTTGTCAGCTATATACTGGACCGTTTTTGACAGATCTTGCGTATGCTCTTCAATGTGATTGAACAGAAGGTCTATAGTTTTTCTAAGTGAAGCAGAACGCTCTCTCTCAAGGAGCAGCTGTCGAGTTAATTCTTGAATCTTCATGTTTTCATTCTACAAAGACATATAGAAGGAGAAGCTTATTTTAAAAATGTAACATAAAAGAGAGGACAGATAGTGGGAGAAAAGCATAATACAAATGAAATTCAGTTGATCTACAAAACCAACTTTAGACTGATCAATCTGCAAACTATAACCCTACAAGGTCCTCTGTTTAAGCCTAGTACCACTGGACTCACTTGATCACTTTTTGTTGGATACTTGGAATGAGAGAATAGGATGACTCCCCCCACTTACAAGATAACTGCTTAATAGGCATAGCATCCTTATTAGCAAGCATCTGATCAAATTTAAACTGAAAAGTTCTGCGAGGTATTTATTTTGACAGGATTTAAACAAAAGACACCAGAAAAATATTTCATTCCCAAGAGCAGTATGGCAGAGAAGGTGGTAAAAGTGGAAAAAATAAATATTTTATGCATTTTTCTTAAAAATAATATAGTAGCTGAGAGTCTGAGACTTAGACAAACATAAAGAAAAAAAAAAAATTTTGCTAGGTAATTATGGGGGATAGAACCCCCGAGCTCATAGATACACATGATACCGGGTACCACCAGGCTACAAGGCCCGGTGGTAACATAAAGAAAAAAATTTAAACAAGGAAAAGAGAAAAGGATTTACTAGTCAGCTGAGAACATTTTTTCGACTCCTTGAAATACTCTTTTCTCTCCTTTTTTATTTAAAAAAAACCCTACTACTGGACAATGATGTGAATTTTTTTTTGGAAATAGTATGTATTATGAATTGCCTACAGAGTCCAAGGGCTGTAGTGTCTAACTTTGCAATGCATCACACACTAAGATTACTGCACAAGCTTTCATGCAGATTTCCAATGAGACAAATGCAGAACTTCTCAGTCCGAATTTGTATTAGTCCAAGCGAATATGTCTGTCAAGGGCAGTAACGGTGAACAAAGAAACACTGTTTGGGAAACGGTACTATATACATCTTTTTTGTTTTGTTTTTTCTTTTTTTTAGTCAGTACTACTTATCATATTTTCAGATGGTGCATATAGTAGATTGGAAATTATCTCACAACAGACTCAAAGAACCAAAAGAAGACAATAACTCACCGGAATTTGATTTATAATTGAACAGTTTTGAGAGTTCACTGCAGTCAACGCATGAGTGTGCTCCTTCACAAACTTTGTGACAACCCATTTTCCAGTACTTAGTTTTCTTACCGAAAGCATTGCCTTGCAACCCACCCTAGTGGGAGTCCGTGGCTTAATGTTTTTCTTATTAATATCACACCTATAAGCTTTTCTATAACCCTCTTTGTTACAAACAATTGTTCGACCAATGACAGATCCATCAAGTTTAGAGCGAGATAGATAGTTTATCCGAGTTATGAAACCAACACGCATGCTGTACGCACTGTAAAAAGCATGTGCTGCTTCTTCGGACTCAAATTCCTGACCCACATATGGTTCATCTCCTTCAACTACAGTTCCTCCCTCCCTAGAAGATTCATGAGTCATTTCATCATTTTGTCCAAGACAAGAAACCTCTTCAAATGAACTTCCTATCATTGCGCCATCATTACCAAGTTCAAGCTCAATATCAGTTGAATTATCTCCTACCCCATTTTGAATGTCCACAGCAAGTTCAGGATCCACTGTAACATTCCAAATTTAGAGATATTACCTTCTGTCCTCATATCAAAGATCATACAAATGAACTCATGTCCATAATATCAATAGACTTAAATAGTTAAATGGATCTTAGAAATCGGTAATCAGACTGGCTAACATGCATTGCATAACCATAAAAGAGACTATAAACACAAAAACAACAGAATTGGACAATAACCAATTTCAATAGAAATGAAAACAAAGACCTCTCTATGTCCCTCTCACGACAAGCACACGCACAACCAAAATGGGCCCTCAGAATCAGTATTTGAAGTTGCTAATACACATTCCACAGCCATAAAAGCTATCACAAACATAAAAAGAACACAATTTCACATTAACCCAAATTTGAAATAAATGGAAACACTAAGACCATTCACTCAAGAGTCAAAACCAAATAAACTTGCACTAAAATCAAAAACAGAAACTACAAATGTTGCACTAAAATGGGATACATTGGACTCAGAATGAGAGCACCCAAAAAAAAAAAAAAAATCCTTTTTTTTTTTTTTTTTTATAAGAAAAAAAATCCCTTTTTTCCTTATAAAACCCAATTGAATTTTAAATCAAAGAAAGTCCCATTTTCCATATGAAATGATATGATAGATACAGTAGACATTCACATTAGAATTTAGAATCTTGAAAATTAGAAATTAAAAATATAAATTTCCCTTAAAGCTAATTCTGGGGTCTGATTTTGGGATAAAAAGGAAATTTTGTAAAGTGAAACTTACTGAATCATTGAGATTTTGTAGCCGAAGATCCTTCCAGAGACAGCAACTGATCCAGAGCAGAGACTAGAGAGAGAAAGAGACAGTGATTTTAGATTTTTTTTTTTTTTTTTTTTTTTTCCCTCTCTCTGTTTGTTGGTTATATGGGCTTTTGGGTTAATAATGGGTCGGACTGGCTCAGCCCATATTATCTGAAAGGGCCGAAACACAGCCCATAATTGGGGTCAATTTGAGTCCAATGAACAATAATTTGACGGTTTTTTTTTTTTTTTTAAGGAAAAAATTTGAATTGATGACAATCCAATATATCAAAGAGGAAAAATGCCAAGAGATCTCCTAAATTTTAGGGTAGTGGCCATGATATCCCCTGAAATTTTATTTTGGTCAATTTACTCCCTAATTTCTTAGAAGTTCCAAATAGAGACATTTGGTAGCAAACACAGATAGAGAGAGACTAGGCCACAGTACAGTAGAGGCACCTCTGGCGAACTCAAGGATAGGTTCTCTATAATATTTTTGAGAAACATGTTCTCTATATAATAGGTTTTGAGTATTTTTTAATTTTATTTGTTGGGTTATGAATTTGAATTTTGTAATGTTTAGGTTTTAAAACTTTGAATTGGAGGTGTAATTGTGGAATTTAAGTGGTTACAACTTATGGCTATTGGTTAAAGTTGTAAATTTATGTTCATTTCAAGTTTGTTTTATAAGCCAAATTTGAGGAAGTTTGGTGGTACTGAAACATTTGCAATCTAGAATAACGCTTAGGGCCGTTTGGTACATGTGTTTAAATACATGTTTTCAGTTTTTATACAATATTACACATATTTTTACACACTTTTTCACCCACAGGTATTTTCAAAAAAAATTTAAAACTGTTGTTTAAACACATGTACCAAACGGGCCCTATTATTTAGAGAAAAATAAGAGATAGGTTGTATTTTCTAGAACATTAAATTAGAATATAGAGGTACGAAGCAGTTTTGATTTATCATGTTATCTTACTCGGTTGCAACTTTTAGTGAAAGTTTATGATTCAATCTACTAGCCCCCTTTCTTTTATCCTATTATCCTACTTGGCGAGATGAAGCCAAGGTTGAAAAGAGGGATGCCGAGGTGGTTGTGGTTAGATCATCTTTTTGTCACTCTTACCATGGTTTCTTTTTTTTCTTCCATAGAAACTAAATTTGGTATTCTAGAGCTCACATGTATCTCACGTATATATTTAGTATTTTAACAGCAAACTAATTGAGGTATTGATTTGGAACTTGTTTGAAGATTAGAGAGTAAATTGGCAATTATAAAATTTCAGGAGTCATGGCCACTGTCCCAAAGTTTAAGGCGTCTCTTGGCATTTTTCCCTTTCAAAGACACACAACAGCCTTGTAACTTAATTGGTTGGCAACTCTTGGTATTTCCAAATAAGACATTTAGGGTTCAAAATTTCAAATCCTCCCTCCTATTGCAATGAAAAGTTTTCATTGCATACTGTTGCAACAAAGTCTGTGGCAAAAGGTTATTGCAACAAAAAGCTTTGTTGCAATAACATTTCATTTTTGGAGAAAAAAACACATACAAGAGAAAGGGAAATGCAAGCACTACAAGAAAAAAGGTATGTTGCAATAAAGTCAAATTTTTTGCAATAAACTTTTATTGCAACAAAAAAAAAAAATTTTTGCACACTGTTGTAATAAAGTCTATGGTAATAAATTATTACAACAAAAAGCTTTATTGCAATAACATTTATTTGCAATAGATTCGTTAAAGTAAAGGACTTTTAATATTTAAAAAAAAAAAAACACTATTGCAACCAAAATAGTTATTGCAATAAAATATCGCAACGATAGTTTTCGTGGCAAAAGGTACAATTGACAATTGATTGAATGATTTTGCAATAGCAAAATTCATTGCGATAGCTTATTGCAACGAATTGGTTTGTAAGAGGTGAAAAAATTAAGATTCATATAACTGATCCCAATGTTGGGATTAATATTTAGTTGAATCAAGTTGCATGTATTTGTTGAAATATTTTTGTCACAGTAGAAGGTGTTTAGTTGTAACCATCTTCTTTTTTCTTGCTGAAAGGTAGATTTCATTCAACAAAGACAAATAAAGCTACAAGCATTCACAACAGAGGACACAAAATCAAAAATACTTCTAGCAACATACACAGATCCAATGCTCCTAAGGATTAGAACATTCACAAGTAACCAAATTCAAAATAGAGGGAGGCAGCTCCCATGGCGCAAGCATAAAGAGTTTTGCACGGTTGCTTTTAGCTTACCTCCTCTTAATTTGGTACATACATGGTATTTAGTCATAAATCATTAATACCAACCTATGCTACTGACTTTTCCAATAATATTTTTGATGTTTTTCATGCAAGATAAAACGTTTGAGCATCCATACTTACAAGCCATTGGATCACGTACGTAAGTACCCACTCTCTACTTTGTAGAAAAAAATCATTTTATACATTAAGTTTAGTGCTATCAATTATTATTTTTTATTAAGCGAATATAGTAAACAAGTAGTAATTGATGTTTGTTATTGAGAAAGTACTCACTATCGACATATAGCACAATAAAAAAAAGGTTTTTGCAACAAAATTTTTTTGTTACATAATGTCAAAGTCATTGCAATGAAATCTTATTGCAAAACAATCATTGCACACTATTATAATAAACTCTGCCACAATTTGTTATTTCAACAAAAGCTTGCGTTGCAATAAACAATTTTTAATATTTTAAAAATAAATTTATTGCGATAACTCAAGATAACAATACATTTTGTTGCAGTAAGATTGTTTAAGTGCACAAACTAATTCTAAATGATTGTTTACACAAAAAGGACTATATACGGGATAGAACTTTTTTTTATAAGCTTCAAATTTTATTCAAATTACAAAAAAGGAATTACAATCCACCTTACACACACAGAAACTAAGACACTTGGCAGATATACAGTTTATTGAAACAAAAGGACTAGGAGGACCTAGAGAGAGTTTGGCAGCTTCATGTGTAGCTACATTACATTCTCTTTTGACCCACAAGAAAGTGCAACGATTAAAGGACTTAGCTAAACATAAAATATTACTGAGTATATTGCTGATAGACTAATTTGGGGTGAAGCATGGAGAAGAAAGGGGGTTAAAGCATGCTTTTGCGTCTCCTTCAATAATGACTTGGTTCCATCCTTCAATCATTGCAAGCTGCACTGCCCAAAGGATAGCATTTGCCTCAACTTGAAGAGATGAGCAAGAGATATAAGTCTTTGCCCAAACTTTTATGACATCACCTTTATCATCCCTTGCAACAGCAACTAGCAAAAAAGAAGAGTTGTCCAATGCAGCATCCACGTTTATCTTGATCCAACCAGTGGGGGAAGGGCTCCATTTATAAGTGATAGGTCCTGTTGGAGGATTTATCTTGGTGGACATTAAGGCTACGTATTTCCTTTCTTTCTGTAGGATATTCTTGATGGATATTTGGATTTCAATGCTGCTACCTTATTGAAGAACCTGGTTTCTCACATGCCATATTTCATCCATTACTAAAGCTACATGGAAGGATACCAACCATGGGTCTTTCGAAGGGCATGGAGCTTTAGGAGGATCAAGTAACAGTTTAATAATACCTTGTATGGATGACATATGATGTTCTTCTGGCTTGAAACCCCGGCAACATGAATACCAAGATGGCTCTGGCAGTTAAACACTAAGAAAGAGATGGACCAAGGATTCTACTTCTTGCTTGCAAAGAACACAGCATACTTCTTGAGATGAGATTCTTCTTTGGAGATTCTCTTTGGTGGGGATGACATTTGATCCAATTCTTTACAGTAACGTCTTCACCATTTCCGGAGCTTTAACTTTCCATAACTTTTTCCAAGAGAACTCTAAGGATGATGGGATATGGTTTTCTTCAATTATAATGCAGTAGGCTGATTTGACTATGAATTTTCCTTTAGGATTAGGAACCCATATCAGCTTGTCTGGCTTGGCTCTGGTGGAGATAGGGATGGATAAAATGGTTTCAGCTGATTCCGAGTCAAAAGTGTGTAGGACAAGATTGGTTTTCCATGCATGCACATGGTGGTCTATAAGCTGAGAAACCATGATTAGACCTGAAGAGTCTGCATCATCTTTGGCCTTAGGTCTGAATTCTTGTAACGAAGGGACCCAAGGGTCTTGCTAGATATTAATTGACGTTGTATCAAGTACCTTTCACTTCTCACACCTTCAATAGCTTTCCAAATTGGGGATGCCACCTTTGCTGGACTGCTATACAGCTAGTCTTGCATAACCTTGTATTTGGCTCTCAGAATAGATAGACATAAACTATCATGCTTTGAAGCAATCATCCAGGCTAGTTTTACGAGTAACACATTGTTGACATCTTTGGTTTTTTTTGAAACCAAGACCTCCACATCACTTTGGAGAACACAACTTATCCCATGCTTTTCAAGCTAGAAATTTTCCCTAAGTCTCTTTCGACTTCCACCAAAATCTTCTTGATATGGCATTAAGTTTATCATAAACATAATTTGGGATTTTGAAGGAGGACAAGGCGGGTGCATCTCCCAGCATAAGATAGGCATTTGCTCCTCCATCCCATTAACCTAGCCTCAAGTTTATTCTGGAGAAATTTGAAATCTCTTGAAGGAGATCTCGTGAGGAACAGCAGAGCCCCTAGGTATTTGGCATCCTTCTTAAAACTCTTTGTTTGTAGGATTTACTCGATGGCTCTCGATGATTGCTTTTGAGTGTGCTTAGAGAAGTGTATTCCAGATTTGCTTATGTTTAAGCTTTGCCCATGTTGGAAAAACATGGTTTGTATAGCATATAAAACACACACAACGGAAAATTAACGGATTTACTTCATTTACAATTGATAACATGTACTATGTAAATTTCAAAATTTAAGAATAGGAGAGCGTACCTTGATACGGTGAAATTCAAAACCAAAGATTAGAAGTACTTGGGAACACTTTTAGTCTTCACTCCAATTCCACTTTTGCCCAAAAAGTATGGTCTTTCAATCAATTTACACGCATGTATTCAAGGGAGATTAAGAGAGTAGCTTACACTTTCATACACACCATTTCCATACATATAAAATTTTGTATGTTTCTCTCTTTATATATAACTGATTATCTAATTGGGCTAGCCTTTTAGACCATTCTAATTGGGCTTTAATATGTGGCTTGGAGTGGGACCAAAAGGGACAAATAAGATACTAGCTCCAATGGGTTTAGAACTTTTCTGTCAACTCTTGACAAGTTCAAAATTACCATTAATTATATTTAATATCACTATATAAATATAATTGCACTCTAGGTCTTATTAATAAATTATATCACAAGACTTTATTATACATTCAACCATTTCATTAAAATATTCGTAGTAATACAAAGTCATGAATGTTGACTGCCACTTTGAAGATTACTACATCTTAATCCTTGAGTACCCGGTTTAATCCTTTAAGTTATTCATCATATATTTATGAAATCCAATTTCATAAATATATACTTTAGTAACTTCTTACTAAAGTAGTTAGGCCTAACATTCTGAATAACCAAACCCATTAAACCTATCTCAAGGGAATATTTTTTATCTTCGTTAAGAGATTATAAATTTCATCTTGAAAATATATGTTCCTTCAACATTAAATGTGGCTACCCAACATACTGAGATTTTAATCGTGACTTTATATCTCACTCCTGATATATCAAAGCAACCTACACTTCATGATCAGGTTCATTATTTTCTTAGGATTAAGAGTTGATGCAAATACAAGTCGTGAGATTTATTATTTATTTGACAGTCGTTAGTAGAATAATAAATCTCACAGTGACCCAGTTCAATATGTCTTAACACTTAAAACATATCACCATATCAACTAGAAGTCTCCACTTCCATGATCAAGACAAATTATCTTAGTTGATATGTTATAGTTTTCGTAGATGAAATGCCCAATTTCATCACCGACTATGAACTAAAATTCTGAGTTTACAAAGAACTTGTGATTTATATCTTTTATGACTAAATCACATAAATCACATACTATGCATCTTATGGACTATATGACAATGTTCAAATATTCATGTTATCATTATTTTAGATAATAATAAAACAATTTTATTAATAACAACATAATGTCATACATAGCATCATACAATAGGATTTAAAGGGCACATATCCTAACAATCTCCCACTTGCCCTAAAGACTATTGTGCATTAATCTAACTCTCATTCCCTCTAAATATGACTCAAAAGTCCTTTGGGATAAGGTTTTGGTAAAGGGATCTGCTAGATTACTTGCACTATCAATCTTTGCTACTACTACATCTCCTCGAGCAACAATGTCTCGAATGATATGATACTTTCTTTCTATGTGCTTTCATTTCTTGTGATTCCTTGGATCTTTGGATTGTGCAATCGCTCCACTATTGTCGCAAAACAATGTGATAGGAACTTGCTCCATTCTCATAACACCAAGATTAGAAAGGAATTTCTTGAGCCAAACAGCTTCCTTTACCGCTTCACAAGCAGCAACATATTCAACTTACATGGTGGAGTCGACAATACAAGATTGCTTAACACTCCTCCAACTTATGGCTCCACCTCTTAAGGTGAACACACAGCCTAAAGTGGATTTTCTGAAATCAAGATCTGATTGAAAATCTGAATCTGTATAACCAATGAGAATCAAATCCTTACTATGGTAAACAAGCATATAATCTCTCGTTCTCCTTAGATACTTGAGAATATGCTTTACAGCTTGCCAATGTTTAAGTCCTGGATTTGATTGATATCGGCTGACCATGCCAACTAAATAACAAATATCTGGTCTAGTACAAAGCATGGCATGCATGAGACTTCCTACTGCAGAAGCATAAGAAATTTGTCTCATTGTATTTTCCTCTTCAAGGGTCTTAGGCATTTGGTCATCAGATAGAGGAACTCTATATTTGAAAGGAAGTAATCCTTTCTTGGAGTTTTGCATGCTAAACCGTTCTAAAACCTTATCTATATATCCAGCTTGTGACAAACCTAACATTCTATTCTTTCGATCTCGCCAAAGCATGATCCCTAGAATAAAGTTAGCTTCGCCCAAGTCCTTCATATCAAATTGGCTTGATAACCAAATCTTTACTGATGACATTAGCCCTACATCATTTCCTATAAGTAGAATGTCATCAACATAAAGTATTAGGAACATTACCACTTTATCTCGATGTCGTTTGTACACACATGGTTCATCAAGATTTTGTTCAAAACCAAATGACTTGATTGCTTGATCAAATCTGATGTTCCATTATCTAGATGCTTGCTTAAGTCCATAAATGGATCTTTTCAACTTGCATACCATATGCTTTTAGTTCTCTGTTATGAAACCTTCCGATTGCATCTTATAGATTTCTTCTTCAAGATTGCCATTTAGAAATGCAGTTTTGACATCTATTTTCCAAATCTCATAATCATAATGAGCAGCAATGGATAAGAGAATTCTGATAGATTTAAGCATTGCTACTAGTAAAAAGGTTTCTTCATAATCAATACCTTCTTTTTGTGTATACCTTTTCGCCAATAGCATTGCTTTAAAGGTTTCAACATTTCCATCTATCCCTCTCTTCCTCTTGTAAACTCATTTGCAACCAACAGGTTTAATGCCGTTAGGCGCCTTTACAAGATCCCAAACTTGATTGGAATACATAGAATCCAATTCAGATTTCATAGGTTTGACCCAATGATGTGCATCTATATCTTTCATTACCTCCTCATAAGTGTAAGGATCAGATTCAACATCTTCTAAGATAGCTTCATAAGTTTCTCCTAGACCTATAAATCTTACAAGTGGCCTAACAATCCTCCCACTACGATGAGGCTCCTGTGTACTAGTCATCTTATAAGTAATATCTTGTGGTGTATCCGATACAACCACATCATTCCTAGTTTCATCCATTGATCGTTCAATTACATGTTCATTCATTTCAGCCAAAACAACTCTACTTTTAGGAGTATAATCATTCATATAGTCCTTTTCCAAAAATTTGGCATTTGTACTAACAAACACTTTATTATTTTTATTACTATAGAATAAACCTCCAACAGTTCCTTTTGGATACCCTACAAAGAAAACCACTTCTGTTTTAGATTGTAACTTGTCAGACTTTCCTTACAACACATGTGCTGGATAACCCCAAATATGGAGATGTCTCATACTAGGTTTACGTCCAATCTACAACTCTACAAGTGTTTTAGGAACAGACTTCGAAAATACTAAATTCAGAAGATACATTGCAGTATTTAAGGCATATCCCCAAAAAGAAATTGGTAGAGTCGAATAACTCAACATGGATCTAACCATATCTAAAAGAGTCTCATTCCTTCTTTCTGCTACATCATTTTGTTGTGTAGTTCCAGATGCAATCAACTGGGATATAATCCCATTTTCAGTTAAGTAATCCTTGAAATCCCTAAGAAGATATTTTGTCACCTCGATCAGATCGAATGACCTTTATGTGTTTACCTAATTGATTCTCAACTTTAGCCCTAAACTCCTTGAACTTTTCAAAGGTTTCAGACTTTCGTTTCATTAGGTATACATAACCAAATCTAGAGTAATCATCAGTGAAAGTAATAAAATACTCATAGCCACCTCTTGCTTGGGTTGACATAGGACCACATACATCTGAATATACAAGTTCTAGCAAATCTTGAACTTTTCTACCTTTTGCACTAAAAGGTCTTTTGGTCATTTTGCCCTCCAAATAAGATTCACAAACTAGAAATCCATTAAAGTCCAATGGCTCTAAGAGTCCATCTTTGATCAGTCTTTGAATCCTGTTTGAATTAATATGACCCAAACGTAAATGCCAAAGATATGTATCACTAGTAGAAGGAAACTTTCTCTTTAATGATTTCACATGTGAATTATTATCTAATTCAGAATTGTATAATTCATGCTTATCAGGAGTTATAATATAAAAACCATCAACAATATTGCCAGAACAGATAAACACTTTATCATTCTTTATTACAACATTGTCTTTCAAGATAACATAATATCCATGTCTACCTAAATAAGTTGTAGAAATTAAATTCCTACGAATATTAAGTACATACAAACAGTCTTCCAATATTAAAACTCTAGAACCAAAACATAAATTAAACACTCCAACAGCTACAACTGGAATTCTTCTCCCTTCAGCCAAAGTAAGAAACAATTCCCCTTCATTCAGCTTTCTGGTCTCTTAGAACCCCTGCAAAGAATTACAGATATGATTAGTACAACCTGAATCCACACACCAAGAATCAGTGGGATTTTGTACTAAACATATTTCAAGAAGGAATGAACTTTTCACACCCTTATTATTGGCAGCTCTAAATTTTGGACAATTCCTCTTCCAATGACCTTTTCGCCACAATGGAAACACTTTCCTTTGGCGTAGTCCTTCTTTATTCCCTTGTTGGCAACTCCTAAGACAATTTGTTTACCATCTTGCTTGGTGAAGTCATTCTTCTTCTTCTTTTTACCCTTGCATTTCGACTTAGGTTGAGAAGTAGAAGCTTCAGCCATATTAGCATTAACACTAGCTGTACCAAGAATGTCTTCCGCTGCCACCAACTCATTCATTAATTCAGATAATGTATAAATCTTTTTGTTCATGTTATAATTAAGTCTGAATTCCTTGAATGATTCTGGCAGTGATTGGAGTATCATATCCGCTTGGGATTCTCCATCAATGTCGGCACCTTAAAACCTCTAGTGTATTTCAGATGAGAGATCATAATAAGACAATGCTCCCTTACTAGAGTATCTTCAGCCATTTTGGTATTATAAATTTGCCTCATAGTTTCTTGCCTTGCAGAACGGTCTTGTTCACCAAACATCTCCTTCAGACTTAGCATTATGTCCAAAGCTAGTTCTACATCCTGCATTTGATGCTGTAGAACATTTGAAATAGATGCTAGGATATAGCACTTGACCATCTCATTAGATTTTTGCCAATGATCATATCGCTGTTTTTCCTCAAGAGGAGAATCTAATGATGGAAAGTTAGGACATGGTTGACTAAGCACATACTTGTGCTCTTCAGCAGTAAGAACAATGTCCAAATTTCTTTTCCAGTCAACATAGTTGGACCCAGTCAGTTTGTTTTGATTAAGAATAGCAACAAGTGGGCTAAAGGATGTCATGATTTAAACTGAAAACAATAAACATGAATATAATTAGTAAACTGGACGCTATCAATTTAGCATATAAACGTATAATATGGAACCTTAATAAAACCATGATATAAAATATGCAACAATAATCCAATCCATATTCAATATTTCTCAGCATAGAGTGAATATTAAATAATATGATTGATTGAGAACTATTCTCATTATTAGTGCTATCATGATAACTCTTATCAAACATTAATAATATGCCGTTATACATTTAGCCTCTAAATAATACTAGTAAGAACTCAGCATAGAGGATACTATAATATTTAGTCTAGTGTATACCATTGTCTAGAGCCATGTGTAGCCACATTTCATCTACCATTAATAGGTTTATCTTGTAGTACCATGATACAAAACACCCTCCGCATGGAATGCAAAGCTCAAGGCTAAAACAAGGTGGTTGATCAAACCACTACAAACCAAGAAGTTCAATCTTGTAGCTCTGTGAAATAAATACTCTCCGCATGGAATGCAAAGCTCGAAGCAAAGACAAAGTATATATTTCATACTACTATGAACCGACAATGGAGACCGTGAGATGAAACCCTTGTATCTCTCTCCCACTAAACATTTTAAAAGAAAGGTTTTTAATTAGAAATCATGTGTAATCTCATCACACATAGCCTTACACTTTTAAATGTGAAAACACTTAGTGAAAATTCAAAATTCACAGCTTTCGATCAATTGAATGTATCCCTCAATCGATTGAACGAAATTATGAAGAAAATCTTAACAAACTTTCTGGATGACTCGATCGACTCTCAATTCCTATTCGATTGATCGAAAAGGCAAATTCGATCGATCGAAGGGAATTCTCGATCGGTCGAAAAATTGAAGAGATTCATCACAAAGTCTCAGGTTGACTCGATCGATTCTCGATTCTTGTTTGATCGATCGAAAAAGAATATTCGTTCAATCGAAGGGAATTCCCAATCGGTCGAAACTCGTGAAACTGAATTTTTCAGAATTTTCACCAAATAGTTTTCAAAGGTTTTTCATAAACAAACTACCATCATATGAACATAATAGATTGAGTTTAAGATCAAAAATTGAATTTCATTTATGCTATAGCCTTAAAGTTCAATCTAACACACTTAATATCAAACTTAAAAAACATCATAACATCAATATCAATTTTTATCAAACAATAATTTCAATAACCATGCAGAAAATTGATTGTAGAATCTTCTAACATCATGAAATTACTATCTTTGATTCCAAAACTCACAAAACATGTTATACAAATTTGAAATTGAAAACCGCTCTGATACCAATAATTGGAAAAACATGGTTTGTATCGCATACAAAACACACGCAGTGAAAAATTAACGGATCTACTTCATTCACAATTGATAACATGTACTATGTAAATTTCAGAATTTAAGAACCGAAGAGCGTACCTTAGTGCGATGAAATTCAAAACCAAAGATTAGAAGTATTTGGGAACACTTTTAATCTTCACTCCAATTCCAATTTTTCCCAAGAAGTGTGGTCTCTCAATCAGTTTACATGTATGTGTTCAAGGGAGATTAAGAGAGTGGCTTACACTCTCATACACACCATTTTCATACATATAAAATTTTGTATGTTTCTCTCCTTATATATAACTGATTATCTAATTGGGCTAGCCTTTAAGCCATTCCAATTAGGCTTTAGTATGTGGCTTGGAGTGGGACCAAAAGGGACAAATAAGACACTAGCTCCAATGGGTTTTGGGCTTTTCTATCAACTCTTTACAAGCCCAAAATTACCATTAGTTATATTTAATACCACTATATAAATATAATTGCACTCTAGGTCTTATTAATAAATTATATCTCAAGACTTTATTATACATTCAACCCCTTCATTAAAATATTCATAGTAATACAAAGTCACGAATATTAACTGCCACTTTGAAGATTACTACATCTTAATCCTTAAGTACCTGGTTTAATCCTTTAAGTTATTCATCATATATTTATGAAATCCAATTTTATAAATATATACTTTAGTAACTTCTTACTAAAGTAGTTAGGCCTAACATTCTGAATAACCAAACCTATTAAACTTATCTCAAGGAAATATTTTATATCTCCGTTAAGAGATTATAAATTCCATCTTGAGAATATATGTTCCTTCAACATTAGATGTGGCTGCCCAACATACTGAGGCTTTGATCGTGAGTTTAGATCTCACTCCTGATATATCAAAGCAACCGACACTTCATGATCAGGTTCATTATTCTTTCATGATTAATAGTTGATGTAAATACAAGTCGTGAGATTTATTATTCATTTGACAGTCGTTAGTAGAATAATAAATCTCACAGCGGCCCAGTTCAATATGTTTTAACACTTAAAACATATCAACATATCAACTAGAAGTCTCCACTTCCATGATCATGACAAATCATCTTAGTTGATATGTTATAGTCTTCACAGATGAAATGCCCAATTTTATCACCGACTACGAACTAAAATTCTAAATTTACAAAGAACTTGTGATTTATATTTTTTGTGACTAAATCACATACTATGCATCTTATGGACTATATGATAATGTCCAAATATTCACGTTGCCGTTATTTTAAATAATAATAAAACAACTTTATTAATCACAACATAATGTCATACATAATGTCATACAATAGGATTTGAAAGGGCACATATCCTAACAGCCCAGACCACCTATAATATTTTTCAATGCATTCCATTATGGTACCAGCTTCTCTTCTTGTGGATTTGGAGAACAGGATGATTTTTTCTGCATACATAATGTGTGTGATGGCAAGGCCATTAATACTTGCCTTCACACCACTAATACTTTAGCTTAAATTCTCGATTTAGAATTATTGACAGAATTTCTTGCCCCAAGATAAATAGATAGGATAACAATGGGTCACCTTGCCACAATCCTCTACTTGGTCTAAATTGGTTTGACTTTACACCATTCACCAACATACCAACACTTCAAAAGAGACCATAGATACATAAGCCATGGTCCAATTTACGAATGTTTCATTAAATCCAAACCTGAGCATGAAAACTTTTAGGAAGCTCTAATTCATTCTATCATATGCTTTTTGCAGATACAGCTTCAAAGCCATTAGGCCAGATTCTATCTTCCTAGTCTTGAAACTATGAAGCATTTCCTCACTACCACCAATGGGCACAATGGAATGGAGTCGCCACCTAGTTATATTGGTCTAGGAACCATGAATACAGCGTCCTTTCGAGGAAGGACCTTTGATCTTACTACCAGAGTTTGAGTTTGGAGTTTAAGTACGTTCTTGGGAAGGTGTTAGGCACCCAAGATCACCCAACCCTAAGGTTGGCCTCCCATCATTGTGTCTTATACCTTAACCTCATTAAAAGCACTTTCAACACTTACATCTATACTCACACACACACACTAACATACATCTATGCATACAACATGGCATCTTTCATCCCAAACAAAACATACTTATCTATCAACCCAAACAAAAAAGGAGCCAAACATATTAAAGAAACCCTAGCATTCATCTAACATATGAAAACCCTATCATACACCTAAAACAAGGCAGCAACTTACACATGGTAGCAAGGCATATCATCATAGCAAGGAAAACATATTACAAACCCTAATCATACATCTAAGCATATTCCATCATATCGTCAAAGTAAAACCCTAACACAAATGCATGGACATTGTTAATGCATGACTTACCCTTTACTTATCTTTCAGCAGCACAGCACCTATGGCATCAATGTATGAACATGTGAATGAATGACATTAAAGCTAAGAAACCCTAATCTAGACATGTGATAACAAACAAACATGTTAAAAGGTGAACAAGCAATTATAGGGCTTAAAAACATTTGAAAAAGAGGCTACATAGAACAGATATATGAATACAGAAACAAAACAAACAAAAATTAGGGTTTCTGAGTAACGGCATCACACATGCTAGAATAGGTCTGCGTACGCATGAGTTCAGCCTGCACACGTAGGCTAGATCATGCGTACACAAATCCTTACCCAGAATACCTAATTTACACAGAAACAGAGCAGAAGCCAAACAAAACATAAAACGTAAAATCTAACAATCTAACATGCTTAAAGACATAAAGAAAACCTAAAACTAACCTAAACAAACATGTGTAAACATAACTAAACAAAATACAGATTAAAATAAAGATTAAAGGCTAAAAAGAAAAAGCAAAGTTTAAAAGGATACCTTAAAGCAAAAGCTCCTAGGCTTGATTTTTGACCGTTCCCCTCAGTCAAATCTATTACAATTCAATAAAATAGTGATTAGCAATCTTAAACTCAAAGGATTGGGGCCAGAAAAGGTCTCAATCAAATAAAAATGACTTGAGGGTGTTTTATGAAAAACTCCCTTTTGATTCACTATTTTCTAGTGAATCTTAGGTTTTTCCCATGGAATTTCTGTGTGTTCTGAAAATGTCATGTAAGGCTTTTTATAGTTGAAAAAAGAGGGTTTGGAACGGCTCTCAGACGATGTGGGATTCGTTCCAAACCTCAGCCATTATTGCAGAAAACTTGTCTTTCTTATGCTTCTAAAACCCTAGCTGCGTACGTAAGAATATGCCTGCATACGCAGACCGCGACTCACGTACGCAAGCTGAGGGCCACTTTGGTCATTTAATTTTTCAAAAATAGATTTTTGCTCATTTAAAAGGTTATATTTTCCATTTTAACACTCCTCAAGTCATTTTAATATCGGATTGGGCTCTAAACTGGCCTTGGGCCTTAGAGTTTGAGCATCATTAGGGAACAAGGGCTCGAATCCTAAAGGGTACAAAATGCAGTGTCTACACCACCTGATTCTCAACTATCCATCTTCCTAGAATGCAAGTGGATTGATTGGGAGATATTAATTTATGAAGGAGTGGTATGATTTTGGACACCAGGAGCTTTGATATGATTTGGTAAATGACATTGCAGAGGCTTATGGATCAAAAATTATTTATAGTGGATGGGTTTTGTGTTTTGGGAATTAGGACAATCAGAAAGCTTCTCCTTTGGTCAAGCTCTAAGGTGGAAGAAGGAAGTGACAATATTAATGACATTCTCCCCAGCAGTATTCCAGTATTTCTTATAAAAGATGGCATGGAACCCCTCAGGGCCTGGGGCCTTTTGATCTTCCATTGCAAATATAGTATTCTTGATTTGATCTAGGGTAGGAATGCTACTGAGGATGGTGTTTTCTGTTTATGTGATTGAGAGTTGGATGAGGTTCTCCAAATCATTATGAAGTCAACTTGATCTTCTGTGTAAATGTTTTTGAACCCTTCTTGAAACATATGTCTGATTTTCCCTGCATCCCTAATCCAAGTTCCATCAGTATTCTTGATTGCGTCGATATTGTTGCAACGCCTCTCAATGATGGTGGAAAGATGGAAAAACCTTGAGTTCTTGTGCAATAGATATTTATTACAACTATAATTTTTTTGGCTGCAATAAGACTTGTTGTAATAGACATTTTTTTTCTTGTCATGACTCATGAGGGTAAATTTTAGGTATAGTACATTAGGTACAGTGTATTAGATTCCTAATTAAATTTGAACACATGGCTACATTGAGTTTAATTGTGCTTGAAAAAGATAACACTATTTGTATTCTATTGATAAATGTAGTCATGTGTCTGAATTTAATTGAAAAACTTAATGTCTTACAGAAAAGATATTTTACCTAAATTTTGTCTTTAATTACATATCTAATAACATGAAAAATACATCAAAGAACATGAAAATTGGAAATTGTTAACAATGTTACATGTATAAGTGAATTCTTTGGAGAATGTGAAGAAGAATATGAAAGAATCTATGGTTGAAAAGGTTTTGAAACTTTTTTAAGGATATGTTAGTAGGGGTGGAGCAAGGGGGTTGAGGAAAAAAAAAATCAAAACTCGACCTAATAGATACAAGTGATAATGATCTAGCTGAGTAAGAGCACTAGCAATAGTGAAACCAAATAGCTATATTGCTATTTTAGCTTCACCAAAATACAAAGAGTGCTCTACAATAGTGAAGGTATAGCTAAATATTTTAGCTTTAGAACTACAGTACGCAGCTATTTTTGGCTGCGTACTGTAGCTTGAAGCTAAACAGAAAAAATATTTTTTTTATTCCTACTAGCATTAAAATAATATTTCTTCTCTTTCTTTATTTAATTCTTTTTCTAATTCTTTTCTTTCTTCCGTTGTTCTTTCTTCCGTTTAGCTTCATTGATTCCCATCATCCTCATCCACAAACTCTCACTGATTCATCAACCTCCTCACCGCCGCCACCAAAGCTCACGCACCATTGCCGAAGCTCATGCATCATCGCCGACCCACGCACTATTGCCGAACCGATTCATCATCCTCCTCACCCGCTTCGAAGCCCAAACCAATCTCGCCGAGACCCATCTCCCCAAGCCCCATCGCCGATTTGTTCTATTGGATCTTTATCTTCATCTATTCTATTGGAGCTTGTGTTTATGCTGGGTTTCCACCAACCCAGCTTGTTGACCTACGCCGTGTTTGCTTTGTGTTGGTGATTTTTTATTTTGTTTGTGATTGATGATTGACTCAACTTGTTTGTGATTGGTGATTTTGTTTTGTCTAGGTTGAGGAAAAAGATTAAGGATTTGGGTTGGTGTTTTTTTTTTTTTTTTTTTTTTTTTTTTGCTGTGGATGTTTTTATTATTATTCTAATGAGTTATTTGTATTATTTTAATCAAATAGCTAAAAATATAGATCCATTGATGTTGGGTGTGAAGAGGTAAAATAGATAAAGTGATTTTTGTAGGTGCCAAATAGCTATATTTTTAGCTCCACTGCTGTGGATGCTCTAAGGTGAGTAGATAAAACTTTGAGCATGAGAAAAGTCAACTACAACTAACAGAAAAGTAATTTTAGAAATCTATCATTGTGTAGCTGTGTGCAATGCTCTTTTATCATCCTATCATTCAAGCATGAGGTGAAAGCTAAAAATGGTGACAGATGATCCACTTTCAATTCTTGAGGATGACCCGTGTAGCATGTAATATTTTTATATATTGAAATAAATTTGTCTTTTTATTGAGAGAAAAAAATTTGGTAGCTTACAACTTAAAACTTTCATGTCCCCCTTTAGTTATTATTTTTGGTGAATTTATTTTATATACTTTTGTGTGAAATGTTAAAAAAAAATTATCATATTTATATTCAGCAAACTATAATTTCCTTTATATCTCAAAATTCATTAAAAAAAGAAATAAATATCTCATTTTTATCATTTTTTAAAGGCTCAAAACTTACAAAAATAAAACGATTGTATGGGGAAAAGGGGAAAATAAAATAACGAAGTTAGCTTTGACAGAAAGGTTTAAAAAAAAAACGTAATTGTTATCTTTAAAAAATGATATATTAAGAAAAACAGATAGAAATTCAAATTGTTTAATTCAACTTCATAACAATTGTGTAGAAAGCAATAAAATTTTGGAATAGTTAGACAATAGTAACATAAATTTACATTAAAATATCAATTAATTTATACGCACAAAATGGTTCTTTATTTATATGATCTTGAGCAAATCCTCTATTTAAGGATGTTATAGTTATGCTTCCAAGCAGTGACAATCTTGAAGGTTAATGTAAATAAGAGTGAGATGGTTCCAATAGGTGAGGTTACTAATTTGCAAATTTTGGCATATATGTTGGGATGCAAGGTAGCAAATTTGCCTATGTCCTATCTTGGCATGCTATTAGGTGCTTCTCATAAGTCCAGTTCTATCTGGAACCCTATATTGAAAAATTTTGAACGAGACTGGCTAGATGGAAAAAGTTGTATCTTTCAAAAGGTGGTAGATTAACTCTTCTTAAAAGTACACTTTGGAGTCTTCCTACCTCCTAACTTTTAGTCTTCACCATTTCTAATAGTGTGGCAAATAGGATTGAGAAGATGCAAAGAGACTTCTTGTGGGGTGGTATAGGTGATGAGTCTAAGATTCATTTGGTGGGATAGGATAAGGTTTATACCCCTATT
This sequence comes from Notholithocarpus densiflorus, assembly GCA_030021035.2. NCBI lineage: Eukaryota > Viridiplantae > Streptophyta > Magnoliopsida > Fagales > Fagaceae > Notholithocarpus > Notholithocarpus densiflorus. The sequence goes on from JARYZH020000004.1 coordinate 1,401,114, forward strand.
CCTAATGGTGGGTAAGGGATAAGAATAAATACGACCATCAATAAAGCATTGTTGGGGAAAAGGTTGAGGAGACAAGGCTTTAGAGGCAAGTGGTAGCAATGAAATTTGGGGTTTAGTGGGGGGGGGGGGGGGGGTTGTGTGGTACTTGAAGTTAGGAAGGGGTTCACATGGGTGTGGTTTATGGAGGAGTATTTTCAAGGGTTTGGATGTGTTTACTCGATACAAGGTTGGGGTGGGGAATTAGGTGAGATTTTGGCATGACTATTGGTGCAATGATCAACCTTTCAAATACGCATTCCTGGTTTTGTATGACATTGCTATTGATAGGAAGGCCTCTGTCGAGTCCTCTTTGGTGAGACAGAGGGTGGGGGAGAGGAGGACATGGGATGTTAGATTCTTTTGCGCTTTTAACAATTTGGAGTTGGAGTTAGTGGTGGATTTTCTTTGTATTTTTTAGTCTAATATTTCTACTAGTGAGGGTGGGGATCGTATGTGGTGGTTGCTGAAGAAGAATGTGGAATTTGATATACAATTGTATTCTAATGCGTTAAAAGGTTCCTTTTCTATCATCTATCATTGGAATGGCATCTGGAGGGTCAAGGTCCCTAGGAGGGTTTCATTTTTTATTTGGACTGTGGCTTGGGGGAAGATACTCACTAGTGGTAATTTAAGGAGGGGTTTCTCTATTGTGGAGTGGTGTTGTATGTGTCGATGTAGTGGAGAGATTGTGGATCATTTATTACTTCATTGTGAGACGGAATATTAGCTATGGTGTATTGTATTCAAATCATTTGAGATTTGATGGGTTTTACCAAGAAGGGTGATAGGGCTTCTTTTTGGATGAAAGGATTGGTTGGAGAAACATTCGTCTAGCATTTGGAATTTGACTCAGTTATGTTTGATGTGGTGTATATGGAAAGGACGCAATATTCGTACTAATAGGCCAAGAATGTATTGACCCTTTGTGATGAATTAACCAATTAATTAGATAAGTTAATTAATTAATTCAATTAGCATGCAATAAGCGTGGTAGCACAAACAAATCACCAACTAAGTTAAAATGCAGCAGAAAATAAATTGACCCGGTGATTTGTTTATGAATGGGGAAAACCTACGCGGCAAAAACCCCACCGGGTGATTTTAAGGTCACCACTCCCAAGAATTCACTATTATCACAACAAGCGGTTACAAGTAAAGGAATCCCAGTACCTTATACCAACCTACAGTTGAACCCTTACCCCAATACCCAATTGGATTTGTTCTATAATGACAATCTTTCCTTTCAATGCACGGCTCCCAGTACGTGACTAACCAATTCGATGCGCGGATCCCAGTACGCGGCTTACTCACCAACTTGAGAAAGATGTTGGCTGCAAAGTTCTTCAGTTCATCAACACGATGAAGATCATGAAGCTCCTTGGTTACAAAACCCTATGGTGTACAAACACAGCAGCTTCTTGAATAGAAAGATGAACTAGGGCATATGTCTTCAGTTCACAATATACTTGTGAAAAACTTTTGCATTAAGTTGCATCATCTGTGACGGCCCTTAAAACAATCCTTATATATGTTTAGGATTGTGAGAAAAAATAACTTAAACATCTATTCACAGATTGGAGTGAAATCAAATATGAAAATTTGATTTTCATAAACCTTGACAGATATCCTATCTATCAAGAAATTGTCAAGCATCGGGCAAAACAGCCTTTTAAACCTCAATAGATACTAGCTGTCGAGCTTTAAAGTCCAGCACTTCTTTACTTGATTTTTGGACAGACTTGCATGGCTTTAACACTTGAACTTGAAACCTTGTTCCTTGAAGCATTAAATATATTCTAGATCTATCCAATTACAAGTAAAGTGCGTTTTGTCAAAGGATTAGCCAATTCTATATTGACATATGTTCCTAACATGATTCACATATGTCCTAACATGTACTTTTGAAGATGTGGAAAAATCGGAGTATCAACTTCTAGCCTCCTTTGTTAGCACTCTTTTTGGTTGGTCTCATGTTTGGGAACTCACATTTAGTCATCCCTCCCATTGTTTGTAGATTCTCTTTTTTTATTGTATATTTATAGCTTTTGTCTTTCTTTTTACGTTTTTTCTTTTTCATTTTTTTTTTTTTTGTATTTTTTTGGCTGCTTTTTGTATTTTTTTTTTCTTCAAGTGCACATATATATACTTATGTAAATAATTTTTGCCCCCGATTCAAATCCTAACCCCTAAACTGTATGTTAGTACAGTTGGCTGGTTGTGTAATGTACTAGGATGAGATAGTTTCCCAACTATCTTAATTTTCTTTTGTTGATTTATAGAATATGTAGAGGTTAGGGAATGCTCCTATGCACATGGCTCGTGTAATTATATATATTTTTTTCATAAAATCTCAAAAAAGAATCTTTAGATCAAATTAGGAATTTAAGTGGGGTAATTGTGAATCTTTGGTTCAGTGATGTTAATAGTCACTTAACTTTAAATATTTTTGTGTAAATATAGTTGACTATAATCAATTTTATGAAGATTAATTCTAATTATATGAGTCTCTCCAGCCAAAAGCTTTATGGCTCAGTACTACCATCCCCTCATGCTAAAGAATATGGATTTGAATTTTCTTCACCCACTTGTTATAATGAAAAAAGTATTGAGTTTCCCCCTTCACAGTTTTGGGTGAAACGTGCAGATTGATGACTTCAACAACTCATAACAAAGCTTTGGTTCATTGTTTTGACTGCTGAAGTGCATGAATATAAATTGACTAAAAATTTGAGGTCTATGGATGAAGTGGTTCATACTATGGAATAGAGTGCACTGGCAGCTCCACGTTCAGTTCAGGGTGGTCACAGCACCACCCTGAGTTGAAAAAAAAAATTATTATATATAAATTTTAAAAATTTATGATTTTTTAAATTCTTAAAAATATTTGTGACCACCCTAAATTTTTTTAGATCCAACATAATTAAATTTTGGACAAAATTTGGTGCCAAACTTGGTTGTAAACTAAGACTATAACTCTACTCAATAATTTTTTTTTATTATACGTGAATTTTGACAAATCCACAAATAGATTACATTTTCTTCTTATATCCTCCATATTTGCAAAATTTCAAGAAGACCAAAGATTAATAGCTATGCCATCAATCTAATCTTTAAATTTCGAGTTTTTGTAGTTTAAAATTATACATAAGAAATAAATTTATGGATCAAAAGTAAATAACATACGATTAACATGAAATTTGACATGCGTTTTAAGAATATAAAAAACTTGCAATTCAACAATTAGATTTTCAAAATATGTGTTTATGTTAATTTATTTAATGAGAGTTGTAGCCTTAGGGTACAATTAAGTTTGTAGCCAAACTTTGTCCTTAAACTTTAGTCCCTTTAACAATATATTAAGTCCTTACAAACAAAAAGAAAAATCCCAAGAAAATTTTTATTTAACAAAAATTTTGATAGAGATGTAACTTGCCACATTGGTAATGAGACTATCATGAAAAAATTTCAAAATTAAAAAATTTGTAGAAAGACTTTATATATTTGTGTGTGTGAATTTTTTTCTTTTTTTGGATCAATATATGAAGTTCTCTTTTAATTAAATTTTGTGTAATTTAAGTTTCTCAATGACCATCCTGAAAAATATTCCTGGAGCCGCCTGTAGAGAGAGAAAATTCCCGACCTATCATAAGCTGACACATCATACTACCAAGTTTACAAAATACAGCCAATTACAAAGCGCCACGTACTACTGCTAGGTTTTGCTATCACGACTTAGAAAACCAACAGAAATTTGGCAAGTGTCATTGAAATAAAGGCATAAAATGCATGCAAAAACCAATCACACATCAACGCATGTAAGCGATGACATAAGCAGTCTAGCACGTGTAAACGATGACATGTGCAATCCAGCGCGTGTAAGCGATGACATAAGCAAACCAATCAAGCTGTGACATGTGTCACCAATCAAGCTTCGCCATGTGTCGCTCACCCACCCCCAAACTCCTATAAATAGAAGCCTTCCTAAGGCATTTCAAAGGACCAAGACATCTTGGCAGAGGACCTTGAAGACATCTTGAGTTCAGAAGTCTAGAAGCTCTGCTGGAATCAAGCCCTGGAGCCTCTAGGAAATTCAAGAACTTCAAACTTCGAATAAGAAGAACATTTGAAGCAAAATCATCCAAACTACTTGCCTAGATCTCAAAGTTCACTAAAATCAAGCTCAAAAGCCTCCAGAAACTTCAAGAAACTACAAATTGGTGAAGCTCAACGGATTTAAGACTCCAAAGCCCCAAAGAACTTCCGCCACAAACCTTTGAATATGAAGAACATTCTAAGAGAACTCATCCAAATCATCTTCCTAAATCTCAAAGTTCACTGGAATCAAGCTCAAAAGCCTCTAGAAACCTCAACAAACCACAAATCAATGAAGCTCTATGGATTCAAGCCCCTAAAGCCCCGAAGAACTTCCACCACAAACCTTCGAAGACGAAGAACAAATGAAGAACACGAAGAACATGAAGAACAAAGGATTTCTAACAAGCTCATAGCCAAAGATTCATTGTAATTCTGTTTCAAAGATCTTTGATCCATTCTTCAGCCAAATTGAAGGATATTTGGTGTTCAAGTCAAAATCACATTATCACAATTCCAATCAACAAATCTTTCAAGGAGATCGAATCAGAGGATCACTCTTTTATAATTATAGAGAATTGTACCACATATTCATCAATACAAATTCGCATTTGTGAAACTATTTTACTTGTTTGATTTATTTCAAACTATAAATTTTATCGTCTACAAATTCTGGCACGCCCGTTGGGACCTCTCTACCTCTCATCTCATTCTCCTTCAAAGAAAGAAATTTTCATCATTTTGCTACCAACTTCAATGGCCTCTAGCAAGAACATTCAAGTTTTAACAATAGCTACTTCAGTTAGACTTGGTATGGCTACAACCGATAATTACATTGGTGTAATCAATTGTAGCCAACCTAAAGCAAACAATCAACTTCAATCTCAATCAACCAAGGAAGCCAAGGTCCAAACAATCATCTCCTTAGACCCTCTTACAAGAAACAAGGTCATCAACAAGGACATCTCCACCTTGGAACACCTCAAGTATGGGGGCAAATCCCCTTCTTCCTTCACAAGAAGTTGGTTGCACAATTTCTCTCCCATCAAAGGGAACCCAAAAGATGAGATTTCACGTGCTTACTTCAATTCATTTCCTTCTCCATCATCTTGGGAAGTTGTGTCAGTTATGATGACTAACATCTCTACCAAGGAAGAAAAGATGGCTAAAAATGGAGCTAAGGGTCGTCCTTCTCACAAAAGCACTTGAAGATAAGGACCTCCAAATTGCAACTCTAATGAATAAACTTGAAATACAAGATCTTGGTGAATCAAGCCATGGTCCTAAGTTCCCATTTGGTTTCACTTCTACAAAGGATGACAAAGGAAAAGAAAATCAAGACATTCCTCAACGGGAACAATCTACTTTGGTTGCTTCGTTATTAGTTCAACAATTGCAAGACATGATAACAAATACCATCCGAGCACAATATGGAGGTTCTTCTACAAGTTCTCTCACATATTCAAAACCCTATACAAAGCGCATCGACAACATGAGAATGCCGAATGGGTATCAACCCCCCATGTTCTTGCAATTTGATGGCAAAAGAAACCCTAAGCAACATATTGCTCACTTTGTAGAAACTTGTGAGAACGCAAGGACTCAAGGAGGCCTCCTTGTAAAGCAATTTGTCCGTTCGCTCAAAGGGAATGCCTTCAACTGGTTTACAGACTTAGAACCCGGGTCAATCGACAATTTGGAACAACTCGAAAGAGAGTTTCTTGACCAATTCTATAGCACGCATCGCACAGTAAGCATAATGGAGCTTACTAATACCAAACAATGGGGAAATGAGCCGGTGGTCGATTATATCAATCGATGGCGTTCTTTGAGTCTAGATTGCAAGGATAGACTTTTTAAAATATCTGCTGTAGAGATGTGCATCCAAGGCATACATTGGGGACTTCTTTACATCCTTCAAAGGATAAAGCCCCGAACATTTGAAGTGTTAGCAACTCATGTGCACGACATGGAGTTGAGCATTGCTAGCCATGGAAGTACAAACCCTCCCATACCTAAGGAAAGTGGAAAGGAAGTAAGGAAGAATGATAGGAATACAAAAGTCAACCTCAAAGACCCAGTGGCGGTTAACACTGCCGTAATCAAGGTTCCAAGAAGAGGAGCAAATGCAAATGAAAAACGGCTTGAAGGATGGCAAAAGAACGAGGTACGTCGTCTGAATTTCAAGGAATGTGAGCAAAAAGTATATCCGTTCCCTAATGAAGATGTGTCAAATATCTTAGAACAACTATTGCAATTGAAGTTGATTGAACTGCCAGAATGCAAGCGACCAGAAAACATGGGGAAAGTTGATGATCCTAACTACTGCAAATATCATTGCATCATTTGCCACCCAATCCAAAAATGCTTCATCTTCAAAGAACAAATCATGAAGCTTGCCAAAGAAAACAAGATCGATATAGACTTTGATGAAGTTGTCGGGTCAAACCATGTGACCGTTGCTTGTGATTTACTTCCAACTCTTAAGCAGGGGGCAAACACCAACCAAGCTCACAAGTTGATCAACAATGATGATGCAAGGATCGGCCCCATCAATGGGAAGAGCTTAAGGGTACATGATGTCTTCCCATTACCTTTAAAAGCATACGAATAAAAAAAATATAAAAAAAACAAAAAAAATGATCCAAAAAGAAATCATAAAAAAAAAAAAAAAAAAAATGTTGAACTACGTAATGACTTGATCCCTCTCCGGGGTACGTAAGCAGCTTAGTACTTTTCACTAAGTTCAGTCACATGTAAAAAAGAAGGATTGCCAGTCTAGCTTGAGAAGTTTTTCAAAGGTCATCAATATGCTTTTAAGGTCCCTTTGGTTGGCAAGGCATTGCTTAAGATCAGTCAATTGCTCACTACATGATGCTCAAAGATCATTGTGGTAGAAAATGGCAGCTGCAAAGAATTGGTGTTACTCAGCTTTCCTTGAACTAATGATAAACAGAAGTTGGTTCTTGGTTATGAAGTAAAATAAAATCTTCAACCTCTTTTGCAAGAAATGAAGTCTGCATGGCATTATCCATCTTCTATGGACATTCTCCCACGTTTATGAAGTATGTTTTGCATCACTTATCTCCTGGAGGCATCTGCTTGTACCTTGCAAGTCTAAGCTACATCGTCTCTCTTCTAGGTTGTGCTACTTCATAGCTCTGAAATTTGGACCACATCATCTCCCTTTTAAGTGGTGCCGTTTCACATCATGTCTCTGAAATCTGGACAATGTCACCTTCCTCCAGCATCTAAAGTTGGTGTTGTATCATCTCTCCTCTAAAGGCATGTTCGTGCAATGTCAAAGTCTTGGCGACATTCTTCTCACATCTTCAAGGTTTTGTCGGCATCTCTTTGCGTCCTCAAAGTCTTGATGGGAGCTTCTTGAAACTTCAAGGTTTTGTTGGCATCTTCTTGCATCTTCAAAGTCTTGTTGGCATCTCTAAAATCTTGATGTCTGGCGATAGTGCTATGTACCCTTGATGTCTAAGCTATGTTGGCTCTAAAAATTGGTGCTAATGTAACCTTGTTATAAAGGCCAATATTGGTGCAACTTCAATACAAATGCAAGTGTTGACATGGCTTCGTGGCAAAAATGGATGTTGGCACGGCTTCGGTGCAAATGAAGTGTTGATGTGGCTTTATGGCAAAAATGAATATTAGTGCGACTTCAGTGCAAATGAAGTGTTGACCTGGCTTCATGTTGAAAAAACTTCATTAAAAAAGACAGGTGCACATATTGCTTCAGTAGACAAGTAATGGTGATGCTTCAATGCAAATACAAGAGTTGGCCCAGCTTCATGACAAAGACAAGTGTGGATCACCTTCATACAAAAACAAGTACTAGTATCGCTTCATTGCCGACACCAGAGCCAGTACGACTTCAAAGATGAGCACTGGCAATAGCATTGTTGCCTAGCTGAATATCCTTATGGAAACGTCGTTGCAAAGACAAATATCACTAAAAGATTGTTGTTGCAGGAAAAGAATGTAACAATATGAAGGCATACGTCACTGCAAGAACGTTGCTATCAATGAAATACAAAGCCACCAAATGAAGGCAAACACTTCTATTCTATGAGAACGTCAGTGTAAAGTTTGATGTCAAAACCCAAAGATCAAGGAAATTGTGCTGCAAAACAAAAACAAGCAACGAAAAAAAAAATTTGTCAGGGAAAAGATCTCATAGCACGTATAAAAATAATGGGAAAAAGAAAAAATCAATTACAAGAAAAGAAGCAAACAGGTACAAAGAAATGAAAAAAAAAAAAATCTTGAAAACAGGAGAAGAAAACTAAAGGTTGAGCATGTGCCTCAGTGATGAAGGAAGGCAATAGCATACCTTTATATAGAAAACTTCTGAGACAACAGACAATAAAAATAAAGAAAGTCAGCAAACCATTAAATGGTTCTACCAACCAGCCAATGGAAAAACTATATTCATGTTTCAGAAATGTGAAAACAATTGGAGCTCAAAGTGAGATTTTGCAAACTCACAACACACAAAATCCAAGAAGTCTGCACCAAATTTTGAAATAAAAAATAGAAGAAATTCAACGAATAAAAGAGGTAGAAAACGGTGGCTCATCACCCACCTCAAGACCTACAAGTCTAAACCTTGGCACCATCCTGTCAGAGCGGCCACCGCCAAGGTAGATCAAGAAGGCTATGAGTCCAACAATGCCTGCGGACTTCTCCTTCAGACTTGTGAAAATCCTGACCTCATTTCACAAAACTGAATCCACAAAGATCTTAAACCGACAAAGATCAACAAAGCCCAAGAAAGCTCAATCTCACCAGAGGAAACATGCGCCTCCATGCGCCGCCACAAGCTTCAGAGGATCGCGGACTACTCCTTTACAGGCGTGCAAATCTGGATTTCATTTCACAAAAATAACGCTACCACTAGATTCTACGGCCTCCGATCTACAAGACCCAAAATTTTGGGACCAAAAATGCTACCATGCACTGCCAGAAAAGCCGGCGGTCACAGCCTCAGTATTACGCGCCAACACGCGCCACCCTCAGCAAATCACGCGCATCCACGCACCACTTTGACACGCGCCTCAATTATATGACGTCATGGATGACGCCACCTGACCCGGTTTGACCCACTTGTACAGATCTGACCTGGTTTGACCCGTTGATCCTAACCTAGACCGAACCACCGCACACAAAAAAAAAAAAAAAAAAAGGCCTTGACCATGGTTGACTTTGACCAAAAAGTCAAAATTTTCAAAACCGACCTATCCCACTTGGTTTTTCGAGTACATTCCGATTTTGGGATCCGTTTCTTCATTCGAAACTCGGAAATTGCACAAATGTCCAATTTTCAAAATAATTGACTTTTGCATAAATCTTGACCGAAAGTCAAAATTTTCAAGAAGGACCTGTCCTGCCCATTTTTTCGTGTAGATTCCAATTTTGGGATCTATTTCTTCATTTGAGAATCCAAAAGTGCTCAGGTAGTGTGATTCTATAGCTGTTGACTTTAATGTGAACTTTGACCAAGAATCAAGATGTCCGAGTAAAACTTGTCCCATTTAGATTTTCGCGAAAATTCTGATTTTGAAATCCATTTATTTTTTTAGGACATGAAAACCACCAATCTGACCCACTTCTCCGAAGTACTGGCAATGTCCAAAACTCAAGCTCCCGAAATCAAAGTTTGAGATTCATCCATTTAGTTTGGATTCCTTCAGGGTTATACTCCAGACTTCATCAAGGCATCTCTTTCAAAGAATGAATGAACTCTCACAAGTGTATCCTAAACTTGGAATTACATTGGGTCACCAATTCAACCTCTCATTCCCGTTCGGTGCCTACCAATCTCCCACCTACCATTCCCCTTTTGGTGCCAAACATTCTCATCTACCATTCTCACCAAAAATTCTCATTCGCCATTCTCAACTACCCATCTACTGTTCTTCATCTCTCCGCTATAAATAGAAGGGTCAGATTCATTGAAAAATCATCATGAAAAACACACTGAATCATGAAATGAAGATTTTCTTCTTTCAAATTTTCAAGTCCTCCTTCTCACAGCCATTTCTCACTATAGCCTCATCATTCTCAACACCTAGCAACCAATATTGCTTCATAATCAGTTTGAAATCAACCTTCTCATGGTTCAGTAGAAACTCTTCTCACAACATCCTTGCTGTTTTAAGATCCAAACAAATTTTGTTTCCCCACTTAACGACCTCATTTGTCCATAAAGTTACTCATAACAAGGCCGGTATCGTTGTTCCATGCATCCTCGGACTTGGTTGACCAAGAAATCTAAGTCCAGCAGAGACACCTAATTCTAAGCTCAGGGACCCCGTAGTCTCTCTCCAATTGCTTGGTCTTCCAGCAGAAGCAGTGGTTTGGAACAAACAGCAACTTGGTTGGTTTCTAAAACCAAGATCACAAGTTATCTCCATCTTTCATTTTCTGTGCTTTTCCAACAAGTGGCATTAGGTGAAGGTTGTAAAAAGTGTTGGGGTATCCTACAAATTTTCCCCCATCCAACACTTACGATGACCTCCAAGGAACCAGCTCATCAGAAATCAACCTTTGATGTCGGTAAATGGTCGCCAAAGTCTCATTCCATGTTCCCACCAGCGTGGGACCCAAAGGTCATCGTTACTGGTACCTCAAAACACACTTTTCTGGAATTACTCCAACTTAAATTCTGATTGAAGTATTTTAAAAAGTACTCTTCTGAAATTACTTCAACTTAACGTCCGTCGGCATGGTCCCATCACACAAGCACATTCTACGACTTGCCGCCAGACTCCACCCAGCATGCAATCAGTCCCATGTTCCAAAATATACTCCCCAGAAACATCTACACCAGAAATTCCTCGACATACAGGGCCAGCTCCATGGTGTCGTATGTTTCACACAGGCACCATCTCCTTTTCATCTTCATCATCTTCTTTTCACAATCTCCCCCAACCCAGAACCATATGCTTCTGAAATTACCTCAATTTAACTTGAGTGAAACAATAACACATGTGCACTTAACCACTTTCCCACATGTCCTCGCCATAATCCAAAGTATATTCTTCGGAAATTAATTCGCCTGGACTTCTTAAAAATGCAAGACTAGCCCCATGACTCTGCATGCTGTACCCAGCCAATATCCTCGCCTCTTCCACATCTTCTACACCCTGTGATCGCTACTAACGATCCAAAATACTCTTCTGAAATTACCTCAGCTTAACCTCTACAGAAATGATTCAATCTCGCAAGTACATCATGTTGGGGTTTATGCCCTAAAATCTAATTTATTGGCATGTAATAAATAATTAAATTGTTTAATTATATGAGACTATCTATAAATGAACTAATGGGACATTATCTTAGTCCATGAGATTCATAGTATGTGATTTATGTGAAAAGTCACAGAAGATATAAATCACAAGTTCTTTGTAAACTCAGAATTTTAGTACGTAGTCGGTAATGAAATTGGGCGTTTTATCTGCGAAAACTATAACATATCAACTACGATGATTTGTCTTGATCATGGAAGTGGATACTTCTAGTTAGTATGTTGATATGTTTTAAAAGTTAAGACATATTGAACTGGACCGTTGTGAGATTTATTATTCTCCTAACGACTGTTAAATGAATAATAAATTTCACGACTTCTATTTACATCAACTCTAAATCCTAAGAGAATAATGGATCTGATCATAAGATGTAGGTTACTTTGATATATTAGGAGTGAGATCTATAAGTCACGGTCAAAACCTCAGTATGTTGGGCAGCCGCATTTAGTGTTGATGGAACATATATTCTCAAGATGGAATTCATAATCTCTTAACGAAGACATAAAATATTCCCTTGAGATAAGTTTAATGGGTTTGATTATTCAAGAGAGTTGGGCCCTACCACTTTAGTAAGAAGTTACTAAAGTATATATTTATGAAATTGGATTTCATAAATATATGATGAATAACATTAAGGATTAAACCGGGTACTCAAGGATTTAGATGTAGTAATCTTCAAAGTGGCAGTCTACATTCATGACTTTGTATTACTACGAATATTTTAATGAAGGGGTTGCATGTATAATAAAGTCTTGGGATATAATTTATAGATAAGGCCTAAAGTGCAACTATATTTATATAGTGGTATTAAATATAGTTAATAGTAACTTTGGACTTGTCAAGAGTTGACAGAAAAGCCCAAGGCCCGTTGGAGCTAGTGTCTTATTGGTCCCTTTTGGTCCCACTCCAAGCCACATACTAGAGCCCAATTGGAATGGTCTAAAAGGCTAGCCCAGTTAAATAATTAGTTGTATATAAGAAGAGAAACATACAAAATTTCATTAAGGTTTTTATATGAGACTTTCATAAGGTTTTTCATTAAGATCATACAAAGAATGAAATGGTTTATATGTGAGTGTTGGGCACTCTTTATTCTCTCTTAGAAAACTGATTGAGAGACCACACATCTTGAGCATCAAGTGGAATTGGAGTGAAGATTAAAAGTCTTTTCAAGAACTTCTGATCTTCGGTTTTGAATTTCACCGCACCAAGGCACGCTTTCTTGTTCTTAAATTCTGAAACTTACATAGTACATGTTATCAATTATGAATGAAGTAGATCCGTTAATTTTCCGCTGCGTATGTTTTGTATGCGATACAAACATGCAATTTTCCAACAAATGGTATCAGAGCGGTCTTCATTTCGAATCTGTATAACATGTTTTGTGAGTTTTAGAATTAGAGATAATAGTTTCATGTTGTTAGAAGATTATATAGGTATTTAATTTTCTGCATGGTTATTGAAACTATGGTTTGATGAAAATTGGTTTTGATGTTATGATGTTGTTTAAATCTGAATTCAAGTATGTTGAATTGAAGTTTAAGGCTATAACGTCAATGGAATTCAGTTTTGACATCAAATTCTGTCTATTATGTTCATATGATAGTTGTTTGTTCATGAAAAATCGTTGAAATCTATTTGCAACTGCTTTGGAAAAACGGAAAACACAAGTTTTTCGCGGGTTAGCTTCCCGCGAAGTTACTCGCGAAACAGTCACGAGACAGTAGCGAAAGTTTCTGTCTGATTTTTTGTGTTTTCAATTTTTTTGCTTAACTTGTTTTCGCGGGAAGCGCTTAGTAGCGAGATACCCGCAAGACAGTAGCGAAAGTTTCTGTTTGAATTTTTTTTGCTTAACTTGTTTTTTGCTTAACTTGTTTACACCTTTTTCGCGGGAAGAGCTTAGTCGCGAGATTCTCGCGAAAATGCATTTGAAGGGAATTTTGAATATTTTCTAAATGTTTTCAAATGTATAAGGTGTAAGGCAATGTGTAATGTGATTACACATGGTTCTAACTAAAAGACCTAATGAGATCAAAGATGGTAGTTAAATAGAACTCGTAGTCCTAAATTGTTTTATGATTAAAAATCCTTAATTTATTTTAATTAGAGGTTTTTAATGAGATTAAAATTCTAATTAAAGTTATATAGTTTCTAATGAGATTAGAATACTTTATCTAGTAAATTAAGGATAGAGTTCTATAAAACTAATTTTTGATCCATTAGTGTTTAAGGAATCCTAAATAGTTTGGGACTTCTATTTTAGTTTAGTGATTCAAATAAGATTAGAGTCTTCAATAAGTGCAAGGTTATTAGTTGTGATAGGATCACAATTATTTAAGAAAAACCCAAATAATGAGTGGGAGTAATGAAATAACCCTTTTGTTAAGTTTATTGTAATGTGAATAGATACCTTGTCTTGACTTCGAGTCTTGCATTCCATGCGGAGGGTATTTACTTCACGGATTATAAGGTTAAACTTCTTTGTGATTGCGCGAATGTTCGTTACGCTTTTGTGACGCGACTTAGTTACATCACATTGAATTTAAACAATTAAACACATTTAATGTGTAGAGTTAAAATTGTGATTAGATCACAATAATTTCAAGACAATCCACTTGTTTTAAAATTTCTAGTGGGAGAGAGATACAAGGGTTGGATCTCACGGCCTCCATTGTCAGTTCATAGTGGTGTGGGGTAAACATCTCGTCTTAGCCTCGAGCCTTGCGTTCCATGCAGAGGATGTTTATTTCATGGTACTACAAGATTGAATTTCCTGGTTTATAGTGGTTTGATCAAACACCTTGTCTTAGCTTCGAGCTTTGCATTCCATGCGGAGGGTGTTTTTATCATGGTACTACAAAATAAGCCTGTTAAAGGGATGAAATGTGGCTACACATGATTCTAGACAATGGCGTACACTAGACTAAGTTTAATAGTATCCTCTATGCTGAGTTCTTGCTATTATTACTTAGAGGCCAAAGGAAGAACGGCAAATTATTTTTGTTTGGTAAGAGTTACCATGTTAGTATTAATAATGAGAATAATTCTTGCCTGATCATAGTGGTTGATATTCACTCTATGCTGAGGAATATTAATTGCGGGATTAGGTTGTCGTTGCACCTAATATAGTATGGTTTTTGGGTTTCATACTATATGGTTATGGATGCAAAATGATAATGTCCCCGTAATTATGTTCTAAGTCCCAAAATAAAGTTGTCATAAATTTTGTTCTCTAGCTACTATTTTATTTAATCACATTAACTAAGAAATAATTTTGGACATGGTGCTTAAAGGAGCTGAAGTACATAAATATGTTTCGATTCAGCATTGTCATAATTTCCTATGCATGATGCATTAATGGAAGATAACTTATGATATGATCATAGTCTCCATTGAAATGCTAATATGTTATATTGGCTTCTATCTCAATTGTGCTACAGCATGAGATGCAAGAGTTAGTACTAGACTTAGACTTTATATTAAGTCTAAATGAGATGTTTTGGTATGAAATATCATGCTACTAGAAGATATTTCATATAAGTCATATTAAGTGCCAAGAAAAGCTTAAGGAGTTCCAGTTCCACATCATTTTATGAAAATATTTTATTTTATTACATGAATTGGAATTCTTGGATGTAGAGATTAATTGTTAATCTCAAATGGATATGATCCATAAGTTCTTATTAGAATCGTTTGACCAATTTAGATTGTTTTTGAAAATAAATTTTTTTTTTATATTATCTGAATTGATGAGTGAGTTCTATGCAACGAAAGACATCCTAAAAGCTAAGGCTAGGATCAATATGATTTAATTCAAATTCTTAGCCTGAACTGAAAAGTAAGGGTAGTAAGAAAAAGAATTATAATAAAAAACAGTTGGGCAAGCAAGTTGCCCTAGTAGTTGCCAAAAGAAAATTAGATTTAAAAGTATGACCAAAGGAAAGTGTTTCTGGTTTGGTTAAACTAAACTTTGTCCATGATTGTTTTCTAGATGGAGATTTACATGTTTTACATTTTAAAGAGAAAGTTCCCATCCTTTGGTATTGTATGTTTTGACACATATGTCTAAATCTTATTAATCTAAATGGTATTCAAGATTGGTGAAAGATAGGCTTTTAGAACCATTATTTTGTTATATTCCCAATCTATGAATTCTATTTAGAGGATAATATGATCTAGGACACCTTTATTGTAAAGGAATATAGTATTAATGACTTCTTTAAGTCAGTGCATACATGAAGTAGGAATAAGACTCTTTTAGAAATAGTAAAGTACATGATAAGTATTTCCATTTGCTTATTTCTTTTGGAGATATACTCTTATAATTACTATACATTTTCTAAAATTTATTTGAAAAGTTTGTTCCTATGACATTTATCAAATTGTGGATTGGGTGAAAACCTAGTATATGATACTTCCACTTTTGGAGATGTCCAGCACTTGTGCTAGAAAGGAAGTCTAACAAATTGAAATCAAAAGGTAGAAAAATGTGTGTTTATGATGGGTATCCAAAAGGAATTGCATAAGATTATTTTGGTAGTCAAAAAGAAGACAAGATGTTTGTAAAATACAAATACAAAGTTCTTACAAGATGTTTGTAAAGTACATATACAAAGTTCTTGATCATGACTATATGAATAATCTTAAAGCTAAACATACAATTGTTCTAGAAGAAAAATGTCAGAATTTGTTGTAGGACAACTATATTAGGATTTGTGCCCTAAAATCCAATTTATTGGCATGATATAAATAATTAAATATTTTAATTATATGAGACTATCTATAAATGAACTAATGGAACATTATCTTAGTCCATGAGATGCATAGTATGTGATTTATGTGAAAAGTCATAGAAGATATAAATCACAAGTTCTTTGTAAACTCAAAATTTCAGTTCGTAATCGGTGATGAAATTGGGCGTTTTATTTGCGAAGACTATAACATATCAACTAAAATGATTTGTCTTGATCATGGAAGTGGAGACTTCTAGTTGGTATGTTGATATGTTTTAAAAGTTAAGACATATTGAATTGGGCTGTTATGAGATTTATTATTCTCCTAATGACTGTCAAATGAATAATAAATCTCATGACTTCTATTTACATCAACTCTAAATCCTGAGAGAAAAATGGACATGATCATGAGATGTAGGTTGCTTAAATATATCAGGAGTGAGATCTATGAGTCACGATCAAAACCTCAGTATGTTGGGCAACCGCATTTAGTGTTGATGGAACATTTATTGTCAAGATGGAATTCATAGTCTCTTAACGGAGATATAAAATATTCCCTTGAAATAAATTTAATGGGTTTGGTTATTCAGAGTGTTGGGCCCAACCACTTTAGTAAGGAGTTACTAAAGTATATATATTTATGAAATTGGATTTCATAAATATATATTGAATAATATAAAGGATTAAACCTGGTATTCAAGGATTAAGATATAGTAATCTTCAAAGTGGCAGTCTATTTCATGATTTTGTATTACTATGAATATTTTAATGAAGGGGTTGCATGTATAATAAAGTCTTGGGATATAATTTATAGATAAGGCCTAGAGTGCAACTATATTTATATAGTGGTATTAAATATAGTTAATGGTAACTTTAGACTTGTTAAGAGTTGACAGAAAATCCCAAGACCCATTGGAGCTAGTGTCTTATTGGTCCCTTTTGGTCCCACTCCAAGCCACATACTAGAGCCCAATTGGAATGGCCCAAAAGGTTAGTCCAATTAAATAATCAGTTGTATATAAGGAAAGAAACATACAGAATTTCAAAAAAAAAGGTTTTTTCAAAAGGTATTTCATAAGAGAGTTCTCATAAGGAATGAAATGGTTTGTATGTGAGTGTTGGACACTCTTCTATTCTCTCCTTGAAAACTGATTGAGAGACCACACTTCTTAGGCATCAAGTGGAATTGGAGTGAAGATTAAAAGTGTTCCCAAGTACTTTCGATCTTTCGGTTTTGAATTTCACCGCACCAAGGTACACTTTCTTGTTCTTAAATTCTGAAACTTACATAGTCCATGTTATCAATTGCGAATGAAGTAGATCTGTTAATTTTCCGCTGCGTATGTTTTGTATGTGATACAAACATATATTTTCCCAACAATTGGTATCAAAGCGGTCTTCAATTTCAAATCTGTATAACATGTTTTGTAAGTTTTGGAATTAAAGATAATAGTTTCATGATATTAGAAGATTATATATGTATTTAATTTTCTACATGGTTGTTGAAACTATGGTTTGATGAAAATTGATTTTGATGTTATGATGTTGTTTAAATCTGAATTCAAGTATGTTGAATTGAAGTTTAAGGCTATAACATCAATGGAATTCAGTTTTGACATCAAATTCTGTCTATTATGTTCATATGGTAGTTGTTTGTTCATGAAAAATCGTTGAAAAGTATTTGCAACTGCTCTGGAAAAACTGAAAACACGGGTTTTTCGTGGGTTAGCTTCCCGCGAAGTTATTCTCGAAAAATGATTCTAAAGTCAAAAAAAAACTTTTGGCGGGTAAGCTTTACTCGCGAAACAGTCGCGAGACAGTAACGAAAGTTTCTGTCTGATTTTTGTGTTTTCAATTTTTTGCTTAACTCGTTTTCGCAGGACGCGCTTAGTAGCGAGATACCCGCGAGACAGTAGCGAAAGTTTCTGTCTGAATTTTGTGTTTTCACTATTTTGCCTTAACCCAATTTCGCGAGAAGAGCTTAGTAGCGAGATTCTCGCGAAAATGCATTTGAAGGGAATTTTGAATTTTTTCTAAATGTTTTCAAATGTATAAAGTGTAAGGCAATGTGTTATGAGATTACACATAGTTCTAACTAAAAGACATAATGAGATCAAAGATATTAGTTAAATAGAACTTTTAGTCCTAAATTGTTTTATGATTAAATGTCCTTAATTAATTTTAATTAGAGGTTTTTAACGAGTTTAAAATTCTAATTAAAGTTATATAGTTTTTAATGAGATTAGAATACTTTATCTAGTAAATTAAGGATAGAGTTCTATATATCTAATTTTTGATTCATTAGTATTTAAGGAATCCTAAATAGTTTAGGACTTCCATTTTAGTTAGTAATTCTAATAAGATTAGAGTCTTTATCAAGTGCAAGGTTATTAGTTGTGATTGGATCACAATTATTTAAAGAAAAACCCAAATAATGAGTGGGAGTGCTGAAATAACCCTTTTGTTAAATTTATTATAATGTGAATAGATACCTTGTCTTGACTTCGAGTCTTACATTCCATGCAGAGGGTATTTACTTCACGGATTACAAGGTTAAACTGCTTTGTGATTGCGCGAATGTTTGTTACGCTATTGTGACGTGACTTAATAACATCACATTGAATTTAAACAATTAAACACATTTGCTGTGTAGGGTTAGAATTTTAATTAGATCAAAATGATTTCATGACAATCCATTTGTTTTAAAATTTCTAGTGGGAGAGAGATACAAGGGTTGGATCTCACAGCCTCCATTATCGGTTCATAGTAGTGTGGATAAGCACCTCGTCTTGGCGTATATGCCTCACGATCTCAAAGGAGGGTGTTTACTTCATAGTACTACAAGATTGAACTTATCCATTTAAAGTAGTGTGAACAAGCACCTCATCTTGGCATATATGCCTCGCGATCCCAAAGGAAGGTGTTTTGTTTCATGGTACTACAAGTTTAAATACTATAAAGGGAGATGAAATGTGGCTACACATGATTCTAGATAATGGTGTACACTAGACTAAATGTAATGTTAACCTCTCAAAGGAGCTATGTCATTATTACTTAGAGGCTAAAGCTAAAGTGGAAAATTATTTTTGTTTGGTAAGAGTTACCATGATAGCATTAATAATGAGAATAATTCTCACCTAATTATAGTGATTGGTATGACCTCACTTCCGAGGAATATTAATTGTGGGATTAGGTTGTCCTTGCACCTAATATAGTATGTTTTTTAGGTTCCATACTATATGGTTATAGATGCAAAATATAATGTCCCTGTAATTATGTTCAAAATCTCAAAATAAAGTTGTCATAATTTTGTTCTCTAGCTACTATTTTAATAGAATCACATTAACTAAGAAATAATTTTGGACATGGTGCTTAAAGGAGCTGAAATACATATTTATGTTTCGATTCAGCATTGTCATAATTTCCTATGCATGACGCATTGATGGAAGATAGCTTATGATACGATCATAATTTCCATTGTAATGCTAAAATGTTTCATTGGCGTTTATCTCAATTGTACTACAGCATGAGATGCAAGAGTTAGTACAAGACTTAGAATTTATATTAAGTCTAAATGTGATGTTTTGGTATGAAATATCGTGCTACTAGACAATATTCGATATAAATCATATTGAGTGTTAAGAAAAGCTTAAAGAGCTCCAATTCTATATCATTTTATGAAAATATTTTATTTTTAAAATGAATTGGAATTGTTGGATGTAGAGATTAAATGTTAATCTCATATGGATATGATCCACAAGTCCTTGTTAGAATCATTTGATCAATTCAGATTGTTGTGAAAATAAATTCTTTTTATATTATTTGAATTGATGAGTGAGTTCTATGCAACGGAAGACATCCTAAAACTAAGGTTAGGATCAATATGATTTAATTCAAATTCTTAGCCTAGACCGAAAGGTAAGGGTGGTAAGAAGAAGAATTATAATACCAAACAGTTGGGCAAGCTAGTTGCCCTAGTAGTTGCCAAAAGGAAATTAGATTAAAAAGTATGACCAAGAGGAAAGTGTTTCCGGTTTGGTAATCCTAAGCATTGTCCATGATTATTTTCTAGATGAAGATTTATATGTTTTATTTTTTAAAAAGAGAAAGTTTCCATCCTTTGTAATTGTATGTTTTGGCACTTATGTCTAGATCTTATTTATCTAAATGTTATTCAAGATTGGTGAAAGATGGGCTTTAAGTACCATTATTTTTTTATATTCACAATCTATGAATTCTATTTAGATGATAATATAATCTAGGGCTCCTTTATTGTAAAGGAATATAGTATTAATAACTTCTTTAAATCATAGCATACATAAAGGAGGAATAAGACTCTTTTAGAAATAGTAAAGTACATGATAAGTACTTCCATTTGTTTGTTTCTTTTGGAGATATACTCTATGTATTACTACACATTTTCTAAATTTGATTTCAAAATTTTGTTCCTATGACATTTGTAAAATTGTGATTGGGTGAAAACCTAGTATATGATACTTCCACTTTTGGAGATGTCCAGCACTTGTGCTAGAAAGGAAGTCTGACAAATTGAAATCAAAAAATAGAAAAATGTGAGTTTATGATGGGTATCCAAAAGGAATTGCAGAAAATTGTTTTGGTAGTCATAAAGAAGACAAGGTGTTTGTAAATTACAAATACAAAGTTCTTGATGATGGCTATGTGAATAATCTTAAAGCAAAACGTAGAATTGTTCTAGAAGAAAAATATCAGAATTTGTTGAAAGACAACTATAAAATGCATTAAGAAATGAGATAGTTGTATTAGATACACCACAAGGCATTATTCTATATATATAGTTAGTACACCGGTACAATATCGTAGTAAGAGGATTACTAAATAAATTCATACTTTTGTAATAAACTTTTGTAGTTATTCCACAAGGATATGAATTTGATCCTCGGTCCCTCGTAAAGGCAATTGATGATATGAATATGGATTACTGGATCAAGGTTATGTGAATAGAATTAGATTTTATTTAAAATCTAGAACTTGTAGAGGTGCCTATTGGCATTAAGCCTATAGATCTAAGCAAACAAGCATGGACCTAAAGCAAAAGGCATGAACAAGGGCAAACAAAGCATTGACATGCACAAAAGAAATAATCCAAACCCTATATTGAACTTGGGTGTATGGATGTAGGCCTAGACCACTAAATCTAGATCTACATTCTACCCAAAAAGCCAAACACAAGGAAGAGGAAAAAGCAAGAGATATAAAACTATAAAGCACTAGGCATAGCATCCAAACAAAGCTTTAAGAACATGAATGTGTCAAGAAGCACATAAACAAGTAGATCTAAGCACAAACATGGCAAAAAGCACATAAACATGTAGATCTAAGCACAAACAAGGTATTTAGACATATCTTAGCCCAAGAAAGCTAGGCCAACAATATCAAAGCAAAACAACATGTTAGGAAGCAAGATAAAGCAAGAGATATACTAGGAAAAGCCATAAAACATATTATAAAACAAGATAATGCAATATAAAGGATTAAATTAAATGGGTGCAGATAGTAGCTAAAAAGCTACATATACACCCCCTAAACCTCAAATCCAAGGGTATCAAGACCAAGGAGAGGAAGATGAGAGCAAGAACATGACCTCTTGATTGTTGTAGAAAAGTAAGAAATCAAAAGTTTTTGTGTGTTTTTGGAGAGAATTTAGAGAAAGAGAGAGAGAGAGAGAGAGAGAGAGAGAAAGAGAGAGAGGGAGAGAATTTGCCTAGAAAATGCTCCAAAATGCCCAAATTTCAGTTTATTTATTTATTTATATTCTTTTAGTTCTAGGGGATCCAGGGGTATTTATACTAAAAAAAAATGACCTTTCAGTTGCCAGTGCACCAAGCAAATTCTTCCTATTCTCACTTGACTTCGAAAGTGTATTTGAAGGCCTTCCCGGACTGTTGATTGAGCTGATCTTGGTGTCCCTGAAAAGTTGTGGATGTCTAGTTTCCATAACACTAGAGAAATTGAAATTCCAACGGTTAAATCAAAAGTTATGTCCTCGGGAAGTGAGGAGGAGACGATCTCGGCACGGTTTTCAAGATATCTCAACCTTTTTAACTTCAATTTCAACTCATGAATATTCGTTGGAAAGGGAATTCAATAATTTCCATAATGGCATTGGTTTCAACCTATTCCAATGGTCGGATCAAAATTAGGGTTTTTGGCGCCCTTGAGAGTCAACCTTATGTCAAAGTTGGTCAAAGGTGACAAAAATCTCCGAATAGTTCGGGTTTAAAGTAAAAACATGAAAAATGTGGTTTTGGGGTGATTTTGACCAACTTTGACTTTTGGTTAACCTAGGGTTAACTAGGGCCATTTTGACCTAAAATGGCACTTGTAGTGCTCTGATGTCCGATTGGGTTGTTCCACATTAATCTAGATATTTCCGCATCCCCATGGTGAAAAGTTGATATTTTTAGAATTTTAGGGGTCCAGCACGCAAATCGAGAGTAGACAAAATACGATATCTACAGTGGGTGTAGGCTAAACTTCCTTAAAGGTCATCTGACGTATGGGGTCTTGAAGAGTTTGTGTCTACCAGACGACTCCCATGCTACTGACTAACCCATGAGGTCTTGAAGATGCAGATGTGTTAACCAAATTTCATTGTGGCCAAAATATTCTCTATTAGAAACTATCTTCACATAAGATTTTTCATTGAAACAAACAAAGAAAATCGTCATTGATTGTGAATGTAAGTGTATTTAACACTGCAAACTAATTTAATATCCTTTATTTATTTTTCTGGTTCTTTGAGACATTTAATATTAGAGTTTTGTTTTGGTTTTTTGTTATAATGGGAGAGGGGATTCGAATCTGGACGTCTCTATTAGAAACACCAAGATATATTAGTTAAAAAAGAAGCAATGAAGTCAATACTGTTTTGGTATTGGTTGTAATATTGGTATATTTCATATTGGTCATCAGATAAAATATTGGGTTGTACAATAAATATGTTTCAAAAATGTTATTTAAACTAATACATTAGGTTATTGAACTTAGGCTGAAATTTTTGCTTATAAAATATATTTAGGTTAATCTACTTGCCTTACCCTTCCTTAAAAGTCACCATAACTTTTGAGTTTAAGTGGAATTTGCATTGTTCCTTTGTGTTAGAATCTCTTTCACTCTCCCTTATATGTATGTGTTTATTTCTATAAAAAATTTAATGTTAATAAGAATAAAAATAAATTCGTATATATATATATAGTGGTAACCCCAAAACGGTACACTAGTATCATCAAGTGGTACCGAAATATTTTATTCCCTTAGCTAAATTGAAACAACTTTGGTTATGAAATTGGCTCCTTGGGTAAGAATGTTTATGGATAATGTTAGAAGTATGAGGTTAAATAATTAAATTTACCATTTCTCAATAGTTTAAGTGTTTGGAAAAATGTAATTTAACATGATGTCAGAGCAGGAGATCTAGAGTTCGATCATTGTCTCCTCCACTCTATCTCCCATTTAAGATCTCATGTGTTGGATCCTCATCTATTAAAAGGAAGTTTGAGCCCACACATGAGAGAATGTTAAAAGTATGAGGTTAAATAATTAAATTTATTATTTTATAATAATTTCAACTTTTGGGATAACTAATAATTTAATAGATAATATTATGGTTATTTTGGAAACAATTTGAAATTGCTTTAGAAAATTAGAGAGCCGATCACATTCCATAAATGCAAACTTTTTTAATATTATGGCCTTTAAGTAAATATAATATATGATAAAAAATAAAAAATTCTTCCTAACCCCTAAAAATAAATACAATTTAATGTTAATAAGCGTGATAAGGGTGTTCTTAAAAGGAAGTAAACTCATTTACATACGAGGAAGTTAACGGCTCCAATGAGCCAGTCGGTTCCACGCACGTAGACGGAGGTACGAGAGCGATGAATCATAGACTCAACGACCTCACCTTAATACCAAACGACATTTGTACGAGATGACAGGGAACCTCAAACAGATCCAAAGGCCGACGGGAAGCGAGGACCGACGGGAATGAAGAAGCCTATGATGGGTCCAGCGTGGCCTTGCTTGACCCCCACGAATGTCTATACAAGGAAATATCTTGCACCCCATGATTAACCCTAATCAAGAGAGTCCCTACAAGGAAAGGATCCCGCAAGATACGTGTATTAATGAGGATCTTCCCTACAAGGAAAGACCTTCCCCGCCAAGAAACGAATGTCAGCTCTACGCTACTATAAAAACCCTAAAACCCTCACAAACCAAGGTACGCACAATTTACCCCAGCTCTGGCACTCTAGAGTTGTGAAAGTTCTCTAACTTAACCTTCAGAGGGTATTTGGCCGGTACCACACCGGTGCTCTCTGTGAGGTCTTCTTCTTTTTTGTTGCGCAGGTTTTTGTCTAGAGCATGTGAGGATCGTGTGACTTACTGACGATTTTTGGCATCATCAGTTGGCACCGTCTGTGGAGACGAAAACAGTAACAGCTATATTACCACTTCCTAGAGAAAGAGTTGTATAGTGCTCACTCACTCGATGGAAACCAATAACCATACTAGAGAAGAACCACGCATTGCTACCCTTGAAAGACAGGTACAGACCCTAGCTTTGGCTGTGGAATGCCTTACTAAGCAAAACCACGGCCTAGAGGAACAGCTGCGCCAAAGGGATGCTAGGCCCAACAATCACGGAGAAGAGCAAGAGGGCACCAACGCCGAAATGAGGGACCAAGAAGGACCAGAAGGCAACAATGCTCCAAGCAGACAATAGCGACAAGATACCAGCCATCCATTCGTTGCAGAAACAGCACCACCGCACATAGTCGTGGAGATGCAGATGGTGAAGGAGCGGATGGACTTCATGATGAAAGCCCTCAAAGGACGGGTGTCAAGCGACCTCGACAAGTTAGTCCACCGGACGGACTTGCCTTTTACTGCACCTATCACTTCATTCCTCATTCCGCCGAAGTTCCGTATGCTACAGGTAGAAGCCTACAACGGGTTAAAGGATCCCTTGGATCACCTGGAGTCATTCAAAACCCTTATGCACTTGCAATGCGTGACGGACGAGATCATGTGTCGAGCCTTCCCAACTATACTGAAGGGTCCTGCAAAGGCATGGTTCAGCAGGTTGACGCTCAACTTCATCAGTACCTTCAAGGAGCTGAATGCGCAGTTTGCCTCGTACTTTATCGGGGGGCACATGTATAAAAAGTCCACTGCGTGCCTGATAAGCATCAAGCAACCGAGGGATGAGATGTTGAGATCCTAAATTACCCGCTTCAATAAGGAAGCCCTCTCGATAGACGAAGCTGATGACAAGATACTTGTTGTCGCATTTACCAATGGATTGCGGAAGGGGAAGTTTATGTTCTCTTTATACAAAAACGACTCGAAGACCATGTCAGATGTGCTTTATCGAGCTACTAAATACATGAACGCCGAAGACTCTTTACTAGCTCGAGAGGAGAAACCCAAGAAGTGGGAAAGGCAAGAAGATAAATGACAGGACAGAGGACAGAAGACGATCAGAACATTGACAGAAGGATAGGCGCTTCAAGCCTCCCGTCGGAAGATTTGCGAACTTCACCCCACTAACTGCCCCTATCGATCAGGTCCTAATGCAGATCAAGGATGATGCAGCCTTAACGTGGCCCGGCAAGTTGAAGGGAGATCCCAGTAAAAGGTCCAGAGACAAGTATTGCCGTTTTCATCGGGACCACGGTCACGACATGTCTGAATGCTATGACTTGAAGCAGTAGATTGAAGCCCTTATTAAACAAGGGAAACTGCAACGATTCGTTAACAAAGAAAGAGTAGATCCACCACAGGAGCAGGTTGCTAAGAGGGATAACGAGTGCCCTAGGCCACCCATAGGGGACATAAGGATGACTGTAGGGGGCACCACGGCTTCTAGTTCATCCAAGAAGGCCTGTAAGACTTACCTTAGGATGGTTCAGAACGTCCAGCTGACAGGTTTCGTCCCAAAGATGGCACAGGTCGAGAACCCTATAATTGAATTCTCGGAAGAAGACGCTCGATGTCTCCACCACCCACACGATGATGCACTCATTGTTAGTATTTGGCTCTATTGATATCCTTTACTACCCGGCATTCCAGCAGATGAGGATTGAGAGAGAGCGACTCATACCAGCCAACGCACCACTCGTTAGGTTCGGAGAAACGAAGGTATACCCCCTCGGTATGGTCACATTGCCCGTGACGGTTGGTGACTACCCTCAGCAAGTTACTAAGGATGTTACATTCCTTGTTGTTGACTGCTCATCTGCCTACAATGCCATATTAGGTCGACCTACCCTTAACTCATGGAAGGCCGTGACTTCAACCTATCACCTGATGATCAAATTCCCCACCGAGTACGAAGTAGAAGAGGTACGTAGGGACCAAGTGGTAGCACGCGAATGCTACATGGCAATGTTGGAGATGGACGACCACTTGCAAACTATGAGCATTGAAGAATAGAGGGCGGTCGCAGAGCTCATTGAAGGATTGGAGGAGATACTTCTTGATAACTGTAGGCCCGAATGAACGACTAGGATCGGTACCCTCGCCAGTCCACCAGTCCGTCAAGCGCTCACGGCATTCCTAAAAGAAAACCAAGACGTCTTTGCTTGGAGTCATGAAGACATGCCCGAGATCAACCCTTCAGTCATGGTGCACAGGTTGAATGTATCACATTCTTTTCCCCCTATCCGTCAAAAGAAGCGTGTTCGCCCAAGAACGAGACTGGGCTATAGCGGAAGAAGTCCGCAAACTACAAGATGCAAAATTCATTAGGGAGGTGTACTACCCCGACTGGCTGGCCAATGTAGTGAGGACTTGATCACTCTGTGCAAGCTCTACGCAAAGTGTGGCGAGCTCAGCCTCGTATGTCCTCCCCATCTCATCAAAGTCCTCCATAGTGGCATCAAGAATCTCCTTGCAACAATCCCTATCCTTGATAGCCTCTGTCAGGCACTGTCTCAAGTCCCTAAGAGTATTCTCAACTTTGAGCTCAAACTCCAGTGTATAATCCCTCAATATATTAGCCGGAAGGTGAGGGTCAAATGGATCTAGAACCGATAGATCGATGATGAAACACGGATCCTTGGTGGCCCTCCACTCTCTGAACTTGGCGAAAGACCACTCATAATCATCCTTTGGACAAATGGGGTTATCAATAGTCGACCTGTGCTCCTTCCAGAACTCAGAAGCATGATCTATGATGACTGTGTCAATATCTTGGAGACCATACTCGCAAGTGATGATAGAAAGATTGCTGAGTCGAGGAACATGCTGGGTACCCCCAAATTGCCTCATGGCCATACCCGAATAGTACCCTATACAACCCCAGATGCCCACCAAAGGGATGCCAAGTAAACCAACATAGTGGGTCCAACCCTGCCACCTAGTGACTCCCCACTTGACTCTCCATACCCAACCAGTAGGATCCAAGCCAAACAGATACCTCAACCAAGCAATGGTATCCCCAGTAAAAGGAAGATCAAGGGCCACAGTGATCTTGACTCTATTCTTCCTCAAGAACCCCATGAGTTGTGCCCTAAATATCAAACTCAGATGACTACAGAACCAAGCCTGAAATAAATACACACAACAACTAAGCTTACCACTACCCATCTCATGGCACAAAGAAAGAGATCGAATAGTCTCGGAGAGGAGAGAAGGAATAAATGAAATGCTATGAGGCAGAGTACTCACCAAGGGTAGAACTGCAAAGCTGATAGAACCCGACTGAAGGGAATAGCACTAAGCCAAAGAAGGCCACCATGAAGGCTTGGCACCTATAGAAGGTCCAATGCTCTTCCAAATCCACAAAGTCCTTTCGGTAAGCAGCTGGGCACTCAACTTTTCCAAACCGACAGATCGGAAATCCCAGGAATTGCTATCTCCCAAAATGCTCTCATATCGAGTCAAAACATCCATTACAAGTGTCTTCAGGCCTAATAGCTCTGCCAACTGCTTGTGAGAGTGAAATCGAGTTGGTGGTCGATAAACCCAACTCATAGGGGTAGGAAGAGAAAGAAAGCGATCATACTCCTCCAAAGTAGGGATCAAGTCCACACCCCCAATGGTGATATACCTTAAAGCGGGATCCCAACAAGTAACTATGGCCTCCAATAAGTGCCAATCTAGAGGAGTACGAAAGAGTAAAGTGGCATCTCCGAGGAATAGCTTGATGTAGGCTCGATCCTTGGAAGAGAATGAAGTCCACCATCTCTTGAGCTCCCTCTCATGAAAATTCTGCCTCTCAAGCTCCACAACTGTGTCATAAGACTTGAACCCAAGAGCATCCATGCTCAGATCTGAAAGAATGTAGTGTTCTGGTGCCGATCCGTGCAAGAATGTGTAAGAAAATGGTGTTTCTAAGTGTTTTTAGTGAAGAAAATAGGTAGGAGAAGACCTAGAAAACCACATACCAAAATATGGGAGGTCGGGGAGCAACCCAGACCTTTATGCATGCTTTTCGAGGCCGCGCACCTTTAGTGGCAGCTGGCCCCAAGCAGTGCACCCTAAGTGGCCATGGGGCCTCGAGACATGTGCCAGGGCTTTTTAAGCCCCCCAACTCAGCCCCACATGATTCTGACAATTGGATTTGAGATCTGAGAAGTTTAGACCAACTTCGGGGCAAAATATTCCCTCGGTTTTCTCATTAATAGTGGTACCCGAGCAATTCAGCAGCAAATTGGTCTGTTTAGGGATTTTTCACACAAACCAAGACCGCACGAAACCTACACTAGGGCAGTTTATTTTTGTGCGTCTCGTTCATCATTTCGAAATATCTTGAACCTCATTATCGAAGCCCAATTCACCCAGTCTAGGGGTCAGTTCAGCCCCTGTCATCAAGACTTGTAATAGGATAGTGCCAAGGCCATTCCTAATCACTAATAGCAATCCATCCAGCATGGTATGAAAATCACAATGAGCAGCTCTTGTACGGAACCTTTTTCAGAGCATCGGTCAATTCAGTTGATAGTTGGGTCAGTCAACGCATTCCGCCACATGGTGAGTCTAAGAAAATCCCGCTTGGGGGAAATCAATGATCACAATCAGGGTTGTCAAGATACCCGTATTGTCCAATACGATTCTAACCCCACTTCAAGTCGGTGGATCAATTTAGAACCACGCAAAATCCACATTGGGGCAGTTCATTCTGCACAATTCAGCCCATTTTTGCGAATCAATGTGCTCAAGTTCAAAACTCTAGATACAATAACGGGTCCATCCAGCCAAGAACATTTCCTCTCACGTTATGAACCGCATAAAACCTACACTGGG
Organism: Notholithocarpus densiflorus; assembly: GCA_030021035.2. Taxonomy (NCBI): domain Eukaryota; kingdom Viridiplantae; phylum Streptophyta; class Magnoliopsida; order Fagales; family Fagaceae; genus Notholithocarpus; species Notholithocarpus densiflorus. Next base: position 1,430,593 of record JARYZH020000004.1, read on the forward strand.
GCAGTTTTATTTTATGCGGTCTCTCCTTTTTCCATATCCCTTAGCGGGTCAATCAATGTCAGATTTTATTGATAAAACCGTGAAAATATGGTACAATGCAAATGAAACGATGCGTGAATAACAACAATGGTGCAACCAACTCCTAAATGCTAAAGTGCTACTGGCATACATATATCTGAGCCTACCAAGAGGCGATATCAACATACATCTGGGCCTACCAAGAGGTGATATCAAGAAACATACATCTGAGCCGACCAAGAGGTGATATTGACATACATTTGAGCCTACCAAGAGGCGATATCAAGAAACATACATCCGAGACTATCGAGAGGCAATGTCTATACATACATCTGAGCCTACCAAGAGGCGATATCAACATACATCTAAGCCTACCGAGAGGCAATGTTTATACATGCATCTAAGCCTACCAAGAGGCAATATCAAGAAACATACATATGTGCCTACCAAGAGGCAATATCAACATACATGTCCAAAAGCCTACCAAGAGGCAATATTAGAATACAATTTAGGCCCACAATGGGGCGATCATACATACATGTCCAGAAGACTACCAAGAGACAATATCAAAATACAGTCCATGCCCACGATAGGGCAATCATACATACAGTGCAGGCCTACCAAAAGGAAAAAAATACATACATGTCCAGAGCCTACCAAGAGGCAATATCAAAATATAGTCTAAGCCCACTATAGGGCAATATAATACATACATATCTGACCTACCATGGGGCAATGTCTGAAATAGTACAAAGAAATATACATGCCCATGCAAGGGCTACATCATCATAGAGATACAACAATAGTGGCTAAAACCTAAGGGGAATCATCGTTTCTAACGGTGTCATCAACAAAGCACCCAGCGCTACCGTCATTAGCGCCATCACCGACAGTTGGACCAGCAGAAGGACCGGCTTGCCCAGCCGAAGAACTTAGGACCCATCTTGGAGTCTGAAATGAAGCCTGCGTAGGGCCTCGTGCCCAGTTTGAAATGGGAGCAAATCCCCATTTTTCGATAGGACTTGGAGGAACTGGCATGTACTCGGTCTCATGTCTCCTAATTGGAGGATCCTTGCCTAGAATGGAGGGTGCTGGAGGCACAGGCATCCCCTATCCCCTCATCTCGTCAATCAGGACGCCAATATACCCCTGGAGCAGGCCTACCTCAGCAATATGCTGGCTCTATTCTCTCTTCATGGCAATGGCTTGACTCTCGTGCTCTCTCTGCCATAGCTCCCTTTCCCGAGCCAATGCAATGCCCCCGAAGCCCTCCGAGCACGTGCAATGCCCCCGAGTACTTTGCCCCCGCTTACAGGGCAATCATCAACGATAGGTCTAGCTGAGGATGCCAAAAACTAGATAGCATAATCAGTATCCTCTGTCATGAAGCCCTCAAAGGACTGTCGCATAGGCGGGGTCATCCATAATCACATTAGGGTAAGATATCTCAAGAGGTGGATCTCTGGGCACTCTAAAAGTCGGCATGACTTTGTGGAAAGTCCGCTCAGCCAAGAAGAACTCCAAGCTTGTTAGAGCCTAAAACTAGCGCCGAGTGCATGACTGACCCATAGCAAGAGTAACATCGGGTCTAGCTAACAACCCTCCATCATATGGAGTGTTACGTATCTCACCCCAGGTGATGTAATTAAGGTGGCATTGATAGTGGTCTGTTGAGTCAGAACAACTGTAGATATATCACAAAGGGACCAAGCATACACCCTGGGATACATCGTCATAGAAAGGCTTGTGTACTGTGATCGCATAGCTGGGATGTACTCATACGCCTACCATGTCAAAATCTGCCAACAACCCTCGAGGCTCCTAAAGCCCTAGTGTGCCGCCTGCCTCAAATAGGCAATGAAAAATCCGGAAGAAAGGGGCCCCCAATTATAAGCCCCTACGACAAACACCACTCTCATGGCTCCTAGCAACCTGTAAGTCAGCACTGACTGGTTGTTGCCTGGCAGGCAACTACCAATGAAGTAGAAAAAGAACCACCTAAGATTGATGTCGTTTAGCTCCATCCTCCAAGGTATGTTCATCTTCAGCCATTGAATGCAAATCTGAGGCTCCTCAGTAGGCCCAAAATACCCTTTGGTCGTCCTGGTAAGGGGGTACGAAATGCCCAGAAGCTCGCACACCGTCGCAAAGCTCATAAACTCAGTCAGGACTGGCTCCCTTCCAAATCTAAGGCCCAAGATGGCTGACCAGCCAAGGGGAAGGATTGCATACTCCCCACAGTTCAAGTGAAAGATGCTCGTCTCAACATGAAACTGTTGCACCAAGGCCTCAGCCAATCCATGCCTCATGGAACAAGGCAGAATGCAAAGAAAAGCCTTGAATCCCTGATCCATTAGGAGGGTGCAATAGTGCACATGAGTAGACGAAAAGAGAATTCGATCGATCGAAAGGAACTCTCGACCGATCGAGACTCGTAAAACTAAGTTTTCTGCAAAACAATTTGGTAACTGTTTTGAATATTTGAAGATGTTTCAAGCCTTGTGAACGGTTTTATGAAACATTTTGAGTCTCCATACGTGCCTTTTGATGAAATATAACCCTATGGGTATAAATAGAGGCTTATGTTTACTTGAAAAATAGTATGTTAGAGAGAAACACAAGAAATCTAATGGTTATTCTCCAAAATTGTTATCTGAAGAACACAACAACTTGGTTGTATCCTGGGGAGAAGTTTGCAATAACCCTTTAGCAATAAGAGTGTGGGGGCAAATATTGTCTAAGGATAACAATTTTGTGCCTCCAAGTTATCTATTTTTGTTTGTCTTTTATGTTATCCTTATTCTTCTTTTATTACTTTGTGTATTATTCCCAACAAACGTGTGTGTGGATGAGACTTTAAAAAAATTATTGGGCCTAATTGGTTTTTTTTTTTTTTTTTTTTTTTTTTTAATTCTGTAACTATTGCCCAAGAAAGACACAACTGAACACCAAGTGTAAAAGTCACAACTGTTCGATTTTTAAATGTAGGCATGTGGTAGAAATAAATAAGTCTACAAGAAAATGAGATTGATAGATTTGAAGGTGCAAACTTTCAAAGTCAAGACTAGTGGCGAAAAGATTTATTCAGAAAGAAATGGTTCGATTATGAAAAGATTTTTTCACCAATAGTTAAGTTTGACTCTATCTAAAATCTCTTATCTATTATATTTCATTTGAATGAAATATGGCAATGGATATCAAGAAAGCTTCTTATAGTAGCAATCTTGAGGAAGACATCTATATGATGTAACTAGACTTGTTCATAGTAAAGAACCGGTGGTGATTAGTATGCAAGTTGTTTAAATTCCATTTATGGACTAAAGCAAGCATATGAATCATAAAATATCATCTTTGATCAAGCAATCAAATTGTTTGATTTTGATCAACTATTTAAAATGCCTTATGTGTGTAAAGCTATATAGAATAATAAATCTCTTAATGTATGTTGATGACATTCTAATCATTTAGAATGATGTAGAGTTATAGTCATCAATAGAGGTTTTGTTGTCTAGTCCAGTTTGATATAAAGTATTTGAGAAAGACTAGGCACATTCTAAGAATTAAACTTGGTTAAAATTCAGAAATTAGAATGTTAAGTTTATCTCAAACTGCTTAAATAGATTAGATTCTATCCAAGTATAGCATGTAATATCTCAAGAAATGATTCTTTCCTTTTAAATTTGAAATTCCTTTATAAAGGACTATAGTCCTAAGACATATAAAAGGAAGAGCATATTAAGACGGTTCCTAATATCATATCACTAGAAAATCTTTATGCTATGCTTTATACTACCCTAAATATCTATTTTGCGGTGGGCGTGGTAAGCAAATATCTATTGAATCAAAGATCACTTAATTTAGTGGGAGTAAAGCATATACTCAAATATCGTGGGAGAATGAGAGATTATATGCTTGTCCACAAAAGTAAAGTTTTGATGGTTACTGGATATACAAATACTGACTTGTAGTTTGATTGTGATTCATGAAATTGGACTTCAAGATATGTGTTCATCCTAGGTGGTGAAGATACACATTACGCGTAAGTATTATCTCATTATAGAGATATGAGTACTTGAGAAATAGTAGTAGAAAAGATAATTTATGCAATAAATCTGGCTGAAACTTATTTCCAAGCCTTGCCTTAGAATGACTATGAATTATTCTAAAGGGAGACAAGTGTCGGATATATGGTAAATTATCTTTAAGAGCAAGTGGAAGATTGTTGGGATTTGTGCCCTAAAATCCAATTTATTGGCATGATATAAATAATTAATAGTTTAATTATATGAGACTATCTATAAATGAACTAATGGGACATTATCTTAGTCCATGAGATGCATAGTATGTGATTTATGTGAAAAGTAACAGAAGATATAAATCACAAGTTCTTTGTAAACTCAGAATTTTAGTTCGTAGTCGGTGATGAAATTGGGTGTTTCATTTGCGAAAATTATAACATATCAACTAAGATGATTTGTCTTGATCATGGAAGTGGAGACTTCTAGTTGGCAATATTTTAAGAGTAAAGACATATTGAACTGGACTGCTGTGAGATTTATTATTCTCCTAACGACTGTCAAATGAATAATAAATCTCACGACTTCTATTTACATCAACTCTAAATGTTGAGAGAAAAATTGACCTGATCATGAGATGTAGGTTGCTTTGATAGATCAGGAGTGAGATCTATAAGTCATGATCAAAACCTCAATATGTTGGGTAGCCGCATTTAGTGTTGATGGAATATTTATTCTCAAGATGGAATTCATAGTCTCTTAACGGAGATATAAAATATTCCCTTGAGATAAGTTTAATGGGTTTGGTTATTCAGAGTGTTGGGCCCAACCACTTTAGTAAGGAGTTACTAAAGTATATATATTTATGAAATTGGATTTCATAAATATATATTGAATAACATAAAAGATTAAACCAGGTACTCAAGGATTAAGATGTAGTAATCTTCAAAATAGCAGTCTATTTCATGACTTTGTATTACTACGAATATTTTAATGAAGGGGTTGCATATATAATAAAGTCTTGAGATATAATTTATAGATAAGGCCTAGAGTGCAACTATATTTATATAGTGGTATTAAATATAGTTAATGGTAACTTTGGACTTATCAAGAGTTGACAGAAAAGCCCAAGGCCTATTGGAGCTAGTGTCTTATTGGTCCCTTTTAGTCCCACTCCAAGCCACATACTAGAGCCCAATTGGAATGACCCAAAAGGCTAGTCCAATTAGATAATCAATTGTATATAAGAAGAGAAACACACAGAATTTCAAAAAAAAAGGTTTTTTCAAAAGGTATTTCATAAGAGAGTTCTCATAAGGAATGAAATGATTTGTATGTGAGTGTTGGACACTCTTCTATTCTCTCATTGGAAACTGATTGAGAGACCACACTTCTTAGGCATCAAGTGGAATTGGAATGAATATTAAAAGTGTTCCCAAGTACTTTCAATCTTTTGATTTTGTATTTCACCGCACCAAAGTACGCTTTCTTGTTCTTAAATTCTGAAACTTACATAGTACATGTTATCAATTGAAAATGAAGTAGATCCGTTAATTTTCCGCTGCGTATGTTTTGTATGCGATACAAACATGTATTAGATATACAACAAGACATTATTCTAAATATATAACTAGTACACCGGTACAATATCGTAGTTGGAGGATTATCATTTACCAAGTAAATTCATACTTTTGGGATAGTCTTTTGAAATTATTCCACAATGATATGAATTTGATCCTCGGTCCTACGTAAAAGGCAATAGATGATATAGTTGGGGTTTATGCCCTAAAATCCAATTTATCGGCATGTCATAAATAATTAATTTGTTTAATTATAAGAGACTATCTATAAATGAACTAATGAGATATTATCTTAGTCCATGAGATGCATAGTATGTGATTTAGTCACAGAAGATATAAATCACAAGTTTTTTGTAAACTCAGAATTTTAGTTCGTAGTCGGTGATAAAATTGGGCATTTCATCTGCGAAGACTATAACATATCAACTACGATGATTTGTCTTGATCATGGAAGTGGAGACTTCTAGTTGGTATGTTGATATATTTTAAGAGTTAAGACATATTGAACTGAACCGCTGTTAGATTTATTATTCTCCTAACGACTGTCAAATGAATAATAAATCTCACGACTTCTATTTACATCAACTCTAAATCCTGAGAGAAAAATGGACATGATCATGAGATGTAGGTTGCTTAGATATATCAGGAGTGAGATTTATGAGTCACGATCAAAACCTCAGTATGTTGGGCAACCGCATTTAGTGTTGATGGAACATTTATTCTTAAGATGGAATTCATAGTCTCTTAACGGAGATATAAAATATTCCCTTGAGATAAATTTAATAGGTTTGGTTATTCATAGTATTGGGCCCAACCACTTTAGTAATGAGTTACTAAAGTATATATATTTATGAAATTAGATTTCATAAATATATATTGAATAACATAAAGGATTAAACCGGGTACTCAAGGATTAAGATGTAGTAATCTTCAAATTGATAGTCTACATTCATGACTTTGTATTACTATAAATATTTTAATGAAGGGGTTGCATGTATAATAAAGTCTTGGGATATAATATATAGATAAGACCTAGAGTGCAACTATATTTATATAGTGGTATTAAATATAGTTAATGGTAACTTTGGACTTGTCAAGAGTTGACAGAAAAGCCCAAGGCCCATTGGAGCTAGTGTCTTATTGGTCCCATTTGGTCCCACTCCAAGCCACATACTAGAGCCCAATTGGAGTGGCCCAAAAGGTTAGCCCAATTAAATAATCAGTTGTATATAAGGAGAGAAACATACATAATTTCATAAGTGCTTTTCATAAGGGGTTTTTCCATAAGAGCTTTTTATAAGAGAGTTCTCATAAGGAATGAAATGGTTAGTATGTGAGTGTTGGACACTTTTTATTCTATCCTTGGAAACTAATTGAGAGACCACACATCTTGGGCATCAAGTGGAATTGGAGTGAAGATTAAAAGTCTTCCCAAGAACTTCTGATCTTCGGTTTTGAATTTCACCGCTCCAAGGTACGCTTTCTTGTTCTTAAATTCTGAAACTTATATAGTACATGTTATCAATTGCGAATGAAGTAGATCCGTTAATTTTTCCACTGCGTATGTCTTGTATGTGATACAAACATGTAATTTTTCCAACAAATGGTATCAGAGCGGTCTTCATTTCGAATCTGTATAACATGTTTTGTGAGTTTTGGAATTAGAGATAATAGTTTCATGATGTTAGAAGATTAAATATGTATTTAATTTTCTGCATGGGTGTTGAAATTATGATTTGATGAAAATTGATTTTGATGTTATGATGTTGTTTAAATCTGAATTCAAGTATGTTGAATTGAAGTTTAAGGCTATAACATCAATGGAATTCAATTTTGATATCAAATTATGTCTATTATGTTCATATGGTAGTTGTTTGTTCATAAAAAAATCGTTGAAAACTGTTTGCAACTGTTCTAGAAAAACTGAAAACACGTGTTTTTCGCGGGTTAGCTTCCCGCGAAGTTACTCACGAAAAATGATTCTGAAGAGAAAAACTTTTCGCGGGTAAGCTTTACTCGCGAAACAGTCGCGAGATAGTAGCGAAAGTTTCTGTCTGATTTTTTGTGTTTTCAATTTTTTTGCTTAACTCATTTTTGCGGGAAGCGTTTAGTAGCGAGATACCCGCGAGACAGTAGCGAAAGTTTCTATCTGAATTTTGTGTTTTCACTATTTTTCCTTACGCCTTTTTCGCGGGAAGAGCTTAGTCGCGAGATTCTCACGAAAATGCATTTGAAGGGAATTTTGAATATTTTCTAAATGTTTTCAAATGTAAAAGGTGTAAGGCAATGTGTGATGTGATTACACATGGTTCTAACTAAAAGACCTAATGAGATCAAAGATATTAGTTAAATAGAACTTTTAGTCCTAAATTGTTTTATGATTAAAAGTCCTTAATTTATTTTAATTAGAGGTTTTTAATGAGATTATAATTCTAATTAATGTTATATAGTTTCTAATGAGATTAGAATACTTTATCTAGTAAATTAAGGATAGAGTTCTATATAACTAAATTTTGATTCATTAGTGTTTAAGGAATCCTAAAAAGTTTAGGACTTCCATTTTAGTTAGTGATTCTAATGAGATTAGAGTCTTTATCAAGTGTAAGGTTATTAGTTGTGATGGGATCACAATTATTTAAAGAAAAACCCAAATAATGAGTGAGAGTGCTGAAATCACCCTTTTGTTAAGTTTATTGTAATGTGAGTAGGTACCTTGTCTTGACTTCGAGTCTTGCATTCCATGCGGAGGGTATTTACTTCACGGATTACAAGGTTAAACTTACTTGTGATAGCGCAAATGTTCGTTACGCTATAGTGACGTGACTTAGTTACATCACATTGAATTTAAACAATTAAACACATTTGATGTGTAGGGTTAAAATTGTGATTAGATCACAATGATTTCATGACAATCCACTTGTTTTAAAATTTCTAGTGGGAGAGAGATACAAGTGTTGGATCTCACAGCCTCCATTATCGGTTCATAGTAGTGTGGGTAAGCACCTCGTCTTGGCGTATATGCCTCGCGATCCCAAAGGAGGGTGTTTACTTCATAGTACTACAAGTTTGAACTTACCCGTGTAAAGTAGTGTGAACAAGCACCTCGTCTTGGCGTATATGACTCGCGATCCCAAAGGAGGGTGTTTTGTTTCATGGTACTATCAGTTTAAACACTATAAAGAGAGATGAAATGTGGCTACATATGATTCTAGATAATGGTGTACACTAGACTAAGTGTAATGTTAACCTCCCAAAGGAGCTATGTCATTATTACTTAGAGGCTAAAGTTAATACGGCATATTATTAGTGTATGATAAGAGTTATCATGATAGCACTAATAATGAGAATAGTTCTCAATCAATTAATGTGTTTATGATAAACTTGCTACCAAGGAATTATAGACATGGATTGGGTTGTCGTTGCACCTAATATAGTATGTTTTTGGGGTTCCATACTATATGGTTATAGATGCAAAATATAATGTCCCTGTAATTAAGTTCATAGTCTCAAAATAAAGTTGTCATAAATTTTTTCCTCTAGCTACTATTTTAATTGAATCACATTAACTAAGAAATAATTTTGAACATGGTGCTTAAAGGAGTTGAAGTACATATTTATGTTTCAATTCAGCATTATCATAATTTCCTATGCATGATGCATTAATGGAAGATAGCTTATGATATGATCATAATTTCCATTGAAATGCTAAAATGTTACATTGGCTCTTATCTCAATTGTACTATAGCATGAGATGCAAGAGTTAGCACTAGACTTAGACTTTATATTAAGTCTAGATGAGATGTTTGGTATAAGTCATTTTGAGTGCCAAGAAAAGCTTAAGGAGTTCCATTTCCACATCATTTTATGAAAATATTTTTATTTTAAAATGAATTGGAATTCTTGGATGTAGAGATTAAATTTTAATCTCCTTTGGATATGATCCACAAGTCCTTGTTAGAATGATTTGATCAATTCAGATTGTTTTGAAAATAAATTCTTAAATATTATCTGAATTGTCAAGTGAGTTCTACACAACGAAAGACATGCTAAAAGCTAAGGCTACGATCAATATGATTTAATTCAAATTCTTAGCCTAGACCGAAATGTACGGGTGGTAAGAAGATGAATTATAATACCAAACAGTTGGGCAAGCTAGTTGCCCTAGTAGTTGCCAAAAGGAAATTAGATTAAAAAGTATGACCAAAATGAAAGTGATTCTGTTTTGGTTAAACTAAGCTTTGTCCATGATTGTTTTCTAGATGGAAATTTACATGTTTTACCTTTTAAAGAGAAAGTTTCCATCCTTTGGTATTGTATGCTTTGGCACTTATATCTAGATCTTATTAATCTAAATGGTATTCAAGATTGGTGAATGATGGGCTTTTAGAACCATTATTTTATTATATTGCCAATCTATGAATTTTATTTAGAGGATAATATGATCTAGAACTCCTTTATTGTAAAGGAATATAGTATTAATGACTTATTTAAGTCAGTGCATACATGAAGTAGGAATAAGACTCTTTTAGAAATAGTAAAGTATATGATAAGTATTTCCATTTGATTATTTCTTTTGAAGATATACTCTAATAATTATTATACATTTTCTAAAAATTGATTTCAAAAGTTTGTTCCTATGACATTTGTAAAATTGTGGATTGGGTGAAAACCTAGTATATGATACTTACACTTTTGGAAATATCCAGCACTTGTGCTAGAAAGGAAGTCTGACAAATTGAAATCAAAAGGTAGAAAAATGTGTGTTTATGTTGGGTATCCAAAAGGAATTGCAAAAGATTGTTTTGATAGTCATAAAGAAGACAAGATATTTGTAAAGTACAAATACAAAGTTCTTGATGATGACTATGTGAATAATCTTAAAGAATTTTTCTACAATAAAAATGTCATAATTTTTTGTAAGACAACTATAAAGTACATTTAGAAATGAGATGGTTTTATTAGATACACTACAAGGTATTATTCTATATATATATATATAGCTATACATCGGTATAATATCGTAGTAGGAGGATTGTAAATTCATACTTTTCGGATAAACTTTTGAAGTCATTCCACAAGGATATGAATTTTATTCTCGGTCCTATGTAAAGGCAATAGATGACATGAATATGAATTATTGGATCAAGGTTATGTGAATAGAATTAGATTCTATTTAAAGTCTAGAACTTGTAGAGGCGCCTATTGGCATTGAACCTATTGTTCTTAAATAGGTCTACAAGGAAATGAGATTGATAGATTTGAAGGTGCAAACCTTCAAAGTCAAGACTAGTGGCGAAAAGATTTATTCAAAAAGAAATGGTTCGATTATGAAAAGGATTTTTTCACTAATAGTCAAGTTTGACTCTATCTAGATTCTCTTATCCATTATATTTCATTTGGATGAAATATGGCAATGGATATCAAGAAAGCTTCTTTTAGTAGCAATCTTGAGGAAGACATCTATATGATGTACCTAGACTTGTACATAGCAAAGAACCAATAGTGATTAGTATGTAAATTGCTTAAATTCCATTTATGGACTAAAGCAATCATATGAATCATAAAATATTATCTTTGATCAAGCAATCAAATTGTTTGATTTTGATCAAGTATTAAAAGACCTTAGGTGTATGTAAAGCTATATAGGATAATAATTTTCTTAATGTATGTTGATGACATTCTAATCATTTAGGATGATGTAGAGTTATTGTCATTAATAGAGTTTTGGTTGTCTAGTCCAGTTTGATATAAAGTACTTGGGAAAGACTAGTCACATCCTAAGAATTAAACTTTGATAAAATTCAAAAATTAGGATGTTGGGTCCATCTCAAACTGCTTAAATAAATTAGATTCTAGCCAAGTATAGTATGTAATACTTCAAGAAAATATTCTTTCCTTTTAAATTTAAAGTTCCTTTATATAGGACTATAGTCCTAAGACATATAAAAGGAAAAGTATATTAAGACGGTTCCTAATATCAAAACTATAGGAAGTCTTTATGCTATGCTAAATACTAGACTAAATATTTATTTCGCGGTGAGCATGGTAAGCAAATATCTATTGAATTAAAGATCACTTAATTTAGTGGGAGTAAAGCATATACTCATATATCTTAGGATAATTAGGGAATATATGCTTGTCCACAAAAGTGAAGTTTTGATAGTAACTGGATGTACAAATACTGACTTGTAGTTTGATAGTGATTCATGAAGTTGGACTTCAAGATATGTGTTCATCCTAGGTGGTGAAGATATACATTAAGCGTAAGTATTATCTCATTAGAGAGATATGAGTACTTAAGAAGTAGTAGTAAAAAAGATAATTTATGCAATAAATTTGGCTGTAACTTGTTTCCAAGCCTTGCCTTGGAGTGACTATGAATTACTCTAAAGGGAGATAAGTGTCGAATATATGATAAATTTTCTTTCAGTGCAAGTGGGAGATTGTTGGGGTTTATGCCCTAAAATCCAATTTATCGGCATGTCATAAATAATTAATTTGTTTAATTATAAGAGACTATCTATAAATGAACTAATGAGACATTATCTTAGTCCATTAGATGCATAGTATGTGATTTATGTGATTTATGTGATTTAGTCACAGAAGATATAAATCACAAGTTCTTTGTAAACTCAAAATTTTAGTTCGTAGTCGGTGATGAAATTTGGCATTTCATCTGCGAAGACTATAACATATCACCTACGATAATTTGTCTTGATCATAGAAGTGGAGACTTCTAATTGGTATGTTGATATGTTTTAAGAGTTAAGACATATTGAACTGGACCGCTGTAAGATTTATTATTCTCCTAACGACTATCAAATGAATAATAGATCTCACAACTTCTATTTACATGAACTCTAAATCCTAAGAGAATAATGGACCTGATCATGAGATGTAGGTTGCTTTGATATATCAGGAGTGAGATCTATAAGTCATAGTCAAAACCTCAGTATGTTGGGCAGCCGCATTTAGAGTTGATGGAACATATATTCTCAAGATGGAATTCATAATCTCTTAACGGAGACATAAAATATTCACTTGAGATAAGTTTAATGAGTTTGGTTATTCAAGAGAGTTGGGCCCAACCACTTTAGTAAGAAGTTACTAAAGTATATATTTATGAAATTGGATTTCATAAAATATATGATGAATAACATTAAGGATTAAACCGGGTACTCAAGAATTAAGATGTAGTAATCTTCAAAGTGGCAGTCTACATTCATGACTTTGTATTACTACGAATATTTTAATGAAGGGGTTGCATGTATAATAAAGTCTTGGGATATAATTTACAGATAAGGCCTAGAGTGCAACTATATTTATATAGTGGTATTAAATATAGTTAATGGTAATTTTGGACTTGTCAAGAGTTGACAGAAAAGTCCAAGGCCCATTGGAGCTAGTGTCTTATTGGTCCCTTTTGGTCCCACTCTAAGCCACATACTAGAGCCCAATTGGAATGGCCCAAAAAGCTAGCCCAATTAGATAATCAGTTGTATATAAGGAGAGAAACATACATAATTTCATAAGTGCTTTTCATAAGGGGTTTTTCCATAAGAGCTTTTTATAAGAGAGTTCTCATAAAGAATGAAATGGTTAGTATGTGAGTATTGGACACTTTTTATTCTCTACTTGGAAACTAATTGAGAGACCATACATCTTGGGCATTAAGTGGAATTGGAGTGAAGATCAAAAGTCTTCCCAAGAACATCTGATCTTCGGTTTTGAATTTTACCGCACCAAGGTACGCTTTCTTATTCTTAAATTCTGAAACTTACATAGTACATGTTATCAATTACGAATGAAGTAGATCTGTTAATTTTTTCGCTGCGTATGTCTTGTATGTGATACAAACATGTAATTTTTCCAACAGATATTGATGGTGTCATAAAAAGCATCAACCACTACTCTTCCACATGACTCGTCCATCCAATAGCCAGCTAAGACGGCCCAGAAACAAGATGATCATTCCGAGCGTCTTGAGTAAACTCGTCCTATTATGGACGAGGTACCATGAGGACCTCGTCCGTCTTCACAATCGTTTGGACGAGATTTACATAAGAACTGAAGACGATAACACAAGTCGTCCATAATGAGCTCGTCCGTCCTTGAGAGAGAGATGGACGAGTTCATTAAGTTAAACTACTATGTGTGGATTTCTCCATTAAGTATTATACGACCCAAGTTCAACTGAGATAACTCTCATGGCGGTTATGGAAGTTACTCCATATCTTCCGGACCCCTCAAAAATGGGAGCGGTTATCAAACAAATAACCGTTTCACACATGCTATATAAACAGTCTTCGATGAAAAGGTAAGGAGATTCAGACACTTTTTTGGGGAGAAATAATCTTCTTTTCACAGAAAATTCCAGATTCACTAACTTCATCATCGGAGGACTTTTGGCCGGTCACCACCGGTCCCCTCTGACTTAGTTTTTGTTTTCAGGATCAAGCCTTAAGATTATCAACATTCGAGACCTTCAGCCTTACTGATTTCTTTGTGCTTATCAGATATGAATATGAATTATTGGATCAAGGTTATGTGAATAGAATTAGATTATATTTAAAGTCTAGAACTTGTAGAGGCGCTTAGTGGCATTGAGCTTATTATTCTCAAATAGGTCTACAAGGAAATGAGATTGATAGATTTGAAGGTGCAAACCTTCAAATTCAAGATTAGTGGCAAAAAGATTTATTTAGAAAGAAATGGTTTGACTATGAAAATATTTTTTCACCAATAGTCAAGTTTGACTCTATCTAGATTCTCTTATCCATTATATTTCATTTTGATGAAATATGGCAATGGATATCAAGAAAGCTTCTTTTAGTAGCAATCTTGAGGAAGACATCTATATGATGTATCTAGACTTGTACATAGCAAAGAAATAATAGTGTTTAGTATGCAAGTTGCTTAAAGTCCATTTATGGACTAAAGCAAGCATATGAATCATAAAATATCATTTTTGATCAAAAAATTAAATTGTTTGATTTTGATCAAGTATTAAAAGGCCTTAGGTGTGTGTAAAGCTATATAGAATAATAATTTTCTTAATGTATGTTGATGACATTTTAATCATTTAGAATGATGTAGAGTTATTGTCATCAATAGAGTTTTGGTTGTCTAGTCCAGTTTGATATAAAGTACTTGGGAAAGACTAGTCACATCCTAAGAATTAAATTTTATTAAAATTCAGAAATTAGGATGTTAGGTCTATCTCAAACTGCTTAAATAGATTAGATTCTAGCCAAGTATAGCATGTAATACTTCAAGAAATGATTCTTTCCTTTTAAGTATGAAGTTTCTTTATAAAAAATTATGGTCCTAAGACATATAAAAGGAAGAGCATATTAAGACGGTTCCTAATATCAATAGGAAGTCTTTATGCTATATTATATACTAGGCTAAATATCTATTTTGCGGTGGGCATAGTAAGCAAATATCAATTGAATCAAAGATCACTTAATTTAGTGGGAGTAAAACATATACTCAAATATCTTAGGAGAATGAGAGATTATATACTTGTCCACAAAAATGAAGTTTTGATAGTTACTGGATATACAAATATTGACTTGTAGTTTGATTGTAATTCATGAAGTTGGACTTCAAGATATGTGTTCATCTTAAGTGGTGAAGATACACATTAAGCGTAAGGATTATCTCATTAGAAAGATATGAGTACTTGAGAAGTAGTAGTAGAAAAGATAATTTATGCAATAAATCTAGCTGAAACTTATTTCCAAACATTGCCTTCAAGTAACTATGAATTACTCTAAAGGGAGATAAGTGTCGGATATATGGTAAATTCTCTTTGAGGGCAAGTGGGAGATTGTTGGGGTTTATGCCTTACAATCCAATTTATTGGCATGTCATAAATAATTAAATTGTTTAATTATATAAGACTATCTATAAATGAACTAATGGGACATTATCTTAGTCCATAAGATGCATAGTATGTGATTTATATGAAAAGTCACAGAAGATATAAATCACAAGTTTCTTATAAACTCAGAATTTTAGTTCGTAGTCGGTGATGAAATTGGGCGTTTCATCTGTGAAGACTATAACATATCAACTACGATGATTTGTCTTGATCATAGAAGTGGAGACTTCTAGTTGGTATGTTGATATGTTTTAAGAGTTTAGACATATTGAACTGGACTGCTGTGAGATTTATTATTCTCCTAACGACTGTCAAATGAATAATAAATCTCACGACTTCTATTTACATCAACTCTAAATCCTAAGAGAATAATGGACCTGATCATGAGATGTAGGTTGCTTTGATATATCAGGAGTGAGATCTATAAGTCATAGTCAAAACCTCAGTATGTTGGGCAGCCACATTTAGAGTTGATGGAACATATATTCTCAAGATGGAATTCATAATCTCTTAACGGAGACATAAAATATTCACTTGAGATAAGTTTAATGAGTTTGGTTATTCAAGAGAGTTGGGCCCAACCACTTTAGTAAGAAGTTACTAAAGTATATATTTATGAAATTGGATTTCATAAAATATATGATGAATAACATTAAGGATTAAACCGGGTACTCAAGAATTAAGATGTAGTAATCTTCAAAGTGGCAGTCTACATTCATGACTTTGTATTACTACGAATATTTTAATGAAGGGGTTGCATGTATAATAAAGTTTTGGGATATAATTTACAGATAAGGCCTAGAGTGCAACTATATTTATATAGTGGTATTAAATATAGTTAATGGTAACTTTGGACTTGTCAAGAGTTGACAGAAAAGTCCAAGGCCCATTGGAGCTAGTGTCTTATTGGTCCCTTTTGGTCCCACTCTAAGCCACATACTAGAGCCCAATTGGAATGGTCCAAAAAGCTAGCCCAATTAGATAATCAGTTGTATATAAGGAGAGAAACATACAGAATTTCATTAAGGTTTTCATATGAGACTTTCATAAGGTTTTTCATTAAGATCATACAAAGAATGAAATGGTTTGTATGTGAGTGTTGGACTCTATTTATTCTCTCTTAGGAAACTGATTGAGAGACCACATATCTTGGGCATCAAGTGGAATTGGAGTGAAGATTAAAAGTATTCCCAAGAACTTCTGATCTTCAGTTTTGAATTTCACCGCATCAAGGTACGTTTTCTTGTTCTTAAATTCTGAAACTTACATAGTACATGTTATCAATTGCGAATGAAGTAGATCCGTTAATTTTTCGCTGCGTATGTTTTGTATGCGATACAAACATGCAATTTTCCAACACATCCAACTACTAGCAAATGACTTTCAGCCTCACCAACCCACTCCAAGTACCATGGAACACTCTTTTGAAATTACTTCAACTTAACCTCTACTGAGAAGGCTCGGTCACGCAAGTACATTCAAATACTTGCAGACCCCTTTTCGGTCTCATCAAAGCCTTTCATTTGGGCGGGTCTACTCTTCAGAAATTAACTCGTCCTACTGAAAGCTTCACCACCTTCAACCACTTCACTTGAAGAGTTAAGTATAAAAATCCATTTTCGAAACTCATTCCCGCACCACACTCCGAAACTGTGTACTTGAACGAGTCTCGAAGGGGCATTTGTAGAGAGAGAAAATTTTCGACCTATCACAAGCTGATACATCATACTACCAAGTCCACAAAATACAGCCAATTACAAAGCGCCACGTATTGCTGCTAGGTTTTGCTATTACTACTCAGAAAACCAACATAAATTTGGCAAGTGTCATTGAAATAGAGGCATAAAATGCATGCAAAAACCAATTACACATCAGCACATGTAAGCGATGACATAAGTAGTCTAGCACGTGTAAGCGATGACATATGCAATCCAGCGCGTGTAAGCGATAACATAAGCGGACCAATCAAGCTGTGACATGTGTCACTAATCAAGCTTCGCCACGTGTCGCTCACCCACACCCAAACTCCTATAAATAGAAGCCTTTCTAAGGCATTTCAAAGGACCAAGACATCTTGGCAGAGGACCTTAAAGACATCTTGAGTTCAGAAGTCCAGAAGCTCTACTGGAATCAAGCCCTGGAGCCTCCAAGAAATTCAAGAACTTCAAACTTCGAATAAGAAGAATATTCGAAGCAAAATCATCCAAACTACTTGCCTAGATCTTAAAGTTCACTGGAATCAAGCTCAAAAGCCTCTAGAAACTTCAAGAAACCACAAATTGGTGAAGCTCAGCAGATTTAAGCCTCCAAATCCCTGAAGAACTTCCTCTACAAGCCTTCAAATACGAAGAACATTCGAAGAGAAATCATCCAAATCATCTTCCTAAATCTCAAAGTTCACTGGAATCAAGCTCAAAAGCCTCTAGAAACCTCAACAAACCACAAATCAATGAAGCTCTACGGATTCAAGCCCCTAAAGTCGCGAAGAACTTCCAGCACAAACCTTCGAAGACGAAGAACAAATGAAGAACACGAAGAACGTGAAGAACAAAGGATTTCTAACAAGCTCATAGCCAGAGATTCATTGTAATTCTGTTTCAAAGATCTTTGATCCATTCTTCAGCCAAATTGAAGGATATTTGGTGTTCGAGTCAAAATCACATTATCACAATTCCAATCAACAAATCTTTCAAGGAGATCGAATTAGAGGATCACTCTTTTGTAATTACAGAGAATTGTACCACATATTCTTCAATACAAATTCGCATTTGTGAAACTATTTTACTTGTTTGATTTATTTCAAACTAGAAATTTAGTCGTCTACACCGCCACTGATAGAGTGAAATGAATCTTCGTTAAATAAGCAGTATTCATTTTTTTGAAGTTGTTCCAGGCTTCCATTTGTAGTATATACATATTCCGAGCAAGAGAGCTCATGGTTTGTTCAGCAAAAGAGCATTACTTTAGGTACATCACAATTCTACCTCAGCGTACACACCAAATTCCCTATTAAGCTAGTTCTGTTTCTAACCATGTCCTGTGCCAGTATTTTTCCTTTTCCAAGGTGATTATTTTTTGACTTAATGATGTAAACATGTAAGAATGACTGCTTCAGAATTACAATTTGGGGTCTAAGAGCATTCATAGCAAGGTTCTCAAAAAATAAAGCTTTTAGCAACTGAAAAATCTACTTTATCTATTTTAATAACTCACTTTACAATACACCCAACATCAAAGGTTGTAAACAATACAATAAAATAATGTATCCCAACATAGTACATAACCACCACCCACAACCTGTAAATTGGAACCCCACGAACCACCATCACCGACCTACGATCCACCATCACCGAGCCATGATCCACCATCACCGATCCACAATGGGGAGAGGCTGAGCGAAGGGGAGAAGTTGCACGAAGGGGAGAGGCGGCTAGGTGGAGAGAGAGCTAGGCGAAGGGGAGAGAGGGCTGGGCAAAGAAAGTGCTGGGTAGAGAGAGGCTGGAGGGAGAGAGGGCAGGAGCTGTGATGGGCTTGTCTGCATGTGAGAGTGATAATAGTATGATTCAAGGGAGAAACATTCACGCATGTGTGTGGGAATAAAAAATTCTTTTTTGCTTTAACATCCAGGCTACAGCGCAGCAGCTCACTGTAGCTGTAGCTGAGACTCAAATTTTTAACTTTAGCTTCTTTGATGTGGTATGTGTTTTTAGTGTTTTGGTTGCTAAAATGACCTTGCTGTGAATGCTATCCAAACAAAACAAAACAAATCTGCATGTTCATCTATTTGCAGCTTTATCTGCTTAACCTTGATGAAGGTGACAATAAGCTATACTTTTGTGACCGTGAACTTACTGTGCATGTTGCAATTTCCAAAACCAAAGAGGTCAATATAATGTACAAAACTTAGAGCAACTTTATGATGTGCTCCACCTGTGTAAAATACACAAAATATGTCTCTGAGATTTTAAGTAATAACCATGATCCAGATCACATCAGGATGAAAATCCTACCACTAGAAATATAAATAACTATTTGACTAATATAGTCATCACGCTCCCCACCCTCTAAAAGAAATGTAAGTAAAAATAGAAACATTCCGCTGATCACTGTCCCAATAATTTGATACAGGTCATGCTCCTAAATAATCTATTCTCTTACGGTAAAATACTATTTTAGTCCCTAAACTTTACTAAAAGTTTATTTTTCGTCCCTAAATTTTAAAAAGTTCTTTTTTCATTCCTAAACTTTGTAAAGAGTTTTTTAAATATTATAGAGACAAAAATAAGAATGAAAAAAGAACTTTTTCAATAATTTATGGATTAAAAACAAACTTTTAGTAAAGTTTAAGGATATAAATAAAAAATTTTCAATAGTTTAGAAACAAAATATTAACTTTTCAATAGTTTAAGGACGAAAAATGAACTTAAAATTTAAAGATAAAAAACAAAATTTTGGTAAAGTTTAGAAACCAAAATAGTATTTTACTCATTCTCTTATTACTAAATGTAACACAAATACCATGCCTCTCGCTGTCCATATGTACATTAAGCACACAAGCACTTGTATGCAATAATTTACTTCTCCACTCAAGATAAAAAAAGAAGATAAAGAATACTAGAAATGAAAATAGTATTTATTTCAACTAAAAAAACATTTAAGGTAGATAAGTTACAATCTACTGAAACTACTTCAAAAAACAAAGAAAAAAATATTTATATTTTACAGTTTATTGCCCAGAGTATTTGAGCTTTTGACGCTCTTTCCTTCAGATGCAATCTCTTTTACAGAGTCTGCTATGTTCTGAACCTTTTCAGACAAGTAATGCGTGTGGTCCTCAATGTGCTTAAATAGAATGTCAATGATTTCTCTATATGATGCAGACCGCTTTCTCTCAACCAGAAGCTGTTTAGTTAGCTCTTGAACTTGAATTCTCGTGTGCTCATTCTGCATGTAGTGTATTGGCAAAAAAATAAAGAAGGAAAATATTAGTTAAAGTCAACAAACACAAATGCATTGCTGATGCCGAAACAGTTACTAGAATTGATGTATTTATAGAGGAAAAAACATCACACACTATTTTGCATCAGTATCTGATTAGCTTTCAAAAGGTATATGTTCCTAAGCAATATCTAGAGGATACAAGGACCAGATGGTACTGCCATGACACAGTAATAATATGGATTAATACAAGTTCTTCGTACCAACCCCAAGACCTGCAATGGCAGATACTGCATAGACCTCATGTCTACACATGAACGGAAATAATAACATCCTAGGTGGCTTTAATATTATCTTATTTGAAAGATTAGGATTGTGAATTGTCTGCAATTGATTCAAACACACACACACACACACACACACACACATATATATATATATATAAGATTTCAGTTTTATTTTCCCCCTTAAACACATCTAGCTCAACACAGAAACCATGCCCATCCAAATCCATTGACCTTCACTAATGATAGAAACATCTTTGTCCCAAGCCAAGGTGGAGACGTGGATTTGAACTAATGTGCTTTTGTTCCTATTGTAAAGGCAAAGGTACAGAGCAGAAGAAGGAGCAGCATAGATAGCAGAAAACGGCATGTAGTTTAGTATCAGTTCTGTAAAACTACATGTAGCTTAGTCTATATCATTAGTGGCTGAGTTAGTTGTGATTAGTGGCCACGTGAACAGCTGTGATTAGTTCATTAGAAAGTTAATTTTAGCTTAAATCCCACTGGTTAGTTAGAAGAGGTTAGCTATAACAGTGTATAAATATCTAAATCATGGAATCTATTGTTAGTGTAATAGTGTGTGATAAATACAAGTTTTTCATTTCTTGGATTCTCCCAATTCTTACTCTAGAATCTGTTTCTCTTTCATGGTATCAAAGCCATCAATGGCGTCCCCTGCAAATTCAACTTCCTCTGCTACAAGTTCAAGCACAAGTACACACACTACAATTTCTACTCATGGAGTTAATCCTTCGTTGCTGCTTCTGTCTAACATGGCGAGCATGATGACAGTAAAGCTTGATTACAACAACTATTTGGTTTGGAGACACCAAATCAAGGTGATTTTGGAAGCTTACTCAATGATCAACTTCGTTGAAGATAATCTTGAAGCTCCTGATCCTCTTCTTAAGGATAGCTCAGGCAATTATACCATTGAAGTTAATCCTGAATATATCCAATGGAGGAATCGTGAACAAGCACTGTTCACTTTCATCAATTCTACTCTCTCTCCGTCAATTTTGGCTCTCACAGTAGGTCAAAAATCTGGTAGAAGAGTCTGGAAGATCCTAGAGAAACGTTTTGCTTCAGTTACTCGATCTCATGTTCTCAGCTTATGGAATGAATTGATGAGTCTCAAGAAAGGTTCAAAGAGCATGAACACTTTCTTTCAACAAATCAAAGAAATTCGTGAAAAACTTGGTGCTGTGGCAGTTTGTGTTGATGAGGAGGAGCTTATTCATTTAGCTCTTGAAGCTTTGCCTCTAGAATATGATGCGTTTTTTTCAGCCATACGAACTAGAAATGATGTAGTTACTCTTGAAGAGTTGAATACTCTACTAAATGCTGAAGAAAGATCAATCAAGAAAAGGTCTGATCTTCGAGATTCTTCTTCATTTGCTATGGCAGTTAATCAGTTCAATCAATCCTTAAACAGAGGAAAAGGAAGGAATGGCAACAATCGTGGTCGTGATAATGGAAGAGGTAACAACAATGCTCAATTCTCTGGTGGTCAATCTACTCAATTTCCTACTGGTCAGTCTCAGTTCTTTGGCCAATCCTACAATGGTCAAGGTCAGTTTTCCCCTTCACAGTCTCAATCCAAGTCTAGTTTTCAACAAGGTCAAAGACCTGTTTGTCAAATCTATGGTAAGAATGGCCATACTGCTCGGATTGTTACCATAGAATGAATTTTGCATATCAAGAGAGACATCCTCCAGCTAAGCTTGCATCGATGGCTGCAAGTTCAATGGCTGCAAACTCTAGTTCTCATTCAAACCAGAATTGGTTCACTGACACTGGTGCTTTTGATCATATGACACCAGACTTGGTTCAGCTCTCTCTTCATGAACAACCTACAGCTAGTGAGGCTAGTGAGACTGTTACAGTGGGCAATGGGCAAGAATTACCAATTACTCATATTGGTAATGGTAAGCTTCTCACTCCTTTCCACAATTTCAATCTTAATAACATCTTTAAGGTACCACAAATTGCTTCAAACTTACTTTCAATGCATAAACTTTGTCTACAAAATAATGCCTTTTGTTATTTTGATGCTCAACGGTTCTCAATTCAGGATTTACCTACGGGAAAGGTCCTATACAAAGGGTTGAGTAAAGATGGTGTCTATCCCATTCCACCCATTGCTTCTTTTTCATCTTCACCTACATCCTCTATCAATTCAAGTTGCTTTGTTGCTGTTTCTACTCAAGCTTTGCTTTGGCATCAAAGACCTAGGCACCCTTGTTCCAAGATATTGCATTCTGCCTTATCTGATGTACCTTCTGTTAACATTTCTCCTTCTAGTGATATTCTTTCACAATGTGTTTCCTATATAAGTGCTAAAATGTACAAATCTTCCTTTCCAAAACACGTATCCAGTACTACTTTTCCTTTGGAATTAGTTCATTCTGATGTTTGGGGCCCTACTCCTATTGTTTCTGTACTTGAACACGGGTTTTATGTGATATTTGTTGATGATTTTACTCGTTTTACATGGCTATTCTTGCTTAAACATATATCTGATATCTTTAGTGTGTTTGTACATTTTAAATCTCTTGTTGAGAATCAGTTCAATACCAAAATCAAAGCTTTAAGGTCTAATGGTGGTGGGGAATTTGTTAATCACAATTTAAGACCTTTTGTCTAGATAATGGTATTTCTCATCAACTTTCCTATCCTTACACCCCTCAACAGAATGGGGTGGTTGAAAGAAAACAGACATTGTTGAGACTAGTTTGGCTATGGTTCATAAGACTAATCTTCCTTTGTCTTATTGGTCTTATGCTTTCAGTACTGCTGTCTATCTTCTTAATAGGATTCCATCTTCTGTTCTTAATTTTGTGTCTCCTTGGCAGAAGCTTTACCTTAAGAAGCCTTCTCTTCATGCTTTAAAGGTCTTTGGTTGTGCTTGTTTTCCTTTTTTGAAGCCTTATTCTTCTCATAAATTTGATCCAAAGTCCAAGTTGTGTATTTTTTTTGGGCTACCTTCCTCTTTCCAAAGGCTATATCAGTTTGGAAGTCTCTACTGGGAAAGTGTATATTTCCTCTCTTTGTATTTTTCATGAATCTATGTTTCCATCCTTGTCGAGTACGGATTCTGTGTCTTCTTCTCCTTCTTCATCTCTTCCTGCCTTTGATCCTTGGTTGGCTACTTTGCTTCCTTTCTCTGTTCCATCTGCTTCTGATTCTTCTATTCCTGTGTCTTGTTCTCCATCTTCTATTGACACTGCTTCCTTACCTGTTCCTGACACTACTCTTGCTATTGTCCCCACTGTGTCTCCACCTCTGTCTGCCCCTAGTGTTTCTACCAAAACTCATCCTATGTTTACCAGATCTAAGAATGGTATTTTTAAGCCCAAAGCATATGTTGTTCAGGCTGACTATGCTGTTACTGAACCTCCTTCTTATGTTGTGGCTTCCAAGTTCTCTCATTGGGTTGCAGCAATGGACTCAGAATTTGCTAGCCTTCAACAACAGCATACCTAGCCTCTTGTTCCTCTCCCTTATGGTAAGAATGTGGTTGGATGTAAATGGGTTTTTAAAATCAAGAGGGATAGCAGTGGTAATATTGCTAGGTATAAAGCACGGTTGGTGGCCAAGGGTTACTTGCAGCAATATGGTTTGGATTATGAAGAGACATTTAGTCCTGTTGTGAAGCCTGCTACTGTCAGAATTTTTCTTGCTTTGGCAGTGCAATTTGGCTGGTCTCTTAAGCAATTGGATGTATCCAATGCTTTTCTTCATGGGGTTTTACAAGAAGTATATATGTGTCAACCCCCTGGCTACAAGGACAGTTCAAGACCTGACCATGTGTCTATTACATAAAGCTATCTATGGCCTTAAGCAAGCTCCTAGGGCCTGGTTTGATAGCTTTACAACTCAGTTGTTTCATCTTGGATTTCATGCCTCTTGTGCTGACAGTAACCTCTTCATTCTCATTCATTCCTCTCATATTGTGTACTACTGCTTTATGTTGATGATATAATCATCACTGGCAATAATTCTTCCTTTGTTACTGAAATTGTGAGTCAGCTTGGTTCTTCTTTTGCTCTTAAGGATCTTGGTTGCTTGAATTACTTTCTTGGGCTTCAGATTGAATACACAGATTCTGGTCTTTTTGGTCATCAGTCTAAGTATGCTCAGGATTTGTTTACCAAGTTTACCATGCTTGACTGCAAGCCTTGCTCTAATCCTTGTGCCTCGAATCATCATTTTGTTCCAGCTCATAGTCCTCTCCTCACTGATCCTACTGCCTATAGAAGTTTGGTTGGGGCACTTCAGTATATGACCTTTACTAGACCAGATTTATCCTATGCTGTGCAACAAGCTTGTCAATTTATGAGCAAGCCTACTCAACATAATCTTGTAGCAGCTAAGAGGATTCTCAGATATTTGAAAGGGTCTTTGCATATGGGAATTCATTTTCAGGCTGATCCTTTGTCTCTTTCTGCATATTGTGATGCAGATTGGGCTGGTGATCCTATAGATAGGAGGTCCATCACTGGTCTGGTTGTGTTTTTGGGTGGCTCTCCTATCACATGGTCTGCTAAGAAGCAGCCTACAGTTTCAAGGTCGTCTACAGAGACTGAATACAGATCTTTGGCTATAACTACTGCTGAGCTTTATTGGTTGAGGATGTTGCTTAAAGATCTTGGTGTTTACTTATATCATCCTCCAATTTGTGGTGTGATAATGTTTCTGCTCTTGCCTTAGCTTCTAATCCTATCTTTCATGCTCGTTCTAAGCATATAGAAGTTGATTACCATTTTGTTTGGGAGAAGCTTTTAAACAAGGATCTTGTGGTTGAGTATATTTCTACATCTGATCAGTTGGCTGATGTCTTTATCAAGTCACTTCCTTCTCCTTGGTTTCATTTCCTTGTTCACAAACTCATGGGAGTCCCTCCCCTTCATTTGAGGGGGGATGTAAAGGCAGAAGGTACAGAGCAGAAGGAGCAGCATAGATAGCAGAAAACGGCATGTAGTTTAGTATAAGTTCTGTAAAATTACCTGTAGCTTAGTATATATCATTAGTGGCTGAGTTAGTTGTGATTAGTGGCCACGTGTACAACTGTGATTAGTTCATTAGAAAGTAAGTTAGTTTTAGCTTAAATCCTGCTGGTTAGTTAGAAGAGGTTAGCTATATAACAGTGTATAAATATCTAAATCATGTAATCTATTGTTAGTGTGTGATAATACAAGTTTTTCATTTCTTGGATTCTCTCAATTCTCTCTCTAGAATCTGTTTCTCTTTCACCTATAACAAAATGCACAATGAAGATACCATCCAAATACGTAACAATTTTTCTGACTTTTGACAGCAATGATCTATACAATTTTCCATTGATTGACAAAAGCTTTAGATTCAAACCAAAACATAATTTGCAGCAGGAATTGAAACAGGTATATACTTGGCTGGGCATAGGTCCCTGACTTTCAAATAGAATCTGGATATCAAGTTCTAATCTAATCAAAACCATATGGCTTCCTAGTTGCACACAAATAGGAGCCAATGATAAAAGGGTAGAGTTGATATTAGGTGGCAGTTGAAAATACAAGTGGAAATGAAAAAGGGTGTAATGTGTACAAAATTTTGCCAAAGCAGGAGAACGACTAATGGTTAGAATACAAAATGAATATAGAATGAATCCCATTATGCAAGAATCCAGGCAGGATATGGGAAACTCAAGGGAATGGATATATGGGTTATGAAAGCTTAAGTGCTAGTTTGGCTGGGCTATAGCTTTGCACAATATAAGAAGCTCTAGCAACTTGAGAAGCAACCCCTGTTAGTCCTCAAAGCTTCTAAAAAATGCAAGCTGCCTTACAAAAATAACTATAAGGCTAAGTATCCTTTGGTTAATGAACAGCTATGGAGTAAGCTAATGTGTAGACCTCGTTGATTTTCCAAGAAATAGTAACTTATACTTCCTTATATGAATCTTGCTAGTGGTGGACCAGTATTTCCCAAATATGACTCTCACTTCAGCTTGAAGTGTGATGGTATCTTAAAGGATTATGAATTGTGTCTGTGTCCATATTGTTAACATCACCCAGAGGACCGAGTTGAAAATTTTCATTAGATTGCCCTAATATCATTATTTTCTCTCATGGAACTTTAACATCCAGTCCAACTACTGAGATCAACAACATAAGCAATAGGGATGGAAAATTTTGACCACACCCACTTGCCCACCTTAATCTTCTCTCTAAAAATGGGTAATGGAAGACCCTTTAGGAAATAAGTAAAGATGAGCTTTTTGTTTATGTATAGCTTTTTAAAACCTCACTTATTACGTATTTTGAACATCCATTTGCCATGAGCTTTTTTGTTTAGCTTTTAGCTTATTTTGTTTATGTACAGCCTTTTAAAACCTCACTTTTTCAAGTACAAGTATACATTGATCCACTTTCAAAGAAAAACAATCATCAAAAAGCCAAATAAGCTTATGCTAAACGGACATGTCTTACAAATGGATACTCACCCTTTAGTAACTATCTTACTCAAAACCTCACATCTCTGGCTGATAGGTTCTCACTTTTTTCTTTGCCACTTTCTCACACAATCCAGTTTTTAGTCTAAATACAGGATTTGAATCCTCTCCATTTCAAAGTGAATGGAGAGTTTCCATTTAATGGCTAAGCTTGAAAGTGGAGTAAATGTAGGGTCTAGATTGTGCCAATTCATTTAAAAATTTATAACTCTAGTTTAGTTTAACCATAGTTAAATTTTAAATAAGTCAGCACACCCGACATTTACTCCACTTTCAATCTTAGCCATTAAATGGACACTCTCCTTTTCACGTGTAAATGGAGAGGATCCTTATCCCTAAACACAACTCATCATTTCAGCCAAAACTACCCAAATCTACCTTCATGAGATTTTCAGCTGAAACTAGAGATCTTGAGCTAGCATTAGATCTCCATCC
Source organism: Notholithocarpus densiflorus (assembly GCA_030021035.2). Classification (NCBI taxonomy): domain Eukaryota; kingdom Viridiplantae; phylum Streptophyta; class Magnoliopsida; order Fagales; family Fagaceae; genus Notholithocarpus; species Notholithocarpus densiflorus. The sequence goes on from JARYZH020000004.1 coordinate 1,458,243, forward strand.
ATTAGATACTCATATTCGAATGATAGTATCAGAAACCCGGAAAGATCCAAAAACATGGAGTTGCAGTTTTCAACCATTAAAACTTATTCTTTACTACTAGCCGCAGATTTAGTCCATCAATCTAATAGTTTTGGCATCAACACCACAAATAGGGGGTGACAAACATAGTAATCACCAATCAGATAACACTAGGACATAACAACTGGTCTGCATGTATATGGAATATAACCTATTTATTGAAATTTAGAACCAAACACACACACACACACTAACTATATATATATCCTTCCCTTTTGTCCTAATAAATACCATATATGTATACAAAATTGTCATATTATAAAGACAGTAAAAAACTTTTTTAGTTGGACTCATGCAAAATTGAATTTCTAGGAAGGCAGGAAGCCAGGAACTACAACATAACTTTTCTTTTTCTTTTTTCTTCAAAAGAATTGGGATTTGATGCTAGTCGATAAGCATGCCATGGAACAAGTATATAATACATTAATCATACACAGAAAAGTTTCCAACATATCATAGGCAAATATAGTTTAGTGCCATCGCTAGACGAGAAAAGTAATTTTGCAACAATATGAAATACATAAATGGTGAAGAACTGACCGGGAATTGATTATACATTGATGATTTTCGACCCTTTCCAGGAACCAACACATGAGTGTGCTCCTTGACAAATTTTGTAACAAACCACTTTCCAGTGCTCAGTTTCTTTATTGAAAGCATTGCTTTGCAACCAACCCTAGTGGGAGACCGTGACCTCACAATCTTCGTACCATGCTTATCAGGCACTCGATAGCCCTCTTTGTTACATACCCATGTTCGACCAATAATAGATTTGTCAAGCCTTGAGCGAGATAGATTGCTTACACGTGGTATGAAACCCATACGCATTCCATATGCATTGTAAAATGCGTGTGCAGCAGCTTCTGATTCGAATTCTTGACCCATATATGGTTCGTCTCGTTCAACTGCAGTTGACTCTGCTCTAGAAGAATTTTGAGACATTTCACCGGTTTGTGCAAGATGAGAACTTCTAACTGTTGCAACTTCATTACTTAATCGAAGCTCCACATCAGATGAATTATCTAAATTCCCATCACAAACATTTGTATGACATTCAGAATCCACTGCAACATAAATTTTCAGAGCTGTTACCTTCCAGTTCAGAAATACGATTCATAAACCAGTGTCCATTAAAAATATGAAAATCTTATATCCACTTTTGAATCAAGTATAATTTGATGAAACCAACTAAACTATCAGGGGAAAATTCTCAATTAACTTAATTCCAACTAAGTTGTGGTTGACTTCATGGATCATTATTCAACTAATTGGATTTAGCCACAAGTTATCCCAAAAAAAAAGAAAAAAAAAAAAAAAAAACCAAAACAAAGGTAGAGGTTATGCACTTGGAATTCAATAAAATTGAATTAGATTTTAAAAGAACACAGAAAAGTGGAAAATAGAAACTGCAACAACAAATTGAATTAGATTTTAAAAGAATAACCGGAATGCTCTATATATACAGCTAGTACTTTTCATACTGAAAAACAAGATCATGTAAACTAGACAACAGAAAGGCGTGAAAAAAAAAAAACATAATGAATCCAAATTCAGCCAATTTTTTGGTCAACCTAGTATACATGTAATGCTGGAAAACACACACACACAAACACAAACAAACAAACAAACATAGAATAATTAATAAGTCCAAAAATCAGAACTTTTCAAAGCTGAGCCCTCACATGACCAACCCACTTTAATTTGAGAAAAATGAAGATGCTGTAAGATACAGAAACCATGTGTGCAAGTTATTTCTGTTGGGATAGCAAAAACCCATTTGCTAAGAGAAAAGTTGGGATGCAAAGAGCTAACTTTTTATGTGAACACCACAAGAAGCAATTTTGGTCAGTTAAAACACAAAGAAACTCAGTATGAAACATTGGTTCTGATTAAAAAGAGAGTTTCCAAAAAAAGAAACTTTATACTCACTCATTGATTTTGTAGCTGAAGTGGTGAACCAGAAAAACTTTCACCCTCCAAAAGCTACTGATTGAGAGAGAGAGAGATGGGTATCTTACTTTAATTATTTTGAGAAACAGGTTACGGTAGAGCTGGGCACCGGGCAATATTTACAAAATAATATTATTTAAACTAATATTGTTTTGAAATTATTTGGGTTTCCAAAAAAAAATTTTTTGAACTATTTTTATTTTTATTTTTTTGAACTATTTTTAAATTGTGACATATTGAAACCATCTAAAATTAACCCTATGAATAAGAGCAACACCCTTACCTCAAAAAAGAAAAAAGAAAAAAAGAAGAAGAGCAACATCATATAATAGCATATCAAATACTAAAACTCTAAAATAGTTAAGAGCTTTATAAATTAATAGTATTACTTGATATCCTTTTCGATAAGAATTAATGTTCAAATATACCTTCTCATCTCCATTCTCACTTGTCACAATTGAATTATATAAAAATTAGGTCCATGACTCATACATGAACCAAGTGCCTCAATGTATGTATGTTGCATTTCTAAGATAATTTACTTTTAGCTCATTGGTAATGGCATCTTTTTGTTGGAAAACATAGTTTTACATCTCATATAAAACATGCAGCGGAAACAACACAATAATCTATTTCATTCATGAGAGATAACATATAACCTTGAATTCTAGAACAAAGAATAGAAAACGTACCTTGATGTAGTGAAATTCAAAAACAAGAATTGAGAAGACCTTTGATCTTTATCCTAATTCCACATGGTGCCCAAGATGTGTGGCCTCTCAAGCAGTTCTTACGTACGTTCTTGTTCAAGAGAGATCAAAGAGAAAACTGTTTTCTCTTCTTTTAATCATATGTACGTTTTAACTACCTAGGCAGTTACTTTATTTAATAACTCTTATTAAATAAACAATTGATTATCTAATTAGGTTAGTCTTTTGGCCAACCCAATTGGGTTTTAGTATGTGGCTTGGGATGGGACCTAAGAGACAAATAAGGCTCTAGCTCCAATGGGTTTCGAACTTCCATCAACTCTTGACAAGCCCAAAATTACCATTAATTATATGACAAGTACCACTATGGAAATATAATTACACTCTAATCCTTATTAATAAATTATATCTCAAGACTCTAATATAATATCATTTGACCCCTCTATAAAACATCCATAGTGAACAAAGTCATAATAAACTTTACATTGTAAATCACTATTTTATTTCTTAAGTCCCCGGTTTAATTTTTTAGTTATTCATATATTTTATAAAATCTAATTTTATTAAATAAACTTTAGTAACTCTTTACTTGGTTGGGCCTAGCACCTTGAATAACCAGTTCTCATTAAACTTATCTCAAGGGGATATTTCGTATCTTTATAGAAAAAGATTATGGATTTCATCTTGAGAATATATGTTCTCTCAACATTACGTGTAGTTTCCCAACATACTGAGGTTTTGACCATTAGATTAGATTTCACTACTGATATATCAAAGCAACTTATATTTCATGATCAGGTTCACAATCCTCTCAGGATTGAGAGTCTATGAAAATAGAAGTCATGAGATTTATTATTCAGGAAACAGTTGTTAATTAAATAATTAATCTCATAGTGGTCCAGTTCAATGTGTTCCTTACACATTTAAGACAGCAACACATCAACTAAAAGTCTCCACTTCCATGATCAAGACAAACCATTATGTTATAGTCTTCGCAGATGCAATGCCAATTTCATCACCAACTACGAAATACATTTTTTAGTTTACAAGGAACTTGTAATTTATATCTTCGGTAACTAAATCACATAAATCACATACAGTGCATCTCAAGGACTATATGATAATGTTCAATTAATTCATATACAAATAACCTCATATAATTAAACAATTTAATTATTTATAACATGCCAATAAATTGGATTTTAGGGCATAAACCCTAATACTTTTGTAGTGCCTTTTTCTATGATTCAAAACCCTCTCGTCTCCACTAACATATACCTATCAAAAATAAAATTAATAATTTAAGTTAAAAATACTCTATTACCAAAGTAATAAGTGGCTTTTAATTGTACATAGCAAAAAAAAAAAAAATGGAGGGGGGTGGGTGAATGATTTTTTATTTATTCAATAGTCACAATAATGAAAATGGAGGATCTGAACCTTGGTTCTCCTATGCAAAATAAGTAATGCCATTGTGTTAATGATTTTCTATTAACTATATAGTCCTAAGGTATTTGTTAATGGATTTGAATGGGCGTTTTCAAATAAATTGTAATAACTTTCAAATTTTTGCCAAACCTAAGCAACTACTAAAATCAATTTCTTACTAAAAATAAAATCCCAAGTTGCTTCTGCCATCACTGTTTAAACCATTTGTGAAGCTCATTCATGCCTCAACTACTAGTCAAATCCAAAAGCCTAGCTCCTAGACCTAGGATTATGGGTTTAACTGGTGATGGAATGGTAGTGGAGGTTTGGGTTTGGCTACAAGGAGAATGTGTGATATACAATTTTTTGAACCCCTAACCTAGCCCCAAAATAAAAATTATATATAAAAATTTTTATTTTGACCCTCTAAAATAAAAATTTGAAAACTCTGATCCTAAATTTTATTTAAACCCAAATGAAATAAGCGTGCATATGATCATCTTAATGTTACTGTAGACACTCGATTTTGCATCCATAATTTAATTTTGGAAGATGACTAAAATGACCATTTCAAGTACCCAAAAATCATAGTTGCATGTCATGCATTAAATCATTCATCACATATCATAAGAATGATCTTAAGATTCTAATGGTCGCGACAATATGCCCAATTCCCAAATCGAACCATTGGATTGAAAGATATCACAAGATCAAGTTTTCACGGTCTACATGCATTGTATAAGGGTGAAGCTAATCACGTGTGATTAAATGAAGTTAATTCTAATTGGTTAAACAATTGAAATTAATTGAATAATTTATGTGATTGGCTGTTGGTTTTTATCAGAAATAAGCTTGGTTGCACAAGAATAAAATAGATAATCAGATAACAAGGGATTTGTTGATAATTAAGTTTTTTTTAGAATATTTATCTATCAGATAATTATTATTTTAAGGACTTGATTATCAAAATAAAAGGGATTTATCTTGGAAAACGAGTTGAAAATACGTCCAGGTACAATTCCGACTCAGAAAACTCCTAAAAAAGAGTCCAGATCAAACCAAAAGAGAGGAGTGGGCTCGGCACTCTTGGAGTGCCAATCAACACTTCCCTAGTGCTGATTGGCACAACTTCGAGGCCCGGCCCAGAAATCATTAGATCAAGCCAAAACACATCCATTTTGATTTTTTAGGGATAAAAATTTGACCTAATTTGTATCTGATCAAACCTAACTTATTTTTTAAGCACCAAGCCTCTATAAATAGGGAATTAAAATCAGAAATCAGGACCCCCTTTTTTCTGACTTCTCTCTCCCCTTACGTTAAAGAAATTCTAGAAGCTTTGCTTTAGAATTTCTTTTCTGTTAAGTGGCCTTACTTAGATCCTTAAAAATTCATTCTCTTTAATCTTTAGGATAGTTCTCTGCTTGTGGAATACATTCATGCAAGTATGATTCTAACTTTACTTTTCATAACATGATTTTGTTTTTATTTTAATTTCAAGAACATGCTCTCATCTATGCTTTATTTTCTATGAATGTGATGTTGCTTCTTGTGTTTATATAACCATGTTTGTCATATGTTATTGCATGCTTTCTTCTTGCTTTTGAAAATTCACATGATTAGTTGATGGACATGCCTAAATTTAGGGTTGAATTTCTTCTTAAGATTTTAGATTTGCAAGAGAACCCATCATAAAAGCTCCATGTTTTTTTCAAAACTAAAACCAGATCTACATTTTTTTTCAAAACTAAAATCAAATCTGCATTTTTCTCCGTGTTTTTCAAACTAAAACCAGATCTGCATTTTCTCCACGATTTTCAAAAATAAAATCTGATTTGAACTTTTGTTTATGTCTGGTTTTTTTTTTTAATAAAAAATCTGATCTGTATTTTGTTTATAAAATATAATCTGTATTTTGTTTATAAAATCTGATATGAACTTTTGTTTATAAAATCTGGTTTTTTTTTTTTTTTTTTTAATAAAAAATCTGATCTATATGTTTTTATAAAATCTGTTCTGTAGTTTTCAAAACAAAAATCTGATCAGTATTTTTTTTTTAAAATCTGCTATGCATTCTTCAAAATAAAAATTTGACCCTTTAAAAAAAAAAAAAAAAAAAACAAAACCAGATCTACATTTTTCATATAAAATTTGTACTTCATAAAAAATCTGTTTTTTTTTTTCACCTTTAAAAATCCAAACCAGATCTGACTTTTTTAAAAATTCATTCTTTTTCTTTTATGGAACTCAAATTTAATTTTTTCACCAAGCATTCCCATCAAACTTTTTTTTACACAAAATAAAATTGCAAATCTAAGGTTCTTAAATAGCATTTTAACCCTAGGTCTAGGATTTGACATGGCATTTGTTGTACATCATTTGACATTCTAAATATGGGTATTTAATGGTCATTTAAAGTCTAGAAGACCAGACTTTATCTGGGCAAGGTGGGTGTCTAACATCTTTCCATCCTATAACCTAACCCCTGAACATTAGAATCTTAGGTTGGTAGATTTAGTGTCTTATTTTATTTTGGGTAGATTGTAACTAGGAAACAAGGCTTTGTATTTTCCCTTTTTTTTACTAGATTGTACCTAGGAATCAAAGCAATGTAAAGTTCTTTCTACCTTGATGTAATTATTTCCAATTAATAAGAATGCATACTATTCAAGATATATTATAGTTTGTAAAGTTTTCTTATTTTACTTATAAAATAAGTGGCGACTCCATATGATCCTGAAAAGGGAAGGTGTCGATACCTAACCCCTTTTTCTAAAAGCAACCAAGTTTCCCGGTCTCTCACAGTTACTTTTACAATATTTTCACAATAATATGTGGCAAGTTGTAACTAGTTTTTATACAATTGGACATCATTTTTTTTTATCTACCTTTATCATATATTTTTATATAAGTGATATTACATATAAATATAATAAAATATTATTAATTTGACAAAAATGTATGATTAGTTATTTAATTATATTTGTTTATACATTCAATGGCTGTTGTCTTACTGATCTTTAAACTATTAATAACTTTTTTGGACTATTGTACAATGTAGTTGTATTGTATACTAAATTGTATTTAGAATACTATTTTAGATTATTGTTGTATGGACTAAGAATAGTAGGTCGGCTCTGAATTACAAAGCCCACTCACCAAATCATCTCGGCCCATCTCAACCCACTTAGCCGAGCTGCAATGGGCCTGGCTGAGCAAACGGACCAAGTACCCTCAAGACATGCCGTGAATGGGGGATAATGCCTTGGGGAAATCCTTTGCCGAGCAATAACTGGCATCAAGCATAAGTTACTAGGAGGTCACGTCAGCAATAGAAGGAGGGCCCCCTCTATTCAAAGATACAATACGGAGGAGCCCATTGACGTGGGGAATATCCTTTCATCATGACAACCCCATTGAGTGGAGGGTATAAAGAGAGGAAGAGAGGGAGGAATTAGGGGTTGAAAATTTTGGGGAAGGAAACACGAGAGTAGTAAGGAAAAATAAATCTTGGAGACTAAGAAATCTTGTTCAGATGGTAGGGGCTCGGCTATACAACCATTATCTCGGCTGAGCCATGATCAAGAGAGTCTAGGGCCAAAATAACACTAAATTCCTTCAGTAACCTTAAGAGCCATTTCTTGGACCTCCCATTGTGGGATAAGCCCAACCTAGAGTACAAGTAAATTGAGGGCCTAAGCCCAAAAGCCCAATGTTGTTAAGAACGACCCGCTACAATTGGCGCCGTTTGTGGGAATCTCCTACTACACTGAAGGTCTAAAGGTGGCAGAGGATACTACTAGATGGCGGAGCGACATGCAAATGAAGGTCCAATGGGATCTGGCGGAAACCGATACAAGGGCTCGTCCCGGGTTTTTAGGTTGGTGGAACAAGAGCGAAGGAAAGAGTGTTACGGCCACGATGGGCATGAGACTCAAGATGACTCGCATGCAGCTTCATCCTAGGGAGAAAGGACAGTATCATACGTGCTAGAAGGTTCCTACCATAGTGACCGGGACCGTGAACTGGAAAGTCCGCGAAGGTAGGTTAGGGAGTTGGAATTAAAGACAAGGCACAAGCGCCGAAGGAGGACTCCTGAGGGATTATCACATGACCATAACTCGATGGGCAGTCATACAGAGGGATCATATCACCATAACCACTCTCGGCGGTCAAGGGAAAGGTCAAGAAAGTCCAGAGATAGAGATTCGGTATCTCCAAGAAGAGAAAGGGAGGGGCGCCAAAATGCTATCATGGACGCCATGAGCCAAGCACTAAGAAGGATAGCCTGGTCACCTTTTCCGAGGAAATAGAGCATACCAAGATACCGAGACATTTCACTCGCCTGCCTTTCACCTGTTACGATGGTAAAACGGATCTGGTAGAGCACATATGTAATTTCACCTAACTTATGGCCCTTTATGTTGGAAAAACATGGTTTGTATCGCATACAAAACACACGTAGCGGAAAATTAACGGATCTACTTCATTCACAATTGATAACATGTACTATCTAAATTTCAGAATTTAAGAACAAGAGAGCGTACCTTGGTGTAATGAAATTCAAAACCAAATATTAGAAGTACTTGGGAACACTTTTAATCTTCACTCCAATTCCACTTATGCCCAAGAAGTGTGGTCTCTCAATTAGTTTATACGTATGTGTTTAAGGGAGAATAAGAGAGTGGCTTACACTCACATACACATCATTTCATTAAATTACCAAATTATATAAGTTTCTCTCCTTATATATATCTGATTATCTAATTAGGCTAGCCTTTTAGGCCATTCCAATTGGGCTTTAGTTTGTGGCTTGGAGTGGGACCAAAATGGACAAATAAGACACTAGCTCCAATGGGTTTTGGGCCTTTCTGTCAACTCTTGACAAGCCCAAAATTACCATTAATTATATTTAATACCACTATATAAATATAATTGCACTCTAGGCCTTATTAATAAATTATATCCTAAGACTTTATTATAAATTCAACCGCTTCATTAAAATATTCATAGTAATACAAAGTCATGAATGATAACTACCACTTTGAAGATTATTACATCTTAATCCTTAAGTACCCGGTTTAATCCTTTAAATTATTCATAATATATTTATGAAATCCAATTTCTTAAATATATACTTTAGTAACTTCTTACTAAAGTGGTTAGGCCTAACACTCCAAATAACCAAACTCATTAAACTTATCTTAAAGGAATATTTTATATCTCCATTAAGAGATTATGCATTCCATCTTAAGAATATATGTTCCTTTAACATTAAATGTGGCTGCCCAACATACTGAGGTTTTGATCATGACTTTAGATCTCACTCCTGATATATCAAAGCAACCTACACTTTATGATCATGTTCATTATTCTCTCAGGATTAAGAGTTGATGTAAATACAAGTCGTGAGATTTATTATTCATTTGACAGTCGTTAGTAGAATAATAAATCTCACAGTAGTCCAGTTCAATATGTCTTAACAATTAAAACATATCAACATATCAACTAGAAGTCTCCACTTCCATGATCAAGACAAATCATCTTAGTTGATATGTTATAATCTTTGCAGATGAAATGCCTAATTTCATCACCGACTACGAACTAAAATTCTGAGTTTACAAAGAACTTGTGACTTATATCTTCTGTGACTAAATTATATAAATCACATACTATGCATCTCATGGACTATATAATAATGTCCAAATATTCATGTTACCATTATTTTAGATAATAATAAAAAAACTTTATTAATTTCAACATTAAATCATACATAATGTCATACATAGCATCATACAATAGGATTTAAGGGCACTAATCCTAACAATCTCCCACTTGCCCTAAAGACTATTGTGCACTAATCTAACTCCCATTCCCTCCAAATGTGACTCGAAAGTCCTTTGGGGCAAGGCTTTGGTAAAGGGATCTGCTAGATTATTTTCACTATCAATCTTTGCTACTACTATGTCTCCTCAAGCAACAATGTCTCGAATGATGTGGTACTTTCTTTCAATGTGCTTTCCTTTATGGTGATTCATAGGATCTTTGGATTGTGCAACTGCTCCACTATTGTTTCAAAACAATGTGATAGGAACTTGCTCCATTCTCAAAACACCAAGATCAGAAAGGAATTTCTTGAGCCAAACAGCTTCCTTTGCCGCTTCACAAGCCGCAACATATTCAGCTTCCATGGTGGAATCGACAATACAAGATTGCTTAACACTCTTCTAACTTATGGCTCCACTTCCCAAGGTGAGTACACAACTTGAAGTGGACTTTCTGATATCAAGATTTGATTGAAAATCTGAATCTGTATAACCAATGGGAATCAAATCCTCACTATGGTAAACAAGCATATAATCTCTCGTTCTCTGTAGATACTAGAGAATATGCTTTACAGCTTGCCAATGTTTTGGTCTAGGATTTGATTGATATCGGCTGACCATGCCAAATGAATAACGGATATCTGGTTTAGTACAAAGCATGGCATACATGAGACGTCCTACTGGAGAAGCATAAGGAACTTGTCTCATCATATTTTCTTCCTTAAGAGTCTTAGGCTTTTGGTCATTAGACAGAGGAACTCCATGTCTAAAGGAAGCAATCCTTTCTTTGAGTTTTGCATGCTAAACCGTTCTAGAACCTTATCTATATATGCAACTTGTGACAAACCTAACATCTTATTCTTGCGATCTCGCCAAAGCTTGATTCCTAGAATAAAGTTAGTCTCACCCAAGTCCTTCATATCAAATTGGCTTGACAACCAAACCTTTACTGATGATATTACCCCTACATCATTTCTAATGAGTAGAATATCATCAACATAAAGTACTAGAAACATCACTACTTTATCTCGATGTCTTTTGTACACACATGGTTCATCAAGATTTTGTTCAAAACCAAATGACTTGATTGCTTGATCAAATCTGATGTTCCATGACCTAGATGCTTGCTTAAGTCCATAAATGGATCTTTTCAACTTGCATACCATATGCTCTTGGTTCTTTGCTATGAAACCTTCCGGTTACATCATATAGATTTCTTCTTCAAGATTTCCATTTAGAAATGCAGTCTTGACATCCATTTGCCAAATCTCATAATCATGATGAGCATCAATGGATAAGAGAATTCTAATAGATTTAAGCATTGCTACTGGTGAAAAGGTTTCTTCATAATCAATACCTTCTTTTTGTGTATGCCCTTTCACCACTAACCTTGCTTTAAAGGTTTCAACATTTCCATCTATCACTCTCTTTCTCTTGTAAACCCATTTGCAACCAATAGGTTTAATGTCATTAGGCGCCTTTACAAGATCCCAAACTTGATTGGAGTTGAATCTAATTTAGATTCCATGGCTTTGACCCAATGATGTGCATCTATGTCATTCATTGCCTCTTCATAAGTGTAAGGATCAGTTTCGGCCTCTTTTGAGATAGCTTCATAAGTTTCTCCCAAACCTATAAATCTTATAGGTGGCCTAATAATCCTCCCACTACGACGAGGCTCCTGTGTACTAGTCATCTTATGAGTAACATCTTATGGTGTATCTGATACAACCACATCATTCCTAGTTTCATCCATTGATTATTCAA